>OX104063.1:65881314-65908723 GCA_944474145.2 Dicrocoelium dendriticum
CTTCGGAATCAACGAAATTAGAGATATGAATGTCTAAGAACATCGGATGTTTTCCTTAGATGTTGTTTCATTGTTTACCAACGTGCCTCTGATAGAAACAGTTAACTACCTGTGCTCATACATTGACCAACGTGGTATAAATATCGGTATCCGAAGCAACCAACTGAAACAACTGATACTCAGATGTACGTACAACGTTCAGTTTCAATTCAGTAGCAAGTTCTATAGACAGGTTGATGGCGTTGCAATGGGCTCCCCGCTTGGTCCATTGTTAGCGGATATTTATATGGGAATGCTAGAAAACGGTCCATTAAAACAGGTCATATCCGGACTGAAATTCTACAGGCGCTATATGGATGATATAATTTGTATAAGTGATCGGACCACCAAACCCCAGGATATAATTGACTGTTTCAACAATGCGCACCCCAATGCCGCATTTACAGCTGAGGAAGAAAACAACAACCAAATGAATTTTTTGGACGCAAGTCTTATCAGAAGAACCGATGGATCAATCCAAAGAAAAGCATACAGGCAACCATCTTGGACAGGACAATACATGAACTTTCATGGTTTCGCCCCACTAAGCCAAAAAAGAACGCTGGTACGAACGCTAACCGACCGGGCATATAAAATCTGCAGCGAAGATACCATAAAAGCCGAACTCGTACGAATCAAAGAGGCGCTTCTCGAAAATGGATATCCGGAGCGATTTATCGAGACCCATATGAAGCCATGCACACCAAAAGTATCAAAAAAAACCGTTGAAAGGAAACAGATTTACTTGACACTTCCATTCAAAGGTAATAGTGCGGCTGAGACTTGCACACGCAGACTACAGCAAAGCTGCAAAAAGACCTTTAATGCGGCTCAGCTAAATGTGATTTTCACCAGCAGACCTTTACTAGTTCCGAGATTCAAAGACCGAGTGTCTGATGGTCTCCAATCGATGGTAATCTACCGGTTCACCTGCCCGTGCAGGGCCAGGTACGTTGGACGGACGACCAGGCACCTAGGTAAGAGAATTAAGGAACACCTGCCAGATTGGCTCTACAAGCGTGAGAATAGATGAGCAGGTCAAGCATTCGAACGCAGCAATCAGTTCAGCAAACCATACCGGCTGCCTAAGTGTAGAATGAAATAATTTTAGTTAGAATTTTACACAGGCAAACCGGAGAATCTCCGGACTGCTACAAATGCCATGTTAATTCGTGAACGAGCTTTAAACCCACGTGGGTCGGTATTCAGCTGTTACATATGCTTTCAGCACTGTAACATGAATATATAAACTTTATATGCAGCAGACAGCAATCTACTTACCATGCATATTTGCTTGTATCCTCCATGGCGACAGAGGCCTGGTTGCACAAAAGGCTCGACAAAAATGCTATTAGGGATGAGTGGTAAGTCGGGGATAAATGGATCTGTAGTTTGACCTAGTTGTAGAAGTTTGATATACAGTAAGTCAGTGCATGATAAAGGGAGCGACTTGCATCAACGAGTATTTTTGAAGCAAGTCATAGGTATGAACTGGATTGAGTAGACATAATAATGTCAACAAAGTTCGGCTTTAGAAGGCCGCTACATCGGAACAGTTGTGTTAATGACCTACCTGAGAGTTTGGAAGCTTCTTTAGGAAACCGGGGTATGTCACAGTGGAACAATAACCTTAGTGAGGTAAGACACAAGCGGTGGAAACTAACAGTATTTGGTGGTGGAGGACAGAGGAGGGTGCAAACGATCAACGTAAAACGAAAGCCATCTCAGTTTTGTAAAGTCGGCATTCACAGGGAGTGACCATGCTAAATCACGGCTGAGTGTGGCACCTACCTACTCCACAGCCTCGGTGGCGCGCGACCGCTCACTAGCCACAGGAAGTTCCGGGCGATCCCTTAGAAGTTGTTGATAACGACTGTCATTGTGAAGGGAAAAAGGCACGTCACTGCATGTTACTGCATTTAGTGATAAATAATGTGCTCTGGACCCCAATGCAAGGTCGTTCGGATTGGCTGCTAGCTTGGCTGTAGAGGCTGAGCATAGACGCTGGATACCTAAGACTACGTCGTCTACGTATTTCGGCGCTGTCGCTTCGTCAAAATCGGGTAATGAATTAACATAAGTGGAAAATGGATGGTGCCACAACGGCCCTTTGAATTATCCCGGTGGTTGTAGTTAGTAGTGAGGAACGTTTACCCACAAGTCTAATAAACTGGGTACGCCTAGAGGACTAGTCCCTCAACAGCTGTACGGTGAATGGTTGGATTCCGGTGCCACATAGGACACTCAAGAGAAGCCCATAGTCTACACAAGCGAAAGAATTGCGATAGTCGAGGAAACCTTCTTGCACGTATTTGATCCTATGGTCTAATGACGACTGCACTGAATGTACAAGATAGGCTAGTGCAACTTTAGTAGCACTCAGTCAACGGCTGGAAGAGTTTGGGTTATCATACTTTCAAAAATGTTCTTCTCGAAGACCTGCAGCTTTCCTGAGATGCAAGCAATTGGTTGGTATTTGTCAGCTTATATTTGGCACTGGCGTTATCCTAGCATTTCTCCAACAGTGGGCAATGTAAACCTCCTGTATGCGCGACTTGTAAAGGTCAGCAAGATGCCAGGCCAAGTAATCGACGCACGCCTTGTGGGCAAGTGAAGATGGTCCATCAATGGCCACTTGGAGGTTGGAACTCAGCTTCAACTGCTACTTAAGTACTTTTTTCCTGTCAATGGCAGCTGAAGAGCTCATTTGGCTGTCCACTAGAGGGAGAAGAGGTATGACGTGTGGCCAGGACTAAAACCACAAAATGTTCGATTCAACGCTTCAAGGCCCAGGCCTGGATTCGCCCTCCATGCGGGACACTACTAAGTTGGCTTAGCGTCCACCAGACCACTCGGCAGCTATTGTTTCCGAAAATGGTCTGACCATCTAGATGGTTTAGACAGTGCAACTATAACCTGTTACACATAGAATGAGACTTACTTTTAATGTGGGATTGCTGTAGGAAAGCCTTCTCTTAGAGCTTGTGACGTCGTTTTAAACAAGATGAAAACCGATCAGCACGATTATAAATCATCTTCAGTGGGCAGCAGGTACCAAAGCAGAAGTTGAGAAAGCTTATTAAGTGTTCCCAGTGGGTAGATGACCCAACGTCAAGAAATATAGTAAAGTCTGTAGGTGTAATCAAATCTCGTATTCGATATATGTGCTGACGTGTACCTTGTCTTCGTTAAAGCATACGAGCTTTACAGCGAGTCAGCTAACAGTAATTTGACGGAAACGTACCGTGCTAACTGACACATGATTGTAGCATCATTCTAGGTTATAATGCGTATGGTTTTACCATTATGGGATTGAGCGACTCATTGGACCTAGGAGTTACCATTTTGCAGGCCTATTAGGTTCTCGAATGGCCAAACGTGAAGTGCGCTTTCTGAGTATCACTCCAACACGTGAAGGCTATCCAGATACTGCACAATGGTATTATCGCTGGCCTACAATGATGTAAACCTTGCTAAGACGTTTTACAGCATCGCATCACTTGTTATAAGCAAGGTTGGCAATGGATATAATAACTTACACGAATGAGCAACTAAGAGTTAATGCCTAACTATAATCCTATCTATAACCTGTACTATCGGCCCATCAGCGCCTACATTATCATAATACACTGCGGATGCTGTGTTGAAGTGAAGATAAAAAGGAACCTAACTTGAATCATAACTGCACTTCTAACCCGCAATCCGACCTCGTCAGAATTTTATGCAGTTTACCACCGCAAATCGGTCTTGCTGCGTTGTTCCTACTACGTGTCTCCGATCAGCGTAACTAAGCGATCTTCATGTCAAACGCAAGCATTTCTGAAAAATTGTTACACATCCTTATGCGCTATTATAGCTGGATATGTAAAGAAAGCATCCACTGTGTTCATATTTCCTGCCAGGCAAAGAAAGTTTTAAAATGGAGTTGGGATGCGCAAGCGCTTCAGTTTATCCATACGAAACCGCTAGGCAGCATACGGCTCAAGTAAACTGGAGATAACCACGTAACGATCAAGCCGAATATCATATACCATATATGAAATATGCCATAGCCATTTCTTAAGTGACGGAAAGCCACATGAAAAGTATTTAGAACGCCTAGGTATAATTACCGACGAAAAACAAGCGGTTGTATGGAAAAAGCAAGAACTGAATAAGCAAGATTCAAAATAACTAAACACCCCAAACCCAAGTATGTCGCACGCAGGGCATTCGTGCGTCCTTTCTGTCGCGTTATGCTTGTGTTCTTCTGCATTCTTGCATCGGCATGCTTCAACATTCCACTCCAATAGATTGTTCCTTACGAGCGACATTTTCGAGAATCACCACAGCCAACAAGGATCCAAGCGCAAACGCAGGTTTTCTCTGCTTGGAACAATGGTCATTACTCCGTTGGACGAGGGTCGTTCGCGCAGAGTGGGTTGCGGGGGAAGAGAAATTACTTCCTAACGCGCCGTTTAGTGGTAGCGAAGGTTTATGTCCTGTCGGATTTTGCTCTGAGTTAGCCTGTCTTTTTCGAAGTCAGGAAGCCAGCACCAACAGCTCGCCGAAATGCACGCTATCGTATACACAATAAATAACAAGCAACAAACGGCACAGCGGATTCCGACTTTTCGCAAAACCCCATTCGACACAACCGAAGGTTTACGCTTACTCGGCACGATTTTGCTCTTTGAACCACGATTCATCCCTCATTTGCGAAACGGAACGTTTCCGATGTTTAGCCTTCAAGGAACGAGCTCTGTAGAGCCCAAAAATATGACTACCAATGTTTTGGGTACATTTTGTATTGCTAACCAATTGTGCGTTATACTTTTTGTCTTATTCTCCTTACAACTGGCCCGTTATTTGACTGCTCTGTAACTTATCACGCTGACCTTCCGCTCCTGTCTCGCATCACGCGTCTACGGCTTTGTAGCCCAGCAAATATAGTCTGCTGTGACGACGTCAGTTGCCTCCTGATTTGCGCAGTTAGTCACACTCACCTTCTCCGATTAGTATTTACTTGTCATGTACACTTCGTGGCCTCATATACTTCGCTCATTTGAGTTATACGTGTGCCGAGCACTATTGGAAACATTAATAGAGAGGCATTATGAAATATAAGATCTCTTGCATCATCCGCTTTGTCTAGCAAAAGTTTCACATTTTCAGTATACATTTCACTGTTGCGAAAGCTAACTAAGCAGCAACGAGGCCTCTGTCACAATTGCTGACTGGACGTCTAGAATATTTTAACACTACTTTGCCTTATTTTGGGCGTCCGTGCGTAAATTTATCAGTTACCTGGCTCCAAATTCTACCGTGGGTTATGCGATATGGTGAGTAATCAACCAGCTTCCATCTTTTGCGTAATCTCCTGCTAATGAGTTGCATCATCATTCCTTGCTTAAGAAACTAGAATAGCTCACTCCAGAGACACAACCACCAGAATACCATCGGGAAGTCACCACTATGATGCGACGTCATAGTCCTATGTTACTGCCACTTTGATGAACCAAACTGACACATGCATCAGCCTTTAAAATGGCACAGAAAAGGCCCGAACAAAGCAGAGGTGCACCAAGGCAAATCCAACTAAAGTTACGCCCCGAGCAAATCGCTAAATTTTTGGATGACCCTTTCCAGTTTATTTGCGACATGTTCCTCTATCTCACTGGTATTCGCGACATAGCATTATTGATATATAAAAGGGAATCAAATAGGAAAAACGTTCAATAGCAAACTATGAAATGTCTGCGTGTCAAAGGAGCCTAAATCTCTTTGGGCTTATCCAGGCGGACCTGGCATGCGCACTAATACGATAACTTTTGCAACTATCTAGATGTCTAAAAACTACTGAACACGATATTCCTAGTGGTTTACGTGGCTCAATATCCTCTGAAAATGGTACACTGAAGCCTTCTGACCGTGGGCTACTTATATGTTGGCATAAACTCTCTTGTATATATGACCTTTTTTATTGAATTCCTAGTGAATTCGCGAGATATTATCGCTTATTTGCCAATACTTGCTAGCAGGACCGGAAAGTTTGCTCTTCGGCCAGTTGCGTCGTACCGGGTTATTGCGACTTATTTCGGGCTACATAGGGCATTACTACGTACGTGCCCCTAGTTAGAACTTGTACCGCTTTGCCATTAGTTATAGTTTCGTTTCCTTTTTCGGTATTTGCTTCCAAAGCCGAAAGCCATTTTAAGCGAACAAAAATAATGGCGTTATTTGTAGACCGCTGTTCAAGCGCCAATAACTAGCGCACAACTGCAAGTATTACGTAGCTTTTACTTTTAACGGAATCAGCTGTTATAACCTGTTCTGTTCGCAATATTTTAAATTTAACAAGCTTTTCTTTTGTTTGGAGATTATTTCAGGTTGCATGTTCCGTTTGAAGTCACATTTTCGTGAAGAGCCTTTTGTTTATATTATGCTTTATCGTTTTGTTTTTCTAGTTAAGTACGCCACCTTAGTATGTCTTTCTTAAAATATGCCCCTGTTCATTTAGTCTGCTTTCTAGAAATTATTTTTATCCTTCACTTGTTTTTTTCTAATACCCCAACTCTTATTGTTTTCCATGTGCCCACACTTAACCGGGATCGCTCAGTGTGCCGAAAAATTCCAAAGCATTTAGAGTAAGGGTTGAGCAGTATTGAATCCTGTTTCAACAATATATAACTAAGGCTATGTGCGCCTCTTCGCCAATAATAAATCAAGGGAGCACAAAGCTCCTCGGAAGGAGCGAGGTGCACTTCAGGCTGGGCGCCTACAACCCCTTCAACGGTACACATTAAGGAGCCTGCGCATCCATTGTGGAGGCCAAAATACTAACGTTATGAATTGTCGGGACGAAAATGACATTGTAAAACCCACTGCTCTTGTATGCTACACTATGATTAGTATATTGTGAAATCTTGACGTTGAGCATTAACGGCATCAAAATATGATATTTTTTAATATCTGCAAGGGAAGTTAAAACCCGTAAGGCCTGCAACAATGAATTTATAATGTTAAGTCATGCGTTGAATAACCTTGGCACACGTTAAATGCATAGCTGAACCGCATGCCAAGTACGGGTTGTCCATTAAAATAGAAAAAGCAAGCAAGCGTATGTGATAATAACGAGGTGCCGGCCTCTCGGTATGCATGTTGTAGAGAAACAATGCTTACTTTGTAAAAGAATGGAAATGACTTGCTGTACAATGCATATACATATGGACAGACAAACGGATGTGCTATTCTGTATAGTTAGATATGATTTATTTGCAAATGCTTATATATATAGGCATATATGTATAAAGCAACAGTATTATCACTTATTTTTATTTAGATAAGCATCACTCATGTATATGCATGATTTGGCAGCGTCCGTAGCCAGCTTTGCCTGTCAATGTGACCTCCATGGGGACAGTCACAGGACGTCTGCGCCTACAGAGTGCCATGGGTGGCTTGCGCTGCACCACCCACAGTTCCACCCACATATCCCATTGCTGGTGTAAACCAGAGGGAATAAGACCGGGAGGCATGTAGATGGGAGCCACGTTTCATCAACGGAGCTGGCCCACACTCCTTCAACAAGCAGAACAGAAGCATACCGGCCTAATTGTGAAATCATGCACACCAAACGTACACACGGCGGTGGCGGGACCGTAGCCCGCTTCACACAGAGTAGAACAACTCTTTGAGCCTAGCACTGTCACGAGGACGGTGCACTCCGTCCCTTCCAGTGACGACCAACTGTCTCCTGGAGCCAGTATAGACGAGGTAGTGGGTAATAGACAGGTAGGCACCTTGTCAACATTCACAACAAGCGCATCCACACCGGGGATCTCAAACAACAGCTACTTCTGAAATGCAAGGTTACTCATCACGCGGGCAAACGTGCCACATACGCCGCCATATTGCCCTGGATTAGTAAATTGAATAGGAGCGTACGCATCATGCTTCTATTCCGCGTGCAATAGTAGCTTCTCCTGCACCTGAGCAACCGCCCTTGGGATCAGTGCCTTGGATTCCCAACACCTGAAATCAACATGAGTTCGTCATAACCTCACCTTCATCATGTTCTGGCAATCTTATTTCCAGTTTGCTCGAGTGCCGTTTCCTTGCACTTAGTTAGCTGTACAAAGTCGGTATGAGTATCCTCGTCGAATTCATTCGGTATACATGTATCATAGATAGACGTTATCCGTGTCCAATAGCAGTTCGAATACAACATATGCACATGCGTTTATCGAAACTTATATGTAAGCTGTTACAAACTGGATAGAGACACATTAGACATAAACCTTAATGGTACCACAAACGTGTATGGATTTCGTTTGGAGGTCAGGCCAACAACCACTTTCGCAGGCATGAGAATAATCAAGCAATACAAAGTGTTGATGTTTTCTTCAACATTTAGAAGAGACAGCATTAAATCTTGGGCATCCATTTATGAAGGAACCCGACTTAGCGATAGTGAAGCAACTGCTAGGTAGAATGATGACCAACCCACTGGTACATTGAAATAATGTGCACTTAGGTGTTGCCCTCTACATGTACAGTCTGGTTTGATTAGCTGATGGGCCAGGGCACACAGCATGCGAATGCGATCAGTGTCCACTTTTGGCTCTCTGTGTCTCCGACCGGTTCGGTCATGTGCTGCGCGACGTATGTGCACCTACTTAAAGAACGATTAATGCGCCACCTTTGGTATTGACAGGTGACATCAACTAAGCCCTGTTGCCCACTGCCAAACATGCGACTTTCCAAACAGTGTTCGCATTTATAAATAAATAAATATTTTATTCTCGACAAAGCGAGGCACGCCTTTTGGGCATGATCAGCGTATTGCAATACTGTACATGATAGCATGATTAGCAGCACCAAGCGCGGGAGTTGTAGAGTTGGAGACAGTAGTGTGGGCCCATATGGCCCAAAGGTTGCACGAAGTCTATGTCCACAGAATACGAGATGTAGAGATAAGAAGCAGATCACTAATGTGGAGCATGTTGATGAGGTGCTAGTTCGATTAAGTTGTGTACACAGTGCATGTTTGGTAAGCGATGAATGAGGAAAAGCTGAAAAAATATTTAAGAATAGTGACATGTCACTATTCAAATATGTAGGCGTGTTCTTACGGGAGCAGATATAGGCAAAGAATTTGTAAATGTGGTATCGGTCAACTTGCCAGTGTGTGTTAGGGGCGGTGACTTTATTGAGTGGCGAGTCACATCCGCCGCGTCGCAATGTTGTTAACCAGACATTTGTGGCTTTCGTAGGGAAAGCGCTTGCCAGGCGAAGATCCACCACGTTCTGGAACACTGCCGACTGGTGATATGATATTGGAAAGATGGCATTTGACTGATTCTCCTCGCGGAGCTTCGCAGTCACGGTTCGCCAATTTGCTTCCCATGATTGTATTGTCTCCTTCGGAGTCGACCGCAAGTGGTTGGAGCTGTTGAAGTCGGACGATCCAGGTGCATTGTATTGATTTGATTAGTTTTCTGGGTTTCGATAGTGTGTCAGGATTGCGAAGTGCGGGTACTTTCTTTGTTCTGTATTGATTCCGTGTCCATGGGAGAGTCGCAGGTATGTAATCAGAGATACTCCTTGCAGATATTGTTATCCTTTAGAACAAAGGGAGAGAATAAAACGGACCGAGCAAACTGCCTAGGAAATTGAACAGGCCTATGGTACTATAGAAATATAAAATTTATGGTAACGTGCTGATTGAAAGCAATGGAATGACCCAATATGCTGTATATCATATCCGTAGTTTTGTGTGCAGGCACGGAACCCGGTATTTGCTGAATGTGAGAGAAAAATGCTGTCCGAAGTGGCTCAGCATACGCAAAAGTTGTCCTGAGTGGAAACCGGGAGTATCAGGCGTTATTAACCGGTATATGACTTCAGGGAATAAGAAAATAGTGTGTGGTTTAATATGCGCTTAAGATATAGGTTGAGCAATTGCTTGACAGTGGCATAGCTTATCGTTGGAACATGTATGAGAGCCAGTTGAGTTACTATGCCGGGTTTGAGACCCATGAAAATAATAACGTAACACGTTCTATAATCGGATGCTAGAGAAATAGCTGGGTGAAGGAGTGAGGCGGAGTAGCAAAGTAGTCATGGGAATGAGATTTATATACTACAGCTGCAGCACGAATACGGTTGCAAAGCCAGCCCTAAAGAGACCAGGAATAGCGGAAAAAGATAGAGACTTCTACAGTGCGACAAACAAGTCAAATAGACGACAAGAAAGGGCGATACTGGAGTCCGGTTAATTATGAGGACGAAATCGCCCGCTTATAGATCTTCAACGATAACAACAGGAGCGAGAAGGGCTGGAATACTACGGCTTTAGCGAGAAAGTGGTTGTAGAGCCAGCGCTGCAAGAAACCAGCAATGTCAGTAGGGTGAGCGGCGGCCCTAAAAGATGCTAGGTGTGCCGCTGCAAGGTGGAAATTCACGGTGGAACGTTGAACTCAAATAGACTGCTAGTTATACTTCACTAATTAGTGAATTCCTGGCAGCCTGTTTACTTGGTATACAGGAGCGGCAAGCTTTATTAGGCTCGGCATATACTGATAGGTGTACAGTGTTGAATACAAGAGAGAGAACAGACAGTAATACTTGCAACAGATGTAGAGAGAAAACGACAGTAGTGCCGGCTCCGAAAGTGACCAATGGTAAGGGAATAATACAGACTGCACTGCCAAGTGCTGTGTTTCACCTGAAGAGTTGGGAAATTGCCCAGAAGAGGTGCCGAATAAGTACACAGTAGAGTATGGTAACAAAGAGGAATGGATGAGTACCGAAAATTTCAAGTATTCAGAATCTGGTTTTAGTGGAATAAGAAAGACAACAGTCCAATAGACGGGGATGTGAACACTACAAAGATGCGCAAAAAGAAGATAGGCCTCGGTTTGAGACCAATAGGCATTTGGAGCCTCAAAGACCAGACTGGTCCAAAAGGTTTAAGAATGAGAGGCACAGTGGCAAAGAGAATCTAGCGAAGCCATGGATGTTGCGCTGACGTTAGTAGTACCTATACCACCATTGAACAGTTGCGATATGGATCATAAGAGATGCCAAGGCATCCATGGAGACGTTAATGTGAGCTGAGAAGCATGATAGTAGAGCAGATGCAAAACTCAATCAGAGACCGGAAATTTCCATTTCGGTAGACGGGACCAAGCATACAAATAATGAATCAGACAGAGATGAGTATCATGAGGCTGTTACTTATACCAATGAGAAAATTAGTCGATGGCAGCCGATGCTCAAAAGAAGAGAGGCCTTTGTTTGAGACCTATAGGCATTTGGAGCCTCAGATGCCGGACTGGTCCAAAAGGTTTAGAATGAGAGGCACAGTAGGAAAGAGGATCTAGCGAGACCATGGATGTCGCGCTGACGCTAGTGGTAACTTTACCACCATTGAACAGTTGCGATATGGATCAACAGATACCAAACCATAGAGGGAGACGTTAATGTGAGCTAAGAAGCATGATAGTGGAGCCGAGATGCAAAACTCAATCAGAGACCGGAAATTTCAAGTTCGGTAGTAGGGACCAAGCACACAACTAAAGAATGCAAAGGTCCAAGTACTCAAGCGTTTGTACCTACCGGCCTGTACTCTACTGTGACCATAAGCTATTTGCTAACGATCTATATCGTACGTTTCTGGTGCAGCCATTCTGTGCTCATAAAACCATTGTCGCTATGCGCCGCTTCATTTCCCATGTAATATACTAACACACTGACACCTTTCCCGTTAGGTTCAACCTTTTACTTAATCTATCCAAAAGCTTGGCCATGTGCAACGCAATTTCTGGTAGGCGTCTCTGCACGTCTGCCTTCCATCCGGTTAGTACGTGTGTTTTATAAGCCCCGGTAAATTCAGTATGGCTGAGGGACAGTTGGAACTATAAGTATACTCACTCTCATGACTGGCCTGCTGTGTGGAACATGAAATGGCGACATCGTGATAATCGTTAGTCGGTTGGTTGTCATGTTTGTTCACTTGAGACAGAATTTCCAGGGAAAGTTCTCTTCGAATGCATAAACAAATGTGGTCACAAGAGGGATAATAGTTGAGCATCATGTTTCAGATATCAAACTTGACACCGTATGCGTACTGCAAGCGGCCAAGTGATGATAACCTTTTGATTCAAACGTATCCCTCGAACCGGAAACATACGCATTAATTTTGCCACCCTAGCATTGATCCGTATCCAGCACAAAATCGCCCTGAAACACCGCGCGCATGTCAAGTACAAACGAGTTCATGGATGGACTGAATCATTATTCTGTGATGCACCGGCTCGCTAAGCGTCCTGCTAATTAGCATTGAATAGCTGGTCAAGCTACGGTTATGGTGAGTAATATCATGGAGCTTACGTAGTGGTGAATCGCGGCCGAATAATAATACGAAGGGGAAGATGCCGTAGCTCACTGTCTCGGTATGTAACCATAACAGACACCGCTTGAGAAGGTAGCAAGCATAGCATAGCATAGGTCATGATGAGTACGATATTGTAATGGGCAATGTGTGAAGTCAGCGCGAATCACAACCGTGCTAAATACGCCTAAGTAAAACTTAGGTTACTTGTGACTCATCCATTCTATGTATGTGCACTAAGGATACCATATTGCACCAAGTCAGTAGTCAATCATTCTAGAATGAACCTGTACCCACACTGGACTTACATGTGGGATATAGAATAAGGATGACACAAAAAATGACAGATGAATTAAGCAACTTTTTAAGTTAGCAGGGCAATACTGCAATTATATCCAATGCAGGCTATCCGTGTCGTAAGGTAAGACCAGAGCCGATTATGATCGTCTCTTGTCCGGGGTGAGCGAGAGTTAACAGGGATGTAGAACCACCAGGCAGTCCGTCATGTGTTGCTATTTATTTCCCACTGGTCATTCGTTCTAACCGCCAGCATATCTCGACCGATGCACCAGTGTCTGGAATAATACCTAAGCCTAAACATTTTGATTTGGATGTCACAACTTATTGCCGCTGTTCCGGAAGCAAACTTGAGGACTGGCTTCAATCTCAGTGCGTTTACCTGAAGGCGGCAGAAGTACAAGGGGGAGTATATAGACACTTTAGATGGGATACATTGACCTTATATTGCAACCCATGATAAGTCACGGTGTTACACGAGGAGAAATGTAATAAGATCCATCTTTCAAGTGGGAATGTATCAAGACACGAACAGAGGTTAGCGGGATTTGTACTTTAGGCGAGCCCCAGCGGATGATGGTGTTCCGAGAGCGAAAATGCCATCAGTCTGTCAGGCTGAAGTGTGGTGCTTATATGTATTTCTAAATGGTTTCCAATTAGTCATTCAACGGGAGATTTCCGTTGATATAACAAAGGTCCCTGGTTGAGTTATAGTATTGCAGTGTTGTGAACGGGCATTTGTTCACACTTGTGTATGGACCACCACAAACTGGATGGAGAAACAATAACCCACATGAACCAAAACACTACGTACGTGCATGAGTTTGGATTGAATGAAGGAATAACAGCCACATTCCTTTAGTTTTGAGCAAATGGCACGTAGAATTATAAGTAACCAATACGACTGTCAGTAGTTAGCGTTTGGATATTAACCTAAACGGCATCGTTAAGTTTAGTCAGAAGTGTAGGTATCAACCATAGATTGAGACAGATATGGAAATACGGAAGCAAATGCCGTGAGTATGGTTATCAGGTAGAATGATGCACAACCAAATGTACCGTAAAACACAGGTGACTTATGGTTCCTGTGTATTGTACATGCTGTCTTGCTATAAGCGTTAGTAGACGATAATATCATACATTTCCTGATGGCCCCGTTGACGCTATCACATCACCAACACATGTAGTAAATTCCGCTGCTCTCTGTTCTATCATCGGCTTTTGAAAGAGTGTGTAAAACTGGTCTAGCAAATTTGCAAGAAATATGTTGCACAACATCTAATTAGCTAATGTCTCAGATGAGTATGTCGCTGGACATCTGGGCACGATGGTATCTTCACAGTGGGGGTTGGAATGGAACCATTTAGACATGGCTTGAGAAAACAATGAATCAGTAAATCTCCCTACCCTTGGTGTGATTTGCAATGAAAACATCGAACATTGCGTAGGTAATCATATGAGAGTAGACAACTAATGGGTATCAAGAGCATCAGCAGATGGCGTAGATAAGGTAGTTAACTAAACGTATGATATTCCCATGCGACCTGGATATCTCATCGTAATTTTACCGCTTACAATGTACTAACAACCTGTCATCATACGTCTCGGTTGCAGCTATTCTTCGCAGCAAATCAGCTGTTTCTGTGCTGGATTTACTTTCTAATTAAATATTTGTTTAAACACTGCTGTACCACAGTTGGGCTAACCTATTTTTAAGTCATTCTAGATGATTAGTAATTTTTAATTTAAATTATAGAAGGAACGTTTGCTCTTCCGCACCTAATCTCGCTAATAACTGCCTTATCCTAACTTTGGTATAAACGATGTACAGCGGAAAATATAGCTACACTCATTCTTGTGACTAATATAAGAAACAGAACATGTAGCATCCATATCAGCATGTTAATTGCTACTCAGTGACTAGCCAGGATTATCCAATTAACACACGGACTAGCCAACCTTAGGACACTTGCAAAAAAGTTGGTTGGGTCTCGAATACCGAATTTCCTAACTTCATTCCAAAGCTAGGAAGGGTTGCAGACTACTTGCCTCCAGGTATAATTCTTGGACACTACACCCAATTGTTCAATCGAATGCACGAACGAATGTGTAATTGTGCACAGCAACCGCCTGGTAGCCAGGAGTTAGGGCGACCCCTTTACGCTAGTGGCGTCATCCTTGCCGCTGGCTTTTAAGATGGGAATATTATAAATATGGTTGGCGGCATCCGGTTTCGGAGTTGCCTGTCACTGTGTCAAGCCACAGGACGCCTGCTCCTACATAGGGACCATGGATGGCTTGCGTTGCACCACCCACAGCTTCAACCACATACCCCATATCCAGTGTAAACCCGAAGGAATAAGACCGGGAGGCATGTGGATGGGAGCCACGTTGCATCAACGGAGCCGGCCCACACTCCTTCACAGGCAAACACAAGCACACTGTGTTTGGAGAATCAAGCGCACACAAGGCGGTGGCTGGACCGTAGTCCGCTCCACACTGAGTGCATGGAACGACTCTTCGAGCCTAACACGGCCACAAGGACCGTGCACCCCGTCCCCGCCAGCAACGACCAACTGTCTCCTGGAGCCAGTATGGACGAGGTAGTGGGTAATAGACAGGTAGCCAACTTGTCAACATGCACATCAAACGCAGACACGCCGGGGATAACAAATAACAGCCAATCATTTTAGAGAGAGAGCTAAAAGGAAACTAAATCGATTAATGCATAAGGAAACGGTGACATAAACCTTAAGTGAATGAGTATATGAAATAAGTTGTTTACAAAAGAATCCTAGATGAGTTCACGAGGTCAGAAAGTATACTTTACGGAATGCCACGAACACAAAAATGTTATGGAAATCGAATACAATTGGCTTAAGCGAGGTGTGCAAGTTAATGGAATAGAGTACAGGTAGACATTTATATGAGAAAGAAAAGCATCGGGACAAAATTGAAAACCCACCACCTGAAATAAACGGACTTAGCATGCAAGCACGCGGTTAGTAAATCGAATTCAGCGTACCTACAAGCGCTGCGCCGGTTCTGCCTACGTTCTCTGCAGAACCCGTCGTCGCTTCTGTAGTAGTCCCGAGTGGCCTCGCTCATGGCTCTCTAGACATTTGTATGAGAAGGAAAGGCATCAGGACAAAGTTGAAAACCCACCATCTGAAATAAAGAGACTTAGCGTGCAAGCACACGGTTTGTAAATCGAATGCAGCGTACGTACAAACGCTGCGCTGGTTCTGCCTACGTTCTCTGCAAGACCCGTGGTCGCTTCGGTCTTATTCCCGATTGGCCTCTCTCATGGCTAACTAGGCCTGCCTGACTCAGGCACCCGCAACCGCATGTACGGCAAATATACAGCTTCTCTAACTATGCAAACACTGTGCCTGACACAGCATCAGTACTGCAATCCTATGACTATGCCTATTGAGGTGTGCCTCGAACCTTTAGAGAATAAAACATTTATTCCATTGTTTGCAGCAGAGAAAGGTACGGTGCCATTTTTGAATAAAAGCGCCATGATGCAAGCAAACGGGGAACCTTTGGACCTGCCAAAAGCGGGCTTCGTTATACGGTCTGTTGTACATAGTAGTGGGTATTCGTTTAACCCCCTGAGCTCTTGAATAAGCTTATGGGTGCATACGGAGGCGCGCATACAAACTATAAATTTCTCATCCACGGAGTTTCGAGTACAAGCAAGCATAGGAGCGATTTTATGCCTACATGCCTACTAAACCCCCCATAAAACCACGAAACCATGAAATGCTGGAAATTAAGTGAATAATTCGTGTGAGCCTGCACAGTATATAGTGGCCACGTATATAACGTGGGAACTAACCGAGATCTAACGAAAGGGAAATGAGGGGAACTGGCACCAAAAGACGTATGGTAGACAATGTTTCGCAAAGTCTGACTTCTTGTTCTATCCTAACTTCGAATGAAGTGCAAGAATGACATCTGAAGTCGAAGTTGCTTTCCTGAAGATCTTCGTGCGTCCCATATTCACATTCCGTTACAACTAGGAATAACGGAATTTTGTTAACCACAAGTTGGCTCTTTGAGGCAGTAGATTTTAGGTCAATTAGTAGCACAGCTCGCTAAAGCCGTCCCTGTTGCAGCTGTAGCGATTGTGAACATTTTGCTTTTTCACTTTTACGCTTCCACGCTTCGCTGCAGTTCACATAGAGCTTTGTTTTAATTGACGGTATATACAACCACCGGTCACAGTTCACCATCGCGCGATTCTCAATTTAATGCAACCGCATCGTTGGGTTTGCGGGCTCTGCCATGTGACTTATTTATTGTCGGAATATGCTTGCGTTGTGTTCCAGGTATGCGTACTTGGTCCCTTGCTGTTTCTACTCTACAGGAATGACATTTTTCGAGTTTTCACTCACGGCACACCATACCTGTTTTCTGAGGATGTGAAGGTGAGGTTTTCATTCGTTCCTAACGACATGAAAAACAGCCTCGCCCTCATTCAAAGTGACTTCAACGCACTCGAAACCTGGTGTGATTTATGGAAACTGGCATTCTTCCTATCCAAGTGCAATGTTCTCTCCTACAGGTGTCCTGTACCACCTAACACTCTAATACTTTACGGTACTTCTCTAGAAATCTCGGTGTGCACTTCTCAGGCTTGCTAAATTTTGCTGTGCAAGTGAGCTATAGTTCTGCAAAAGCGTGGGCAATTATGGGATACTTCTTCAAATCTATGCGCTTAAGAGAATCTCGACTAACACTTTACAAAGTATGTGCCCGACCAATACTGGGATACCGTTCGTTAGTTATTGCTAACGCAAGCGAATTCGATAGCTTTGTGCTCGAGAAGGTACAGCGTTCGTTTGCTAAGCGCCTACTAGGCCTTACTACACTCAGTTATCAAGACAGGTGTAAGCAGCTCGGGTTAGAGTCACTTTGGCTTCGTCGACTTAAATCCAAATTTATCTTCCTCTATAAACTCGTCGAAGGCTCTGACGCAGATATTAGGTGCTTTTTCCAAATTCTGGGCAATACCCGACACCCTTTACGTAAAAAGCCGCACTCGTTTTCTCTACCGTGCGCACTGTTTCATAAGTTTTAATTTATTCCTCTACAGATAAGCCAGCTTATGGTATAAATTGCCAGAAGCATTCAGGAACTCTGAACGTGTAATATCATTTTCTGCGTCTATAAAGAGCTTATTCACAGTTCTTAAAGTGGCGGAACTATTGGGCACATGCGTATCTGCAGATGAGTTCTGGGAAAACGAGCCTACCAATATATAGCTGCACAACAAAACTAAGCTGCGTCTACCTGTCACTAAAAGCTACCTATCTCCCTATAGTTCGTTTCCTTCAATACGTTCGTGTATACACTTCAACCACCTACTGCAACAGCTCTAAATAATTCGGATTTGTTTATCACTGCACCGTTACATATTCCAGGCTCGTTTGAGCTATCTCGCCGGCGATTGAGGCATAATACCACTTGTATCGTATTTCCACCGATAATCTTTATTCCTCAACTAAGATTGTTGCTCTTCCTCACACGTTTACTTAAAGCCATTTCAACGCAATCAGTTGCTTATTCGTCTGCACCTGACTTTTGAATCAATGCGTGACGTCTGGGATTAGCTCCGTAATGGCTGAATCATCACACCTTTTGTCTCCCTGACCTAGGTATGTGGCATTTCCTAAACTCTGTCTCAGATTTTGTGTCCCGAATCTCTGCTTGCGTCTTTAAACGTTGCCTTCTAGTTTGCTGCGCCACATCGTCTCTTCTTTCTGCATAATCCAGTCTCACCTGAGCTCTATTGTCTGTTTCCTTACAGCTACTAGGTAACTGAGGTATACTGTCTCATGTTTGGCATTTCCACTGATTTTCCTTTTCTTTTACTTGATTGTTGCTCCTCCTCAGATTTTTCTCTAAAGTCATTACAATCCGATGATACGCTTATTGGTTTGAGCCACGTAGCCAGCTTTCGCCTCAGCTGGCTTGCTTGTTGACAGCCAGATGCATTCCTCCTGCACTGTCTCACCTGGCTTAGCTGCTTCCTTTTCTTGTTTAGACCATTGAGGCTTAAAAGCTTGGTTTAAAGCAGGTTCACCCGTGGTATTTATTCTAACATTAACAAGGCCATGGCTACTTCACACTACCCTACCAAGCCTTATCATCGTGAGTCTTTGCTAACTTGCAGGATTACACTGTTCTTGATCCCACCTCACCTTGACCTTTTGAATCTATACACGCCGCCTGGGATTAGCTCAGTAACGGCTGGTTCATCACACCTTTCGTCTCCCTGACCTGGGTAGGTGAAATTTCCTAAACCTTGTCTCAGATGTCGTGACCTGTAACACAGCTTGCGTCTTTAATTTTCACCCCACATCTGTTCGGCCGGATATTCTCTTCCTTCAGCCTAATCCAGTCTCGTCTAAGCTGTCTCGCTTGTTTTCTTACAGCTTCTTGGCGACTGATGTTTACTACCTCATGTTTGGCCCTTACACTGATCCTTTTCTCTTCCCATTCTTGGGTTGCTGTTGCTCCCCAATTTTTACCCTAAAGCCAGTTAGTGCTATGATACGCTTATCCCACACTCACCTAACCTGGCTTGCTTGCTGTCAGCCAGATGCGTTCGTCTCGCCTTGCCTCACATGTCTTTGCTGTTTCCGTACCTCGCTTATTACATTGATGCTTAACAGCCTGGTCTATAGCAGATTTTCTTGTGGAAAATTTTTGTTTTTTAATAACCGTAACCAGGCCTTGGATTACCGCAGTATGACCTGCTTTTCTTACCTTGGTATTGCTCTGAACCTATTGCGCTCTAAGCGCGGCTCTTTCCCTAGCTACATGGCACCACACATTTCCCTTTCTACTGTCCGGTGCACCTTCCTAGAATGCTGTTGCTGACTTCAAGTTTCAAAACACTGTGTGCCTCACTTTTCTCACTACTTGTTTGATGTGGTACCTTGTCGGTCTTTCGTATCTCTTTGCTATAGACACTAGCCACCTTGAAAAGTAATTTCAGGGCAACTGGTACATATACATCCATCCCATTACCAGGCTTTCCTCTGTAGTTTCTCCTTTTGCTTTCGCTTGCCACCGTCTTCTCTTTGTCCACATTCATCTTCCCATTTTTGCCTCCAGTTATTAAGCAACCTTCGCCCGCATAGATACTTTAGATGGTCGCGGAACACAAAATACTAAATATTTTCTTTGTTCTTCATGTATCACTTTTCCCATGTTGTAACATATGACATTAACCTTCCCACAGCATGTTGTCACAGGTTTCCTTAGTAGTCTCTGCTGCTCTCCTTGTCTTTATTTTTCTATTTTCTTCCCCGAGGCCTGGAGTTATCAACAGAAACTTACCAAGGATCCCACCTGGCCTGTTTGTCTGCGACCAAATAAACCTACAAAGACAAACGCGGCCCAAAGCAGATCTCCAACACACTCACTCCCACCTTGGTCTAATATCACTGGACAAGTTGATCTGTATGTCCTTATCCAGAAGATTGGATCAGCCAAGGCCTGTCTACAAAATGCCTTCAAAACAAATGATTACCACAACATACCTGAATCACTCTGTAACTACCTAACCCTTGGTCCCGCCTGTCAAGCGTCCAGTCGCTCGCTTATGGCTTGTCAGCAATCGCAGGCTGCTCAATCGACAACGAAAACACGACTTCAGCGTGAAACCAACTGAGTTGTTTGTGTCTACACTGTTCCAGCAAATGTTTAGCGAGACTGCTCCAGGACGTGGTGGGTTTTCGCCTGGCAAGTGTTCTCCCTATAAAAGCCACTGAGGTCTGTTTAACAGCACCTCGACGAGGCGGATAAAAAATAAATAAATAAATAGTTTATTCTCGAATTCATGGAGAAACACCATATCAGGCATGATCAAGCTTCATAAGCAGTTGTGTATCACGACGATACTTCAGGTTCAACCGTGTGTAGTTGAAACGGTCAAGGCACTATAAGTGCAATGAAAAGGTGCATGTAGACGGAGAGTATAATTTCCTTGCATGTGCCGGGAAAAGTTGAAACATGAGTGTAGTCGACTTGCCAGTAGGTAGTTGTGGGCAGTGAATTTATTCAGTGGCGAGTCACATCCGCCACGGAATAAATGTTGTTAAACATACAATTGTGGCTTTTTATAGGGAGAACGCTTGCCAGAAGAAAACACACCACGTCCTGCAACACTGCCGTAAAGCATTTTGAACATTACTGTATAACTGGCAAGGCCACTTGACGATTGATTTCATATTCGCAGTCAAATGGCTCCTAATTTCCTCTGTTAGTTGGACAGATAATTTGATCAGAGCCGCCATGATTGTTGAGGCCGGTTGAGGAGGGGAACATCGCGAATATTCGTCTTGTTGTGTGTCCAGGTGAGCAAAAGTTCAAATTATCTGCTGTCTGGATTTTTCAGCTGTATAATTTGTGGGAGTATGAAAATGTGTCCAGCTCTCCATACTGGACAAGGGTTGTGGTGATTGTAGTTGGGTCCTTTCCGTTTCCAGCCATGCTCGATGTAAGTCCTTGTCGGTTATTACGTTCGTCTTGGGCGAAAACTGTTCCTAGGTCCAATCCAAAATCTCCAAGAAATTCCGGACCTCGGAGAGAAAGGGAAAGTGAGGGACAACCGTGAGAAGACCGCAAGAACAGGCGTGGAGTTAAACATTGTTATAGTTCTACGTTACAACATTTGGAGTTGAGACAAAAACATGTACACTGTGCAACATTGATTATGCTGAAAGTGTCTTTTGAATATCCTATAGCATCATTAGTCGTATGGATGGATTGCTAATGCCTGCGCAGACACAAGTGCGTTGTACCGGTAAGTAATTTACGAAGTATCGGTTTATTGTGACCCAAAAATTAGTGTGGAGAGAGCAAAGAGAGTTAGAATATTGGTGGTGATTGCAAGGTGCATGAGCAGCAAGTAGCTAACGTAATACGATAGGGAGCGTAGAATAGGAGTGCAAATAAATTGGTTACCGCGATAGAGATCTAATGGTCAATTGGCGGTAGGGTAGCGGAAAGATTGGATGCAGATATTCTAAAGGAATAAAGGTTATTGAGATACGGAGTGGCTCTTAACAATCACTGGATAATCGCATATGCATGGAGCCTATGACCACTAGCTGCTTCTAAACAGAGGTGCCGAATTTAAGATGACCGACAGGTGGTGGCGCTATGAAAGGCCATCAGTGGCCAGATGTAGCCATTCCTATCAGACGCTTGGTCACTAGTATATGCATATCGGGTCACTGAATGCATCAACAAGCCAGCGGAGGTAAGTGATACAGACATTCCAGGAGAATGTATGATGGACAGACAATTAGTGTATCTGAGGAAGCTCAAGATCTGCGCAGAAGTGACGTGGAACATACGGTGAATTGCTGCCGTAGTGATGAAGATAAAAGGAACGAAGGATAATGGTGCTGAGAGAACCAGTGGACAGCAACTAAATTCGCATTAAGCCTTCTAGTAATCAGTGGATATTTACAGTGACAGGAGAAGTCGGCAAACTGACGAGGGTACGTGCTGCAAACAATTCAAGAGAGTAAGGGTTGGAGAGGCATGGAATGGCTTCTAGCGCAAAGATATATGCTATCTGCAAAGACTCACTGCAGCTGAAAAGTAGTGACATAGATAATACGAAGAAATGCTAAGGGAGAGTAGTATCGACGGCTAGCAATGGCATTGGGGTGATGCCTTCTAGTTGCTAGTGCATACCTAAGGTGTCTCAAAATACGTCTATACACAGCAGATGGGCTTGACTCACGCAGTCCCAGCGAGGAATAAAAGAGTGGCTCTTAGCAAGCTCCGGATATGCGCAGAGATGGTTGGAGCCTACGAAGAATGGCTGCTGCTATACAGAGGTGCCAGAAGTAATACGAAGAACTAATAATGGTACTAATGAAGAGAGAGTATCGACGGCTAGCAATGGCATTGGGGTGAACGCTTCTAATTGGTAGTGGATACCTAAAGTGTCCCAGAATAAATCAATAAACAGCAGATGTAGTTGACGCAGACAGTCCTGAAGGATGAAGTTTGGAGATAAAAGAGAGTGTCTCTTAGCAAGCTCCGGATATGCGCAGAGATACTTGGAGCGTACGACCACTAGCTGCTTCTAACAGAGACTGAATTTAAGTCGATCGACAGATAGTGGCGCTAGGAAAAGCTATCAGTGGCCAGATGTAGCCAATCCCATAAGACGCTTGACCACTAGTTTATATCTGCAGTGTCACAGAATGCGTCGACACGTCAGCAAAAATAAGTGATACAGACATTCTATAATGGGAGAGGAAAGCCAGGGCCAAACAAGTAATAGAAGTAGTAGGAATATACGGTAAATAGAAGCGCGATTAAAAGAGAATATTCAATGTTGTCGTGATTCATAAGGTAACAAGTACAAGAGAGAACGAGGTAGGCTTGGCGATAAGGATATATTTAGGCAACGTCAACTGGTACTTGAGGTCCTGCGCACGCCGGCTTCACCATCTAGGTAGTAGCCAGTTAAGTTGATGCGATTAGCTAGAGGCGGCTGTCTCGAGCTAGCCAGGTGTGGGAGGTTTGAGGGCATGCATAGGCATTCGGTATCCGGTGGCTGACGCCTGGGTGATGGAAGATTTAAGGGGTTGTTGAAGGAAGCAAGCAGCTAGGAATATTAGGAGTGGAAGATGAGATATTGTGGGAAGGTCAGAAAAGGAGATTATAAGTGGTCTGGTCCAGTTTCAAAAAACTCGTCTTCTAGACAGTTGATATCCAGTAGTTTGGAAACTTGTGTGACAGAGATATTTGCTAATAGAGAATCGGAACTGGTTTATATTCATAGATGCCCTTATTGTGAGAGGTAACCTATTCCATACGTGTGTGTATCTGTAGAGGTAGAAGTTGGAGGGAATACTACTGCGCGTTCTTGGTAGGATAATAGAGTGGGGTCTATCACGTAGGGGTACGAAGTGATATATGAGTCTGAGACAATGGTTAGTGGGCTCCCATTGAGATCGTTAATAAGCGAGTATAGGAAAGCGAGGTTGGTTTTAGGTCGGAGCAGCCACAACGGGTCGAGCTTAAGTGTGTTGCGTCAATCACGGTAGCTGAGACTTGAGTGCCCCAGGAGGCGCTTTGTTAGGGTAGGCTGAACCTTTTCGAGGGCTATTCTGTCGCATTTTCTGAGGTTAGTGAATACTATAGAGCAGTACTCTAGCAGAGGCCGGGCACATGTTATGTAGAGCGCAGTTCTACTTTTTTGTATTGCCATGGTTTTGAGGATGTATCCGATGAGAGAGCGTGCTTTAGCTGCGGAACAAACTAATTGTTCCGCGAATTTCAGCGAACAGGAGTAGTGCATGCCTAAGTCCCGCGCTGTTAGGCAGTTCCCTAATGGCGTGCCTTGTAGCATTAAGGTATTGGGTGGCATGGTGCATCTGTATGTAAGGACATTGGATTTTGCTGGTGTGAATGCCAACTTCCATGTGTCGCACCGTGCAGCTAATGCTCTTAAGTCGTATTGTATATGGGAGAGGGCGAGGTGGAAGTTTGACGGATGAAATGGGAAGTTAATTTTGATGTTGTCGGCAAAGAAGTAGGGTCGCATGTATAAAAACCTGGAACACGTCATTGACATAGAGCAGGAAAGGTGGAGGACCTAAAACGCTTCCTTGAATTACGCCACTTTTGACTGGTTTTGGAAGTGACATAAAGTCCCAAACCATTACTGACTGTGAGCGAGCTGTACGATATGATGAGAACCAAGTGTGCAGTTTGTCGGAGATACCGTATGGTTCCAGCTTCATCAAGAGTTCCGTACGTGCTACTCTGTCAAAGGCTTTTGTCATGTCTAGGAAGATGATGGCTAGTGCTTGCTTGTTGTCAATCTGTTGAGTTACATGGCTGAGGAACTCAAATTGGCAGGTCTGACAGGATTTATACGGCAGCAATCCATGTTGTTGTCGATTGACGAGGTTACGAGTAAGCAGAAAGGTGAGCATGGTTTCTTTGACTATTCGTTCCATTACGATTGAAGCTACAGGCGCGTGACTGATGGGGCGGTAGTTTTCCATGTTCTGCTGACTGCCCCTTTGGTGTTTGAGGATGACGATGACATGTTTCCATGTGGTTGGATAAGTCCAGTTTGTCATGGAAAGCGTGAATAGGTTGAGCAGTAGAACTTAAATGTCCTGGCCACTGAGTGTTAGCAACGCAGAGGGGATACCATCGGGACCAGATGTGATGACCATTTGACTGAGCTGATTACTCTAGTGATAGAACGTAGGTCAAACTTAATAGTGTCGAGGGAGTCATTGGTGCGCCTAGATGGCATAACTGGTGAGGTTCCATTAGCTTCAGTGAAAGAGTTGCAGAAGTATCCATTGAGTTTCTCACATATTTTTGATGGACCGCTAATAACGGATGTGTCAGAAGGTCTAAGTTGGGCAACAGGCGTAGATTTTTGATTGCTTCTTTGTCGGCACAGTTGACTGAGTAACTTGGTTTTATTGTTGGATGTAAGCGCATCATCTTCTTCAGCAATCTTGGCTGATTCCTGCGCAGTTTGCCAGTTGGTTAGGATTTCGTTCAAGCGAACAAGGATGTGGAATTCCTTAGTTTTGGAGTCTCGATGGCGCATTTTTTGATCTTCCTAAGTACACCGTAGGCCTTGGCTGATTTCGTTATCTTCTTTAAGCGGCTTCTGCAAGTGAGCGGGGCGATCAAATCTAGGCAACTGAAGAGATTTAGATATAGGACGTGTGCGGCTGCGTCTACATCAGTGGCTAAAAAGAAGTTGTCCCAGTTCGCAGATCGCACTAGTATCTCAAAGCTGTCCCAGTTAATGTGGTTGAATAGTCGAAACTGTTTGACAGAGGAAGAAGTGGCGCAGTGTGGAGTAGAAAGTGTAAGTATGAGTTTGACCACCTTGTGGTCTCAGCCATGCATATTATCTAGTATATCAGCGACTGCATCAGAGACACCTTGCGTAAAGATTAAGTCTAGAGTGTTAGAAAGCCTGGTGTGATCGTGAACTTGTTGGGTCCAGTTATTTGCGTGGACGGTGTCAACGAAACTTCTGTACCTGAATGGGGCAACCTGGTCTTTCCAGGGGATAAGTGGCATATTGAAATCGCCACCCACTCTCTTGTGACGAGGGGGCATTAGGGAGATTTCAGCGAAAAGCTTAGTGAGTTTATTAATCTTTTTGCTAGATGTGTGTGGAGGGTTGTATACGCAACCGATAAGGAGGTCTAGCTGACCTCCTGTCATCTGGATCCAGATGGAGTCTTCAGGGTCGCCAATAGATAACAGTTCGAAATCGGGTGCACCAAATTCGTCCCGGACATGGATAAGGCAACCGCCACCCCGCTGGTTATCTCGTCCGTTACAAAATGTGGTGTAGCCAGGGATGCGTAGTACTCTGTCAGAGACATTTGAGGGGTGCCACGTTTCTGGGATGAGAACCAGCTGTGGGTATGAGAGTAGGCTAAATGGGCTGAGGTGCATCTTGTGTGTAATAGATCACGCGGTAATAAGCAGCATGCTGTATGATTCAACGCAAGGAGAGATAAGGTCGTTAGATTGTACGCGGTAAGTTGCACAATAGGGTGCGACCGGCGCAGGTTACATGGAAGTGGTAAGAAAAGGTGGAGAGGGTGATATAGGAATGTGGTCAGGAAGTGCTTGAGTAGGTAGCTTATGGTGTTCGGCCGCTAATGAGGCTGTGGTAATATTATTTACTGTAGAACTTATCCGGAGGGCTGAAACCAACCGTGGGGAGTTAGTTGCTGTGAGCATATGAGTTGTTGGAGGTACTAGAGAGCTGGTGAGAACTCTTGGTGGAATGGGCGAGGTGGGTCGTGTCCGGCTGCTTCCCAAAAAGGGGGCCGTGGATTGCATGTCCCGGTTGTAGTGCTTGTCATCCGGATATATTTTTCGTTCAGGAGAACGTATGGTCAGGGAGTGCGGGGTAGTGTTGATGGAGCAGTGGAGATTTTCAGAAGGGCGTCGTCCTTGGGTGGGGGTTTCGTTCCCCACTGTTTCGAGAGGTTGTGGGGTTTGGTAACGGGGTTGTGCACTGGACGTTTGGATGGCATAGTGTTTTTTGTAGGGCCGACTGGGCGATAGCGTACCAGGCGGATAGTTAATTATTAGGGGAATCACTGCGTTGACGTTGCGCGGGCTGCTCATAGTTCCATTTTGCTGTGGTGACAGGTAGAACGTCCTCATTTTGGGAAAACCGCAGCGTTTGTTAAAGTTCTGGGGCTTAGTAGCATTGTTAGGCACCTCCAGTATGTAGGGCTTGCGCAGTGATTGGGTGGGAGGGGTCAAAACCTGCGTGGAGGGCGACGTTTGTGATCGGAATGATTTCGACCTTACGCGATCCATTGGTACAGATGTTGATTGGTGTTTATCAGCTACCTTTTTTGCCACGAGGACATTATATGGGTACGATTAGCATTGCCATGGTGATGCATCAGCGGGGAGTGCTTCGTAATACGATGTGTGCCGTGTTTCTGCTGTTGATCTTTGTTGGTAGTCTGTTGTGCTGAGATGGTGGTTTCGGCTTCGCCCGAGAAGTGGAAAAGCGTTGATCAGCGGGAAGTCTACATTGATCGGTTTGGAATCAGTGTCACTCATGTCGGAGGACTTATGCATTGACTTAGCTTCTATCGTTGGCTTGGACGAGTCTAGAACGTTGGTTGGGTT
>OX104063.1:65909105-65929818 GCA_944474145.2 Dicrocoelium dendriticum
GGTGTAGGACTAGTTAATACTAGTCCGAGACAATGCGCGGAATTAAGCGCGGATATCAGAAGGCAATTGGAGTCGGACACAGCGGACTGTATTCGATGGGACTACAACAAGAAACGGACGGATGAAGCGAGGCAAGAGCGTACACGTGAGCGCGGGAACTTACAAGGCAGTTGTGTGTCGAGCCGGTTGTAAGATTAAAACAAGGAGTAATGTACAATCGGTCAACAAGTAAATTGTACACGAAAGATAAGAGTTATCTTTTCGGGCGCTACAGAGCTCCCCCCCTAGAAGGCTGATTATAGAAAGCCTTCGAAATCGAAAAGGAATGTTAAAACGAGGTTCGTAAGGCGAAATCGTGCCGAGTAAAAATGGGCGTGTGTTCGTGTAAATGGGGGTTTATCAGAAGTCGGAGTCCGCTGTGCCGTTTATGATTCGTTATTTATTTATTGCAGGGCAGGGTGCATTTCGGCGAGCCGTTGGAGCGGGCTTGTCGGACTACAAATACTGGCTAGCCCAGAAAAAGGCCGACAGGACCTTAACCTCCGCTGCTGCCAAACCGTGCGCTTGGGAGTGGTCTCTCCCCCGCCGCACCCCGCCCCGCGCCAAAGCGACCCTCGTCCCACGAAGAAAACGACCACGGTCCCACGGAGAAGCGACCCTCGTCCCGCGGAGAAGCGATCCTCGTCCCGCGGAGAAGCGACCAGTGTTCGCGTCAGGGTCCTCGAAAAGATTCCTCGTGTGGGCCAGTCGGTCGAAGGGGAGGGTTGGGGCATGTAGAGACGAGAAAATAGAAAAACACGCACAGAAAACGCCAAAAAGAACAAACGAATGGTCTGCGTGTTTAAATATTTTTTGGTTTTTGAATAATTTTTTTGAAAAAGGTTTTTCGGAGGTTTTTTGATATTTTTGTTTGTTTTCAAAACGTTGATCAACCAAAAACGGGGCAATATATATACAATATCTACAAAGCTAAAAATATTTACACTGTACATAGTCGGAGAAACGGTCGACGTGCACGTGATGAAAGCGTGCGTCTGGCGTCGGAAACGTGCCTAATGGGCTTCTCGTGTGCTTGTGCACCTTCGCGCGTTGACAAGGAAGGCAAGCAGCTGCCCAAGTACGGACGTCCCGATTAACATTGCGCCAAACGAATCGTGCGGTTACGAGTTTAACCGATGCACGAACGCCTGGATGAGACAAGCCGTGCAAGGTGTCGAACACGGTCTGCCGAAACTCACGTGGGACGACTGGGCGCGGCGTGCCCAGAGATAAATCTCAGAGTATCGTTCCGTCTGATGATATCAGCGGAACGGGTCGTATATCCAATGAGGGAGACCTGCGTAGTAGATCAACCTCAGGATCGTTGAGTTGTGCTGTGGCCATGGCTGCCAAGTCGATAGCAGTGCCGGCGTCAGCGGAGATAGCTTGAATGCGGGAAAGTGCATTGGCGACGGCGTTGTTCACAACTGAGACATGCCGTATATCGGTCGTAAACTGAGCGATATACTCAAGGTGGCGCGACTCTCTAGGAGAGTATCGGTCGGTAGTCGAGCCGAGCACGTAAGTCAGGGGTTTGTGGTCGGTGAAGACGACAAAGGAGCGGCCTTCTAAGAAGTGTCGAAAGTGACGTATCGCTAGATACACTGCTAGTAGTTCTCTCCTGAACGTGCTGTAACGAGATTCGGTAGGTTGTAGGCGTTGGGGGAAAAACGCTAAGGGCTGCCACGTGTCGGATACTCGGTGCTGCAAAACAGCGCCGACTGCCACGTCCGAGGCGTCAGTACTGAGGGACAGTAGGGCGGCGGGATCGTGGTGCGCTATAGAAGCTATGTTGGCGATAGCCTCTTTCAGCGACTTAAAAGCAGAGCGTGCTGAGGCAGGAAATTCGAATTTCTTGAGTTTCCCTCGGAGAAGGTCCGTGAGGGGTTGCATCACCGAGGCGCATTTGGGTATAAATCGACGTAAAAGTTGACAAGGCCATCAAAACGCCTGAGCTGTTTGAAAGAATGAGGCTCCGGGTAGTAGATGATGGCTTGAATTTTATCCTGCAGTGGCACGACGCCTGCAGAAGAGATACGATGGCCAAGGAAGTTTACTGAGTCGACACCAAACGAACACTTTTCTGCGTTGATCGTCACCCCGTGTTGAGATAAACGATCAAAAAGTGTTCGTACGTGGCGTATGTGCTCTTCTCGTGAAGAGCTTGCGATTAAAATGTCATCAAGGTACGCATAAGCAAAGTCTAAACCGCGACAAACTTGGTCGATGAAACGCTGAAAAGTTTGCGCGGCGTTCTTTAGGCCAAATGGCATGCGCAAAAACGCGAACAAACCAAATGGAGTCGTCACGGCAGTTTTAGCGATGCCCGCCTCGGCTACCGGAATTTGGTTGTATGCGCGTACCAAGTCGATTTTGCTGAAGATATTTTTACCCGCCAGACTGGCGGTGAGATCCACTATGTGTGGTATCGGATAGCGATCAGGCGTGGTTACCGTATTCAAGGATCGGTAGTCGCCGCAAGGACGCCAGTTCCCCACAACCTTCTTCGGGACCATGTGCAGAGGCGACGCCCATGGGCTGTTGGACGGTCTGACGATACCAAGTTGAAGCATGTGGTCAAATTCGGCTCGTGCTGCCCGTAGTTTGTCTGGAGCAAGCCGTCTTGGTCGTGCGCTAACTGGTTGACCGCGCGTAACTATGTGGTGAGCGACCTCTGTCGTGACTGGTGGAAGCTCTGCAGCCGGTCGAACCAGTCGCGGGTGTTCGGAGAGGAGGCTCAAGTAGTCGGACGGTGCGTCTGCGATCCGAAATACAGGGCTGATTATCGGGTATCTGAAAGGACACCATCAACCCTTAGTTTCGTACGGTCGTCTAAAAGTCTGTGGCGACCAGCATCAACAAGCAACCCAAAATGTCGGAGTAAGTCGATACCGATAATTGCGGAGGGTACAGACGCAACCATGAAGACCCACTGAAAATCTCGGCGAAGATTAAGGCCTAGGTTCATCATGTGCTGACCGAATGAAGCTATGGGAGAACCGCTGGCCGCACGCAAATTGTACCTAGGCTCCGAGTGCCTGTCGCTATCGGTCGCTGGGATGACGCTGACTTCCGCTCCCGTGTCGATGAGAAAGGTGATGGAAGAACGTCGATCGTTAATGTAAAACAGTCGGTTTGCTTGTTTATTGAATGATACGTTTGTAGTGCTAGTATGCGGGCTATTCGTTTTCCCTGGGTCGTGCCTATTGCAGGGAGCCCGACAACGTCTAGCTCTTCCATCGTATTGGCGGTGATACCAACATACTTCTTCGACGGACTTGACATTATTTGACTGAGAACTTGTAAGGAAAATGTTGCGCTTTCGTGCCGAAGGTGATGTACTCGGTGCAGACACAGACGAGCCGCAATGAACGGTAGCCAAAACGTGGTCAGCATTTGACCGTGGCACCCGCTGCTTCGAAGCCTTCATTGCTGCTATCCTGCTGCGAAGTAGCGCAATTTCCTCGTCTTTAGGGTCAGATCGGTCTAGCGACTGGAAACAAACATGGGATTCGGTTTTCGTTGGTGAGAATACGTCACCGGAATTACTGGTCGTCTGCTGCGGAAAACGTTCGAACGCAGCGTCTGCCTTGGTAGCTAAGTCTTTCAGGGGTGTATCTATAAACATGGACAGCATTACCGGCAATGGCTCTGGGAGACGTGCAAACCACAGCTCCTTTATCTCTTCTTCGCTCAAGAATAAGGGACCAGCGATGCGCTGAAGTTCGCGGAGCAATGCCGACGGCTTGCGATCTCCAAGCTTGAGACCATTGAGCTGCTCAAATCGTGTTCGTGCGCTGGGTCGTAACTCTTGCAAAATCGCTTGCTTCATCGTTTTATACTTTGCCTCATTCCATGGAAAGAGTAGAATGTCCTCAATCAGCGTCACTACCGACGGAGGAAGGCGTGGGACGAGCTGATTGTACCTTGGACGGTCCGCCGTTATGCCCTTATTTTCTAGTTCGATCTCGAATATCTTAAACCAAACTTCTGGACTGTGTTCCATGAAACTTGGAACGGCCAAAGGAAGCATGGTTACGCTGTGAAACGACTCAGATGCAACTCTCGAAATGTGAGTCGAAAGATAAAGAACGAACAAAATACGATAAAAGTACTAAAATTATGCAAGAAACAAACGAATATAGGTATATAATCGAGAAAAGGGAACGAACTCACCAAAAAATACAAACGAGAAAAAATGTTGAATTCGCGCGTGCGAATCGGGGTCACCAATTTGTAGGACTAGTTAATACTAGTCCGAGACAATGCGCGGAATTAAGCGCGGATATCAGAAGGCAATTGGAGTCGGACACAGCGGACTGTATTCGATGGGACTACAACAAGAAACGGACGGATGAAGCGAGGCAAGAGCGTACACGTGAGCGCGGGAACTTACAAGGCCGTTGTGTGTCGAGCCGGTTGTAAGATTAAAACAAGGAGTAATGTACAATCGGTCAACAAGTAAATTGTACACGAAAGATAAGAGTTATCTTTTTGGGCGCTACAGGCTGAAGACAGATCCAAAGAAAGTCAGAACCATAAAGGAAATGCCACCCCGACAGCTGTGTGAAGGCTTTGAGCAGGCTGAACGGGAGGGTGAACTATCTCAGCCGTTTTTTACTCGGAGTAGCTGAAGTAATGATTCCTATGCGGAAACTGACACATACAGGCGAAATTTGGCAGTGGACCGTAGAACAAGAGAAAGTTTTCCAAAAGGTTAAACAGCTGATCACAAGCGTCCCCGTCCTAACGTACCATGATCCATTACTTTCCTTGATATCCAGTGTGACAGTAGCCGGTTCGGCATCGGTGCCGCGCCAAAGCAAAACGGAAAGTCCATTGATTTCCGCAGCCGAACGCTAACGGAGTCCGAACGACGTTATAGTCAAATCGAAAAGGAAAGTATCGCGCTGATGTATGCTGTGAAGCGTGTTAATGAATAGACATTCGGCCGCCGAACTTTCTACCGAATTTACTGACCACAAACTGTTGGTATCCAAGGCCAACAAAACACTCCACGCCGTTCCGCGTCGCCTGTGGCAGACGATCATTAGTCTCCAGAAGTACTACCCGGAAATCGTCTATCAACCAGAATCAAAGATTCCCATTAGAGCTACGCTATCAAGAGCATATCTTCTGGATGTGATTGTAACGTAAGAAGACCAAGACCTTGTTCATGCTACGCAGATGGTTTCTGTCACAAAGGAGCATTTTCGGCAACTACTACGCCACACGGGAGCAGACAAACATCGGCAGTCCTTCTCCACAAACACATGCAGTGAGTAGTCTCTTATTTGGCATACGCGGCAGCATGTAACGATCATTTCGTTTCATATACACCTACGTTTTCCTGAGAGACTGAGCGACACTGTCAGCCTTTCATGTCACACCGTCACGGTCACTGTTAAACAAATTAGACGGCGTGCACCCCACTTGGTTCCTGCAATTGTTATCAAGACTGTGACGGGAGTAGTCTGTCAACGACAGCTTATCCGGACTAATTTATGCAGAAGTAGCATCTCATATTTTCACCGTCTAATTGTTACGAATTCTTATTTTGCTAAGGTGATTTATGTGAAGGTAACATTCAGTCTACAACAGCGTTGTCACTAACCCTTTTATCATTTGCTGGGATAACATTAAGCAACTGTCGAAGCGCCACCAACATTTGAACACGGTAGCCAATGCATTATGCACTGCTGTTGAGACGTTGCAAACCACCAGCCAAAAACGTCGGCAGCGACCCAATCTGAACTGAGCGGTGTCAAGATGGCCCGGGGTAATTAACACATTTCAAGGACACATGCACCGCTATGCGTCCTCACGTCGTATTCACACCCCCAGCCATGCGTGGGTGAGTAAATACAGTAGAATTACATGCCATTGGTGGGTCGGCAAATTAGTGCGCTCCAATCTCACCCTGACCTGCGCGGCTGATCTACGGCGACTGCGCAGAATCGAAAGACTCTTATCAAACGTACGGTATGTTTACAATATGCGGAATTGCTATTCTACACGATTGGACATTTTAGGCAGATCATCGTGAAACCTTCGTTCTCATCTGCGGAGTTTCATTGGGATAGGAGCACACATCGTCATACGCACAAAGTAGCCCTTACGCGGATAATATACTGCAGGTAACAGCAGGTATCACTGAGAGGATAAAGCGAATGTCATGATGTCACATCTGAGGCCATTTTTAGTTTTGCGTGAAAAAGTGTTTACTTCAGTGAAAGAGTTTGTCACGCTCTCAAAAGTGCACAGTTGTGATGTCCATCATCATGATGAACATTTATAGACCAGGTTTATGAAATCACACACTTTGAACCTGTTCCGTGCTAATAGGATACAGGTCAAAATAACCACGCAAATGTGGTTACACGTAGAGCTTCCCAGTCTATGATAAAAATAGAATGCTGTCTGGCATATTGTGCAATACTCTGAAATTGCGCCAATTTTTACCAGCGTACGGATGCAATCAGCTTGTTCAGCTTAATGCACCGGAACGACTTACGTATGGCCTTCTCAATGGTTTGCGAGTTCATCTGGCATGGATAATCCGTTCGATACATGAGGACAATAGCTTCACATTAATCTCGCCTTATTAGTCTGATATTCTCATATCTTCTCTGGTGCTACGTAATAGCACGGGAGCCAACAAGTTCGTTTGCCGCATAGTATATATCACACAAGGCTGATGCAACGGATGTAGCAGGGTTATGCAGGTGGCGTGTATCTGGGCCCACACTACAGTTCGGTGTAGTGAAAAATACGCACACAACTTAAATGCTCCGTCGTACACGGCAAACTGCTCGGTGGAAGAACATGTTTCTGGTGGTATTGCGGTCAAGGAAATCAGTGCAGCTGATTTGCAGTGCGTACTTTCCCTCGCGCCTTCATCAAATGTGCACGTATTTCACGCGCAGGAGCATCAAAACTACCATACACAGAAGTAGTACTTGGTAACGTGCGTAGCCTGAGGAACAAGATGTGTGAGGTGGGTCGGCTCGTAGACAAATCTCGTCCAGACATACTTACTTTCACTGAAACGTGGCTGTCTGAGGAAATCACAGATGGCGAAGTATATCTGCCTGGCTACGCACCGTTCCGCGCTGACCGCTGCATTGGCCGTCAAGGGGGTGGTGTAGCTATTTATGTGAGTTAGCACATCGACATATTGAAGACCATGTGCAAATACCATTTTTTGCCACATGCTGAGGCTGATGTTGCATTCATGATGCTTCTTCATCGCAGTTGGGCTAGACCACGTTACCTATGACCATACACCCTTTAACCTAATTATGTCGACTTCGTTTACTTTGATTTGCTCAGTACTCTCTCTCCGCCGCACATACTACTGCGATCTCCTTCGTATGCCTAGTCGTGACATACTCCTGTTCCAGCGCAGTGTTGTGCCTGAGGTGCTCTCAATGCCACAGAATGATGCAGAATGATGCGAATCAAATTTATGCCAACATGCGTGGACACACAAGGATATCAGTAGTGAGCCAGCCGGAAAGGAGGTAACGTTTGAGATTGCCGGTAAATCGTCGTTTATTGCGCACTTACTATTCGACATGCAAATGTTCGTAACATGGAAACTTTGGCTGTTATTCTTACCTACAAATGGAAGTGTTACACGTTCACCTTATTAGGGTTTTTGAGGATAAATGTTCTCCCATTGGGATGGTGATGTATGATGCACAACTGTGAGCCCACCTGATTCCAGTGCATTGGTGCGAACATTCCGCAGTTGTTAAAGCTCAGACTGACTACAACCTCAATAACCAGACGCATGAATACAGGTTACCATGCACTCCAGGAGTTTTCCTTCCTAGGTGTCAGTATCCACACAGTGACTGGAGCTCAAATGCATGGGAACACGTTCGTTCTTCTCGTACGACAGTGCTTTGCAATCTCACTCACCAGGGCTTCACAATCCACGCAGACCTAGTGTCCGGCCAGAGTACCAATCGTATTGGGAGTGACCTCGAATAGTCATCAAGCGTCCATGTGAGTGTTGCTCATTTGCAATGTCCGCAACACATAGGCCCTCCTCTATATGCCCAGTTGAAAGGCCACAAACGTGTGTGTGTGCGTGTGTGTATGTGTGTGCTTGTGTGTGTGACGGATTCAAAGGAACACTCATAAATCCCTTAGATTGGTCGCCCATCCTCAAGCATACCCATCTTAAAGGCCAGCGGTAATGGTGACGTCGCTAGCGTACATGGGTCGCGTTAACTCCTGGGTACCAAGCGGTTGCTGCTTACAATATTCCACACTCGTTCGTACATTGGATTGAACAATTGGGTGTAGTGATCAACAATTATCCCTGGAGCCCAAGTAGTCTACAACCCTTCCTCGCTTTGGAATGCAGTTTGGAAATTCGGTGTTCAAGACCCAACAAACTTGGTTGCAAATGTCCTAACGTTGGCTCGTCCGTGTGTAAACTGAATAATCCCGGCAAGTCACTGAGTAGCGATTAACATGCTGATATTGATGCTACATGTTCTGTTTCCTATATTAGTCACAAGAATGAGTGTAGCTATATTTCCCGCTGTATATCGTTCATACTGAAGTTAGGATAAGTCAGCTATTATCGAGATAAGGTGCGGAAGAGCAAACGTTCCTTCTGCAATTTAAATTAGAAATGACCAATCATCTAGACTGACTGAAAAGTAGATTAGTCCAACTGTGGTGGTACGGTAGTGTTTAAATAAATATTTAATTAGAAAATAAATCCAGCACAGAAACAATTGATTTGTTGCGAAGAATAGCTGCAACCGAGATGTATGATGACAGATTGTTAGTAAATTGTAAGCGGTAAAATTACGATGAGAAATCCAGGTTGCATGGGTATATCATACGTTCAGTTAACCACCTTATCTGCGCCATCTGCCGAGGCTCTTGATATCCATTATTTGTCTACCCTCATATGATTAACTATACAATGCTCAATGTTTTCATTGCAAATCACACCATGGGTATGGAGATTTACTGGTTCATTGTTTTCTCAAGCCATGTCTAAGTGGTTCCATTCCAAACCCCGCTGTGAAGATACCATCGTGCCCAGGTGTCCCACGACATACTCATTTGAGATATTAGATAATTAGATGTTGTGCAAGGTATTTCTTGCAAATTTGCTAAAACAGTTTGCACACTCTTTCGAAAGCCGATGATAGAACAGGGAGCAGCGGAATTTACTACATGTGTTGGTGATGTGATAGCGTCAATGGGGCCATCAGGAAATGTATGATATTATCGTCTACTAACGCTTATAGCAAGACAGCATGTACAATACACAGGAACCATAAGTCATCTGTGTTTTACGGTACATTTAGTTGTGCATCATTCTACCTGGTAACCATACTCACGGCATTTGCTTCCGTATTTCCATATCTGTCTCAATCTATTGTTGATACCTACACTTCTGACTAAACTTAACGCTGCCGTTTAGGTTAAAATCCAAACGCTAACTAACCACTGACAGTCGTATTGGTTACTTATAATTCTACGTGCGATTTTCTCAAAACTAAAGGAATATGGCTGTTATTCTTTCATTCAATCCAAACTCATGCACGTACGTAGTGTTATGGTTCATGTGGGTTATTGTTTCTCCATCCAGTTTGTGGTAGTCCATACACAAGTGTGAACAAATGCCCGTTCACAACACTGCAGTACTATAACTCGAACCAGGGACCTTTGGTATGTCAACTGATATCTCACGTTGAATGACTAAGTGGAAGCCATTTAGAAACACTTATAAGCACCACACTTCAGCCTGACAGACTGATGGCATTTTCACTCGCGTAACACCATCATCTGCTGGGACTCGCCTAAAGTACAAATCCCGCTAACATCTGTTCGTGTCTTGATACATTCCCACTTGACAGATGGATCTTATTACATTTCTTCTCGTGTGACACCGTGACTTATTAGGGGTTGCAATATGAGGTCAGTGTATCCCATCTCAAGTGTCTCTATACGCCCCCTTGTACTGCTGCCGCCTTCAGGTAAACGCACTGAGATTCAGACAAGTCATCAAGGTTGCTTCCGGAACAGCGGCAATACGTTGTGACATCCAAATCGAAATGCTTGGGCATAGGTAGTATTCTAGACACTGGTGAATTGGTCGAGATATGCTAGCGGTCAGAACGAATGACCAGGGGGAAATAAATAGTAACACATGACGGACTGCCTGGTGGTTCTACATCCCTGTTGACTCTCGCTCACCTCGGACAAGAAACGATTACAACGGGCTCTGGTTTTACCTTACGACACGGATAGCCTGCATTGGACATAATCGCACTATTTCCCTGCTAACTTGAAAAGTTGCTTACTCCATCTATGTCATTTTCTTTGTGTCATCTATATTCTATATCCCACATGTAAGTCGCGTTTGGGTACATTTTCATTCTAGAATGATTAACTACTGACTTGGTGCAATATGGTATCCTTATTGCACATGCCTAGAACGGATGAGCCACAGGTAACCTAACTTTTTTAGGCTTATTTAACTCGGTTGTATTTCGCGATCACTTCACATGTTGCCCATTACGATATTGTACTCATCATGACCTATGCTATGCTATTCTTGCTACCTTCTCAAGCGGAGTCTAGTATGGTTACATACCGAGACAGTGAGCTACGGTATCTTCCTCTTCGTATTATTATTCGGCCGCGATTCACATCACTATGTAAGCTCCATGATATTACTCACCATAACCGTAGCTTGACCATCTGCTCAATGCTAACTAGCATGACGCTTAGAGAGCCGGTGCATCGCAGAATAATGGTTCAGTCCATCCATGAGCTCATTCGTAATTGACGTGCGCGCGATGTTTCCGAGCGATTTGTGTGCTTGCTACGAATCAATGCTAGGGTGGCAAATTATTGTGTATGTTTCCATTTCGATGGATACGTTTGAATCAAAACGTTATCATCGCTTGGCCGCTTACAGTACGCATAAAGTGTCAAGTTTGACATTTGGAACACAATGCTCAACGATTGTCCCTCGTGTGACCACATTGGATTATGCATTCGAAGAGAAATTTCCCTGGAAATTCTGTGTCAAGTGAACAATCCCGACAATTAACCGACTAGCGATTATCACGATGTCGCCATTTCATGTTCCACTCCGCAGGCTAGTGATGAGAGTGAGTGTAGTTATAATTCCAATTGTCCCTCAGCCATACTGAATTTACCGGGGCTTATGAAAACACACGTACTAACCGGATGGAAGGCAGACGTGCAGAGACGCTTACTAGAAATTGCATTGCACATGGCCAATCTTTTGGATGGATTAAGTAAAAGGTTGAACCTAACGGGAATGGTACGTCAGTGTGTTAGTATATTACATCGGAAATGAATCGGCGCATAGCGACAATGGTTTTATGAGCACCGAATGGTTGCACCCGAAACGTACGATATAGATCGTTAGCAAATAGCTTATGGCCACAGTAGAGTACAGGTCGGTAGGTACAAACGGTTGAGTACTTGGACATTTGCACAATAAATGCGAACACTGTTTGGAAAGTCGCATGTTTGACAGTAGGCAACGGGACTTCGTTGATGTCACCTGTCAATACCAAAGGTTGCGCATCAATCGTTCTTTGAGTAGGTGCACATACCTCGGGCAGCACATGACCGAACCGGTCGGAGACACAGAGAGCCAGAAATGGACACTGCATCGCATTCGCATGCTGTGTGATCTCCCCCATCAGCTACTCAAACCAGACTGTACATGTAGAGGGCAACACCTAAGTGCACACTATTTCACTGTACCAGTAGTTTAGTCATCATTCTACCTAGCAGTTGCTTCACAATTGCTACATCGGGTTCCTTCAAATATGGATGCCCAAGATTTAAGGCTGTCACGTCTAACTGTTGAAGAAAACATCAACCGTTCGTATTGGGTAGTTATTCTCATGCCTGCGAAAGTGGTTGTTAGCCTGACCTCCAAATGAAACCCAAGTACACGTTTGTCGTACCATTGATGATGATGTCTAATGTGTCTCTCTCCAGTTTGTGACAGCTCACATTTAAGTTTGGATAAACGCATGTGCATATGTTGTATTCGAACTGCTATTGGACACGGATGACGCCAATCTATGTATATATGTATACCGAATGAATTGGACGAGGATACTCATACCGCTTTTGTACGACTAACTTAGTGCAGGGAAACGGCACTCGAGCAAACCGGAAATAACATTACCAGAACATGAAGAAGGTGAGTTTATGACAAACTCATGTTGATTTCAGGTGTTGCGAACCCAAGGCACTGATCATAAGGGCGGTTGCTCAGGTGCAGGAGAAGGTACTATTGCACGCGGAATAGAAGCATGATACGTACGCTCCCATTCGATTTACTAATCCAGGCCAATAAGGCGGCGTATGTGGTACGTTTGCTTGCGTGCTGAGTAATCTTGCATTTCAGAATGTTGTTTGAGCTCCCCGGTGTGGATGCGCTTGATGTGAATGTTGACAAGGTGCCTACCTGTCTATTACCCACTACCTCGTCCATACTGGCTCCAGGAGACAGTTGGTCGTCGCTGGAGGGGACGGAGTGCACCGTCCTCGTGACGGTGCTAGGCTTAAAGAGTGGTTCCATCCTGTGTGGAACGGGCTACGGTCCAGCCACCGCCTCGTGTACGTCTGGTGTGTATGATTTCCCAATTAGGCCGGAATGCTTCCGTTCTGCTTGTTGAAGGAGTGTGGGCCGGCTCCGTTGATGAAACGTGGCTCCCATTCACATGCCTCCCGGTCTTATTCCTTCGGGTTTACACAGGATATGGGGTGTGTGGGTGGAACTATGGGTGGTGCAGCGCAAGCCACCCATGGTCCCCTTTGTAGGCGCAGGCGTCCTGTGACTGTCCCCATGGACGTCACAGTGACAGGCAAATCCGGATACGGACGCCGCCAAATCATATTGAGGACCGGCGTTTTTCAGTCTCTCGACAAATCTGTTGTGGCTCTCGCAGTCTTGATTTGCGCTTCCTCGGTTCAGCTTACGATCGTGTTAGTGTATAGAAGCCCTAGGAGCAACTCCGATGGAATCATTGAGTTTATACGCACTCACTCTGCGAACAAGTGTCTGGTGCTGGGAGACTTCAACCTCCTAGTTGTTTGTTGGGATGATCTATCTTGCAGTTCTGCGCTGGGATCGTTCGAACACAGAACTGCTGGACTGAACGCTACAGGTACCACTCCACCAGTTCGTGGACCTCCCCACTAGGTACATGAGAAATCAGCAGCCGTCTTGTTTTTGTTAAGTCACGACTTGGTAAATGACATTGCTTACGACTCGCCACTTGGTTCCATCGATCACGTGTGCTTGTCTTTCCAGTGTACCTTATCAGGCCTTTCCAAGCTACTACCAGTTGGTATCCAAACCATTGGACCGCGGACTTCCAAGCGATGCGGGATAAAGCTAGGTCATCGCCTTGTGTGGTATCTGAGACCGACACTGTTCACATAGCCTGGGAAAAGCTTAAGGCTCACTTCGTCGACATTACTGCACCTCACATCCCACTGGTAAAAAGAAGGGAATCGATAGCGCAGCCTCCGTGGATAGATTCCGCGGGGAAGGGCCTGTTAAAGAAGCGGTCTAGATGCTGGCAAGTTTACCGAACAGCTCCGTCGAACAGCACGTTTGACAAGTATCGGTTGGTTCGAAATGAGTGCAAGCTACATCTTAGGTTGGCTCGGCTTCAGTATGAAAAAGGCTTAGCTGATACTGTTTCGAAAAACCCCAAGCAATTCTTCATTTACCTTAAACGATGCTGTGGTGCAAACTAGTCCACACCACCATTGTTTCAAAGAGATGCGACCCATACCTATAGCGACTATGACAAGGCATGCGTGCTTGGTGAGCAGTACTCAAGTGTCTTTGTCCGCGAAATAAATACGCCATGTAAAGAATTAGCTTCAAAAGTCTCTGCGGACTGTTGTCTGGATGAAATTCATGTAACTGTATCACTAATTCTTCGGCTGCTAAGGGAGGTAAACCCAACTAAGGCTTCCTGGTCAGATTCTGCTCATCCAAAAGTGGTGCACGAATTGGCAGTAGAACTCAGACTTGTGTGTTTCAGAAGTCACTCAATAGCTGTGTCTTACCTACCGAATGGAAGGAGACTGTTGTCTGCCCGATTTTCAAGTGCTAATGTAAGGAGCTTGGGCATTAAATTGGTGGAGCAGGGTCCTTTTTGGAGTGTTTTCGTTTTAGAACCATCAAGATGTCGGGGCACTCCTATCAACTCCTGGATCAACGACCCGCGCAAGAATGAACACTTACGCGATTCATCCCATCGTTCCAGTCTCACTTGAACTTGAGGCTACATAAATCACCGCAGTCATACCCTCAGCGGAACTAATTACATGCAGTGCACAAAGATTTAAGCAATCGTACCGCAAGGTGGTTGCTTTTACGTGGTTAGCCGAATAACTGGAACTGGTACAACCTCTCAGTATTCACCTCTGTCTTTTAGCTTCCGTACTTCTCATAACTCACTTTTCAATTATAATTATTATATGCGCTGATTTTTCTCCACTGTGTTCTGCAAAAACGTAATAGATTAGGACAAATACACTAACCGCTTCAGTCGTGTGACTTATACATTATCCATACGACTGTTGGCCATAAGCATTAAATGTGATAATTTCGTACCAGTGCGTTCTGCAAACATGTCATCCATTGTGAACTATTACGTTCGCGGCTTTCGGTACCCGTCTATTTTGGTCACTGAGATTTATCCCAACCATTGCATAAACGTTTTCCAACTGCGTTCCATTCCGCCGCACCTTCCGTTCCTCCATGTAACCACCTATACTACCACAATATTGCAACTGCGATTCTCATTCAAAGGTTCGGCTAACTGATGTTATAACTACACAAACGAGATCTGTTTAGTCGTGCTTGCATTGACGTTCACTACTATCGGACGTCATTGCTCCATTTTTTACCGGTGTCCCTTGACTCTGACAGCGGTTTCGATGGTGAATATCATACTCCGGCTTAATCGGTCATTTAGGCTCTATATTCCGTATCATTCCTTGGTTGTCATACTATCCGTCTCCGCTCGTAGGCAGCTGGGGTATGCGCTGTTCACGAGGTGTACTGCTAACAACTACTACTACGGTGCCATGAGAACAATATTCGCACATTTATCTCGCCTTGGTATTGTGCTCTTTCGAAGCACTTTCGGGTGGTAAGGTTGTGCGACTGACATATCGTTAACAACCTCGGGCATCAACTATACACCTAGTTCATCGCTACCTACTTACGTGCACTGACAAACAATCGCACATTTCAACGATGTCCAACATTGGCCGCCCGCATTTGAATGGCACAGTTGCCATATGTAATAACGAACGCGACACCCTTCACTCATGGATAAGTAAACACAATGGTGTGCGAAAGTAGACGCGAATATCAGAAGGCAATTGGAGTCGGACACGGCGGACTGTATTCCATGGGCTATAAAAAGGGGCGGACGGATGAAGCAAGACAGGAGGTGCACGTTATTGCGTGAACTTACAAGGCGGTCGAGTGTCGAGCCGGTTGTAAGGAAGATTAAAACAGGAAAGGATCATGAACAATTAGTCAACGATGAAATAGTACATGAAAGAGAGCAGTTATCTTTTTGGGCAGTACAGAGCACCCCTTAGAACGCTGAACATAGAAAGCTTTCAATGTCGCAACACACCGTTGAATCGAGGTTTGTAGGGCAAAATCGTGCAGAATACGACTGAGCGAGCGTTCGTGTCAAATGGGGGTTCGCCGGAAATCGGAGTCCGATGTGCCGTTGGTGATTTATTATTTATTGATTGCAGGGCAGGGTGCATTTCGGCGAGCAGTTGGAGCGGGCTTGTCGGACTACAAAAATACTGACTAGCCTAGAGAAAGGCCGACAGGATTACAACCTCTGCTGCTGCCAAACGGTGCATTTGAGAGTGGTCTCTCCCCCCGCCGCACCCCACCCCGCACCAAAACGACTCACGTCCCACGGAGAAAACACCGTCGTCCCACGAAGAAACAACCTTCATGCCGCGAAGAAGTGACACTCGTCTCGCGGAGAAAGGACCACCGTTCTCCTCAGGGTCCTCGAAAATATTGTTCCTGTGGGCCAGTAGATGGAAACGGAGGGTTGGGGCGTGTAGAGATAAGAAAGAACACGCTCAGAAAACTCCAGAAAGGATGAACGATTGATACGCAGGTTTAGATTGTTTGGCTTTTGAATTTATTTTAGAGAATGATTTTTCTGAGGTTTTTGATATTTTGTTGATTTTAAAAACGTGATTCAACCAGAAAAGGGGCAAGTATATGCAATATGTACAAACGTAAACGCATTTACACTGTACATAGTCGCAGAATAGATCGGGCTTACCCATCTTGCGAACATGACGACTGGTCATGGGAGGCGTCGGGCTGGATTTCGGAGATGTCGGGAAGTCTGAAGCTTGTAGACTGGGATCGTGGTCTGGCTTAACTATGATAGGATGCTGAAAGTTGGTGCGGTGAGTTGTGACGTCGCACGAAGCACTACTAGACGATGTATGCGAGGTGATTTCTTCCATAAAGGCGGGTTCTAGACGGTGCACGGTGACGAATTCCCGTCGACCACCGCGAATGTGACTCACCACTAAATCAAGTCACTGCCCAGAACTACATACTGGCAGGTCGACAAGAGCCATATTTCAATATCCTCTTGACACGTACAACAATAAGAAACCCTCTGTCTACATTTGCCGTTTTCCCAACACTTATGGTGCCTTGACTGTTTGCGCTATGCGCACTTAAACCCAAAGTATTGTCATCTATTGACGACTTCATTTCCCATGATTACTTCGTCAATCGCCACAGCCAGTATAACTTTCGGCCACTGCCGATTACATACATAGCAATGTGTCTGTTGCGAAACATAACTGCGTATACATTTTGGTCATGCCTGATTTGCTGTGCCTCGATAAATTCGAGAATAAACCATTTATTTATTCATTTCTTTATTTACAATGTATATTATATGCACACATTGCACAAGATGATAATATGGCGAAACTTACAGGTTCATCATAAGTGTTCCATTCGTTTTACACTGCACAGCGGGGTTGTTGTCTTCATGCTTTATTTCATCCCATTCGTTGATACCCTGAAAGGAAAGACAAATCATAGATGGATTATTAGCTAGCATTATTCACCCATATGAAAACGACCGGAGGCACGTTGGACCCAAGTAACAACTAATTACACCGCCGCACCATAGTAACGAGGGTTGGCTTTATGCGGTGGACGTAAACAGAAGAAGAAATTACATCTGGGTTCATAGTTACATAGCAATGAAAATATTAGTAAAGCGGAGGATATTTAACGATATCTTTAGCGCACATGCAGGTAAGCAGAACAAGAACATGTTGACATGTCGGGTCTACAAAAGGCCATGAACTCACTACGCAGTGTCATTCAAATATCTCTTCTCAGAAAAAGCACCGGAAAACAGTTATTATGGGGGATGCAGAAGACAGCTTCGGGTGATACCAGTATGTACAATACGGCCATTGAACCCAGCGTATTATTCGTTCCTCATTTTTTCCGAATATTGTAAGCCGCATTCTGCTCACATCTCTTCATCGATCACCAAATCTTGCAAACATGAATGGTTGCTTTGTTCGCCAACTGTTGCATTCCGGGGTTCATGTCTTGCGTCGTAAACAACGGCCTTCGACTGTGCATCAGGTTGAACCGCTGGTATAGTGCCTCCTTCATCCGAGCTTGCAATTGCTACAGTCAATTTGTCGCTAAAAATCGCCTTAACTGTTGCCGATGTCACAAGTCCCTCCGGCTATGCAGACAGATGGTTAAATGCAGCGTCCATGTTCAGAAATGTGGACTCCAGCAGCTGGTTGTAATCGGCAATGTTTGTGTCTGTGGCCAGGTGCACTGGAGGGGCATTTCGTACAGGCCGGCTTGTTTAACAAAACTACGTTGCCACGCGACATACAGGGCGAAGTGCGCTGGTTGCAGCCGCTGATACAGTGCACGTAAGTCGTTCAAAGCCATATCTAAAATGGCGCTAAGTTCTTGCCTTCCCATTATTGGCGCGTCCAAAGGCGCGATTGAAACCGCAAGTGCCCCATTATTCGCTCTCGTCCACCGTCGGCTGACCGGCAGTTCGTTGCCATTCACGGTGTTAAGCTGTACGAACTGCAGCAGGTGTCTGCATGGAAGTCCAAACCCGACGTTAGTTTTGCATGTGCACGTACGGTCGTCGTGGTTTACCGTCTCCAGTCGACGATCGCTGAAAAAAGTTGCATGCTCACCGCTGCTTAAACTCACAACCGGATACGCTGAAACAAAGTCAAACGCTATCACGAAAATAGCGTACGGCATCCATCGACGGCACCAGCAGTCCAACACCGGATGACTGACAATACACAGGTCGCGAGGAGATGCATCCGATATCACATTCTGTCGGTTCCATATCAAATAAGTCGCACTCATCTATGACACCCGTATGGTGTCTGTTACGGAGAGAGCTTACAGCTGGCAATCAAGCCGAGAGCAGTGCCGTAAAAGTGCATCGATCTGCAATTAGAGATCGAACTCGACTATAGACCAAAATGCGAATTGATGCGGAATCAGAGGCAAGTTGGATCACGAACTTGAACCATTTGAGTTGTGTTAATTAACGCCAATTAGCATCTCCAATATTGTTGTTTAAGTAGTTGCTCACAACCTATTTATTGGGCTGTGCTCTCATACAATACACCTCTCTGTCTACCGAACCTTGGTCTTCTGCATTCCGTTGATGGGCTGGGCGCGTGACTGATCAGTCAGACAGTCGCAGTCTCAAGGGGCAGCTAGCAGCAATACAACAATCATCAGAGGCAGAGGTAAAGAAAGAAGCGTTACAACAGTATCCCACAAGTTAATCTACCCATTCTGCAGTTTCATCTTTAAGCAACGATGCATAGACTTCCCCATATGCATGTCGTGTATGCCGTACGTTGCAACACCAGTCATCCTGCTGTTTTCCTATCTTTAGGCGTTTGGCAGTATGAAGGAATTGATATAGTGGATGAATGGTTTATCATTAATATGAATGAGTTCCAAATTAGCTAAATAGTTCCAAAAGTTGCACGTGTACATCACGATGAAAAACGTCTGAATGAAGTGAATTGGGGAAAACGTGTGATTTCATTTCTAATTATATGGATGCGACATAAGAAATGATGTGCGGAAGGAAAGACGTTATGCACAGCGTTTGCACTGGCCAGTGCACCATCGGACATGATGCACTTGACGCTGGAAGCACCACCTACAAGCTCCATACACGTTAGGAGGAAGGTTCTGATGTCAGTCGCATTCTCCCGCCAGAGAAAAGCAATGGCAACCGGCAGCCTTTTTTGGCAGCCATAGACTATGAGCAGTTGGTATAAAAAATATCTCTGTTGGTTAGTGAAGAAGATGCTATCAATAAGCAGAAAGTGGGAAACCCGGGAGTACAGTTCCAACATCTCGGATGTGTAGTAGACAAATTGGGTGATCCGATTGTTTTCGTCGCTCAAACATCGGGCTAGCCCTAGCTGGTTAAACTGCGATTCCATGTCCAGTATATATCCTAAAACAGTGCCGTTTAAGCTACCTAATCAAAAGCATGTTCCCTGGATTGTTGCACCCGAAGATGTGCCCCACTGGAAGGTTGCCGACGTCTGCGTTCGTCAAGTCTTTTCCAAAGTTCGAGCGGACGTAGAACCGGATGTTGAAACATCGGCTTCGGCATTCAGGTATTGGCCTGATTATCTCTAGCTCTTCCGGCTCTAACCAACGTTTTCTACTGAATCACTTTAATTCTTCGTCTCCCAGAAGTTCGTGGTTATGCACCATGTGGAACATGGTACTTCTGAGCGAAATCACCAGTCTACCAACATTGAAATACACCCTGCAATGTGTGTGATCCAACAGCCTTCGTCTTTTACCTTAGTTAGGATGGTGGGCAAACCTTTTCGGGCGGCACCGATACTTTAGCAGTGTTTTCTCGCCGGAGGCATCTGCTTTCGACGTTCGAACACTGTAGTATGACACGGAGATCCTCTCAAGAAGCATGATGTAGTACAGTAGTTCGTGGACGTTGCTATAACGGCGGCTGCTCACACCCTCAACAAACTGACTGGCAATGCTAATCGTGTATCCGTCTGGTGTAGCAGGACCACTAGCTGTGTCAACGAGCGTATGGGTAGCTGCGTTTTTGGAAGCCATAGCGAGGTTGTTGTACCCAGTATGGTGGGCGAGATCCAGTTTCGGATTTGCCTGTCACTGTGGCCAGTCACAGGACTCCTGCGCCTACAGAGGGACCATGGGTGGCTTGCGCTGCACTACCCACAGCTCCAATAACACATCTCATATCCAGTAAAAACCCGAAGGAATAAGACCGGGAGGGATGTGGATAGGAGCCACGTTTCCTCAACTGAGCCGACCCACCCTCCTTCACAGGCAAACACAAGCACTTTGTATATGGGAAAACAATCGAACACAAGGCGGTGGCTGGACCGGAGTCCGCTCCACACTGAGTGCATGGAACCACTCTTCGAGCCTAACACAGCCACAAGGATCGTGCACCCCGCCCTCTCCAGCAACGACCAACTGTCTTATAGATCCATTATGGACGAGGTAGTG
>OX104063.1:65930318-66106297 GCA_944474145.2 Dicrocoelium dendriticum
AATCGAATCCACAACAGTGCAGCAAAAAGACTATACCCAGCAGTGGTGACATGGCTAAACCGTACTCATCGACAGTACCAGAAATACCACACACCCAGATCGCTCATCAATACACAACGGAACCTGCACTTCTCCGTCTCAGACTGAAGCCTATTGTCGAACGCGCTCAACCTTGCCGCAGGAAATACTTACTCAGCACACCCCAAAACCCAACAATGTGCTTAAGTATCCCAAGTTACCCTGATATCCGACGTGCCGCGGCAAAACGAAACCTCTGCAAATGCAACCAGTGACTATTTTACCTACTGCTGTGGCATATAGAGCATGGTTCGGGATTAATACTCCCATCAGGTCTAGCCAGCCATTCGGAAAACCATACATGTTCGAACCACCAAAGCAAACGGCCCAACCTCTAAGTTACTAACAGTTGTTCAAAACGCAATGCTATACTGCGCAGGACCATAGTCGACAGCCAGCTGCTGTTGTCCACGCGGCAACCAGCATGAATGCCACAGCTCCCTTTATTTTGACTAATCGCTATTTCGCATCAGGTCTTCTTCCTAAGTTCAGGTCGCCGAGAAGTGACACACATACTGTAGCTCAATTTTTGGGAAAAAACTGCGCATGGTCCACTACATTCCATTCTCCAGCAGCTAGCGCCTGCTCTACACCATCTCCAGAGACTCCTATATTCACTGCAGCTAAAGCAAAACGGCTGGTTCCAACCCTACACTTAACCCCCAGGTCCCTCAAACCTACCCAAAACAGCTATCGAGGTAACACTACGCCACTCCCGGAACACGTACTCGCAATGCTTCCCGCACCTATCCCAAACACTTTCTCACTAACCGGTTACGACCATACTGCAGAATCTAGCGACAAAATAACAGGACGCTGCAGATAGGGCGCATATGCATCCTTCCTCCAAGATGCACGATCAAGCAAAACTCACTTTCTAGGAGGTTTCATTATCCTGGCACGCCGCCATCTTATGCAGCAAAGAGATACTTAGCACTCGGCCAATGCTTCTGATACACTACATCACATTCCAGGGTACACCATTTTCTGTACTGGACGTGTCGGTCACCATGTTGGCGGTTGCCTCATTTACGTCAACCACGAGTTCTTTGCATCATCTCTGCGAACCATTTCTCCTGGTTATTTTGAAGATTAAATGTAGATTCATGCCGCTGCAGGTCCACTTGATCGCTGGATAGCCCGTTTATACAACCTACCGCACTCTTCTTGTGCTTGAGTTGACAAAATGGTCAGCTCTTCCAGGAAGTCACCTTACTTCCTGCATGGTATAACATTTTCGCTGGAGATTTCAATATGCCTCATATCTCGTGGTTCAGTCAGTCTGCCCCACCCAAATATAGGGCATTGGCAGATACCATTTTCACGCACGCCTGGACTCAGCACATGCATCCACTGCTTAGTCAAGCTAACACATGACCTACTATTCACTAACGGCATTTACCACGCAAGCGCCGGCGTATTAACCAATATACCTAAAAGCGACCACAAGGTGGTGAAACCGTCCTTGAACTGCATAAATTTCCTTACCATTAAAATAAACTATGTGGCATTTTTCAGCTTCTCTAGCGCATCCACCGGAAAACAGTTTTTCCGTCCTCCGAACATCACTCTGGGATGCCTCCTCCGCCTTTGTAAACATAGACCTTGAGAGCAGCCAGCTTTATAACTATTTCACGAATAGCTTAGACGTTCGCGCCTGCAAAAAGTGGAAAATGAGAAGGCGTCAGAAGCTTGATGATGCCTCCTGCCACGAACTAGCTACTAGGCGTAAGGAAATGCACCCTTGCTACTGCAAGACTAAAGACTTTTATCAAATAAGCCGCATGAACGAATTACCAGTCGATTGTAGCAGTTCACAAGGTAATGCGCGTACATCAGCTGAGCACGTAGCGCCTTGCACTGACATCAAAACAAGGTCTCTTATCCGGCGAATAAAGCAGCCGGGTGGCAGCAATGATATACCGCTCACTACTCTCGTGCTTCCTGATAAAAGGGGAGTTACTTGTGCGCTCCATCTCTGCAAACCAAGCAACACGCGCTTCTGTAACTCCCGCACCCGCAATGACTCAGTATTTCAAACTACGATTCCCAAGTTCACTGAAGATCAAATGCACGTAACTGAGTTCGACTTAACCATCGGCAAGCGAGCACTTTGTTCGTTGAAAACGTTACAGTACCTATGTGTTGATGTTGTCCTTGCTTCTGGAATAATACTTAAAGGCCCGAATATTCCAGTTCTTCCCTTCAGTATCTTCACCATTCCCAGAAAATGCGGCCATTACCCGCCAAAATGGAAGTAGGCCACCTTGTACCACAATGCAAACGAGGCTGCTGACAAAATATTTACATTTGTCGTTCAATAAGCCACACACATTGCGTCTAGACTCATGGAGAGAATACTGAAGTAGGAGATGCTTGGTTTTCTACTGAAATGCAACCTTAGCAATGGGCCCGAATATGGGATCCTGTCTACTAAACCCTGCGAAACTAGCCGGCCTGCATTATTAAATTACTGCGCTCACTATATAGACCTGGGTTATGCACTGGACCTTTTCTTCCAGGATAGAAAAATGGCATTCGACCGGGTTCCATCCAAGGGTGTGATGGCCAAATTCGCCCCATGCAGTGTTTCTGGCCACCTGCTTCCTTGGTTTTCTTACAAATCTGACCAACCGCAGTCAGTGCTGCTTAGCGATACCTCATCCACAAAGGCGTTCGGAACCAGTTGCGTTTGTGGTGGTTGCTAGTACACTGTATTTTAGCGGTTTTATCACTTCCGTTACCAAACATGCTGTGCCTTTTGTTTAAATGCACACACTTTTAATACAAGTTCAACATGTTCGCGCCCTGTTAATTTTGGTTGCTGGTGCTTCTGCTTGCGCTGCTGCCAAGTCTTTCCATTAGTTGCATTTGTCTTCTAATCGCTAGTTGGCATGGGAAAAACCGTGACTGAGGGAAGAATTTTAATGCAAGCGCGCTTGATGGTGTTTATATTATGTTTTTTTCTTGAGGTTGTCTACCCCTTCACACTCATACTTTTAAGATAACTGCCCTCTGCCGTTTCTAATGCAGAGTTCTGGGTTCGCTACTGCTTTTGCTATGCATCAAGGATTTATTCCAAGTCTTCCAACAAGGCTACCTGTGCCTTTTTGCTCGTGGTATAAAAGTGGTATTTTTACTTGATTCTAACTACTTACGCAATGGCCTCTCCAACATTCAAAGTGATCTCCGAACCCTTGAAACATTGGGTGACCTAGGCAAACGCGCATGCTCAACGATGAAACGCAACCATCTTCCCTACCAATGCTCTGCATCCTCAATCTATTAATTGTTAACGACACATCATTAGAGTACCTCTTCACCGAGCGCGGTTCTGGTATGCACCACTCCAACTCCCTGAAGCTTGTACAAAAGATGAGCTATAGCTCTGCAAAAGCCAGACCTATCAGTGGCAATATACTAAAGTCAGCGAGCTTGTTAGAATCGCTACTCGTGCTTTATACGTTGTGCTCCAACTATGGTAGAGTATTGATCGATAGTTGTTATTGACTCACTCAAAAGTGATTGGATGGTCACAGGGCAAGTCCAGAGTTCGTGCACTAAGCGCCCTCCAGAATCGTCTGTGCTCAGCTACCAAGGCAGCTTCAAGCAGCTTGTGCTGGAACTACTTTGGCTGCGGTGAGTTAAAGGCAAAGCAGTTTTTCTACAAAACTTAACCAAAAAATCTGGCAATGTAGCGACAGATATTTTAAGCGCTGAGGGATACAAGTCATCCTGTAGGTTCACGGAGGACTTCGACAACAAGGAACAGCAGAAAACGGCAAGAGCAAGAAAGAGTATCCGACAGAGGCACCGGAATCAGTCACCATAACGCAGGCCCTACCTGACGAGTGGAAAAGGGACCGCTGGCGACGACGGGAAGAAAGTCTGCTCCCGGAAGATCTCAAGCGATATTGAAGGAGAGGCCAAGAATTCAGACAAAGACGCCGATTGTTATGCCCCAAGGAATGACTCCAAGCCGAGTGACGCCTGGGAGATCAAGCAAGTCGAGAGACTTCGAACCAATCTAGGCTGGTCGGAAAGCGACGTACAGGAGCGGAGGTATGAAGCAAAACAGGCGAAGCTGAGTTGCCGAATTGTCGCCAATTGGCGGGCGAAGGTGCCCGTTGACCGCATCGCATTTGTGGTGCGTTGTGGTGTAGGAATGTGACTATATGTGTGTGGGCGTGAGCGCGTGTGGGACGGATCGTGACGTGCAATACAGATCGTGCTTTATTGCCCCGTCGTTCTTGTTACAATCCTCTACGCAAAACTCCACCCTCACGCTTGCTACTCAAAACACGGGGCTCTACGTTTTAACTGCTTCCTCTTTAGATATGCGCATATAGAATAAGCTACCAAAAACCGTCAGAGTATCTGATAGTGACACGCAATGCTTCGCGGTCCTAACCTGAATACTAGGTGTCTTTAAATTAGTAGACATCTTGGCACTTGTACCTGTGAGGACGACCTCTGGGGGAACCGGCCCGCTCAGGCATAGCGTGGCATACAAAGTCACCTTAATTGTGGAGAACTACCTCATTGCGCCTATAGCCTTGTTAGCTTATTCATTCAGCACCAGTAATGAAATTTTAAACCGACCCAGTCCGCCTCGTATCACGCACTTTGCTTTACTTTCCTACTCCATCTCACCATCAAATCTCAATACACTGCCCAGACCTAGTCTCCGTTGACCAGTCTGCTTTTCTCTGACGTCATCCACACTGCCGAAGTGTAAACGGTCTCGGCTCTGTAGACTCAAAGTTATACCCCGCTTATTCCAGAGAGCCGGCTGGGCTTGCTCGCACCTTATTACTATAGCCACTCCCATCTCTAACCTGTCCATTGCTGCCGATCCTCGCTGAATATTGTGACGGTACGTGCAGTTGTTTGGTCAACTGAATGCTCGGACCCGCTTAACCCGGGAGCCTCGTTGGCTTTTCCACACCTTATCAGTAAACCATTTAACATTTTGAACCTGGCAGTTTCATACTGCGCTCTTTGTAGTTACTCCTCCACATGACTGACCGCCAGCTCTTAGAACCCTGTCTTAGTCTTAATTGTCCAGTCTCCTACGCACTGAGCGTTTCCAACCCACCGAGAGGCAAAAGATCTGGCTCTGCAGCCTCCATGCTACGTTTCCATTACCCTGAGAACCTGCCAAACTTGTTTACTCTTTATAAATGTAGTCAAGTGTAGCCCTAAGCTGTCCATTCCTCTTGACCTCCTCTACTTGTCTTCCCAGCTTAACGGTACGACACAATCTCAACGCGCCGACTAATTCAGTCTTGGCTGCCCGATCGGCTACTCGTCCACAACTTTCAGACTACTGTTGTGTGACCAGCCAATGGCCGGAAGACGGAAACTTCTACCCCATTACCATGAGAGTCTCGTTAGATTTTCCAATACTTATCGATAAAGCTTTCACTATTCCGACCCTTTACGTTTCTCACCGTGCTTTCTGCCTTCATTCCTTCTTCTACCGGACTGTCGACGCTCAATACTGTGTGCTGACCTAGTCCCATTGGTACATACTCCCGATTTCTGCCTGTCAACAGCTCACCGTTATGTAGGCAGTGCAGGCCCTGCATAAGCAAGGGACCATTTTCCGCGTCTCCGGCGCCCCTTAGGCCAGCTCACAATTAATTACTTTAACCTCCTCCATATCTAACCCGTCCATTTCTACCGACCTTCTTTATTTGTCTTCCCACCTTGCCTGCACGACTCAACCACAATGAGCCGAATAATGCAGTCTCGTCTGAAGGATCGCACGCTCTCGTGCTACGTTATGGGCCAATGTTTAGGTGACAGCTCGCTTTAGCTGTATTGCTTCGACAGCCTCCTTGGCATATTCACCAATTATCCTGACATAGTCCTTTCCTTATCGCGCGCCCTCTATTTATTCCTTTCTTAGTCGGACGGTTAACTCACAGTGCGCTGGCAAGACTCAACCTCCTTCGCTGCTTGCTGCAATGCTCTATGACCTAGGCTCTATGACCTTAACGCCGTGACGCTGCGCACGAACGCCCGGTAGAATTTTTCACCCTTTATTGATTAGGCATCAGTTTGCCCTTTCATGTTACATTTACTCCTAATGCGCCGACTACTCCAAACACAGCTGATGGGCATCCTGCCTTAAGAATTCGATTAGCATTGAGAGACGCTAGCAGCCAGCCTCTGGTTGACACAACAGTTTGTTTACGTTAACTGGACAGCTTCAAGCATGTTTCCATGCTTTATCAAAACTGTCTTCTCATCGTACCCTAACCCTTTCATATCGCGTGTTTTGTTTTCATTTCTCTTGTACTCAGACGGCTAGCTCTCACTTCCATACAGTTACCTTATCTCACCAGACAAATTTGTTTTTCTCTGAATGCTCCCATGCGACCGAGACTTAAGCTATACATGCTCTGCAGACTCACCGTAACCTAACCTTACCACGAGGAAACGTTAGACTTGTTCATCCTTCATTACTGCACTCTATTTCCCAACTTGATTATACGTCCTAATCCCAACTCGCGGACTAATCCTTTCTCGCCTGATGCGCCACCTACTCTCCGGGGTTACCCGGAATTCAGCGACACTGCCTTTCTGGGTTCGAATATCCCAACTCTATGTTTATGTCATCTGGAGAGCATCGTGCGCCTTAACACTCTTTATCAATAAACCATTCCCAGCCCGACCCTAACTTTTTCTTAATGCGCTTTCTGTTTTTATTCTTTCTCCTACCAGGACGCCAGCACTCACTGCCCCGCCGCGAACTATTCTCAACTGACCTATCTGTTCCGATCCGTCGCAACGAGACTGGACCTTAACGTGGTGCGACGGTTTGCGTACCTCATTGACCCATTGAGCTATACTGGGTGATGCCTCCGAGCATCTTGAGAGCTACTCCTACCAGGCTGGTCAATGGTGAGAGGTCAGACAAACTCAGTCTCCTGGTCCTCCAGGTTGGGGGTTTGAAATGGGATGGCGTCCATTTCTGTAAAACTAAATCACTGCCACCCCGCTGCATTGCGGACAGGCTTTTGAGCCGAAGGCTTTGGATGAGGACCCTAATCGTTCTCCTGTCTAGGTCTGGGCGCCCTGACAGTATCCCAGCCCACATACAACCATGACATTTTCTTCAAACATAAACTTCATCCTGCATCGGCCGTCGCGCAGATTGTCAAGGGACGAATTATCTGCTGCATTCAGCAGGGCGGATAAGCGAAAGCATGCTACTGCTGGCGCCTCCCTTCTTTCTTTTCCACCTTTTTCTCTTACTCCCATCCCGGTCTCCATTACTAACCTTCCTTCTATAATTCCCAGCTTAATTGACAGCAACCGAAGTGCTACTGGAGTAGAACCATCTGCAGCCACCATCCCACAGCACCTATCAGACGCCTATCGGCAAAAGTTCCTTATAAGGTCACGCTGTCCCGTTTCCATGGCGACACTCAACGTCTGCACTCTAAGACAAACAGGTCAGCAGGCTGCACTAGCACGCACCTTGGACACACTGGGTGTTGATGTGTGTTGTGTGTCCGAAACTAGGATTAATGACCCTAACGGGGTTATTGAATTGACTGCACCCGGCTTATCCTCTCGTTATTGGTTGCACGCATCCGGAGACGCCGATGCGGCACTCACCGGTCAAGCTGGTGTAGGTATCATTCTCAGCTGCAAGGCTGAGTCATCGTTGGTTGATTGGATTCCGGTGAACAGCCGTTTATGTGCAGCCCGTTTGACGACATCAGCTAAGGTGAATTCGCGATGTAAAACAAAACGCTGTTTGTTTGTGATTTCTGCTTTTGCTCCCACGGACTGCAGTTCTAATGCAGTCAAGGACACTTTCTACCACGAACTGAACGCGCTACTACGCAGTGCTACTAGTTCAGATATTATAGTACTTGCAGGGGATATGAACGCACAAGTAGGGCGTCTGAGCTCTTCAGAAGCTCAGATGGGTGGTAAGTATGGACTTAACGCCGAACGGACTGACAACAGCGAGCGTCTGCTGCAACTGTGTGCGGAGCACCAGCTGTTACTTACTAGCACTGCTTTTAGACACAGTGGGCGCCGTAGTGCCACTTGGCGTCCACCTGTAGCTGGTCAGCGATGGACCCAAACTGACCACATAGCCATAAGTTACAGGTGGCGCGGTTCCATTCTGGATTGCCGCTCGTACTGGAGTACCTGTGTCGACTCTGACCATGCCTTGGTGCGCTGTCGTTTCTCCATGAACTTTACCGGAAGGCGCACAAAGCGTCTCCCCCGATTGGCAACGGAGAAATTGTCCCAGCCCTCTGTCAGGCAAGCCTATCAAGAAGCACTGCATAGCGAACTCTCGCTGTCTTGTCCTAATGATACTGAACTTCAGTGGAATAGGATCTCGGCCGCTATGCACGACGCAGGAGCATCTGCTTGTGGCACTATCAGTCGTCATCGCACCAGTCACTGGATATCCGAGAGGTCCGTGAACCTGTTGGAAGCTAGAAGGCACCTCCCGGCTGGTTCTGAACACAATGTGACCAGACGGGCTATTAGGCGTGAACTAAAGCGGAGCCTACGTGCTGACAAGGAAGCCTGGTGGACCAGTCGGGCACAAGAAATGGAGGAGGCAGGAGCAGTAAGCAATTACCGGAAGCTCTTCCAGCTAATACGCACCACTGGTCCGAGAAAACCAGGCGTCAGTGAGACAATCAGGGACAGCGCGGGTGCGCTGATACACAACAAGGAGGGCCGTATGGCTCGTTGGGCTGAGCACTTTGAACATCAGTTCAGCTGGCCCCCTGATCCCGGACCTCTTCCTACTCAGGTGATGCAGGACGAGCCATGGACGGTTAGTTTAGAGCCTCCGTCGGAGGCCGAGGTCCGAAACGCGATCACAGCCCTCAAACGTTTCCGTGCCGCTGGCCCGGATTCCCTACCACCTGCACTATTTAAGGATGGAGGTGAGGTCCTCTGCAAAGCACTGACCTCCTTATTCGAACGTATCTGGAACGAAGAGAATGTGCCGGCTAATTGGAGCGAATCGATTATAGTGGCAATATACAAGAAGGGCAGTCGCACAGACTGTGCGAACCACAGGGGTATTAGCCTAACGCCAGTTGTGACAAAATTACTGGCCTCGATTATCGTTCGTCGCCTCACTGCAGAACGGGAATCTCGGATTAGAGAAGAGCAGGCCGGTTTTCGCCCAGGACGTGGCTGTATAGACCATATATTTACTTTGCGGCAGGTGCTAGAGCAGCGCCACGCATACCGCAGACCGACAATAGCTGTGTTCCTCGATTTCAAGAGTGCGTTCGATTCAGTCGATCGATCGATTCTGTTCGAAATACTTGCGCGGAAAGGTGTTCCCACGAAATATGTGAACATCCTTCGTGCTCTGTACTCGAACACTAGAGGCCGCGTCAGGGTCTATGGTGCCCTATCGGATAGCTTTTCGACTACAAGTGGCGTTCGACAGGGTTGCCCGATTTCCCCATTTTTGTTCAATTTCGTCGTGGATTCTATCATGGAGTGTTCCTTGCGAAATCTCACGATGTAGGTGTTGAAGTGCTGCCTGGTGAACGGTTAGTTGATCTAGATTATGCGGACGATATCGTCTTGCATTTCGACAATCTTGAGGCGGCACAATCAATCCTGAATAGCCTATCCAGAGTGGTCCCATTATTTGGCATGCACTTCGCGCCTTCAAAGTGCAAAGTGTTGCTGCAGGACCACCAGCCACTCGATGACTCCTTGACGCTTGGTAACGGGGAACTCGAGGTGATTGATCAATTCACTTATCTTGGCAGCTGCATCAGCAAGGATGGTCGCATAGAAACTGACGTGAGCTCACGCATTGCAAAGGCCAGAGCTGCCTTCTTGAACCTGCGTCATCTTTGGCGACAGAAGGGAGTTTCCCTCCGTCTGAAAGGCCGTGTATGCAAGGGCACAGTGAGGGCCATTCTGCTCTATGGTAGTGAGACTTGGCCCCTTCGGTCTGAAGATCTGAGGCGCCTTCAAGTCTTTGATCATCGTTGTTTGCGAAGCATTGCTGGTGTCGGATGGCATTAGCGTGTCCGCAACGATGATGTACGTAGGCGAGTACTAGGGGGTGATGATCATGCTAGCTCCCTAGAACAACAGATAGCACTGCATAAGTTACGTTGGCTCGGGCACGTGCTACGCATGCCTGGTCACCGTTTACCTAGGAGGGCCTTGTTCAGTCTTCCAGGTGTAGGATGGCGCAGGGCTCGGGGTGGACAGAAGTTGACTTGGCAGCGGAAAATGAAGTCACTGACAACTAAACTGGGTGCCGTTGGTCCGTCTCGCCTTCCGGGTTGGAGTCCACGTGACTCACCTTGTGCTTGGCTCGAGACTTTACAGGACATGGCTCGCAACCGACACCAGTGGCGCGTCTGCTGCCGTCTCCTAATCGGATTGTCTGTTTAAAGTGTGTTTGGTGCTCAGTTATCTGCGGGGTAATGGCTGATTATGACGCGTGGCAGTGAAAGCCGCAAGGAAGCTGTCTCGCCGATACCGCCTTATCTTTGCACGATAGCCAGCTGTTTGTGACGGTATGTTGTTAACACAAGGTGTAGGCGCCTTGACCCTGAATGTTTGCTTAGGGCATTTTTAGGTTTTCAGGTAAGTCCCCCTTCTCTCCTTCTTCTTATTCTTTATTTCATAGGTCCTCATGGTTGTATGTCAGCGAAGCATCAGTTCAAATGGCTGATGTACTGCTGTTGATGATGATGATGATATCTGTTCCTCTGACTGCACCTATGCAACTGAGGCTTAAACTTTATAGGCACTGCAGCTGCAGTGCTATGTTTTACTTAGCAAGTGGGGCTGCTGGACTTGTTTGCCTTTCAACGCTGCAACTAGTTTCCATCACTTTTTACGTACTAATCCTAAAGCGCCGACTACTCCACCCGCGCTTGATGGGCTACTTGCTCTCCTAATTCACATAGATCTCAGGTACATTACCTCTCTTAGTTCGGCTGACCTAACGAGCTGTTTAGATTACTTGGGAAGCATGGTAACTTGTCCCACCCTTTTTCCGGAAGCACACCTCTTCCCGACCGTAACCAGTGCTTATCGCACTTCGTTTCCATACCTTCGTCTACAGGGCGGCCGATTTTCACTGCCCTGCTGTGGTCCAGTTTCATTTGCCCAGGCTTTTGTTATCAAAACTTTAGCGGTATAGGCTTTGCAGCCTTAACACCGTTTTTCTTACCTCGAGGGACTTCTAGGCTTGTGTAATCCGCATTCCTGCAGTTTTTGGATCACACTTATTGCAGGTCTAATCCCAAAGCATCGACTAATTCAGTTTTACCTGATCGGCTCTTGCACTCCGGATTTACTCATACTTTTGAAAGGTTATCTAGCTCGGTTTGTTAACCCAACGATGTGTCTATATCAACTGGAGAGCTCTATGCGCTTTACCACTTTTAGTTAATACATCCGTTTTTGTCTTTTACTAATTCTGGTTTATGGCGGCCTCTGATTGTATTCTTTAACTGGTCAGGCAATTATGCGCCTTGCCTTTACCCACTCTAAGCTGACCGTTAGCCTGCTTTCTGACCGCATCTATACTGCCAACGCAAATGTTAGCCGAGTGCTGCATACGCTACACACTTCTTCCCGTACCCCGAGTTCTTTGCCGGATTGCTCACGTATTTTTATCCCAGCTTCTCTCAACTCCAACCTGTCCACCTTTACTAACCATCACTGTTCGTCTTTTCAAATTAATTAAACGACAGTCTCAATGCGCCGACTATACCCAGTATCGTCGGAGTGTTCTCTTACTCTCCAACCGCTCGGTTCACTAAGACGCCACTTAGCCCGGTTCGGCAAATTCAACGCTTTTTAAGTAACGAATGCACCTGCGATGTTTAAATAACAAGGATACAGGTTATGTTTGGCTGGCTAGCCCAACAACCTCCTCGTGGTGTCAGCTGGTTGGTTCGGGTTTAACCCGTTCCAGCAAATAGTTCGGCGGCAGTGTTCACGGACGTGGTGGGTTTCGCCTGGCAAGCATTCTCCCTGTAAAAAGCCACAAATGTCTGTTTAACAACACTGTGACGTGGCGGTCGTGGCAGGCCAAAAAATAAAGTCACTGTTCCGTGGATTTCCGGATAATTCTCTCCAACCCACGGACACTAATCTCCTACTCGCATACTGATGATGATAGCAAGGATTGAAGATTGGAGCAGCACAACTACAAGCATAAAATGCACAGCTACATACACATACACATACAATGACATACATACATACCCCATACACAAACACAATCTGCTACGGCAAACATATAGCGTCTTGCACATTCTCGATCATGCATCGTTATGTCAAAACGATCATGCCTGTAAAGGCGTGCCTCACCTTGTTGAGAATAAAAGATTTATTTATTTATTTATGTGTTTAATGGTTCAAGCAGCTTGGCCATAGCTCTCATTTTGCGTTGCGTACTGGATGCCACGCTGTTGTCTGGTTTTAGCTGCATTTGTCTTCGACTTTTAGACAGAATCGGTTGCCAGCAACCGAGGAAACGTTCACCGTTTTCACGTCAAAACTTTAACGGTGCACAATCTTTCTTTAGCTGGAAATAGAGAGTGAGTTATTTCGCTACTTTATTACTTAGTGGATAGAATAATCCATTACGCGGTAAGTTGACTGAATGCCATCATATTGAGGCCTGAACAATTGCATTCTGCTCGTCTCTCCTTCTCATACTGCTTACCCGTAGCTCTCCCGATGACATTTAAGGTAAACTCGGACATTACACCCAAAGTTAGAGGTCAGGTTTTGCTGCCGATGCTATGCCATTAAGTTGGAAATATCAATACGCTATGCTTCTTTTCACAATGACCAAAACAAGTACTTTCAGCCACTTGCATTACTGGACACACTTTACAGGTACCACATTCTGGAGCTGTTCCCGCCACGTTTACCTTCTAACTGGCCATGGATGCCAGTTTTTCCACACAATGCATCTTACTCAAGGAGTAAATCTGGTTTGTTATTTTGAACAACTTGCTGCAGATTAGACTCCAACAATTGGATTTGGCTTCTTTCTGTACTCCGAAAATAGGCAACACAATATTATTTTGGATACGCCCAGGAGACATTAGGTGGTTTCACGGAAGACAAATACATAACACACCAAGATGTTTACCTAATAATTTACCTACCAAACGGGCCGTGCCATTCATTCAGGACGTGACATGAGCCATTGATGAAACAACCTCCCATCCATCATGCGTCAGCCAGCAGGAATTATGGATATATCATTACTGCGGATGACAGAAGCCATAATCGGTCAGTAAAAGGCGTTTCCAGTTACAGTTTGTCATTCAACTGGATTGCTGGCAAGGGTTTTGAAGTAGTGACTTTTGCTTGGCAAGCGTTCTCCCTATAAATAGGCACAAATGTCCGCTTAACAATGCTGCGATGTACCGGAGTTGATTCACCACCGAATACATCCACCGCACATTACTACATCTTGGCAAGCTGATAAGAACCACCAATTGCCATTCCTGACGCGCCCCGACGGTTTCCTTTCTGCATACTTCGTCGCCAAGTCACTTTCTGTGCCTTCAACTTTACGCTCTACGCTACCCTTACATGAACTCAGCGTATCGCATAATCACTATTGAGCTGGTTCGTCACTAGTTATTTTTTCAGTAAGCAGCTCTACGTCTTAATCTGCTTGTGGCTGAAGTGGTACTGTAATTGAAGACAGGCTGAGTATGCTCATATCAACGTTCCCGAACTCAAAATCATAGGATTACTTAAGTCTCACTTCTGTAATGTTTGTATAGCTTCAACCATGAAGATTTGAACAACCTTCGATTAGCACTGTTACAATTGCCATGCAATGTCTGTACAATTGCACGCATTTGATCATGCATTTGTGGGCATGCCTTGCATGGTCGATAATTTATACTTATTTGTTTATCTAGCCATATCACACCGTAGTTAGGGCCAAACGCACCGACCTTGAAGAGCAGCCTCCATGTTATTCTGTCCTGGGTTTCCTACCTCTTCATAGATGTTACGCCTAACCCCCATGTTGCAGAGGGGCACAACAATACTTTTCAGTTAAGTCTGTTGGTTTTGGAAACACTTAGGACCCTCGGTTACGCGCAATTGCCGTCATAGTGACCATAGGCATTGGTTTGCTAACTGGCTCCTACTAGCTCCCAATGCGTTGGTCGGACTTCATTCCGGATAATGCCGTTATACAAGACGCTCAGCTCCGGGTGCGTCGGTTGAAATGTAAGTTATTGACGTACCTCCAGTGCGTCCAGAACGATGGCAGTTACGGAAACCGCTGTGCACGCTGGACATCCTCCATGCTTCCTGGCAGGTCTTAGGGGTTGCCATTCAATGTATATTCTGTATATTCTGTATATTCTGTAAGTACTGCCAACGAGCAATCTGTCCCTCAGGGATGGAAAGTTTGGAACCAGGCTAATGATTAGTGGACAATACGCACAAGTAAGTTGCAGGTAAGTAGGTAGAGCATAAATTGCTTGGTGAAAAACCAAAGCCAGCCTTACCTTCCGTGTTGCGCAATAGTTGCGCTAGCTCTGCGAAAGACTACCGCTGGTACGCGCGAGCACTGGTACCATTTCCTCCGCCGTGCTTTGTGGGATTACCGCTCCAAGGCCAACTTCACTGGCATCTGTGTCCATAATGAAGGAAACCGAGAATGGACGCGTGTAAGGAAACAGCAAAATCGGCGCTACGCACAGTGTAGTTCGAAGTGTTTCAAATGCCACTTGTTGCGCACTGTCCCAAAAGAAATTTTGATCAGCCTTTAAAAGTTAGTTAACTGGGCTGGCAATGTTGGCAACTTGTTGAACAAAGCGCAGCTATTAGGAAGCAGGGCCGAGAAAACTACATATAGCATAAACATTTTTCAAGCTTTCTATGAAGAAAAGCACTCCACCTTCGTCGGATCGCAGCCTACTTTTTTCCAGACACTATGTGACCCATGCAGGTGACTTCTTTCCTCAGGAATCGGTACTGTGCGGGTTTAAGGTTTAACCCCAGCTGCTATAGATCATCCAGCACAGGTATTACGGTCCGGTTGAATGCTTCTGTTATTCTACCATACACAGTGATTTCGAATAGACACACCAGCTAATGTTTCGGTAGGTACTGTGCAAAAGCTGCGTGCGCTAGACCCTGGAACTTTATGGGAGCCTTTGCTAAACCAAGCGGCCTGGGTTGCAGTTCATACAAACAGGGCAGGCCAAAAACGCAGGCATGTACCTGTCGTACTGTTCCATCACGGCCTGGAAATAGCCCGGATCTAGGTCTAAGGTAAATAAGTAAATAACTGAAGTTTATTTCTGGAATTGTCAAATGCAGTGCTAGCAAAGGATCAGAACGATAGGTATACAAACCCCATGCTATTGCATAGCGAGTGAAAACAGCGAGCATTTATGTTCCTTGTTTGCAATTACTAAGGCACAGGCCTTTGAAGTGTAGTGTTGAAGGGGCTGTGCGCGCCCACCAGGAAGTTCATATAGCTCCTTTAGACCATCTCAGTACCACTTTATTCGTTAGTAACGAAAACTATCGCGTAGCCGTAGGTCTGAACGTTATATTTGGAAGCAGGCTCCAATTCACCTTGCACACCACTACGCAGTAGTTTAACTACTGGATAGCTGAATAACCTCCTCGTGGTGCCAGCTGGGTGGCTCGGGATTTTCCCGTTCCAGCCAACCGTTCGGCGGCAGTGTTCCAGGATGTGTTGGAATTTCGCCTTGCAAGCGTTCTCCCTATAAAAAACCACAGATATCCGTTTAACAACACTGTGACGTGGCGGATGTGACTCGCCACTAAATAAAGTCATTGCTTCTTCCCTTTTCCGGAGGATCATTCACACATCACGAACGACACCTGTTTCAAAGTGTTCCATTCCATAGGAATATAAAGTGCAGTATGGTATAAGACTATAAGTGCTTGGGAAGGAGTTACCGGCACCTTGTAGTGGTTATTAATTTTTCACATTTTGTCTTTCTTGTCATCAATTTTATCATGACATGTTTTGTACGGTTTGTTTGAGTTAATGGTTACAATACGCTTCTTCGCGCCCCGCTTTCCGTCGTGCTGATTTCCGGCTGTACTGCTTCTGCTTACGTGCGGTGCTGACCAGTCTGCTTGCGAATCGGATAATATACTCGGAATTACTATTGAACGTCTATTTCCGTTGTGCTCGACGTGTGTCACAGGTATAGCGCAACCTACGACTCGAATTCGACTGTGCTTAAACTGTGAGCTGACCCTCTCCAACTTTTTGCCTTTTATTAAGGGGTTGAGACCTTCCTAGTATTTTTCGACCCCTACAACCTTACGAACCAGGTCTAACTGGATAATTCAGGAGACCTTTAGGACAATTTGACAAGTTTGGGCCAACACAAGGCACGTATTCCTTAGACAAATACCATAACTTTTATCTCGGGCTATTTTCTAAACCCATGGAGCTATAGCACCAGACAAGTGAGCAAGAGTAGCCGGTTGTTAATAAGCTAAACAGGATTATCGGAAAAATTAACGAAACGCTTCGGGGCATGCAATTCATTTTTGTCTGCGTTGGTTGGGTAGTAACAACTCCGCTTCTATTGCTTGTGGTAGCGCGAACATAAAGGATTATTGGACCTTATGTGTTGAGACAGTCTATTGTGCATCACTTTGTTTTAGTTCTAGATTTTCCCTGAATTTGAATGCTGAGGCGAGTGTCAGCTGTCCGCCGCAATGTGGCAATGTCAAATAATATGGTGATGTCACATCACCTTGGTGCCTTTCCTGGTGAGAGCTGTTCTGAAACCCTAAGCAGGGTCGGAAGGCACGCCAACCTTGAGAGATTTGTTCACTTATTATTACGCAGAAGACATGGTAGACTTTTGTGCCAGGTAAATCATGAAAGTACGTAGGAAGGGCCAAGGTAACGCAAGGTGCTTGTAAAAGTTTTCTGAAGGTCCAGCCAGCCAGGATTACAGTGACCTCACTGTCGCTGGTTAGCACTCCAGCCAGTGAAATCCAAGCTAAGACGGTGAACCGGTTACTAGAAGGACAGCTGAAATAGAGGATTCGCTTTTCAGGATGACTGCCTACTGGTATTGGTTATAGTCACCGGCACAAGTACAATTTAGATAATGCTAATTATGCGGGGTCGAGAGTGGATAAGTGGAGAAAAACGCCAGTTTATTAAGCCTAAGAATCCTACACTATTTACTTTATCGACCAGCTGGAAAATACATATCTACACCTATAGTGATAGTTATACCGATTACAAAAAGAAGCGGCGGGGTAAAGTAGCGAGGACTTATGCTTAATGAAATGCATCAGTTAAGACCAGCTAGCAAAGGACAGTTACCAGAGTTCATTGAAGTACAGCTAACGCAGACATTTAGAGGATGTTTTGGACAATTCTAATATTAAACGCTGGTCTACCATGTGTGACGGCTGCAACACTGGACACCAACTGCTTTTACAAGGATTAATTATGGTAGAATGCCTTTACTGGACCATCTTAAAGGTTATAAGACTAATAGCTTTTCACTGAGACAGTGCTCTAAGAAGTTGGAAGGTAGCAAATTGTAAAGTTGAGGACCAGCGCATGTAGGTTCAGGTAAACCGTAATAGCTGAAGGTTGCCCGCGCGGATGGATTCGTTATTGCTAGGAAATACCCTGTTTGAGGTGTGCGTATGGATTTTCTAAGCTTTTACCATGTCGGCAAGGCAGTCCCAGCACAGTGCGCCAAACGTCCGCTGTGTCTTAAATGCGTAATAATTTAACGCGTTAAGGACGGTCAAATGAGGGTAAGAAACACATATTGGAGCGCACTTCTTATCCCTCCTCTGCGTTGTTCCAAACACTTCGCCTTATAGTTTTTATTAACTTGACCGTTTTCTGCCACAGTAGTTGATTGTGTACACAAAAATCTCATGATAGCTCTTGAAAACACACAGAAATGGACATACAATGTCTTCTGTCATAACAATTATTTAGCGGTCGCCAGTAAAACATAGCTACACGCCAGACGTCAATGGTTACCCCGCGCAGCTACATGCTGGAAACAGAGCTAAAATTTGGGAATACACTGCGTTGTTGGGTGGCGACAAGCAACCTCTATCAAGACCTCCGTTCAGCTTGAGTTAAACCTCGGTCATTCCGATTGCGAGGACCGTAACCGAAAACAAAATGTTTCAGTGTTGCTCGTCCCAAACCTAACACACAACCACAGCTGTTCCCTCCTGTACTGGACACAGCAGGTGGGGCTAGCCTGAGTTGGGCTAGAACTCAGTGCCCCGTAGTTTACAGCAGACGCCATGAAACCTACGCGAATGAGGTCCAAGCGAAACGCTTGGTGTAGCGTAAAGGAATTCAAAGTTGTATATGGAGAAAAGCTGCGACGTTCGGCTGCGGCGCTCACCATCTATTGAGACGCCGGGTTACTTTGAGATAAAACTCGGTCATTCAGGCCACAAGGCCCGCATCCGAAATGGAAATATTTTAGCTTTGCTCATCCAAACACTGGCGCACAGTGACCGCGGGTTGGACCTGGTTTGGACACATCAGGTTTAGACAGCGCGAGTTGGGCTAGAATTCGTCACCTATTAGCTCAGTGCTGATGCCCTGCAATCTACGCTAACGCAAACAGCGAGCAACGCTTGGCACAGCTGAAAGGAATTCAACATTCTGTATTAGGAAACGCCTGCGTCGTAGTTTTGAGACAGGCAACCACTGTTGAGACTGGTTCACGTTGAGGTAAACCTCAGTCATTCCGATCGCGAGGACAGTACCTGGAATGGAAATCTTTCAGTCTTGCTCTTTCTAACACTGGCACACCATGAACATAATTGCATCTTTGTTTGGACTCAGCAGGTAACGATAGACGTTAGCTTTGCTAAGCGTTGCTCGCTTAGCTCAGTAGCCTAGTTTTCTGTTCAGCAGCCAGGAACTACTAGGACGTGCTTCTCAGCCTAACTCGGGCTATGGCCCCCTGATGTTTCGAAAAGCGGCGAGCAAGTGGTAGTGATTTGCGAGTGTTGGCGAGAGCGCTTCCGAAATATTTCATTGTGTACGAGGCTCTCGATCTGAATGACCGAGGTTTACCTCAAAGTGAACTGGGTTTCAATAGAGATTAAATAAATGAGTAGTGTATGCTCAAATTTATAAACACCCCAAATCAGGCGTGAACAAGTTTTACAGGCGGTGGTGTATCATAAAGTTAATTTGGGTTCAATCGAGCGTACAGAAAACGGTCAAGACATTATAAGTGCGGTGCAAAGGCGCATGTAGACGCATGGTATCATATCCCTGCACGTGTGCGGAAAAACCTGAAATATGAATCTAATCGACTTGCCAGTATATAGATGTAGAAAGGGAGTTTATTTAGTGGGAAGACACATCCACCACGTCTCAGTGTTGTTAAACAGACGTTCGTGGCTTGTTATAAGGAGAACGCTAGCTAGGCAAAAATCCTTCACGTCCTACAGCACTGCCGTAAATCATTTCGCAAGCTAATACATAACTGACAAAGCCGCTTGACGAGTAGTTTCATATTCGGTTTTTCGCAGTCAGATGGCTTCCAATTTCCTCTGTTGGCTGGGCAGATAGTTTGATCAGGGACGCATAATTATTGAGGCCGGTTCAGGTTGGGAACATCACGAATGGTTGTCTTTTTGTGTGTCCGGGTGAGTAACGTTTCAAAATTTCTGCTGTCTGGGTTTTTCAGATGTATAATTTGCTGGGGTGTAAAGACGAGTCCAGCTCTCCACCCTGGACAACGATTGTGGTGCTTGCAGTTGTGTCCCTATGAAATACAGTAATGCTCCGTGCAGCTCCTTGTTGGTTATTACGTCCGCCTTGAGCGATAACTGTTACTCAATCTAAGCGCAGTGCTCCAAGAAGTTCCGGACCTCGAAGAAAAGAGAAAGAGGGAGACAACCAAGAGAAGAACGCAAAAACAGCAGTGGAGTTAAACCTTGGTATATTCTTACGTTAAAACCTTTGGTGCTTGAGCCAAAATCATGTACACTGTGCGTCAAGGATTATGCTGCAAGTGTCTTTTGAATGTCCTATGGAATCAATAGCAGTACAGGTAGATTGCTGACGTCTGCGTAGTGAACAGAGTGTTGCACCAGCCAGTAATCCATGAACCATCCGTTTAGCATAAGACAAATATTGCGTAAGGAGAGAGGAAGGCTTTGAAAGACTAGTAGTGATTGCATGGCGTATGAACAGCAAGTAGCCAGCATGTTACGATAGGAAGCGCGACATAGGAAAATAAAATATATAGTTTGCTACGAGAAAGACATAAATGTCAATTGGTGGTAAGGCAGCGGAAAACTCGGATGCAGATACCCTAAAAGAGAACAAAGGTATTGAGATAAGAGGAGGCTCCCAACAAGCTCTGGATACTCGCGGATTCATGGAGCCTGCGACCACCAGCTGCTTCTAAACAGAGGCTCAATTTAAGATGATTGACAGATGGTGGCGCTAGGACAATCAATCAGTGGCCAGATGTAGTCATTAAAAATAAGGTCGGTAACCAATGTAGGCCTACCGTAACAAAGCATATATCAAGAAGCATGCGAAGACAAGTAATACAGACATTCCAAGAATATGTATGATGGAGAAAAGAGGAGCGGATCCCACCGAGCACGGTACATGTGCATAGATGTATGTAGGCTACAGCAAAGCGTAGCAAAATATGATAAATAAGACAAGACGAGCGACCTATAATGACGCTAAGAGGGAGAGTATCGGTGGCCAGTAACGGCATTCGAATTAAGCCTTCTAATAACTAGTGGATACCCATAGTGACAGAATAAGTCAATGAACCAGCGAAGGTATGTGGTGAAATATACCAAGCGAGTAAGAGTTGGAGAGATAAGGAGTGGCTCCCAGCGCATAGATGTATGCCGCCCACAGTGTCACAGAATACATCAGTAAGCCAGCGAAGGTAAGTGATGCAAACATTTTAAAAGATTACTGGATGGAGAAACAAGGTGTGTCTCCTGGTAGCTCCGTATATGCACATGGTGGTATGCAGCCTACAACGATTCACTGCAGAAAACGTGATGAAGATAGGAGGAACGAAGGATAATGGTGTTAAGAGGCAGAACTAGTGAACAGCAACTGAATGTGCATTAAGCATGCTAGTTATTCGTGGATACTTACAGTGAGAGAATAATTCAACACACCAGCGAAGGTATGTGATGGAAACAATCCACGAGAATAAAAGTTGGAGAGCTAAGGAGTGGCTCCTTGCGCAAAGACGTATGCTACCTACAATGACTCGCTGAAGCTGAAAAATGGTGACGTATGTAAGGCGAATAACTGCTAGCGGCACTAGGAGTGCGAGTATCAGTGGTCAGCTACGGCATTTGTGTGATGCCATCTAGTTGCTAGGGGATACCTACAGTGTCCCAGAATAAGTAAACCAACAGCAAATGTATGTGACGCAGACAGTCGCAGAGAGTAAAGGCTGGAGGAAAAAGAATGGCACGTAGCATGCTCCGGATATGCGAAGCGTTAAATAAATATAATTATTAAATGGTTTATTCTCGAAGTTTTCGCGGCACACCCTACCAGGCACGTTGCATGTTTACATGCTACTATTGTTCGCAACCATCCCGTTGCTATATATGTACGCTGCAGTAAGACGAGGTTTTATATGCTGCTGGAATTGTAAACGGAGCCATGAGGACGAAAGTCGTAAATGAATGACGATAATTGGGGTTCTAGGGTGCTTAGTGTAAACATCCAGGGCCCTTTATGTGTAGTGAAAAAATATACGTAGGCTGGAAGTGTCCTATTCTTGACTGTGTCAGGAAAAAATTGAATTATGAACTTGTTCGATTTGCCAGTATGTAGCTGTGTGTGGCGACGTTACTCAGTGGTGAGTCACATCCGCCACGTCGCAGTGTTGGTAAATGGACATTTGTGACCTTTTATCGGGAGAACGCTTACCAGGCAAAAGCCCATCAGGCCTTGGAACGCTGTCAGAAATCCGTTTGTACACTAATGTACTACTGGAAGAACAGCTTGCCGACTGAGTTCACACTTGGTTATCCGCGAGCAATTGACTTCCAATTCCCTCCGTTAGTTAATCAGGTATGTTGAGCAGGGCCGCCATGATGGTTGAGGCAAATAGAGGATGGGAGCTTCACGAAGAGTCGTCCTTGTGCTTGTCCAGGTGAGCAAACCGTCAGTTACTTGCGTCTGGATCTTTCAGGTTAGTGTATACTTTTCAGGAGTGTGAAGGCCTCGTGTCCAGCTATCATTACTGGACAGCAGTTGTGGTAGTGAGTGAAGTTGTATCCATTTGTAGTACAGCAGTGTACTTTGTAGGTCCGTGTGGGTCACCACTTTCGTCCCGGGCAAAATCGGTTTCTCGGTCCAATCCCACATCCCCAAAGAGTTCCGGACCTCGGAGAAAAGTGAAGGTGGGAGACAGGCAAGGCCGCAAAGAACCGGCGCGTGAACAAACATTGTCAAAGTCCCACGTTATAACATTTGGAATAGAGACAAATGATATACATTGTGCAACAATGCATGTGCTGAAAGTGACGATTGAACGTTCTACGAGTGCAATGGCCGGATAGGTTGATTGCTACCATCTAATAGAAAACAGAGCCTTGCGCCATTACGTATCGTTTTGCTATGATGAAACCATTGCGTGGGAAGACAGAAAGTGGAATTCAAAGGCCAGCATGCTTTGAGTGGTGAATGAACAACTGGTAGCCAGCATACATAGGCTGGGACGCAGAATAAGTAAGTGAAGGTATAAAGGGCTTGCGACGAAAGAAACGCAAAGGTCCATTGGTGCTGAAGCAGCGGATAGATGGGACGCAAGCGCTGGGTAAGAGTGTTGGGGATAAAGTGAGGAAGACGCCACGAGGGTACTAAGAGTATAATGCTATAGCCGTCTAAGATGGGAAATGCCTGTGGGAGAGCTTACCTCCTCTTTAAGTACGTGCTGCAAAAACGGACACAGTACACCCAAACAGGATTGGTTAAGAAGCGGATGTACTTACTAGGTGAGAATGGATTGATCGATAGAAGTGAAATACCAAAGATATTAAAGGAATGCGAACGTGCAGCACAAATGTGGACGTAGCTTTGCGCAGAAAAACGAGTTATTCTAGTGTGCTAAAAAACTGGTACTAGGGTATGCTGATCCAGGCAAAGCCACTGAGACTGTTGGACTCGTACATGAGTAAGTGTTTCAATAGTAGCGGCGCGTACGTTATAGCTGAACACCTAGAACTGAGAAGCTAACGGGAGTCTGTGTGCTGACCGGATGAGAGGAGCGAGGAACTAAAAAGCTAAGCAGGGTTAATTGACGGAAGGGCGGCGAATAGCCGGTATGCAAGCGTACCATATGGTTGCTGAAGATATCAGAACCTGAAGTTTACCCGCAGTAGCTAGGGTGCTAAGATAATAGTACCAAGCTGAATAGTGCCAAGGAATGCTAACCCGAGAGCTGGAGGATTGCAGGTAAAAATATCTAAGACAATAGAACGAGTAAGGGATAAATGATCATCTAGAAATATGAGGCACGACAGCGGCTTACGCAGCAAACTTGGATATGCATGCACGACAGAAGAAAGATAAGAGAGGTTTCATGCTGTAAGAACAGCGAACGGGAGAAGTGCAAGTATACAATGATGTTGTTAAATAGTTCGGAGCATAAGAGGTTAAGAAACACCAACGCGCAGATAATCAACTCATGTTGGGGTGTTAATGGAATGTAAATGAGGAAGCCTGGGCCAGGAGAAGCCAATGAGAGAGCCTAAATACAATTAATAAGTTATCGCTGACGAGTAAGTGACAGCTGAGAATTTAGCAAAGAGTAGCTGTGCACTGAGGATGAAATAAGGAAGGTAGTCAGAAGAGAGCTAAAAAGGTTGAATGAAGCAAGGACAGCGGACAGGAAGAATGCAACATACAATATGTATACTGTGGGTGTCATATCATATAAGCCTGAAGCACAGCGGTGCGTAGGTACATAATTCATGCTAGGATGTTGGGATAATAGCAGTTTGGATAGAGCCAGGGAAAGCTAGACCGAGAGCTGGACGTTTGCAAGTGAAAAGTGGAAGACGTTATAATTATTAAGCAATAGGAGAACGTCCAGGATGGAGAGGCTAAGGAGCGGCAGTGCGCTGACTTAAAGGGTTAGGAAGGCGTGCCAGGGGAAAACTAAAATGGTTACACGAAGGAAGGACATCAAACAGGCAGAGTGCATGCATACATTAAGTTAACTAAGGACGGTGCAGCATATGAGACAAAGGCGCGCAGATACTGAGTCATGTTAAGATACTAAGATATCAGTGCTTAGCCTGAGCCGGAAACTATCAGTAAAAGCTCTGGACCCCTACATGGGCAGGTATCACAGACGATGCAAGGAGCAACGGATAAATGAACGTTTAGAAAGGAGAGGCTATGGAGCAATTGTGTGCAGACCAACTGAGTTATGTTTGCACACCAGTAGAGAGCAGAGAAAGGTTGCATAAAGAAAGGATACCGAACGGATAAAGCGTAAGCACACAATACGGCTGTAAAATAGTTCAGGTGGTTGGCGCCTACGAAGACTGGCTGTTGCTAAACAGAGGTGCCGGATGTAAGACGAAGAATATATAGTGGCGCTAGGCGTGTGGGTATCAGAAATCAGCAACGGCTTTTGAATGAAGACTTCTAGTTACTAATGTATACCTAGAGCGTCCCAGAACAAGAAAACAAACAGCAAAGGTATTCGAGGTAGACTGTCCTAAAGCATGAAGGTTGGAGAAATGAAAGAGCGGCTCTTGGCAAGCTCTGGTACATCGAAGAAGCATGGAGCCTGCCACCACCAGCTGCTTCTAAACAGAGGCTGAACATAAGAGGATCGACAGATGGTGGCGCTAAGATAAAAAGTGGCCATAGGTAGTTATTCCAATAAGACACTTGGTCACCAGTATACACCTAAAGTTTTACAGAATGCGTCAACAAGTCAGCGGTAAGTGATACAGACATAACAAGAATATGTATGAGAACTGAGAACTGGTGCGAAGCAGCGAGTACAGATTGCTCTGTGTAGCTGCATCATTCGTCGTTTTCGGACATGAACTTTTTATTCATCGTTTCGCTCTCTGTATTTTGCCTCTGCAAATTCTTGGTCTAGTAGCATCTTAAATTTAGCCACTGTGCTCGCTTCTACTATATGCTAAGGCAGGTCGTTCTAGACATTTACCACTCTGCGTTCGAAACAGAGTGACTTCTAGTTACTAATGTATAACTACAATTTGTGCAGATGAATTCAACAAACGGCGAGTGTATGTAGCGCATACAGTCTCGAAGAATTATGGCTGAAGTAATTATATAGTGGCTCTTAGCAACCTCCCGATAATCGCAGATGCATGGAGTCTACGGCCACTAACTGCCTTAAAACAGAGGCCGAATGTAAGACGATCAAGAGATTGTGGCGCTAAGAAAAACAATAAGTGGCCAGAGGTAGCCATTCCATTAAGGCGCTTGGTCACTCTTAAATACCTACAGGGTTACAGGATGCGTCATCAGGCTAGCGAAGTTAGATGCCACAGACATTCCAAGAATATGTATGATGAAGCGTCGAGGAGTGTATCCCAGCGAACGCAGGGCATGTGCACAGATATATGGATGCTACAACGCATCGCTGCAAAACTTGATGATTAGGAAAGATAAACGACATGTAATGGCAATAGGAGAGAGGGTGTTAGTGGCCAGCAAAGGTATTCGAATTAAGCCTCCTAATACCTAGTGGATACCTACAGTGACAGAATAAGTCACCGAACCAGCGAAGGTATGTGGTGCGAATAACCCAAGGGAGTAATTGTTGATGGGAAAAGGAGTGGCTACCAGAGCAACGCTTCGCTGCAAGTAAAAAGCGTTTATGTCGGTAAGACGAAGAGTACATAATGTTGCTAGATTAGAGAATACCGATGGCTAGCAATGGCATTTTGGTGAAGACTTTTAAATAAATAAATAAATATTTTATTCTCGACTATGCGAAGCACGCCCATGGAGGCATGATCAGATATGTACAATTGTACAAACATTTTATGGCAACTGTAACAGTGACAACAGAAAATAAAATAAATAAATAAATAAATAGTTTATTCTCAGTTTCATAGAGACGCACCAACTTAGGAATGATCAAGGTTTAAAAACAGTTATGTATTACAACAACACATCGGGTTCAATCGTGTTTAGTTGAAACGGTGTCGGGAAGAGTTGATATGTGAGTCTAGTTGACTTGCCAGTATGTAGTTGTAGGCAGTGCCTTTATTCAGTGGCGAGTCACATCCGTTACGTCGCAGTGTTGTTGAGCAGACATTTGTGGCTTTTTATAGGGAGAACGCTTGCCAGGCGAAAACCCACCACGTCCTGCAACACTGCCGTAAAGCATTTTGAACATCAATGTAGAACTGGCAAAGCCGCTTGACGACTGGTTTTACCTTCGGTTTTTCGCGGAGTAATGTCTTCTAATTTCCGCTGTTAGTTGGACGGGTATTTTGATCGAGGTCGCCGTGAGTTTTGAGGTCGGTGGAGGAGAGGGACATCGCGATTTTTCTTCTTCTTGTATGTCCAGGTGAGCAAAAGGTTCAGTTTTCCGCTGTCCAGATTTTTCAGAAGTATAATGTATTGGAGTATGATGATATGTCCAGTTATCCATAATGGACAAAGGTTATGGTGATTGTAGTTCGGTCCTTTCGGAGTTCTGCCATGCTCCATGTAGGTCCTTGTGGGTTGTTACGTCCGGCTTGGGACAAAACTGTTCCTCAGTCCAATCCCAGATCTCCAAGAAGTCCCGGACCTCAGAGAAAAGGGAACGTGAGGGACAACCGAGAGAAGACCGCAAGAACAGGCATGGAGCTGAATATTGTTAATGTCTTGTGTTATAACATTTGGGCTTGAGTCAAAAGCATGTACACTGTGCAACAATAATTATGCTCAAAATATCTTTTGAATATCCTATAGAATCATTAGCCGTATAGGTGGATTGCTATCGCTTGCGTAGAGACAAGAGCCTTGTACCAATAAGTAAAGTACGAAGTATCCGTTTAGTATGAGCCATTAAATGCGTGGGGATAGAGCAAAGAGAGTTAGAATATTGGTAGTGATTGTCGGGTGCATGGACAGCACGTAGTTAGTGTAATCCGAGAGGGGGGCATAATAGGCGAAAATAAATAGGTTGCTGCGAGAGAGTCGTAAAGATCAATTGGTGGCAGGGCAGCGGAAGGACTGGATGCAGATATTCTAAAGGTGTAAAGGTTATTGAGATACGGGGTGGCTACTAACAAGCACTGGATCATCGCATATGCATGAAGCCAATGGCCATTAGCTACTTCTGAAGAGAGATGCCGAATTTACGACGACCGACAGATGGTGGCGCTAGGCGTGACTCAGTCGCCAGATGCAGCTATTCTAAGCAGACGCTTGGTCACTAGTGTATGCTAATAGGGTCGCTGAGTGTATCTATGGGCCAGTGAAGGTAAGTGATAGATCAATAGACCAGCTGAGCTGTGACGCAAACAATCCGAGAGAATGAACATTGGAAGAGGGAGCAACTCCTACGGAGCTCCGGATATCCGGAAAGTGTAATTTAAGCTATGGCGACTAGCTGTTGCTAAGCATAGATAGTGGCGCTAGAAAAGAATGTATCAGTGACTGATGTAGCCATGTCATTAAGACGTTTGACCACTACTGAATACCTACAGTTTTGACGAAGAAGTCAACATGCGAGCGAAGCTTTGAGTGACAGATGGCAGAGGAAAATGAAGGCTGGAGTGTCAAGGAGTGGCTTCTTGCAAGCTACATGGAGCCAACAATGACTAGCTATTGCCAAGAAGAGTTGACGCCAGTAAGATGAACGACGGATAACGGCGCACTAGGAGGGATATGAATGGACAGCAATGGAGTTCGGATTATGCCTTTAGTTACTAGTGGAACCTACGGTGGCACATAATAGGTCAACATACCAGCCGAGCTGTGAAGCAAACAATCCAAGAGCATGAACATTGTAAGAAGGGAGGGAGCTCCGGATATCCGCAAAGTTAAATGGTTAGTGGTTACCTACACCGTCCAGGAATAAGTCAACAAACAGCAAATGCATGTGACGCAGACAATCCCAGGGAATATAGGTTGGAGGACTAAAAGCGTGGCTCTGAGCAGTCTTTGGATATGCTCATAGATGCATGAAGCCTATGAAGCATAGCTGCTGCTAAAAATAGGTGCCAGGCGTAAGACGAAATACAGTTCCTGGCCCTGGGGGTTGGGTGTATCTGTGGCCAGCATTGGCGTTTGGATGAAGCCTTTTATTTAACTACAGTGTCCCCGAATAAGTCAACAGACAGCAAATGTACATGAGACAGGCTCTCTAAGCGAATAAAAGTTGGAGGGATAAAAGGGTGGCTCCAAGCAGGCTCCGAATATGCGCGGAGACAGTTGGAGCCTACGAAGCTTAGCTTTCGCTAAACATGGGTAAGAATAAGTAAAGATAATGGCGATAGAAGCGAAAGTATCAGTGCTCAGCAATTGCATTTGGATGAAGCCTTCTAAGTGCTATTGGATTCCTACACTGACAGAATAATTCAACAAACTGGCGAGGGCCTTTGATGCAAGCAATACGAAAATAAAAGTTGAGGGATAAGGAGTGGCTCTTGGCGCAAAATGCATGCTGCCTACGATGACTCGCTGCAGAAGAAAAGAAGTGACAATGTTAAGACGAAGGACAGATGATGTCGCTAGAGGAGTGAGAATATCGGTGGCTAGCAATGGAACCCCGATGGAGCCTTCTAGTTACTAATAGACGCTTACAGTGACAGAATAAGAGATGGAAGCAGTTCGAGAGAATGAAGTTGTATACGTGCAGTAAACTACCGTTGCAGTTAGCTAGGTTTTCACTAGAAGTGGCGGAATAAGGTGGAGATAGTGAAGTCAAGCGTGCATATTTTTGCACCGGTGGGCTAGGTTCTCTCAGTGCTTAGTAGGAAAAACAGACATATATAGCTGGCGTGAAGGAGAGTTAATTGGTGGGGCCTTTGTCTGATAGGTTGGGGTTGTCAGATTTAAAGGTGCCCTGGGCCCTGTTTCCAAACCTTATCTTCCGGTATATTGGTGTTAATGAGCTCGCGTGTAGGCATGGTAGCAAGGGTTCTATGTAGGGCTGATCAGAACTGTGCAGTGTTCTCAGCTGCCCTAACTTGTAATAGTAGAGTGTTCCAGACGCGAGCCAATCGGTAGAGAAAGAAGTTGTTACGCAGGTTGTTGCAAGCTGTAAATATGGTAATGGTTAAGGGTCTATGGTGAAGTGGATATCGAGAGTCACCGCTTTGTTGAATAAGTCAGGTAAGGTGCATGGTGGTGTTATTTATCGTCTGGAATAGGATGGTGAGATTGAGTCTCATTCTTGGTAACCATAGAGGTTCAAGACCAAGAAGTGTACAGCGCGCATGGCAAAGCGGGCGCGTTATGAATGAGCGTTGTACTTTCTAATTTGCTACTCGGTCACTCTTGTTGGAGTTGGTAAATAGTATTGAGCAGTATTCCAAAAGAGGTCTAACGCATACCTTGTATAGAGAGAGTCTGGATCAGGTTACGAGCATTGTCTTGCAGATATGATCAATCAGGGATCTGGATTTCACTACACTATAGCTAACTTGTTCCGAGAAATTTAGTGAGCTTGAATAGTGTACGCTGAGATCCCTTACGGTTCGACAGTTGTCTAGTGAGACGCCATTCAGGGTTAGTGCACTAGGCGGTACAGTGCATCTATACGCCAGGGCAGTGCACTTTGCAGGAGAAGAAGTACGTTCCCATGTGTTACCCCAAGTGGCTAATGCTTTAAGGTCAGTTTAAATATTGAGGGGACCGCTCCTTATGTTACCGGGGTCAAAGGAGAACACGACTTTGCTATCGTTGAAAAACAGGTACGTCTTCCCATATTAAAAGACTTGAAATACATCGTTGATGTAAAGTAGGAAGCGTAGAGGGCCCGGTACAATTCTCTGGAACACACCACTCGTAACTGGTTTCGATGAGGAGTCGAAGTCGCTTAGTCTCACCGGCTGTGTTTGACAGGAGAGATAGGAAAAGAACCAAGAATGCAGCTGGTCGGATATACCGTAAGAAGCCAGTTTAGTTAGCGGGGACGCGGTCGAAAGTTTTTCTCATGTCCAAGAAGATGATGAGCAGAGCTTTCCTGCAATCAACCATGGTAGTAACGTTGTTCAGGAACGCCAGCTGGCATGTTTGACAGGATTTAGATGGGAGAAAGCCATGTTGGGATTCGTTGCTAAGATTACGATGAGTCAGGAACCGTAGGAGTTCTTCCTTGACGATCCTCACCATCAATCGGGAAGGGAATGGGACGTGACTAGTGGGTCGGTAGTTTTCAACGTTATGACGGCTTATCTTTTTTGTCTTGGCATGACTACCTCATGTTCCCAAGCAGCAGGCAAGGTTACAGGTTCCACGGGAAGGGCAAACTGTTAAGAAGGGGGACGGCAATATCCAGACCACCTAGAATTAGCAGAGCCGATGTTTTCCCATCAGGTTTGGCGTGGAAGGATAATTTGGGGGATGGTATATCCCGAGTAATGGTAAGCAGGTCAAATAGTATTGTGCGTAAACTATCATTTGTTTAACTAGGAATATTAAGAGGCAGGGTCAGGTTAGCAGAGGTAAAAGAGTCGCGAAGTAGCGATTCATGACCTCACATATTTCAGCTTAGTTACTGTTACCTGAATTGTTTGGATGACTAATCAAGGCAATCGAATTCTAGGCGGGGTTACTTCTGCGCCTCAGCAGAAAATTGAGGGGTTTGGTACGGTTGATAGAGCTTAGGGCAGCGTGTTTTTCGGACAGATAGGCTGTAGTTAGGGAATTTCTCCACCCAAACAGGCCTCCATTGTTGCGAATAAGGAGGAAGAATTCTTGGGTCCTCCGTACTTTAAACTTAGCTTCTGGAGATTGAGAGGTAGTTTGCGCTGGGAGCTGCACCCTGCAGTGACTGCATCGCTTTTTGTTTCCTTATAGACGCAAGTATGTACGCAGTAAGTGAGCTTACTAAATAGTACAGAGTAGCCAGAAAGAGTACGTCCCAGCTGATGAATCTCAGAAGTAGAGTAAAGTTTGTACAGTTGGTGCGTTTGAAGGGCCGGACAAACACGCTGGTGTAGCCACTGGGCAACGTGTCGAAACCGAAAAACTCAGGGGTAGCCCCAATTTCGTGTTTGTATTCCTTATCGCTGTGCCAAGCTTTGCTTGCGGATCTCGATAGCCGAGTGTTCATGGTGTCAGCCGTGCCCTACCAGGCTCTGAGTTCCAGCGCAGCTTAGGCTATTGACAACTGATGTGTCCAAAGTAGGACGAAACCGCAATCGCGGTTTGCCAGATTTGGAAAGCGCAAGGACGAAATATTTCCATGTTTCCTCCAGCACTTTGGTTGGTGACAACTACTGCTTTCGGTTACGCCGCAATGTATTTTCCTTAGTGTGGCCTGCAATATATTATTAAAGACAGTTTTATTCGCTTGCCGATATTTTCTGGAGCGAATGATGTGCCACAGCTGACCAGGTTTGAACACGCTGTTACGATAGAGCAGGTGGTAAAGACGTCTAATTCAAAGGAAAAGATTACTTTTTCTATTGGCTTTCGTCTGGCCATAAGCCAGACCTACTTATGGTGCCATCGCAATGGTTTTGGTTAAGTCAGTTTCAGCAAATGGTCCGGCGGCAGTGTACCAAGACGCAGTGCATGTTTGCTTGCCAAAGGCCTTTCTTATAAAATTCCACAGAGGTTTGTTTAAAAACACGGTAGTGTGGAGGATGTGACTCGAAACCAAATAAATTCACTGCCAATTTTCCTTCTGGAGGATAAATCTCACACTGAAAGCAATCCAAAACGAAGCTTTCATTTGAGCCTTCTGTTGATGGTAAACCTAACGAACTGAAGTACTAGTTCAGATACATTTACGAACTCACTCTACTTGGCTACTTACACCTACACACTTGCACATTTTGTATATGTCATGGTTCACCTAAAGGCCTATACTAGACTTTAACTTGTGTTAATTTGTGTAACTGCCGATCAACCGGGTCTGTATTACTATGACCGCGCCTTTAATGGAGTGCATCGCAATGACGAGTATAAACTATTTATTTAGTTAGTTAACTGAACCTTAAAGAAAGGAGCTTAGGGGTGGTGAGATCGTATGGCCCTTGCAGCCTTTGCAACCAAGTGTCAGCATGGGAACCGAAACAAGTCAGAAAATATTCGGAGCTGGTTATATACATCTTGTACTCAGCTTTCCACTTTAAGCACCTGCAAGGGGTGTGCGACTGATCCGGCTGAGATCTTCTGGGAGTTGAGAAAGCGGTATGGATAAGATAAAATATGTTTGGTCATTGATGTAAAAAATGCATAGCGGTTGGGATACCGATTGGCTCTTACAGGTTGCTTAGTTAGTGGCTTTTACTCTTGCCAATGTGTGGCCTTTAGTCCGAGTTACTCGTAGAAGAAGGGGAAGCAGGAAATCAAAAGTCAATACTGACGAAAGGAACCTGTGTTGTGATTGTCCTTGATAAATCCAAGAAAGTAAATGCAACGGACGCCGTTAAGGTCACTTAAGTAGGGTGACAATAAGGATAAAAGCTACATGAGTTGTAGGCACAGAGTGCCTAGGTAACTCTATAATTCTTAGGCGTCCTCTTGCAACATGTCGTGCTGGTTAGTATGTAGGTAGAGTATTGCTTATATCAATGCTGTGTAGCAAAAGTTGTATGCAACTGTGTCGTCCTCTGACCAATTACAAGCATATTAGTGTTTCCCTACACTTTATTCTAATGCACTTTTGCTAAATTTCGGTAGCATCAAAGTAAACTTTCGAATAACCTTTGTACATAGGGCGGTACTATCACACCAGACACCACAAGCCTGCTAGTAAAGAAGAATGCCATTATACGCGTTACGACTACCTAATGCTTGCTAAAGCAATAAAATTTAGCTTTTAAACGAGTAAAGCGCGTCAGTCCTAGCACAGTTATTTATGTGGTCGCTAGCACTTAAAAGGAATGGGTGACTGAAACCTCTCCTAGCAGTAAGTTGGCTGCGGTCTAAACTATGGGCTTGAGAGCGCTCCTGTTGGCTGCCGTCAATGTAACTGAGAGGTCTTGGATTAGATCTATGTCTGTTGGACCGTTATGGTTTCGTACTAGAGAGCATGTGACAGTAGCGCAATGCACGCTAGATACAGCCAGCACAGTAAATGAAAAACTTGGTGACCCACCCGTCCACTTCGCTCACAGATGTTCGCAGCAGCTCCGAACTTTGGGGAACGAAGGTCATTTAGCCGTGGGCTTCTGTTTGATCCCGTAGAGAGATTTTGGTGATGCTAGGGTCATTTCGTTTGCCACAAATCAGTGACATATCCTTTACGGCATCCACGCGCCCAAGTTTCTTTGCCCAGTCCGGAGCCTTGCACAAATGCTGAGGTGGGTTTAACAATAACTGTTGCTTGATAGAAGGCGTATGTACTTCTTCCATCAACTATCCCAAACGAAGTTACTCTTGTGTCTCTTGATGCTCGTCTGCAAACGCGCGCTTAGCAAGACGTTTCAGATACCGTACAAAAGCTCGCAGGATCTCGTTTGGTTATTGGTAACGATCGTGGTAGGTCCGGCTCCATTGCGTGGAAACAGTGGTAAGTCCAGGAGTCGTGCGAGTACCTCAAATGTTGTGGCTTTACCAATTTCTCCAATACTTTACTACCAGCCAAAATGTCGAACAACTCAAATGCAAGTTACCCCAGCCTAATAAACAAATATAGGTTTACTTCTAGACTTCCCAGATGCTGCGCCCACAATGGGTCAGCTGAATAGTTGCGCAATTCTCATGCTGCTGCGTGGAGCGTGAGACCAGTGCGTACATGTTCCTCGTTTGTAATTACGAATGTAAGGCCCTATTACATTTGGAGAGATTGTACGCGCCCACCGTGAAATTCAGCTAGCCCCTGCAGGCACTGATGTGCCCCAGGCTTGCCTTAGTAGCAGAACGTCGTGCAGGGCTAATGTGTGCACCTATCTTTTGCACGCAGAAGCCAGTTTTTCACCAAGTTCCCTATTTTTGCTATTTAGAGGGCTTTGTCATGCGCTTTTTGCTTCTTGCATTTTAGTAACAAACGTTTGCGTGCAGCATTACGTGTGCAGGTTCTATGGAAGCAGGATCCCACGCGCCACATACTCTAATATTAATTCTTTGTACTATTTCAGTGCAATGAATAGTCACATTTACTGGTTAGCACCTAGAATGCAATAAGTGCGGCAGAATTAAAAGCAACAAAAGTTGTCATATCTTATCAAGAAATACAAAAAAGGGGCGTTATTAACTGTCATACTAAGGCTGCGTACTTTTGCAGAAAATATAAGTTGACGTAAAATAAAAAAATTATTTCTATCGCCAAAGTTGCTTCTTGAGTCATAACTCAACCTGAGTAAATCTCAGAAAATAAAACCCCTTCTTGACCATCGAATAGCGCGAAAGTGGTAAAGTAATAAACTAATCAGAACAAAATTCAACTGCTGTTTAGCATAAGAGTAACAATGATGCGAAACGTGCAGCCTTTAGCAAGTTAGTTGCAATTGTATGGCGGTCTACGAATAAAGCCAATACATTTTGCTTAAGATGGATTTGTGCTTTTTAAGCAGATAGAAGTAAAAAGATGATATAAATAGTGGTTAAGTTATATATATTCTAAAGAAACGTACCTGTTCTCCAGCTCGCATAAAATGCCGCGGTTAATAGGTTTGAAGTAAGAGGACGGCAAGCACACATTAAGCATACTTAAAAATATAGATAAGTAAGTGATAAGGTTTTGCAAAACTTCTAGGAAGTTAGTATGGAATATTATATGAGCAGGAGGCTTCAGCTCTAGCTATAATCAGCCCGCCGTCAGAGGGCCACGTTGTACTAGTTTTAGTGAATACTGAACAAAGTAAACCACAATAAGTATAGAGTTCAACACTTTTTAACCAGCTAAAAATTTGTGAAGTTTACAACAAGACAGCCTGAGCCAGGTCTGCTTGGATAATAAGGCGGAATTGTAGGAGCATTTGACATATTTGGCCTGAAAACCGCACATTTTGGTTAGACAACTATAGCAACTATTATTTCTTAGAGCTTATTTTCTATATCAATAAGGTTGTCACCAACACCTGTGAGTTAGAGGATCCTGTCGCTACTTATAAAGAAATGAATACCGGAAGATTTAGCAAAGTGCTTCGGGGTGTAAAGACTAATTGGGTCTGCGTTGGTGGGACATGAAGAGGATTTTGTCGGAGATGCTGAAACGATGTCACAGCATTAGGCTTGATGCCAGGTAATAGCTGTTGGAGGCTTGCTTCGTCCGACGAGGTAGTGTGCATTTTATAATTGCTTTAACCTGGTCATAAAAAGAGTCAGTCAGCATAGGTTTAGGGATATCGATGACTGCTGAAGCCAGTTGGGTGGGTAAATGGGCAGTAACATAGAAAACGGCGTCGACTGCGTGATAAATGTACGCACGAAAGACAGATTCCGCTTGAATAAACCAGGCTCGCCGATTAGACACAACAAAATGTGGGAACTATCTAAATTATTAACTAAATATTTTATTCTCGACTATGCTAGGCACGCCCATGGATGCATGGTAACGGAAAATTCAACTGACTGTTTACAAAGCTTGAGCAACCTTACTGCGGAAAATATAGGGTGTTCCCAAAAATATGGAGTCACCAATAAGTGTAGAGTACCGTTACCTTCTAAGTTGGAGCGCAGAGCCAAAAGACAAGCTTAGCGAAAAGCTCAAGAAAGAAGCACGATCAGGCACAGTTCGTTACAGTGCTTTCTTCAGTCCAATTTATTCTGATGCCAACTAAAGACACAAAGAGATAAATCTGAATAATGAATAGACCTGGCAGCAGCACAAACAGTGACAGCAGCATAGGAAACCAGCACGACTCGAGAGTCTGGAATTGTAGCGTCCAAAAAGATAGCACTTATCTTTCATGTACAATTTACTTGTTGACCGATTGTACATTATTCCTTCTTGTTTCTATCGTTCTTACGACCGGCTCGACAACCGACCACCTTGTAACTTCCTGCACTCAAGTGTTTGCTCTTGTCGCGCTTCATACGTCCCCGTTTTCTTGTAGCCCATCGAACACAATCCGCTGTGTCCGACTCCGATTGCCTTCTAATATCCGCGCTTAATTTCGCGCACCTTCTCGGACTAGTATTAACTAGTCCTACAAATTGGTGACCCCGATTCGCACGCGCGAATTCAATTTTTTCTCCCTTGTATATGCTGATAAGTTCGTTCCTTTTTCTCGATTATATACCTGTATTCATTTGTTTCTTGCGTAATTTTAGTACTTGTATCGTCTTTTTGTTCATCCTTTATCTTTTCGACTCACATTTCGAGAGTGCCATCTGATTCGTTTCACAGCGTAACCATGCTAACTTTGGCTGTTCCAAGTTTCGTGGAACACAGCCCAGAGGTCTGGTTTACGATAATCGAGATCTGTGAGTACTACGCGGTAACTGGAGTATTTGACGTGCCATATTGATAGAGCTTTTAAGTTAAAATAACGTAAAAAGCAGTGTTTAAATAAACACCTGAAACGAAATTTGACTATTGTCAAATTTTCTCTGATCCAAGATATCTTGGATTGATTAAAGTGGTACTGGCTAAAGAGCCTTTGGCGCTTACTGGTAATTTTTCCTGTTGTTCCCTGTTTTAATCCGTGCTGCACCCTTTATTTGCCTTTTCATTGCGGTCGTTTTACTTTTGTATACGTGTTGTAATTCCACTGTTTTCCACATGAACATGGTTGTCTTACTAAACACCGAGACGGATGGACGTATGGGTCCTCGTTTGATGAGTCTACTGTAACTTGCGGACAGGTTAACAGTTCAGAGTCAGTAACAGATGTATCTGGCAGTATACAATGTGAGGTCTGCTTCCGCTGGTATCACGAAAGCTGTGCCGGCCTATAAGCTGACCAGTAAAAGATGCTATCATCAAGCGTTCATTTTCTTTTCAGCCGTGTTGAATGCTGCGCTAAAAGATCGACGCGCCCGGCTGTCACCGGTGCTAAACTTTCAGCGTTGGTATCAAGATTAGCAGATGTTGAGGAGGCGATAGCTAAACTCGCCTCTATTGCGTCGCTCCAAACGAAAATGGATTTGATTTTAAAATCCCTGAATATTTCGATTGTAGGCACTGCAATAGATGGCAACATTGCTGGCACTCCATCCACTGGAATCTGTCACCCGGTCAAGAAGTCGCACATCCTACCGGCCAATCCACGTAGCATTGCTAACTATCCTCATGTGCCGATCAAAGGGAAGAAAAGTAGGGTGCGGTAATACTAAAAGCTCACTGCTAAACCCAGAGAATTAGTTGCCACGGCAAATCGCCCGTTTTACATCAAGGATCAACGTTATTCCATCATGTTTCTCATCGACGAGGTGGCGGAAGTCGGCGTCATCCCAGCGACCACTAACGACAAGCACGCAGAGCCCAAGTACAATTTATGTGCGGCCAACGGTTCTCCGACAGCTTCATTCAGTCAGCGCATGATGAATCTGGACTACACTCTTCGCCGAGATTTTCAGTGGGTCTTCATGGTTGCGTCTGTACCCGCCGCAATTATCGGTATCGACTTCCTCTAAAATTTTGGGTTGCTTGTTGATGCTGGTTGGCACAGACTTTTAGACGACCGTACTGAACTAGCGGTCGAAGGCGTTTTTACGGACGCCCCGAAAGGCAGTCCCGTTATTCGAGCCGCCGATGTACCAACAGAATTTGCGAAACTACTGTCCGAATACCCGCGACTAGTACGACCGGCTGCAGAGCTTCCGCCAGTCACGACAGAGGTCGCTCATCCCCTAGTCACGCCTGGTCAGCCAGTTAGCGCCCGACCAAGACTGCTTGCTCTTGACAACCTACGTGCAGCACGAGCTGAATTCGACCACATGCTTCATTTCGGTATCGGCAGGCCGTCCAACAGCCCATAGGAGTCACCTCTACACATGATTTTGAAGAAGGTCATGGGAGACTGGCGTCCTTGCGGCGACTATCGCGCCTTGAATACGGTTACCACGCCCGATCGCTATCCGATCCGACACATTTTTCATCTCACCGCCAGTCTGGGGGGTAAAAATATCTTCAGCAAAATTGACTTGATACACGCAAACAACCCAATTCCGGTAGACGAAGCGGACATCGCTAAAACTGCCGTGAAGACTCCATTTGGTTTGCTCTAGTTTCGGCGCATGCCAATTGGCCTAAAGAATGCCGCGCAAACGTTTCAGCGCTTCATCGACCAAGTTTGTCGCGGCTTAGCCTTCACTTACGCGTGTCGCGATGACATTTTAATCGCAAGCTCTTTACGAGAATAGCATGTGCGCCACGTACGAAGATTTTTGATTGTTTATATCAACATGGTGTGACGATCAACGCAACAACGTTTTCGTTTGTGTCGATTCAGGCAAGTTTCTCGGCCATCGTATCTCCCTTGCAGGCGTCGAGCCACTGCAGGTTAAAATCTAAGCCATCACCAACTACCGCGAGCTGCTCAGGAGTTTTGTTGGGCATGTCAAATTTTACCGACGATGTATACCTAACTGCGCCTCGCTGACGCAACCCCTCACGGACCTTCTCCGAGGGAAACTCAGGAAATTCGAAGTTCCTGCCGCAGCACGCGCTGATTTTAAGTCGCTGAAAGAGGCTATCGCCAACATAGCTTCTATAGCACATCACGATCCGGCCGCCACACTGTCCTTCAATATTGACGCCTCGGACGTGGCAGTCGGCACTGTTTTGCAGCAACAAGAAGCCGACACATGGCAGCCCTTAGCGTCTTTCTCCAAACGCTGACACTTTATTGAATCCCGCTACAACATGTTCGGTAGAGAACTACTAGCAGTATGTCTAGCGATATGTCACTTTCGACACGTCCTAGAAGGACGCCCCTTTGACTTCTACACCGACCACAAAAACCTGACTTACGTGCTCGGCTCGGCTGCCGACCGAGACTCTCCTGGTGAATGGCGCCACCTTGACTATATCGCTAAGTTTACCACCGATATACGGCATGTCTCAGGTGTGCACAACGCCGTCGCCCATGCACTTTCCTGCATCCAAGCTCTCCCGGCTGACGCTGGCAATCCTATCGACTTGGCAGCCATGGCCACAGCAAAACTCAACGATCCTGTGGTTGATCTACTACGCAGGTCGTCCTCATTGGACATACCACTCGTTCCGCTAACATCAACAGACAGCAATCTACTCTGCGATTCATCTCTGGGCACGCCGCACCTAGTCGTCTCACGCTAGTTTCGGCGCACCGTGTTCGGTACATTGCACGACTTGTCTCATCCAGGCGTTCGTGCATCGGTTAAACTCGTAACCTTACGATACGTTTGGCGCAATGTTAGTCGAGACGTCCCTACTTGGGCAGCTGCTTGCCTCCTGTGTCAAAGAGCGTAGGTCTACAAGCACACGTGAAGCCCACTAGGCACCTTCCGACACCAGACACACGTTTTCTTCACGTGCACGTGGACCGGGTAGGTTCTCTGCCGCCTTCGAAAGGCTCTGTGTATCTGCTGATCCGTGTCGATCGATTCACTAGATGGCCGGAAGCTATTCTCATACCTAACTGCTCTTCGGAAACAGTAGCGAAAGCTTTTCTGAAGCGCCGGGTAACTCAATAGGGTTATCCGGCCAACGTGACCACATATCTAAGGTCACATTTCTTGTCAACATTGCCACCTATCTTAAAAATGTAGGCCGCAGCCACGTCCAGACGACAGCGTATCATCCGGCCGCTACCGGCATGGTGGAGCGTTTTCACCGTCAGTTGAAGGCAGCGCTGAATGCGTACGCAGCTCCTTCATGGTCTGAAACGCTGTCCCTCGTTCTCCTAGGCTGAAGAAACACGGTTAAAACCGAGTTCGACACCACACTGACGCAGCTAATCTACGATGCACGCTGCGGTTGCCCGGACAGCTGGTAGTACTAGCCCTAGGCACTTCCACTGACTACGGTAGTTACACTGATCGATTGGCTCATCAGATGCGTGAGCTACGTCTTCCCGATCCTCGATCCTGGAAGACACCCGTGTGCGTGGCAGAGAAGCTATCTACGTGTTCACATGCCCTTCGCGCAGACGGTTTTTGACAGGCACTTCAGTCGCCGTACATAGGACCGTTCAGTGTGCTACATCGTGTGAGTAAGGCTTACACAATTGACCGCGGTGGTCGACAGGAAGTCGTCACCATCGAGCGTCTAAAAGCCGCCTTCATGGAAGAAAACCCCTTGCCTACTTCGTCTAGTAGTGCTTTGTGCGACGTCAGAACTCACCCCACCAGCTTTCGGCATCCTAGTGCAGTTTAACCAGACCACGATCTCGGGCAACAAGCCGACCCGAGATCTCCCGAATCTAGCTCGCCACCTCCCACGACCAATCGCCGTGGTCGGGTGGTGCGTAAGCCTGTTCGCTCCTTCGACTATGTACAGTGTAAATGCGTTTAGCTTTGTAGGTAAGGTATATATTTACCCATTTGATGATCGCTTAACGTTTTGAAAACAAACAAATAGATCAAAAACCACCGAAAAACCTTTTCTGAAAAAATATTCCGAAACTAAAAGGTAAGCACGTAGATCATTCGTTCGTTCTTTTTGACATTCACTGCGCCTGTTTTTGTATATTGCGTCTTTACATGTCCCAGCACTCCGCTTCGATCGACTGGCACACACGAGGAATGTTTTCGAGGACTCTGACGGGAACACTGGTCGTTTCTTCGCGGGAGGAGGGTCGCTCCTCCGTGGGACCATGGTCGTTTCTTCGTGGGTCGAGAGTCCTTTTGGCGTAAAACAGGGTGCGGCGGGGGAGAGACCACTCCCAAGTGCACCGTTTGGCAGCAGCGGAGGTTATGGTTCTGTCGGCCTTTTTCTGGACTAGCCAGTTATTTTGTAGTCCAACATGTCCGCTCCAACGGTGCGCCGAAATGCACCTACCCCGCAACCAATAAATCACAAATCACAAACGGCACAGCGGACTCCGACTTCCGGCGAACCCCCACTTACACGAACGCTCTCTCATTTTTCCCTGGCACGATTTTGCCTTACGAACCTTGATTCAACAGTCCCTTTCGAAACCGACGGCTATCTGTCTTCAGCCTGCTAGGGGAGCTCTGTGGCGCCCTAAAAGATAAAACATATCTTTCATGTACAATTTACTTGTTGACCGGTTGTACATTATTCCCTCTTGTTTTAATCTTCCTTACAACCGGCTCGACAACCAACCATCTTGTAACTTCCTGCGCTCACGTGTTTGCTCTTGTTTCGCTTCATACGTCTGCGTTTTCTCGTAACCCATCGAATACAGTCCGCTGTGTCCGACTCCGATTGCCTTCTGATATCCGCGCTTATTTTCGCTCACCGCCTAGGACTAGTATTAACTAGTCCTACTAAACTTGTTTTCAAAAGTTTGTAAAGTAAACACATAGTACAAAATGGTTGGCAACGAAAGTTCTAAACACAAAGATAAAATGTAACGTCATTACAAACACTACGGAACTGATTCCCTTACAGCTTGCGCTGGTACGCAACGCTCGATGGAGCGCTCATGAAACATAATGTGCTAGTTTAATTGGTAATAAACCAACACGCACTTATTGTGTGTGGATAGGAGCGCTTGTTGAAGGGCACCGGAATTTCGATATTTGGGAATCGGTCATGCGTTGGTTCGTGGGCAACAGCCCAGGCACAAGTTGTGAGTGATTAAGTTTGGTTCTGAACCATACAAGCTTCACTCAACGGATGCGGGTTTAACAAGGCCAACGCTCACAGTCGCCTTGGCTCCATGCTAATCCAGAAAAAAGTATTTCGGATTTTGCAACAAGGCCTTGAATGGGCCTACACAAGGCGGTGCCAAGGATCTGCGAACAGCATTGATCCTAATAAAGGCTAATGCGTAAGCATGTACGTCAGCAAGTTTAAATAAATAAATAAGAAATATGCTACTCGCGCGTGTTTAGTCAAAGTGGAGTCGATCTACTGGATTAACAATTGTGCTTCAGGCCCTCAGCATAGGACGTAGGCTTTAATTCGTCGGTGATTCGTACGTCCAGTATCATCTTGCCTGAGAGTCTGAGTGTTGCTCCGACGACAACTGCGTCTGCGCAGCACCCAACAGCACCTTGGACAGTATCGCAAATAACAGGAGGAATAGCTGGATGGCGTTCAGTCCAACGGGCCCCCTATGACGCAGCTGTGAGGACAGCTTTCGGTTGACGATGAAATCGTTTGACAAGGCCATTGGCGGCATGATGATAGGCGGTCGTCTGTAAATGTGTGCAATCAGTCCGTCAAAGCAAGTCACGGAAAAGGGTGGGATTGAATTGAGATCCTCTGTCAGTAGTGACAGTGGCTGGCAGCCCAAAGAATGAACTCCAAGATTAAACAAGAGCACGAGCAACAGCCTCAGAGAATACCACGCGTTGGGGAATTGCGTTCGGAAAACGAGTAAAGCGATCAACACAAGTCAGCATATAAGTTAAACCGTTAGAGATGGTAACGGTCCCACTACCTCAAGGTGAATGTGTTTGAAGCCGGCTTTAAGGAAAGAAAATAGCAGGAATTGTAACAGTGTGGCTGTGAACCATACTGCGTTGGCCCATTATCGGATGCTTGCGCGCATAATAAGCCAGTTGTAACGGTCGCTAGTTAGTTTCACAGTAGCTCGAATACTTTGGTGCGATAATCCACGAAGTTGGACAAAGACCATACTTCGGTTGGACTGGGGAACTAGCGGTCTGGGTTTACCAGGGGAAATATCGCAGTAGAATTTTGCGCCAGAATACAGCGCCAGCAATTGCGAGCGTTTTAACGCAATGTTTGATTGAACTGTGTTAACGCTGTGGCAGTGGTTTGGACAACCTACGGCGACTCCAAAGCGATGGGCCAGCGTGAAATCTGATGGGCGGGAGCGCGGGATTGTGCGTCGGCAACGAGGTTGTTAGGGCCAACAATCTATCAAAAATCAACACCGAACTGGGAAGATAATCAAGGAGCCGATACTTGTTAGAGGCCTAACGGTCAGATGTTGCAAGAAAAGCATACGCAAACAGCTTGTGATCTACCAAGATGCGAAATGTATGACCCTCAAGCATACGACGAAAATGCTTTAAAGCCAGGTAAATGGCAAGGAGCTCTGGACTGAATGTACTGTACCGCTTCTGGATAGGTTAAAGCTTCCGCGAGAAGAAGGACGATGTTGACTTTCGTTACATACGTGCTGTTGCCAGCCACCATCAAGGGCGGGTTGTGAAGCGTCTGCCCTGCGTATGAGGGTGACGTTAACGCTTGTCCTCAAATAGGCCAATGACGCAGCTCGGCTCAGCTTTCGCTTGGTTATGTTAAACGCTGCTTCGGCATCTGGAGTGAGTGCAAACCTTGGGATTTCCTTTGAACAGATCAGTTAAAGGTTGAGGAATAGCTTTGCAGCCATGTATAAACCGTCCGTAGTAGTTAGCCATGCGGAGAAAACGGCGTAGGCGCGTAACGGATTGTTGCGATGGATAAACCAGTATAGCTTGCGTTTAATAAGTTAAGGAACTAATCCCGTTAGCGTCGGTTCTGTGGCCTTGGAATTCTGGGAAAGGTTGGCAAATTAGGCATTTGCAGGTTTAACGATGATAGCATGATGTTAGAAACGTACGAAAAGTTTTCCAAGCTGTCGTAAATGTTCATTGGCCAGAGCAATTGTAACTAAGACGTCGAGACCAGGGAGAACGGTCCATGTAGCGTTGGAAAGATTGTGCGGGATTTCGAAGACCAAATGGTATACGGATAAATTCGTGCAGATAAAAAGGAGTGGGCTCTGTCACTTTTGCCATATTTTCGCAGCCCTGGGCATTTGATGATATGCTTTGACAAGATCGAACTTAGCAAGGAGCGATTCGAATGAGTCTACCATTAGCTGGATGACATTTTCATCGCTAAGTCTTCTGACGATGCACACATGCATCCCTAACTCTTTACCTACGCTTGACGCAACATGGGGTTACTGTAACCACCAAGTAGTGCGATCTTGGCCTAAGCTCCATTGACTTACTTCGCCACAGAATATTCTCCTCTGGAGTTTAAGCTCGACCAGACAAAATCCAGACGTTTAAGGACCATCCCGCTCCCAGTACCCTAAAACGCCGCAGATTTCTTGGCGTGGTCAAGTATTATCGACGCTTAACTCCCCACCGTGCATGCACAATGCATCCAATGACTGCGGTGCTCAGCTATAACCAACCATCTTCATTTTCCAGAAGACGCTAGGCTGTCATTTGCGAAGCACAATAGGCTATGTCCAACATAGTATTTCTAGCCCGCCCAGATCCTTCAGCAACACTTTCCTTGACAAATGATGCATCAAAAACTGCCGTTGGTGTCGTTCTCGAACAACTCAAAGACAAGCAATGGCTACGTCTGTTTCTTTGCAAAACGTCTGCAACCAGCAGCATCGCTTTGTGTCGGGAAAACTATTTTCTATCTACCTACTTAGTAGACCCTTCTCGCATTACTTCAGAGGTCAACGCCATATGGTCTTTATGAATACTACTCCTTTCCCAACGCAATCAATGGTGAGACAGCCAGATACTCTCCAAGGGAAACTAGAAATCCAGACTACCCTACTTAGTTCACGACAGATGTTCGCCATGTCCTCAGCGCTATAAGACCGGTTGCGGAGGCTCTTTCACTCTTACACCAAACCGCGTTGTTGCCTTGCACCAACGTCAACATAGCCGTCCTGGCTGCCGCCTAACAAGCGGATACCGAACTGGACGAGCACAGACGCAACACCTGTTTGAACCTATGCGAAGTCCTGCCAGCCTCATCTAAGGGGACTATGCTTTGTGACGTCTCACGAAATGCACCTCGGCCCGTAGGGTGTACTGCAATGAGCCGATGTGTTCTTAACGCTGTTCAGTACCTGTCTTATCCCGACATACATGTTACACAGAAGCTCATAACCGCACGCTTCGTATCGCCCAATGGCAGCCGTGATATCCGCTGATGGACACGCACATGCTAAGTGTCAATGCGGCAAGGTGTGCAGCCACACCAAAAGCCCACTCGGTGCCTTCCCCTCTCATGACTTGTTTTCCACACGCCCATGGCAGCCTGGTCGGCCTTTGCCAACAAGCAGAAGCTAGGTGCACCTACTTACTTAGGTAGATCGATTCACCCGTTGGTCACTAGTGATCCTTACAGTGAAGTGCGCAAATTGACAGTTGCACATGCTTTTCTAGAAAGTTGGATAGATTCATGTGGTTGCCAAACAGTAGTCATCACGGACCGAGGATCACACTTTGTTGGATCATTCAGGACACTAATCCACGTTTCTGACGGCCAACGCAACCGAACAAATGGATACCACCCCGCAGTTAATGAGCTGGTATATATCTTCCTCCAGTAACTCAAAGTATAACTCTGTGCCTAACCTACCACCCCCTGACAAGATGAAACGCCGCGCGTGCTCTTAAGGATAAGGAACACGATTAAGTCGGGTTTGCACGCCGCTACATTTTTTGAAGTCGTTGGCTACCCACGACGGTTGCCTAGTGAACGTGGCACTAACGGCTTCAACAACCATCTATTATAGCGACTACGCAGCTCGCCTAGCTCAGCACGTGCGGCAGCTTCAGCCTGTGCAAGCCAGAGCACAGAGCTTGCGCACCAGCGTGGACGAACGCTTGACTACTGGTACGCACCTGCTCGGTTGCACTGAAAGCGTAAGCTGGCAATTTAAACCTCGTTATTCTAACCTGTAACGATTTGTACGCAGAAGAAGCGGAACGTTTACCATTGACTAAATGGTAAGCCTGAGACGATCAATGTTGGCAGACGCAAAACCGTATTCCTTGACGGTTGACTATTCGGTACAGCATGCACCTTCAAAGCCTGCGCTAGCACAGCTAGCACCATATCCCTGACTAGTCATTCCACTCCAGCAAAACCGGAAGCCACAAAGGACATCAGCGCTTCACAACCCAATATCACCCATAGTGGCAGGGAAGTAAACCACTATTACACTTTTATTATCTCGCTAGCGTTTGCTACTTTCTATAGAGCTTACCCTGCGCATTTTCGGCTTTTACCAAACGTCTACCAAAACCTGACAAGTGAGCAAAACGTTTTGGAACTACCATAAAATAGCTAACGGTTTGGAAACCTTAAACACTGCTTCCAGCTTTCGCTTTGCACCCTTGTATAATGCAGTGCATATACGATGCACTTTAGCATTTGTTATCTATATACACTGCCGGTTGGTTGCTCTTTATTTCCACGCTTCGCTGCAATTCCGCACCCAACTGAAAACACCGAGAACTTCATGCTCAACCACCTACGTGAACGGTACAATCTCCTACAAACCTTTTACCTTTTCGACCCCCAAGGGAGAACAGGCGTGGGAGCTCGATGGGTCCGATGGCGTGCTTCTGCTTAGCAGCTGGATTTAGTTTCACAACCTGGTCTTGCAGTAGACTGAGCTGCGACGTACAAACTTTACGTAGATAAAAGTAGTACCTACACAGTCCGTTCTGGGGAGAGCTATGTAGCAGTCTGGAGCTTTCCCGGTTGGTCTTGCCAACTTCCAACCAAATCACCGTTTTATTGTACACCTAGAAGACCGGTACAGAAAATTTTGCTGGTTTCTGAGTCCAGTTGCTTGACTTGCTAGTCGCCATTTTGGCTTTGCACCCGTTATGGTTGCTAAGTCCGCCCGCCTTGTGTGCTTCCTGCGCTCACCTAGCTACAGCGTCTATGGTGTCAAGCTTTTATTGATAGGCAACCGGGAACATTTTGCGTACCAATAAAAGTTTCCCTGTTACCCGGTCAGTCATCCAAATCACACGTTGGGATTATTGCTAAAAGCCAACTATGCTAACAGCTTATGTAAGAAGTACTGGTTAAGGAGAACGCGTCTTTAACAAAGAGATGACCTTTTTGGTGTTCACTCGTTTATCAATATCTCAGTGCTTGCTGGGATGGAGGCAGACACTTCGCAAAGCGCGGCTGAGCATTTTCAATCAGACTACGGCTTGCCGTTCGCGGGCACGAAGGTATGTAATCTCAACAGTCTAGCAACTAGACATAGAGACAACAACGCCATGGAGATCGGTGTATAGGAGTCAGTCATTGCTTCATAATCATCAAGGCATGGTAGTTGAAGGTGGGCAGCACATTTCAGCTAATATGCCGCAGGAAGAATGGAACATTTTGACAAAAAATAGAACAAAACATTTTTAGTTTGTTTGTCACATGCCGATTTTGTTCTTTTTTGTCATTTTCCAGGTCGGTAGTATTAAACATGTGAATCAATACAATACTGTACACAATTCTTCCACTGCTTCCGGTTGCGTGTTATGTCTTCAAGCGGCCTAAGCCATTGGCACTCCACAGCTTTGGGTATTCATCCAGGAAGACGTACGGATCCAACAGCGGCTAGACACGACGTCAGCGGTTTCATGTGCTGCCGCCAAGTAGAACTCTGTCCACCACGCGGTGGATTTAAGCCAGGCCCTTGACAAAGAAATAGAGCCCGACGTGGTAGACGCTCAGGTGCTATGCGTAGGACATGACCGAGCCATCTTACTTAGCGCGACAAAACCAGTTTGTTGAAGGAAATACTTGCATTACCCAAGATGTGACGTCGAACGTCATTACTATTAACTTGGGGTCGCCACAAAACACGAGCGTTCCTCTTTAAGCAACCGTTATTGAAAGCAGAAAGACGACGCATGTCTTCCACACGAATCGGCCAGGACTCGCACCCATACAACAATACTGAGCGAACTGATGCGCTGTAAATGCGGCCCTTTAGTGAGAATGCGACGTCACGACGACGCCACAAGTGCCTCAGATTGACTATGCTGATCGAGCTTTAGAGATACGAAGCGAAACTACTTTGTTGATAGTGCACTCAGCAGAAACACAGCTCCCGAGGTAGACGAAACTATCTACCTGTTCAAGCTGTGCACCTTCGAGAGTGAGTACGGGAGCAGGTGAATGCCAATCCTTGAGCAGTACTTTACACTTCGATTGGGCGAAGCTCATGCCATACATAGATGCTTCAACCGCCAAACGATCCAGAATGAGTTGCATACCCTGAAGATCGTCACCAAGTAACACGATTTAATCAGCATAATGTAAGTCGATCACGCGCTCATCCGGTTATAGCTCCAGGCCAAAATGTTGGAAACCTTCTACAGCATTCGACAGAACGTCTTCGATTGCGAAGTTGAAGAGGAATGTGGACATTGGACAGCCCTGTCGCACACCGCTATTGACAACGAATTGTGTGGAAAGCTTAAATAAATAAATATAGGTACATTTCTAGATAAGCGCTATATGCTGTTCCTGTGTGGGATCAGATCAAATTGTACATAACATCCATGCTCAAGCATGGAGAAGAAATATTGTTAACAAGTGCTTTTGATCGTGTTTATCTTTTCGAACAGTAAAGCGGGGATAAATACAAACGTTTCGTAGGCCTCGACATTTTTGAAGGCAGTAGTTTGGGTCTCCGTAGCTTATGTACGTACTCTGCGCTTTTCACCGGCTACCGCTGCCAAACCTTGAGCTGCCTGATTCCATTAGTAAACGATCAATCACTAGAGGAAATTTGATCCATTTTCTTTGGTCACATCACCGCATTTCGAGCATCCATTAGTAGCGGGCTCATGGAAAGGAATAAGCAAGCCAAAATTAGATGGTAAAGTGGAGGGTGGAAACAAAGGAAATAACAGTAGTGGCTAACAATTTAGCCTTTCTTAGAAAAGTGTGACTGAAAGGCCGGCCCACTTAACTAGAGAATACACTAATATTGGAAAATGGAGCCAAAATATAGCCCAGATACAGCATACCAGAACCGCAAACCTGGCGCGAATTTCAAAGTGCAAATCTCCGAACAAGCGGAATCAACGCCGTTTTGGAGCCGAAATGTTAACTAAACGGGACAACAATGGGCGGTCTAGGACAATCCCTAGGCGCTGATTACGACAAAGGTAAAATAATTAAGCTAGGTGCAGTGGTTATGGAGATATTTGCATTTTTAGCGGTCGGTGGTGGATAGCACCATTTTCGAGCCTCCGTTAAATTCACGTTCTGCTTTGGAAGCAGATACAGAAACAAGAAAGAAAAAATACAACAAACGGCTAGGCGTAATAAGTTCCGAATATGGATTAGTAACTGGGAATGCCTAAGATAACGTGTACTTCGCTGCAGTAGCGAAGTATGACGCAGTGGGCCGAAAAGTTTGCCATAGACCCTTCCTCCGCCGGACGTATAAAGGTAATGTGCTCGTAGGACGGCGGTATATTGCTGGGTCACCCCGCGCTTTAGCAAATAACACCATAAAAAAGGTCAATCAACGGAGTCAAAAGAGGCACGTATGTCTAGGAATGCAACTGCAGTGGGTCTATGTTAAACGTGTCGGTGTTCTGGGAGTTGGCGGGGCGTGAAGATTTAATCAACGCATCCGCGACCAGGACGGAAACCATCTTATTCTTCACGGTAGTGGGCTTTAGGTACTAAGGATAGTCTATAAAGCAGATGGTATGCTAGTAGCTTAGAGGCAACCGAACTAAAACTAAGCCCGCGGTGATTTGCACTTGAAATACGAGTGCCTTTCTTGAAAATTGAGTTAATAACTGATTCGCCCCAAGAAGAAGGTACTTTCTCTTCATGCCAATTTTTGCGAACAGCGCGGTTAGCTGGTTAATGATCGCCACACCGCCATACTTGAATAGATCCGAAGGAAGTCCGTCTAAGCCGGCAGCCTTGAAGCGCTTCAAGCGTTGAATCCCGAGGTAGACTTCTGCTGCGCTGGGCGCAATCAATGGGACGAGCCAGGGTGGAAAACAAGGTGCACTGCGTGTACTGATGGATGTTGGAGGCCAGTTGAACTGCGAGTGAAAGTGCTCGGCCCAGCGGTCCATAGGCCTCTGTTGGTTGATGATCGGAGACTCATCCACCTCACAAATGACCTCACTGACACCAGGCTTCCTGAGGCCAGTGGACCGAATGAGTTGGAAATGCCTGCGAGTGTTGCCAGAGAGGGCAGCAGTCTCCATCTCTAAAGCACACTCAGAGCACTATGTCTCGCGATGCTTGCGTAGGCTTTGCTTAAGTAGCCGGTTGGTAGAACGGCGCTGCTCGTTGCAATCTGCTTCCGCGGGGATTTCTTTGCGGCGTTCGAACAGCTCCAGAGAACGAGCAGAGATCCAAGATTTCAAAGGGCGCCGAGTTAGACCGCAGCATGACTGTCCGGAAATGGTCAACGCTTTTCGCATATAAGTCGAATGTGTTTCCACTTCTTGCGATGGATTGCAACTAAGTGCATATGCCAGTGACGTCTGATGGCTCTCCTGGACACAGGAATCAGTTAATCTGTTTACAGCAACCTTGCGGTGCTTCGTGTTTCGGGACCCCAAAACACATACAGAGTTTCGCGCAGACCCGAGCATGATCTGAATCAACGAAAGTGGACCGAAAGGACCTGCAGTCCATTACGCTGCCGCGCCATGTGAAGCTGATTGCAATGTGATCAATTTGAGACCACGGTTTTGTTGAAGAAGGGAGACGCCAAGTTGCAGAACGCTCCTCCTTACTCCTAAAGCCAGTGCTCGAAAGAAACAGACGGTTGTCCTCGCACAATGTGAGAAATCTCTCTCCGTTATCAGAGCGGTTCTTATCGAGCGCGTGATGACCACCAAGGTGCCGTTCGTATGGTAACGGGCGGCCAACCCGTGCATTAAGACGCCCAGCAAGGATAACGACATCCGACATTTTGGCATTAGTCAAGAGCTGATGTAGATCTCGGTAGACTGCTGCAGTCAGTTGGAGCGTACACGGAGATCACAAACAAGTTGCGTCTCTCTTCACGGTGCCTGTTGATGCCGCCTGAACCCCGAAGCCGAACTGCACTTACTCGGCTGTTAATCGGGTACCAGTCCAGTAGTACCGCTTCATCCTTTCCACTTCATGCTATACCTACACCAACCAATCCCGCTGAGGCTGCTTCTGGATCTTCAGAAAGGCGCGGGTGATATCTGGCTTTGTGGTCAGTGGGGGTTGTCAATGTAAGCACAGTGCTAGGATCTTGCAATCAGGTTTCTGAAAGGCAGCAGACATTAACGTCTACGGAATCCAGGGTGTGCGCTAGACGGGCTTGCTGTCCGTTCTGCATGAGTGTTCGAACGTTGAAGCACGCCAGCCGAAAGGAGAATCGGGGACAAAGGGAGCCATAGGTTGAACTCCTTGAGCTGCGGAGCAGACGGAAGCGCAGCAAGATTGCTGAACGGATGAATCGGGTAATCGAAGGTGGGGATTGTTAGCAAACAAGTAATTGGCGTGTGATGAAGTAGCGTGAAAGTGAGTAACAGGAACAGTAGCTGATGAGCGCGTTGTAATACAGTCCAAGGTTTGGTGAGGGCGTAATAGTACCCGGTTGCCCAAGCCGAAGTAGCGAGTCGACTTAGAGTACTCCACCCCAAGCCTTTGGATAAATAACCTACCCGCAAGGCAGCTGGGTGAATTTAGGAAATTGTGCCCATTGGCAGGCGTTGACTGAATGTTCAGTTCATGCGTCTTTGTTTGGTAGGTTACAAACAGAGGCCCAACACTCCCCATGAAGTCAGCACAATTGCTGAAATCCAATGCCCCTTGGAGGTGGACCATTGTCGCCGAACACTTTGCTGGAACAGGGAACATCCGAATCCCCCAACTGGCACCACTAGGAGGTAGCTCGGCAAGCCAGCCCCATCCGCAGGTTGTTGTATATAAACAAAAGGTAGATGAAGGTGAACCTTTTAAAGTTCTAGCCTTGCATCTGAGGTGTTTGCGTAACGGCGTAGGTTAAAGGATATTCCCCTTACTCTTGCCTGTTGATAGAGAACTTGCCATGCAAAGTTAGAATAATGGAATGCAACAAGCCGATATCTGTTGCAATTACATTCCATTGAACGTGAGTGCCGTTTAACGTTATGGATTCGGCAAGTGTAGTATATTTGGGTAGTGACATTTGGCTTTTTAGCGGTAAAATTAATTTGCTTGGGTTCGCACCACATTCCAAGTGCTTTCAGATCCCCACTGCGTAAAGTAATTGCGGTGGCTTCATTGGTAAGTGGAACGACGAACACCAATTTTACGTGGAGAGCGAAGATGAAGGGGTGACTTTGCTGCAAACTGCTGCAAAGTTAATGTATATAAATCAAAGCTGCTAGGGACAAGCACAGCTTTTTGCAGCACGTTAACGGAGAGGAAGATCAAAGTGGATACAGTTTGCTCAACCTTAACAGACTGCGTGCGCCCTATTAGATAAAAACCTAGCCAGTCTAAAGAGGGTGGTCTACCCCAGGAGCCTCTACCCTTGACAACAGGCGCATGTGCGTTACGCTGTCAAACGACCTTTGCATATCGAGGTACAGAATAACGGTCAGATAAGAGTCAATAGCCTCGGTGCACCAACCTGAGCCACTCAGAGCATCCATCTGTTCCTTGTACCGGGAGGGAGTCCTTTCGGGAAACCGCGGGAACGAGGTCCGTTTTTTCGCTCTCAATTTGGTCTGGCTTTTAAAGGCGTTTGGTGTCGCTAGAGTATATTTTAACTCGACTTTCACTTATACTTTAACGTTAAACTTAGAGGTTTTCTGCTGCTATCCTTTCTTTTTCATCACCTCTTCTTTTGGACCTGCTCAGTGAACGTCGTCTTAACGTCTCTATCAAGGCTGTGAGGTCAGTAGGGCGTACTCCGGCCAAAGCTAAAACTAGCAGCAGTAACTTAGCTAGGAAAACTATACCAGGCACGGTTAAATTAACGGACATCTTTCCTTGAGTTCTCAATTGGCCGATCTTCAAAACGACCTGGCGAAGCTCAAGATGGATTTCAACACCATAGAACCTCTTACTGATAGACTTGCAGCCATAACTACTATGATGCATCTCAAGGACCTTATGGAAGCTAAACAAGCGGAATTGGCTGGAAGGTTCATTAATACGATTTGCACCGAGGTGATGGATCGAATAAAATGTCTTAATGTGGTAGCGGTTTATAATGTTCCAGACCGCCTGAATCTGCACACCATTCTTAAAGTACTGAAGAAAGTGTATGGCTTGGAACACAATCTTCTGAGCTGCACAAGGCTGAGAAAATTGGTTATGGAAACTCAATGCCCCCTCTTAGTCAAGTTCGATAACGAGAACTCGGCTCTCAAGTTTCTCTCCCATCAAAGGGAACTTAGGGCCCGCACCAAGTTCATTGACTTAAAGTTAGTACCGGCAAGAACGGCGTTACAACGCCGTTACCATAGTCTAAGGGAGAGTTCCGCACATAGCAGACGTGTTCAGACGAATTGTGACAACGGTCCGACGCCAGTGAACCTAAGTAGCTTAGGTACTGTAGACCTTGACATTTCGTCTGATATGGATAATGGATCGCTCGATTGCTTGGAAGAACATGCAAACCCCAGGGCCAGTACTATCCATAAAGCCACATCATACACAGAGAAAATCAGCCGACACGAGAACAATATAGGAAAACCCACGATTAATAATTAGTTCTCAGCTAATGATAAAAGTCGATCAGTTACACCGGAAGGGCCAATGATTGACGAACTGCTAACGCAACTTTTATACAGCCCAGTTAGATCGGACCAGTTAGAAAAATTCTACGACGATCAAAGGGAGCCAAGCAAAACCTACACTCAGAGAACCGAGCCGCCAACGCCTCAAGCCAAAAGACCCCGCTTGTGGATCACACCACCGAGTTCACCTGAGCCGCTGGGCTCAGCGCCACCGACTTTGAAAATAAGGAAATCGGTGACGCTAGCACCATATAATGCTGCGTGCGGAGATGGATTATGCAGCGCACTAATGTTCCAGACGATATATCAGTGGACGCATTTAGGCGTGCAATCATTGGGGTTAATGGCATCGCAGAGAATGCACTGCAGGTTCAAAGACTGACTAAGAGTGCAACCCAATTTGCGGCTCCCATCAAACTGAACGCCAAAGAGGACGCAGTTTTGCGTACTCTCATAGCTAACCGTGAACAACTTCGTACTGCAGCAATGCTAAGCCAGCTTACGTTCGGGCCGCTGAAAAGAAGCTTACCTTGGGCGGCGACGAATCCTAACATCAAAAATGGCTTTGGGCAACGACGGCCCAGCGCATCCAACAGGAAACAACGAGCTACATCTGACCGCTTAGACAGTATTGTGGCTAACACTACAAAGGCATCCAGTGCTAAACGGCCTTGCAGAGCAAACACACCTAGTCACTCACCTACGATGGCTATGTCACCCACACAAGCCTTAAATATAGCAAGATCCGTAGAAAACTGGTTGCCGCAGCCGGTCGGGGACAATGTGGAGCGCAGCTTACTTGCATTTAATGTTTTGGATGGCATATCGACGGACCAGCTTAAGAGCATTATCTTTAAGGTTAACGGTTCGCGGAGAATTCGGTACACGTTGAAAGGATGGTCAAAAGGATCAGTAAATTCCCAGCCCCAATCAAACTGAGAACATACGACGGTAGAATCTTGCGCACTATAATTTTGAATTGTAAACAACTCCGCAATGATACCAAGTGGGCAACTTTATTTCGGTCCACCAAGACAGGCACTACCGAAGCATACCTCAGAAACGTGTAAGACGGCACCGCGCACCACCATCGTAACCAATTCACTTACGGCTAGTGCTACATTAGGTAATCTAAGCAGCTCCGAGCAACTTCATGCGCATCCAGAATGTTGGTACCTGCTACATCCATCAGAATTTCTCCGCCGGTCCGGAGAAAAAGGCCAAAAAGTCCATTGCTTCCTACCCCGCTACCTGCGCAATTTTTAGACCAGGTGGGGATGAGCCGCGACAGATATATCCCGGCACCAAACTCCTCGTCACCCAACTACCTATTGCAATGTCTTCTCAAACACTTACTACAACTACCGTAGATAGCGAAGTAACCATCAACGGCTTCAGCTCGTCCTACGTAAAGCTAGTAGACCCCAAGTGTTCTTTCTCACTTCTACTTATAAATACTAGGTCCCTAAACAATAAACTGCATATCTTGCGTCCTCTGTCGTTGCTCGTCGACCCTGATGCAATAGTTGTCACGGAAACATGGTTTCCCCTTATGCTTCAGAGGGCAACTACTCACTTCTTGACTACCAGCTGCTTATGCAACCTCGTGTGCATACTCGAGGGGGCGAGTGCGCCATCTATGTTAAAAATACTTACCCAGCAAAGTTGTCCGAAACCATGAAAGCGGCTGAGACGACGGTTTCAGTATGAATAACGGCTGATATCCTGGGATCGACGGTACTATTTGGGTGTGCTTATAGACCACCTGATACCTCAGTTAAGGGTGATAAAGCACTTATAGATACCTTTGCGCAAGCGTCAACTTTTTCCTGCGAATACAAACTGGTTACAGGAGGTTTCAACGTACCTGAGTTAAACTGGCTCGCACCTGCTACAACAACGAAGTATGAAGGCCTACTAACATGTATAAATTTAGGCGGCTGGACGCAACATCTATTCGCTCCAACTAGGGCGGAACATATTCTTGACCTAATATTTAAATAAATAAATAATAAAGAAATACTTTATTCTCGCCTATGCGAGGCACGCCCATGGAGGCATGATCAAATATGTACAACTGTACAAACATTTTATGGCAACTGTAACAGTAACAGTAGAAAACTGGTCATATGTCCATGATAAAATAAATAAATAATTAGTTTATTCTCAGTTTCATAGAGACGCACCAACTTAGGCATGATCAAGGTTTAAAAACAGTTATGTATTACGGCAACACATCGGGTTCAATCGTGTTTAGTTGAAACGGTGTCGGGAAGAGTTGATATGTGAGTCTAGTCGACTTGCCAGTATGTAGTTGTGGGCAGTGACTTTATTCAGTGGCGAGTCACATCCGCCACGTCGCAGTGTTGTTGAGCAGACATTTGTGGCTTTTTATAGGGAGAAGGCTTGCCAGGCGAAAACCCACCACGTCCTGCAACACTGCCGTAAAGCATTTTGAACATCAATGTTGAACTGGCAAAGCCGCTTGACGACTGGTTTTACCTTCGGTTTTTCGCGGAGTAATGTCTTCTAATTTCCTCTGTTAGTTGGACGGGTATTTTGATCGAGGTCGCCATGATTTTTGAGGTCGGTGGAGGAGAGGGACATCGCGATTTTTCTTCTCCTTGTATGTCCAGGTGAGCAAAAGGTTCAGTTTTCCGCTGTCCAGATTTTTCAGATGTATAATATATGGGAGTATGATGATATGTCCAGTTATCCATACTGGACAAGGGTTATGGTGATTGTAGTTCGGTACTTTCGGGGTTCTACCATGCTCCATGTAGGTCCTTGTGGGTTGTTCCGTCCGTCTTGGGCTAAAGCTGTTCCTAAGTCTAATCCCAGATCTCCAGGAAGTCCCGGACCTCAGAGAAAAGGGAAAGTGAGGGACAACCGAGAGAAGACCGCAAGAACAGGCATGGAGCTGAATATTGTTAATGTCTTGTGTTATAACATTTGGGCTTGAGTCAAAAGCATGTACACTGTGCAACAATAATTATGCTCAAAATATCTTTTGAATATCCTATAGAATCATTAGCCGTATAGGTGGATTGCTATCGCTTGCGGAGGGACAAGAGCGTTGCACCAGTAAGTAACGTACGAGTATCCGTTTGATATGAGTCGGTAATTGCTTGGGGATAGAGCAAAGAGAGTTAGAATATTGGTAGTGATTGGCAGGTGCATGAACAGCACGTAGTTAGTGTAATCCGAGAGGGGGGCATAATAGGCGAAAATAAATAGGTTGCTGCGAGAGAGTCGTAAAGATCAATTGGTGGCAGGGCAGCGGAAGGACTGGATGCAGATATTCTAAAGGTGTAAAGGTTATTGAGATACGGGGTGGCTACTAACAAGCACTGGATCATCGCATATGCATGGGGCCAATGGCCATTAGCTACTTCTGAAGAGAGATGCCGAATTTACGACGACCGACAGATGGTGGCGCTAGGCGTGACTCAGTCGCCAGATGCAGCTATTCCAAGCAGACGCTTGGTCACTAGTGTATGCTAATAGGGTCGCTGAGTGTATCTATGGGCCAGTGAAGGTAAGTGATAGGTCAATAGACCAGCTGAGCTGTGACGCAAACAATAAGGGAGGATGAACGTTGTAAGAGTGAGCGAGCTCCGGATATCCGCAACGTTAAGTGGGAGGCATGGCGACTAGCTGTTGCTAAGCAGAGATAGTGGCTCTAGAAAAGAATAAATCAGTGGCTGGTGTAGCCATATCATTAAGACCCTTGACCATTACTGAATACCTACAGATTCGATGGAGAAATCAACATGCCAGCGAAGCTTAGAGAGACATACGGCGGAAAGAACATGAAGGCTGGAGAGTCAAGGAGTGGCTCCTTGCAAGCTACCTGGTGCCAACAATGACTGGCTGCTGTCAAGTGGAGTTGACGCGAGTAGTACAAACGACATATATCGGCGCGCTAGGAGAGAGAAGAGTGACCATCAATAGAGTTTGGACTAAGCCTTCAGTTACTAGTGGATCCTACGGTGGCACATAATAGGTCAACAAACCAACTGAACTGTGACGCAAGCAATCCAAGAGAATGAACATTGTAAGAAGGGAGCGACTCCTACAGAGCTCCGGATATCCGTAGAGTTAAATGGAAGCTATGGCGACTAGCTGCTGCTAAGCAGAGATAGTGGCTCTGGAAAAGAATGAATCAGTGGCTGGTGTAGCCATATCATCAAGACTTGTGACCACTATTGGATACCTACAGTTTTGACGAAGAAGTCAACATGCGAGCGAAGCTTAGAGAGACATACGGCAGAAAAAATGAAGGCTGGGGAGTCAAGGAGTGGCTCCTTGCAAGCTTCATGGAGCCAGCAATGACTAGCTATTGCCAAGAAGAGTTGAACAGAGTAGGATAACTGCGCGCTAGGAGAGAGATGAATGGCCAGCATTGGAGTTCGGGTTAAGCCTTTGGTTACTAGTGGATCCTACGGATGCACATAATGGGTCAGCAAACCATCTGAGCTGGGACACAAGCAATCCAAGTGAATGAACATTGTAAGAAGGGAGCGAGCTCCGGATATCCGCAAAGTTAAATGGGGGCTATGGTGACTAGCTGCTGTCAAGAGGAGTTGATGCGAGTGGGACGAACGACACATAACGGCGCGCTAGGAGAGAGAAGAGTGACCAGCATTGGAGTTCGGATTAAGCCTTCCGTTACTAGTGGATCCTACGGTGGCACATAATAGGTCAACAAACCAGCTGAGCTGTGAAGCAAACAATCCAAGTGAAGGAACATCGTAAGAAGGGAGCGAGCTCCGGATATCCGCAAAGTTAAATGGGGGCTATGGTGACTAGCTGCTGTTAAGCAGAGATAGTGACTCTAGAAAAGTATGAATCAGTGGCTGGTGTAGCCATGTCATTAAGACGTTTGACCATTACTGGATACCTACAGTTTCGATGGAGAAATCAACATGCGAGCGAAGCTTAGAGAGACATACGGCAGGAAAATATGAAGGCTGGGGAGTCAAGGAGCGCCACCTTGCAAGCTACATGGAGCGAACAATGAGTAGCTGCTGTCAAGACGAGGTGACGCGAGTAAGATGGACGACGGATAACGGCGAGCAAGGAGAGAGATGAGGTGTCGGGAAGAGAATAGTGTGGGAAGGTATGAAGAGGCGATTATAAGTGGTCTGGTCCAGTTTCAAAAAACTCTTCTTCAGGACAGTTGATATTCAGTAGTTTGGAGACTTGTGTGACAGAGAGGTATTTGCCGATAGAGAAGCGGAACTGGTTTATATTCATGGATGCCCTTATTGTGAGAGGTAACCTATTCCATACGTGTGCGTATCTGTAGAGGTAGAAGTTGGAGCGAATGCTGCTGCGCGTTCTTGGTAGGATAATGGAGTAGGGTCTATCACGTAGGGGGTACGAAGTAATATATGATTCTGAGACAGGGGTTAGTTGGCTCCCACTGATATTGTTAATGAGCGAGTATAGGAAAGCGAGGTTGGTTTTCAATCGGCGCAGCCATAACGGCTCGAGCTTAAGTGTATTGCACCGAGCACGGTAGCTCAGACTTGAGTGCCCCAGGAGGCGTTTTGTGAAGGTACGATGAACCTTTTCGAGGGCTATTCGGTCGCAGTTTCTAAGGTTGGTGAATATTATAGAGCAGTATTCTAGCAGGGGCCGGGCACATGTTTTGTAGAGCACAGTTCTGGATTCCTGTATTGTCATGGTTTTGAGAATATAACCGATGAGAGAGCGTGTTTTAGCTGCGGAATAAATTACTTGTTCCGCGAAGTTCAGCGAACAGGAGTAGTGCACGCCTAAGTCACTCACTGTTAGGAAGTTCCCTAATGGCGTGCTTTGCAGCATTAAGGTATTTGGAGGCACGGTACATCGGTACGTAAGGAAATTGCATTTTGCTGGTGTAAAAGCCTACTTCCATATGTCGCACCATGCAGTTAGCGATCTTAAGCCGTATTGTATATGGGAAATGGCGGTGTGGAAGTTAGACGGATGAAATGGGAAGACCATTTTGATGTCGTCCGCAAATAGGTAGGGTGTCCCATGTTTGAAAACCTAGAACACGTCATTGATATAGAGTAGGAAAAGTAGAGGGCCTAAAACGTTACCTTGAATTACGCCACTTTTGACTGGTTTAGGAAGTGACATAAATTCCCCAACCATTACTGACTGTGAGCGAGCTGCAAGATTTGATGAGAACCAAGTGTGCAGTTTGCCGGAGATACCGTATGATTCCAGCTTCATCAAGAGTTCCGTATGTGGTACTCTGTCAAAGGCTTTCGTCATGTCAAGGAAGATGATGGCTAGTGCTTGCTTGTTGTCAACCAGTTGAGTTACATGATTGAGGAACTCGAATTGGCAAGTCTGACAAGATTTAGACGGCAGAAATCCATGTTGTTGTCGATTGATGAGGTTGCGAGTAAGCAGGAAGGTGAGCATGGTTTCTTTGGCTATTCGTTCCATTATTCTTGAAGCTATAGTCGTGTGGCTAATGGGGCGATAGTTTTCCATGTTCTGCTGACTGCCCTTTTTGTGTTTGGGGATGACGATGGCATGTTTCCATGTCGTTGGATAAATCCCGTTAGTCATGGAAAGCGTGAATAGGTTGAGAAGTAGGGCTGGAAGGTTCTTGCCACCGAGTATCAGCAACGCAGAGGGAAGACCATCGGGACCAGGATGTGATGAGCATTTGACTGAGCTGATTACTCGGGTGATAGAACGTATGTCGAACTTAATAGAGTCGAGTGAGTCATTGGTGCGCCTAGCTGGCAAAGCAGGCGCTGTTCTATTAGCGTCAGTGAAAGAATTGCAGAAGTATCCATTGAGGATCTCAATTAATTTTGATGGATCGCTAATAATGGATGTGTCAGAAAGCCTGAGTGAGGCAACAGGCGTAGATTTTTGGTTGCTTCTTTGTCGGAGTAGTTGCCCGAGTGACTTGGTTTTATTGCCAGATTTGAGCGCGGCGTCTTCTTCAGCAATCTTGGTTGATTCCTGCGCAGTTTGCCAGTTAGTTAGGATTTTATTCATGCGAGCAAGGATGTGAAATTCCTTAGTTCTGGAGTATCGCTGTCGCATTTTTTGATCTTCCTAAGTACGCCGTAGGCCTTTGCTGATTTCGCTGTCATCTTTAAGCTGCTTTTGTAGGTAAGCGGGGCGAGCACATCTAGGCAGCTGAAGAGATTTAGATACAGGACGTGTGCGGCTGCGTCTACATCGGTAGCTAAAAAACGTTTTCCCAGTTCGAAGATCGCACTAATTTCTCAAAGCTGTCCCAGTTAATGTGGTTGAACATACGAAACTGTTTGACAGAAGAAGAAGTGGCGCAGTATGGAGTAGAAAGTGTAAATATGAGTTTGACCACCTTGTGGTCGCAGCCATTTATATTATCTAATATACCAGCAACAGCATCAGAGACACCTTGCGTAGAGATTAAGTCAAGGGTGTTAGAAAGCCTGGTGTGATCGTGAACTTGTTGGGTCCAGTTATTTGCTTGGACGGTTTGAACGAAACTTCTGTATCTGAGTGGGGCAACCCGGTCGTTCCAGGGGATAAGTGGCATATTGAAATCGCCACCCACTATCTTGTGCCTTGGGGGCATTTGGGAGATTTCAGTGAAGAGCTTAGTAAGTTTATTAATCTTTTTGTTAGATGTGTGTGGAGGGTTGTATACGCAACCGATAAAGAGATCAAGGTCACCTCCTGTCGTCTGGATCCAGATGGAGTCTTCAGGGTCACCTATAGCTAGCAGTTTGAAATCAGGTGCACCAAAATCGTCCCGGACATAGATAAGACAACCGCCACCGCGCTGGTTGTCTCGTCCGTCACAGAATGCAGTGTAGCCAGGGATACGTAGTGGGCTGTCAGAGGCATTTGAGGGGTGCCACGTTTCTGTGATGAGAACCAGCTGTGGGTATGAGAGCAGGATAAATGGGCTAATGAGGTGCATCTTGTGTGTAATAGATCGCGCCTTAATAAGCAGAATACTGTAAGATTCAACACAAGGAGAGATGGAAGAGTTCGATTGTGTGAGGTAAGTTGCACAATAGGGTGTAGCGGGCGTAGGGTACATGAAAGTGGTAAGAAATGGTGGAGAGTGTGATGTACGATTGTGATCAGGAAGTGTTTTAGGAGGTAGCTGATGGTATTCGGCCTCTAATGAAGCTGTGGTAGTAATATTGAGTTTAGAACCTATCCGGAGGGCTGAAGCCAACTGTGGGGGGTTAGTTGCAGTGAACCTATGAGTTGTTGGAGGTAATAGAGAGCTGGCGAGAACTGTTGGTGGAATTGGCGAGGTGGGTCGTGTCCTGCTGCATCCCATAAATTAGGGGCCGTGGATGGCATGGTCCGGATGTAGTGCTTGTCATCCGGATGTATTTTTCGTTCAGGAGGACGTATGGCCAGGGAGTGCGGGGTGGTGTTATTGGAGCGGTACAGATTTTCAGAAGGGCGTCCTCTTTGGGGGTGCTTTGTTCCCCACTGTTTCGAGAGATTGTGGGGATTGGTAACGGTGTTGTGCATTTGATCTTTGGATGCCATAGCGCTTTTTGTAGGGCCGACTGGGCGATAGCGTACCAGGCGGATAGTTGGTTATCAGGGGAATCACTGCGTTGATGCAGCGCGGGCTGTTCATAGTTTTATTTTGTTGCAGTGATTGGTAGAACGTCCTCGGTTTTTGAAAGCCATGGCATTTGTTATATTTCTGGGGCTTAGTAGCATTGTTGGGCGTCTCGAGTAGGTAGGGCTTGCGCAGTGATTGGGCCGGTTGGGTCGAAATCCGCGTGGGGGCGGCGTTTGGGATCGGAGGGATTTCGAGCTCACGCGATCCATTGGTGCAAATGTTGTTTGGGGATTATCAGCTGTCCGTTTGTGCCATGAGGACATTGCTTGGGTACGGTTACCTTTGTTGTGGCGATGCATCAGCGGGGATTGCCTCCCATTACGAGGCGTGCCGTGTCTCAGCGGTTGACCTTTGTTGGTAGCCGGGCGTGTTGCGAGGGTGGTTACGGCTTTGTACGGGGGGGAGGGAAGGGAGTTGATCATCGGGAAGTCTACATTGATAGATTCGGAATCGGTGTCACTCATGTCGGAGGCGTTATGCATTTACTCAGCTTCTCGTATCGTTAGCTGGGGCGTATCTGGAACATTAGTTGACTTTTTGTTTATTAGGGCTGTGGGGCTTGAGTCGGGATGTAATGCTGTCGTAGGCGTCTGACGCAGCGGGGTTAGATCTAAATCCACGTTAGTGCTTGTAGTAGGGCAAGCAGTAGCTTTGACAATCGGCAAGGAAACATGAGGCTGTTGTCTTGCTTTGGTATTAGTAGCCGGTGGGAAAGCCTTTTGCAACGGCGTTAGATCAGGCTTTATAAGTATGGGCCCAATATTTGCGTTTGTTTTTAAGGTGAATCGATTTGCCATGAAGCTTGTAGCCAGTTCTGGAGTTTTGAATGCAATAAGGATAGGGCAATTGTGACTGATCTTTGTTTTTCTGAGCCGCTTACTCACGCAATGTTAGGAGGGATGTTACACATGGACGTAAGCAGGCGGGTGACTTTCTCCAAGGGAAGTTTTTCAGAAACGTTGAAGACGACCACGTTTCGGGCACGGCGGGTTCGCTCGTTTATCTCAGTAGTGATGGTAGAAAGAAGGGCGCCGGCATCTTTGAGCTCGTCAGCGTTGCCATTTGTCCTTATTCCTGCGAGTTGAGCCAATGGCATAAGTTTTGCTAGCTCTGTTTTGGTAACAGCCATTTTCTTTTTGAGAGCAACCATTTCAGTTGCGAGTGCACCGATTTTGTTAAGCGCATCTTTCAAAGGGTCTATAATAAGGACACTGTGGGGGCGCAGTTTATTCAGTTTCTCTTTTGTGGCAGGACGTTTGGTCGCCTTATTCGCCTTTGCAGTGCATGTGGCAGAGCTGTGATCAACAGAAACTGCGGTATTCGAATGCGTACATTTACGTTTGCCCCGGATTTTGGCTCGGGCGGCTTTACCTTTTATTCCATTGTTGTTAGTCATTATGAAATAGCACGTCTTCATAATTCGTGTTCCAGGAACACTGTTTTGCTGTATATAGGATCTAAAAGGCGTAGAGTATAGCAAGTCTAGGTATCGAGATAACGCGTCTAATTACTCTAATCATAGCTACTATATGGCGGAATAAGCAACATAAAGTCGAAAACGCACAGTTTCTAACTTCGCGTGGTCAAGGTCAAGGTCGGATTTTGTGAAGGCTATCCCATCAACGCGAGTGGCTGTCGGCCGGGAGTTTCCGGGTAGTGATCACAGATTAGTGCATTGCTCGGTTTACTTAAAGCAAGCTAATGCCCACACAACAGAAACAGACACAGCCGTTGTATACCGCCCGATGCAACGCGTCAACTGGACAACCTTTGCTGTACTCGTTCGCTCAAGAAATTGGGATGAATTCTTTATGTCTGCTTCTGTGGATCGCTCAACTGAGCTGTTTTATGAGGAAATACTTCACTGTCTCGACTCTTTAGCTCCCTTGTCACATTTAATAAGGCACTCATCTAAAAGTGTGACCCAAACCAAAATGCATAACGGAATGCGTCAGCTTAGACGATCCTATAACAAAACCTTCAGTTTTGCCCACATCATGAGGGCGAACGAGATTGCACATCTTTTTGCTGCTGGAGCTAATCAGCAGCAAACCAACCAAGAAATATCCGCACTAAATAGTGCAAACCGAGCTAAGAATCTCAGCTGGCTGCTGCGCTCTCGGACCCCTAAATATGGACGACAGATCTCTATCCTAAAGATCAGTCCCAACGAAACTTCTAGTGACGCTAGAAATTTATGTGAAGTCTTCAGCTCACATTTTAAAGAATCGCAGTGTTGTGAAATAGGTTCAAACTTCCAGGCCCTGCAAGTATCTGTTAGCCAGTTCGCGTGCTCTGTACAGTTTGACATAAATAATGTGCGTTCTGCGATTTCAACTGCCAAGCCATCCTGGAATTCTGGTCCAGACGGAATACCGTCCAGTCTGCTAAAGTATGGTGGTGATGATATCACTATTCTTCTTTTGAAACTCTTTACGTTATCAATGAAAAAGGTCATTGCCCGACCGCTTGGAAACATTCTATCATTAGGCCAAGGCATAAGGGCGAAGCCAACAGGAAGTTGGTAATTATCGCCTTATTAACCACACTTCCATTATCACGCGCGTGATAGCGAAGTTGATTAAAAAGGCCCTCATGATTCATCTTTATTCAGGCGAGCACATAAATGAATCGCAGCACGGGTTACTAAGTGCTCGGTCTTGTGCAACCTGTCAGCTGGACTTCCTTAATTTGGTCACCGAGGCCATTGACTCTAATCTTTCAGTTGTCATTCTTTACCTTGATATGCAAAAGGCGTTTGACAGGATACCACACATGCGCCTGCTGCATAAGGTAAAGTCTTACGGGGTAAACAGTCCTTAATTAGACTGGCTGGGTTCCTATCTAATAGGACGTACGCAGTCTATTAAGGTTGGACAAAATCTATCGACCCCGACCGCCGTCCCCAGTGGTGTGGTGCAGGGGAGCGTCCTTAGCCCTACCCTAATTTTGATTTATATCAATGACCTTTGCAGGAGTTTGCAACACGGTCGCTCCTATATCTTTGTTGACGACATAAAAGTTGTCTACATCTTTCCCTCCGCTAATAAACTATCCGCAATCAATAGTAGCCGTGAGGATCTTAAAGCACTTAAAAGTGGTGCGAACACTGGCAAATGACCTTCTCCACTCAAATATATAACGTCATGAACAACAAATTTTCTATACCTGCCGGGTCCCTAACAACAAACGGCATCACCATCAAACAGAAAGCCATGACAAAGGAGCTAGGCTTGCACTACTCCATGAGCCTCAACTTTGCAGAGCAAGTCCATTATCAAGTGGCAAGGGTAAGGGATTATCCTTCCACATAAGCCGTTACATAAAAACCGCAGATGCAAGGCTAGAACTCTATAAGAACCACGTCAGCTCACATCTAGAATATTGCTCTTTTATATGCAGCAACTTAAGGAAGTCGGAGCGTGTTCTGCTTGAAAATGCTCAGCGACGCTTTACGAAGAGGTTGACTCCATCACAACAAGCGCTGAGTTACCGGCAAAGGTGTGAATACCTTAAAAGTCAGCCCCTATGGCAAAGGCGCATTATCCTTAACCTGTGCTTCTTACATAAGCTAGTTCATAAAAATCTGCACAGTAATAGAACTTGTCTTAAACTAAGGAGCGCATCTGAATCAATACTCCGAAACAAGAGCCATTCCATTACTCTGCTAAAGGCAAAGAAGAGGCTGTGATCTCCTTGCTTCTTAGTTGTGTACGTGAACATATGGAACAGGCTGCTTTCCAGAATAAGCGAAATCCAAAACTTGCAGGTATTCAGGAAGGAGATACAAAGATTCCTATGTTATGGCAATATACATAGCATCTTCCATATCTGCGATTCGCAAGACCACTTCTTCGTAACTGGCCCTGATGTAGCCTGAGGACGCCCACGATGTAGTGCATGACATATAAGCACCTTAAGCTCACAACTCATCCACATTCATTGTCGTTACAGTTCTAGCACCTAAGAAACTTTAGCGGTATCCGTCGCACCAATTTTTATGGTTTATGAATAGCAAACCGAGTACAAGGTGATTTTATTATTCAACGATCTCTTCTTAACCTACTTGAGTTCTCCTACGGACAAATCCACCTTGGGACTGCAATACGGAAAGAGTAGACGCCAGCACAAAGGCATCCGGTAAGGGATAATAAGGGAAAACCATGAGCGGTCTCCACCAGTGACCCTAGTGCTTTTATCTTATCCATCACCGCACACACAAGACCCAGATGGTCTCAGACGGATCAGTCGCACGCATCGTGCAGGTACTGACATTAGAATTCTGAACGCATATGGTATTAGACATTACTGAGTAGCTTCTGACGTGATTCGACCATCTCACTGACACGTTGATCCAAAGGCTGAATGGATTAATTAGTATCCACAACCCACCGGCTTCTCTCTTTCTATGGTCACTTCGTCTATGTTTAAAAATTTCAACAAAGTACAGCCTAGCCTACCGACTGGCAGGTTCGCAAACCCGTAGTTATTCCTCATATAGGATACTGCAGAGCAATGACTTAGCCAACCGTGCAGGGTAATTTCAATCCTGACATATTATCTATAGCTACATCTTCATTCCTTGGCTTCAGCTTTAAAGTTATCACTTTCCAACTTCTTGACCACTGGGTACGTGTAAAAATTTTTAAGCTTATCACCTTTAAGGTACTCCTAGTAAACGCATCCTACCAGACCTAAATCTTGCATAAGATGCTGAAAGTGTTTGTTGAGGATGATGCACCTAAGCTTAGCATTAGATTTGCTCAAAACAGTCTAAATGCCAGCTTAAATGAACCTTTACGTGCCTTCGTAGATGTCGCTTGCTAGCTGGTCATTATTGATGCTTTTGCATTAAGTCTGAGCACTAGGTACTGTACTCCGCAGTTTCCAACCACTATCAGTATGTAACCAGGAAAATAATATATATATCTTTCATACTGGTGACATAGAGCACTTTAAAAGTTCTAGGCCCAAGATTCTGACATTTTGCTCGCCACGTATCCTCTCTTGGTCCCATATACTTAGCTATAGCTAGTATACATATGCCTTTCACTATTGGCAACACTAGTAGACAGGCATAACGAAAACCAGATCCTCTTATTTAACTGCTTTTGCTAGTAACACACTCGCATTTCCAGCTTCCATTTCACTGGCACAAAAGCTAGCCAATGACAGAGAGGCCCCTGTCACAATGGCTGGCTGGAGCACCAAAAGCTTTCCATCACCACTTTTCTTATCTTGGCCGCTCGTGTGTTATTTCTTTTTGCCGGCTCCAAAGCCAACCATGCGTTATGCGTAATGGCAATAAAAGTCCAGCTCCCACTGGTATTTGTTACTGTTCTACTCCTGATTTACCTTCCCACTCTTTGCTTTGGATGCTAGAACAGCTCTTGCCAAAAAAACCACAAAAGAAATAGCCGGTGTGACAGTAGAGTACTAGTTAATATTGTCATCTGGATGAACACCACCGGCACTTGCTTCTGAACCTATGATAGGAGAGAGAAATAACTCGAAATTCATCAGAGAGCTGCACGATAGTGTGCATCAACACCAGAGGCACAACAGTCCCTCCAGTTCAAGCAAGCTCTATCACCAGAAGTAGCGTTGGTAATGCCCACCAAAGCAAGCCAAAACGGATTTCAAGCCCAAAAGCAATTTGGCAAATTTTACTAAATTTTCCCATACTCATTTCTTTATTATTAGGGACAGGCTCCTTTAGCTCACTGATGTTAGAGGCATAGCCTCATGAATATAGAACATCGGTTTAAGGGATAATACTTGCGTTGTTTAACTAAGAAATGTGTGTATTTTCCAGGCCAAAATGTGTCAACAGATCCGAAAGGTCTCTTGGGATATTCAGGTAGACCCGGCTTATGCGGAATTGATATAAGCTTCAGAAACACATAGAGGCTTAAAAAATACTAAACTCTATATTCCTGGTTGGATATGTGGCTCAGGATCCACTGAAAGTGGTATGCTGAGGCATTCTAACCGTGGGTTAATTATAAGCCCACTTTCATTCCCATGTCGACATAATATTCCTTACTGGATTTCTAGCGTTTCCGCGCAAGGTTGTCGCTTATTTGTGTATATTTGCCATGTATGCCTACAAAGTGTACTTTTCGGCCACCTACGCAGTCCCTAGTTGTCGCAGGGTATTACGGGCTAATTATAGCATTGCTGGATAGCTATTACTATTTAGAACATATATTGCTTTGCTACTTTTTACATTTTCTTTTTTCTGATACCTGCTTGCAAACAGAAAGCCATTTCTAGCAAAAAATGACAATGGCCTTATTCGTAGACCACCAGTTACTTTCAAATAATTTACGAACTACTGCAACTATTGCATTGTTTTTACTTTTAGCGTATTAAGCGATTAAAACTTGTCCAGCCGGATATGCTTTTGTTCTACTTTACGCGGTATTCTAGCCGTAGAGAAGGCTTATCTTTTATTTTGCGATTTACTCAGGTTGAAATTTTGCGCCAGAAAGCAATATCAGCGCAAGAAAAGCTTTGCTGCATTTTTGTTACTTTGTATTTTTCTAGTGAAACACACTGCATTACTATGTCTCTTAACAAATCCGTTTTATTTTCATACGCATTTATTGAAATTATCTTTTAACTTTCGTATCCCATATAATTCCGCCACTCTCATTTCTTCCGTGTGCGAACCAACAACTGTGACGACTGAGCGGGCCAACCAATGTCCAATGAAGTTAAAGTGAACTTGTGTTGAATTTGATCCTGTTCAAAAGGAAAAAGGCACAACTACACCTCTGCGCAGCTTTCGCAACAAAAGAACAAGGAGCGCAATATCGCCAGAAGGAACCAGAAAACTTACAAGGTGGGTGCATACGTACCAGCAGCTGTATCCCAGCAATGCTAATGCATTTGTATTTGCCCAAGAGGAACATATCCTTTGCCTACTTCCATGCAAGAGCATCGGATTAATGTAAAACTTGATCTGAAACCTTAAGGGTGCAGCCTCTAGCCGGTCTAGAAATATACCTATTTATTTATTTATGTATACACAACGCCACAGCTCTCCATTTTGCTTTTAACGAAAAGGATGAGCGACGACCAATGCGACTGGGAAGTTTGCTTGTCACCGCATCGTAACAGGTCTTCGATTATGTGTTTTAATCCTGCCTGACACTGACGAGGCACACGCTATGCTCATTGGGGAGTACGCAGAGCATAGCTTCTATCCACGCAGTGCTGCAATAAGTTGCATCAAGCTGTGTTATTCTCTGACCAAATACAAGCAAGTTGGTGTTCGACTAAATTGTCTTCCAATCCTCTACTGGTACCTTTCGGTGGTTTGGAAGCAAACTTTCGGATAATTTTGTACATGAGGTCCTTCGACTGCGGAAGACCCCAGAGGACTGCTAGTAGTAACGAAGGGTATTATATGCTTTACGATTTCCAAGTTCTTGCTAAAGAAACTACTTTTATCCTTTAAACGAGTAAAGCGCGTCAGTTCCAGCACAGTTACCCATGTGGTCACTAGCAATTAAAAGTAATGGGTGACTGAAACCTCTCCTAGCAGTAAGTTGGCTGCGGTCTAAGCTATGGGCTTGAGAGTGCTCCTGTTTTCTGCCGTCAATGTAACCGAGAGGTCTTGGGTTAGATCTATGTCTGTTGGACCGTTATGGTTTCGTACTAGAGAGCATGTGTCAGTAGCGCAATGCACGCTGGATACAGCCAGCACAGTAAATGAAAAACTTGGTGACCCACCCGTCCACTTCGCTCACAGATGTTCGCAGCAGCTCCGAACTTTAGGGAACGAAGGTCATTTGGCCGTGGGCTTCTGTTTGATTCCAAAGAGAGATTTTGGTGATGCTAGGGTCATTTCGTTTGCCACAAATCAGTGACATATCCATTACGGTATCCACGCGCCTAAGTTTCTTTGCCCAGTCCGGAGCCTCGCACAAATGCTGAGGTGGGTTTAACAATAACTGCTGCTTGATAGAAGGCGTATGTACTTCTTCCATCAACTATCCCAAACGAAGTTACTATTGTGTCTCTTGATGCTCGTCTGCAAACGCGCGCTTAGCAAGACGTTTCAGATACCGTACAAAAGCTCGCAGGATCTCGTTTGGTTATTGGTAACGATCGTGGTAGGTCCGGCTCCATTGCGTGGAAACAGTGGTAAGTCCAGGAGTCGTGCGAGTACCTCAAATGTTGTGGCTTTACCAATTTCTCCAATACTTTACTACCAGCCAAAATGTCGAACAACTCAAATGCAAGTTATCCCAGCCTAATAAACAAATATAGGTTTACTTCTAGACTTCCCAGATGCTGCGCCCACAATGGGTCAGCTGAATGTTTGCACAATTCTCATGCATCTGCGTGGAGCGTGAGAACAGTGCGTACATGTTCCTCGTTTGCAATTACGAATGTAAGGCCCTATTACATTTGGAGAGATTGTACGCGCCCACCGTGAAATTCAGCTAGCCCCTGCAGGCACTGATGTGCCCCAGGCTTGCCTTAGTAGCAGAACGTCGTGCAGGGCTAATGTGTGCAAGTATCGTTTGCACACAGGAGCCACGTCTTCACAAGCTTCCCTAAAAGTTTTATTGGAATTGTATTTTAACTGGCGTCTTCATGCAGTCTACGTGCTCTTATCATTTTGTGTGGCGTAAGTTTTTGTGAAGTTGTAGTTAAGCACGTTTTATTCGGAAGTAAGCTATACAAAGCCGGGAACTTCAGTGTTAATTTCTTACAAGCTTAGTAGGCACCTTTAATTGTACGCGCCTGGATGGCAATAATAACGGCGGAGTTAAAGGGAATAAGACAAGCGTAAAACATATGTTCTTGAAATGCCACTAAATACGGCACGGCTTTTAAGTGACATACTAAGTCCGCATACCTATTTATACAATGCGTGCTACAGAAAACGCAAAAAAGCATTTCTTGCGCTAGCTTTGATTGCTGGCTTTGCAACAACAATTCCCGAATCCAGAACAAGTATTGCGTTATCCATTGGTTCTATCATTTCCTTTTCTTTTATTTGTAGGTTACACGAGAGTGGACGCACTTACGAAGAACGCTAACTACCGTCAGCATGCCATCCAGTGTTTCGAGGGTGAACCTAACATCTTAAGTTAGCAAGCTGTACCGTTATTCCTACCTCCTTTTAACATACGTGGTCAAGCAGTGTTAGTTCGTACAAAATGCCGTTTGCTCTTGCAGCAGACTGAGTCCATCCTTGTGTGTTTCTGCTTGCCTACTCTGCTCGTCGTGTGATCCTGCTGTGTGCATTCCTCACGCATCGATTCCACTTTTCAGTCCCGCACTTCACTTGAATCTACGTTACTACCTGCTATCGAAAGTGCCCTTTCCATAAAAGGTTTTGATAAAGACGTATGGCCCGTGATCGCTTCTTCCTGTTTAACGTACAAACTAGCGGGTTGTTTAGGTAACTTGCAACTTCTTTTATGTCAGTGATGCCTTTTCACTCCTGTCGATGGCTTCGACTTTTGACAGGACAAACGTGGCAGTGCGGATCCACGCAATCATCTTCATTATATTCTGAGCTTTCTGAGTGACGTGGCAGCAGCCAGGTATTAGCATGCCGATTACCACTAATTGTATTTCCGGATACAATTTTGCAACATCTTCGTACTATCTACTCTGCTAGAACTTCTGACGTTACATTTATAAAATTCTTCTACGCTCGTGAACAGGTACCTTCTGAAAGGGTGCACCGTTACCTGAGAAGCTTGCGGGATTTATCTGCAAAGTTCTTACCCCATGCAAGGGTCCTTGATTTGGATGGGCACATATTTCAACGTTCTCACGTTGAAGTCATCAAACACGAGTTGCTTTCAAAGTTCAGTAGGATGGTTCGGCGAACACCCAGACGCCATTGAGATTGGCTTTACTTACGAAGGTGAAGAGCATTTTCCATCCCGCGTACAATAATACATGCTGTCCCATGAAGCCGAGATACAACAGCCTGTCCACACATCGAGTATCGAACGGCAACTCCGTCCTCTTAAGCCATACATGAGGGCGTCAAACTCCCATATTGTCGCAGGTGCGGTAACAAATCCCAGCGTTGCGACAACAATTCACCCTAGAAAACACCAAGGAATCACGGTAAGTCACCCTCCTTTTCCGTACTACCTATATGCTTGTCTGTAGGCAACGCGATCGTATCAACCCTTGCAGTGCCAGGCATAATAGGCGGTTGTCCCGCTAGTATGCTTATTGATACGGGAACAAACTTGCTGCAGTTTGCGTATACACCTTATTGGTCTCAAAGGGGCAGCTTCGAATGAAACATGAGAACGCATCTAACGATGGCAAATGGGGCACGCTTTCCTAGTCACGAGTGTACGAGGCTGTACAAGCTGGACTTATCCAACTTTATATGTAATTTTATCCTCGCTTCGATTGCCTAGGCTGCTATGTTAGGCATTAACTTTCTAGGGGTCAAAGGAGCCTGCATCGAGGTTAAAACCCGACCAGTTACCTTTCGAAATAAAACTTTATGCGATTCGCCTACAACTACCTGTAACTCGGTCATGTTGTTAGGCGCCTGCTGTTACGCGATAGTTCTCTAGCCTATTATAAGAGGTTGGGCCGAACTCGGCTACAAAGGAAGTCTCGATGTACGGTTGCTACAATTTCTTGAACATTTTAACCATAACTGCACCGGTCCTGGAAGAACCAACGTACTGAGACATGGAATAGGCACTGCGGGTCACCATCTATCGCGACAACGATGCAGACGCGTACCCATCCATCACTAACCGCAGTTATATGAGATGGTAAAAGATTTGCTAAACAAAAGGATTATTCGGCCGTCGACCTCTATTTGGGCTCCTCCACTAGCCCTTGTCATGAAGAAAGTTGGCGTATTACACTTGGGTGTAGCCTACCCTAACCATAATGCAATTACTCAGCGCGACTCCTTTCCACTTCCAAGAATTGTCGCTGCTTTGGATGCCGTAGCTGGTGCCCGGTGGTTATCAACCCTTGCTCTCGCTTCCGGTTACTGGTAGGTCGAATTATACCCCTCAAAGAGCATCAAGGCAGCGTTTTTTATACACGGGCTCGTATGAATTCGCGACGATGCTGTGTGAACTCACGAGTGCTCCTGTTAAGTTCCAACGATTAATGCAGAAATGGTTGGGTGATATGTTTCCGCATCATTGGCGGATTTGTCTCGACGAAATCATTGTCCATGGTCGCACTGTAGAAGAACACAACTGCCGCCTCTCCGAGATACTAAGCGGGCTTGGCCGTGCCGTTTTGACAACGTAGCGTAAAAAGTGTAAACCACTGCGAAAGCGTGTCCCCTTTTTGGGACACGAAATACCTGACAGAGAATGTGAAGTTGAGAACCCTAACAGTAGAGGGTTTTGCCAATTTTCCAACGTCCTCACGAATTCACGTAGTCCGAATTTGCCTGGGTTTGGCATTCTTCTTTCAAACGCTCCTCCGGGAATTTGCTGCACTTGCAATACCCCTCCATCGCATGACAGAGTAAGATCATTCATTTTTGTGGACCAACGAGTGTGCTACTACCTTTGGATCCGAGAAGGTCGCATTAGCATCTCTACCTATACTGGCGTTTCCTTGTGTGTCGGATCATGTCAAACCCTTTCCACTTTACGCAGACGCGAGTAACAAAGCTATATGCTCAACACATTCGCAAAGACAGGATGGTAAAGAGAGCGTGATGGCCCATGCCAGCCGTCAATTCGACAAGCGTAAGCAGGGCTATTTTACCACGCGTTGTGAGATGCTGGTCCTGTCTACTCGGTAGGGCACTTTAGGCCCTATTTATTGAATCGGCCTTTTGTGTCTCGCAATGGTCAGCACACGCTTCAATTTTTAAAATATTTCCGCAACCCACAGAGCCAGATAGCCAGATATCAGGAACGCCTACAAGGTTACAAGTGTATTTGCCAGTTCTGCCCCCGTCATACACCTGATACTGCCAACATACCGTCACTATGCCCAACAGATTGAAAGTAAGGCGCTGCTTTGTTGACTATGAACGAAAATATTTGGGGTCAGCAGCAAGATGCAGAGCCAGATATTTGAACCATTTGATCTTAACAGTGTACTAGAGAAATGAAATCAACAGGAAGGGAAAGGAACGGAAGTTCAACCGCAGTCAGAAGCCTATGAAACCTTTGGCCCAATCTAGTAGTTCTGGATAACGTTATATCTGAAGTCCGGGCAAGGCAACCATCAAGGCTAATCGTTCCCCGAGCAAAAGTTCAGGAAGCCACTGAACCTGTACATATTGTGATAGAACACGGTGGTCAGCATATAACCGAAGCAGCTGTTCGCCACCGATGCCGGTGACCACTCAACTACAACCACTTCATCGTTTCCTGTCAACTTTGCGACACCAGCCAGCACAATAAAATGACCAGCAGGTCACCCAGTGCCCGTTAGATTTAATAGCGGTCGAAGGTTCTTTTCATCCTTTGGCAGTTGATATTATGAATTTTTTGACGCCCACGAAGAAGAAGAATACTTACATTTTAGGTTTGGTTGACTAATTACTAATGGTTGAAAGCTGTGTCCTTGAACCAACAAATTGCCTGTTCGGTTGCATTTGATACATGAAGTTGCGCTACTGGGCTTTCCGTTTCCTTTATTTGGATTAAAAGTCTGCTTTTGAGAATACCTTACCAAGGGTAGTGTGCAAATTGCTTGGTGTAGTAAAAGCTAGGATATATCCCTGCCCCCACGGGGTAACGGATTAGTAGAAGGAACCAACAGAACGCTTAAGGGTATACTGCGTATCTTTTCGACTGTGCTTAAGCCGGTGAGTGTGAGGAATGCCTTCTGAAACTTTTGTTGGCTTATCCGTCGTCAGCACTCGGTTCTACAGGAGTTGCTCAAACTTCCCTGCAATTGGACCAAGTATTACTTTTACCAGTAGAGTCACCCTACCGATGATACCGGCGAAAACGATCAAGTACGCTTAACACACCCGGCAGTTTTGGCAACATTTGAGTAGCGCATTCCAGCAAACATCCCAGGATCTCCTGTCTTCGCAACAGCACTAGACGTATTACTGCTATCGCGATGCTCAATTACATGTGCATACAGTTGGTGCTCCCTTTCTTCTTCACAGACGGAAGCCGCTCCCGGTGCCCAGGCTAAGTTTCATTAAGTAGGAACGAGACTTTATGTTATCGCATGCCAACGGGCAAGTAATGTGCTGTTACTTCAAGACCCAACCAAGTTCCATTAGGATGTGTTGACAGTTCATTACAACCGGGCAAAAGCTTACCATTATCGCACCAAACGGTTTTAGATTCAAAAGCTACATTCCCGCAATGACGATCCCATAACCAACCAAATAGTAGAGATCACGCCGGAAATCGGTTAAGCTGCTGATGTTCAGGACACTGAGGACAGTGTCGTTTCTATAGGGTGGGAATAATGTAACAGCAATCGCCTGACCCCGAACTATTGTTGCGTAATCGTTTAGTTGTATCTTCTTCTTTTCTCTTTATTTGTAGATTACCCGGAAGGGAACGCGCTTACAAAGAACGCTAACTACCGTTAGAATGCAAACCAGTGTTTAGAGGGTGAACTTAACGCTTTAATTTAGCAAGCTGCACTGTTAATCCTAACTCCTTTTAACATGCCTGGTCAAGCAGTGTTAGTTCTTACAAAATGCAGTTTGTTCTTGCAGCAAGCTACTTCCATCCTTGTATGTTTCTGGTTGGCTACTCTGCTCGTCGTGTGATCCTGCTGTGTGCACACCTCACGCATCGTTTCCGATTTTCAGTCTTGCGCTTCGCCCGGGTCCACGCTACAGCCCGAAAATTCAAACGAAGTGAACCTCAGATAAATGAGACCCATTTATAAGGCTGTAATATTGCGAATGTGTTGCAAAAATGTATACTTAGAACAAATTTTAACCGTTGTTTACCATAAGGTTAAAAGCGCTTCTAAACATGTAGTACTTAGCAAGCTATATGCGCTTGCTAGGCGGGTTACGAATAAAGCCATTATCTTTTTCGGTTAAAATGGATTTCTGCATTGCAAACAGATAGCAGAACTAAGCAAATATCAATAATAAAAAAGTTGTATAATCTTCAAATAGTCACGCTTATTTAGAAATTCTCTATGTAGCATGTAGGGCTAGTTAAAATAATCCGAGACGGTGCGCGCAATTAAGCGTGGACATCAGAAAGCAATGGGAGCCGGACACAGCGGACTTTATTCGATGGGCTACAGTAAGAGGCGGACGGATGAAGCGGGACGAGAGCAGCTATGTGAGCGCGGGAACTTACAAGGCGGTCGTGTCGAGCCGGCTGTAAGGGAGCTTTAAACAAGAAGGAATAATGTACCATCGGTTAACGAGTAAATGGCACATGAAAGAGCAGTTACCTACTTGGGCGCTACAGAGCTCCCCATTAAAGGCTGAACACTGAACGCCTACGATTTCGTGAAGGTCTGTTAAATCGAGATTCGTAAGGCAAAATAGTGCCGGTTAAAATGAGCAAACGTTCGTGTCAAAGTTGGGTTCCCGAAGGTCGGCTTCCGCTGTGCCGTTTGTGAATTGTCATTTATTGGTTGCACAGCTGGGTGCATTTCGGCTAGCCGCTGGAGTGGGCATGACAAAGTGTGTAAATCTGGCTAGCACAGAAAATGGCCGACAGAAACCCAACCACCAAAGCTGCCAAACGGTGAGCTTGGAAGTGTTCTGTTCTCCTGCCGCACACCGCCCCGCGCCAAAACGACCCTCGTCCCACAGAGAAACGCCCGTCGTCCCAAGAAGAAGCGACCCAAGTCCCGCGGTCAGACGACCAGCGTACGCATCAGTGTCTACAGAATCATTCCTCTTGTGGACTAGTCGATCGAAGGGGAGGGCTGGGACGTGTAAAGACGCAAAAATACAAAAGCAGGCACAGAGAACGCCAAAATGAACGAACGAATGATCCACGTGCTTAACGTTTGGTATTTGAATACATTTTAAAGTTGTTTCAGGGGTTGCTGATGCGTTTGTTTGCTTTCAAAACGTTAAGCAATCAAAAACTGGACAAATATACAACATATCTACAAAGCTAAACACATTTACATTGTACATAGTCGGGGAAACGAACGGGCCTACGCACCACCCGACCACAGCGGTGCGTCGTGGGAGGCGGCGGGATAGGTTCGGGAGATGTCGGAACGGCTGAACCTTGTAGACCGAGATCGTGGTCTGGTTGAACTGCACTAGGATGCCGAAAGCTGATGGGGTGAGTTCTGACGTCGCACAAAGCACTACTAGACGAAGCAGGCAAGGTGCGTTCTTCCATTAAGGCGGGTTTCAGGCGGTCGATGGTGACGACTTCGCGTCGACCACCGCAGTCAATAGTGTACGTCTTACTCTCACGGTGTAGCACTCTGTAAGGTCCTATGTACAGCGATTGAAGTGGCTGTCGAACCCCGTCTGCGCAAAGAAGGACGTGTGAACACGTAGACAGCTTCTCAGGCAAGTACCCAGGTGTCCTCTGCGATCGAGGAGCGGGTGGATATGGCTCACGCAACTGGTAAGACAATCGATTAGTGTAACGCGTAGTCAAAACTGAAAGTAGGGGGCTGGTTCTGCCAGCTGTCTGGGCAACCGCAGCAGACAACCGTATACTAGCTGTGCTAGTGTGGCGTCCAAAACCGTTTTAACCGTGTTTCTTATGCCTAGAAGAAGGAGGGGAAGTGTTTCAGACCATTAAAGATCTGCGTGCGCAACTAGTGCTGCCTTCAACTGGTAGTAAAAGCGCTCCACCACGCCGTTGGCGGCTGAGTGTTAGGCCGCCCTCTTAATTTGGCGACAGCCTAAATGCTTAAGCAACTTGGCAAGGGTAGACGAGAACTATGAGCCGAAAATATAAAGGATGAACAAAAACACGATAAAAGCACGAAAGTTACGCAAGAAACAAATGACTACATGTATATAAGCGAGAAAAAAGAACGAACTCACCAAAAATACAAACGAGGAGGAAGTTGAATTCGCGCGGGTGAATCGGGGTCACTAATTTGTAGGACCGAGTTTAGTGTTACCTGAAGTAACCGGGCTTCGCCGTAGTGCAGCGCGTTTGGGTGGTGCGAGTTTCTTCTTAATTTCATGGGATTAGCATAGACATCGATCGACGTACAGATGGAACCCTACTGACTTCGATCGTCTGTCAACTTACCCTTGCTTGTATTGGATTTGGATTCGGTGACCTTTGTGCATACAATCTCTAGGGCACCGTGGTTGCGTCTGGTGGCTACTGGTTTTGAATTTGGAGGCTGAGTATCCGGTGTTTTTGGTGAATTTGTGAACGGCATTGGTGTGTGCCTTCCGTGCTGCGGCAGTTTTATTTTCTCTACTCGGGGCACAGAGGTCACCGGTGCTCTTTCCGATGTTTGCTTGACGGCAACCGATGCGTACGTTTCCGGGTTGTTCACCCATGCTAGTTGACTGTAGCTTCCTGTCTCGGGGGTAGCGAACAGACTACTAGGTGCAGCACACTGTACAGAAGTTGGGGCGGGAGCGCTGCAGACAGTTTTTATTTATACGAGGGAGAGAGATTGGAGTTGATTCTGCTGGAGGCTGAGTCGTTGGGGTTAGGTTGGGACGCATGGTGCGCTTCTTTGGCCTGACTAGTAAATTCAGGGTGTTATTTTCACTCACAAGTGCAGATCCGTTTCCTCTAATGGGTGTAACTCCGACGCTCACCAGTTGCTGGACCGCTTCGGTTAATATTTCACACCTCTTCAGTAGCACAGATAGACAGCTTACAAATGGAATAGACTTGCATACTTGGCAGAACCAAAACGCCTCTGCGGTGTTCGCTTTCGTTGACCCCTTCCCAAGGCAGGTAGTGTGATAGGATTTCAAACACTTGGTACACACCAGACCACCTTTTACTACATTAGCACAGGATTCGCATTTACTTTTCATACCAGACATGTTGCCAGTAGGGGTGCTGTTTTAAGAGATGGAAAGGATAGAGATACTGACCCACCGTTGCGTGGCGATCGACGCTGGTTTGAGGTCAGAAGATCCAGGCGTGTCGCGGCCAGATGAGTCACACGTTCTTTAGGGTACGTATGCGACGTGCGTGCTATCGAACTAGCCGGTAGAGAGTAGACAGCGATGCGGCGTAGGACTGAGGCAAAAGAAGGGGACTTGGAAAATACTGTCTGGTGACGACGGCGGCAGTTTCAACTGCGGATCATATTGATGACTATCGATTTGTAGAGCGACTTGAAGGAATGGTAGTAAGCTAATCGGGTAACGCAAAAAATGATCTTTAAAATAAGCTCACAAGAGTTCTTATGCGGCGAGAGGAAAAATAAAACATCCGATATGGTTCGAATACGGTTGACTTCAGAGTTGCAAGAGCACAGTTTGCTGGTGATCTGTGAATGATAAATCCAATAGATGAATAGTAGTAGGAGGTGGTCGCGCAGCCAGATCGAATGATGGCACGTAGGTCTCTGTGTGAATAAATCCAAAGATTTGGAGGCGAAAAACGCAGAAGGAGAGCATTTTTGCGACCGCACGTCACAAGTCACCAGTACTAGTTTCAGAGGATACTGAACAACCTAAACCACAATAAGTATAGAGTTCAACACTTTTTAACCCTCTAAGCATTTGCGAAGTTTACAAAAAGACAGCCTGAGCCAAGTCTGATTGGATAATAAGGCAGACCTTTAGGATCATTTGACACATTTGGCCTGAAAAACACACATTTTTGTTAGACAACTGTAGCAACTACTAATTTTAGAGCCTATGTTCTATATCAATAAGGCTATGTTGCCAACACCAGTGAGCTAGAGGAGCCTGTCTCTAATAATAAAGAAATGAATACCGGAAGATTTGGCAAAACGCTTCGGGGTGAAAAGTCTAGGTGGGTCTGCGTTGGTGGGACATAAGGAAGATTGTGTCGGAGGTACTGAAACGGTGTCCCAGCACCAGGCTTGACGTCAGGTAATAGCTGTTGGAGGCTTGCTTCATCCGACGAGGTAGTGCGTTTTAATATAGCTGCTATAATCTTATCATAAGCAGAGTCAGTCAGCAAACGGTCGAGGATATCGACGACTTCGAAAGCCAGGAGTGTAGGTAAATGGGTAGTGACATATGAAAACATCGTCGACTGCGTAGTTATCTTACGGAAACGAAATATAGCTTTCGCTTGCTTACATCCGACCGGTAGATTAGACACATTAAATGAGGGCAACCAAAATTAACGAAATTTATGGATACATGTTCAAAGATGTTTGAGCAAACAAAATGAAGAAAATAAAAAGTGTTCCTACCAATACGGGGTCACCAATTACCTACTAAGTTCGAGTACGGTGACAATAGCCAAGCTATACCAAACGCTCAAGAAAAGAGCAAAATCAAGCACACGCCTAATGGGTCTTCCTTCATCCAATGTTAACAGAAAAAGCAAATAAAATAAAATAAAACATTGACGCTCGACTAAGCGAGGCATGCCTGCACAACAATGCTCAAGTGGTTAGTTAATTTAAATGGAACTATAGGGTTGTCACATGCGTTGCTATGTGAATGTATGTTTGTGTGTAAGTAGGCGTGTGCAACGGTTTTATGGGATTTACTTACATGCATATTGCTCCTTTGACCGTGTTTGAAAGTGTCTCCAGTGCTAAACTGATGTATGATATCTGTGGACTTGAAGCCGTTGCTCGGCTAATCAAGGGTGTGACTTTAGTTGTTGACGGGTCACAACAGCTACATCAATTTTACATAGACCAAGTATAGTATGGGACCAATAACACCTCACTGAACTGCACTTGTGAGTTCTGCTGATTCGGAACTGTAATTCGAATACGAGACTACATGCTGCTAGTTGGGCCATGGAACTAGGGATGCCACGATTTCATGTGACAACCTTCTGGCAGTTAGTTTTCTATGTGGCACTTGATCGAAAGCTTTGTACATGTCGAGGTACGTAACTGCTGCATTCATGACGGTATCTTGTCAGTTAGGTAATGTAGAAATGCAGGTTTGCCGGTAATGCATGAACGCATACGCTAGAAACCACGCTGTGTCACTGATTGATTTTCGGGACGGTTGAAAGTCAGCAGTTATATTTGACATGTGACTTTAGGATTTCTACGGGACTTATTAAGGGTACTCATTTGTTTTAAAAAGCGATCCTGCTTTATGTCTCGTCATGACAATGGCTTCCTTCTACTAGGTACGTAATGTGCAAGAGTTCTTGAATATGACGAACAGATTCAATAGCAGCAAGGGCACGTCGGCACCCCAAGTTTGCTACGTGCAGCAGGTAGATTATCCGGTCCGCGTGCAATACTTTACATCTAGAGAGCTATTCTAATCCCTCATGGAAATAGATTTTAGTACGATTTCTCTCGTGGGTCCAGCGGTAATGGTACACGTTGTCGTCCTTTTTGGGCAGTTCATCCTTCAGGGGTGTGTGGAGCTACTAGTTGGGTGACTTGCCAGAAGTATGGATCTCAGCGGAAGCTCGGAAGCATGTAAATAAGAAGTACAGGGCGTTGTCGTTCGACAGGGCGACAAACACAATTCCTAGGCTTGGCGGATCCATACAGACGAGTGTGTTTCCACTTTAGCCCCCGTGTTTACACTGCAGCATCACCGTGACAATCCTTAGCTAAGACGATATGGCCAAAGTGGAAGGTGCGATTCACGGCACCTTGGTGGCAGTTGCACAGCTTCTCAATATGCTGATTTACGCAGATAATCAGACGTGGATTTGGATAGACGACAGGTTGACGAAGCTTCTGACAGTGAGTTCCCATTTGGTGTTGGTCCGGTTTCCAGCGCGGTTTAGAGGATTTCAGCTGCAGCCCCCCGTTGCATAAGGGTACAGATGGACATAAATGAGTTCAAGGCGTTTAATCCGGGTCATTTCAGGTTGAGGCCGTTTAGCGATATGTTCCTGAGAGCTGCATATGATTAAAACGTACATACCAGGTCAGTTCACCATTTAATTTGATGCGTTTCGTGCAAAATAATAATGGATTTTTATGTAAGTTTGCTGCTTAGCTTCCAAATGGAAGGCGATACAAATGTTATACCTTCTCCTAGATCAAGCTGAAGGCGGACGGCAATATTATTACTGAAAACTGATATTGTTTTCTTCTAGATTCAGCGTAGATGAAGACTAGTACAAACACAGAAATGAACGAAACATTTATTACGTGATTGTAACTAAATCAAGTTCAAGTTCAAGTTCAAGTGGGACCGGAACAGTAGGAAAAATCCCCTTACATGTTCCTTCCGTGACGCGTCGTTAATCCAGGGTATTATTCGTCCGCGATAACTGGAATCCAGAAGAGTCAGATCAGCGCGCGCGAATCACACCACGGTCAACCAATTAAAATCCACGCGACCTGCACTGGCAGCCCCGCCGCACCGGTCACGTAAAATAAGGAAGAGAAGCACGAAAGTAATAAGGGCGTCAAGAAAAAAACCTAAGAGAGTTAATAATTCAATACGACGAATAAGCTAGGACGTGAAGGGGAATGTTACGAATTGAAGGCCAAGAGCGTCGAGTCGGCGTTCGAACTCTTTCACTGTTGGTGCCAATACCACGTTCTCGGGCAGTGCGTTCCAGGAATCCACCACTCGGCGGGATAAACGAAAGTCCGCCCGGACTCCATCCGATCGAGGTTTGTGTAGCTTCAGCAAGTGACCTCGGAGCGATGGAAGCCGAGCCGGTTGGAAAAGCCCGGATTAATCGGGTCCGATTTTACCGGTAAGTATACGGTAGGTCAAGACTAGGTCGACCCGATGTTGGCGATAGTGCATCGAGAACATTCCCAACGCAAGTAGTCTTCCCGGGTAAGAATGGTTCCGCAGTCCATGGACCAGTTGGGTTCCAACTCTCATCACTCTCTCCACTGGCATCCTGTCCCATACTAAGCAAGGTGGACAAGCCTGGATGCAGTATTTCAAGTGTGGCCTGACAAACGCTGAGAATAACCTAACAAACACAGCGCCCGCGCTAGTCACGAATGTCCTGCGGATCATCCACAACATTCTGAAACCCTTGCACGCAGCTTTCCTCCAGTTCTCACTGGATTTAAGTTCTGAAGACAATACGACCCCTAGGTCTACCAATTGGGTAACATGGAGGAGTTCATTACCGCCAAGAAAATAACGCGTTTGGGGGCTATTTGGCCCTACTCGTAAGATGGAGCACTTTGCATAGTTTATGGGCAACTGCCACAGAGCAGCCCAGTCCCAAATTTATCGAGGGCCCGTTGCAGAGTCTGGGATCCGTCGAAGTCAGACACTATGTGCCAAAACTTTAGGTCATCTGCAAACATGAGAGATGGTACCTCCAGCAGTTCGGGCAGCTCGTTGACATACAAGAAAAATAACAACGGGCCAAGCACCGAACCCTGAGGGACCCCACTGAGGACTGACTGTCGGAAAGACAGACTAGACCCGACACGAACACACGTCTCTCTCCCTTCCAGAAACATGGTGATCCATTTTAGTACACCCCCGGATATTCCATAGGACCGAAGCTTCGAGGAAAGGCGAGCATGTGATACAGTGCCGAACGCCTTGGAGAAGTCAATAAATACCACATCTATTGCATGACCCCAATCCAAAGCATCCGCCCAACATTCGCGTGCGACTAACAAATTAGTCATACATGAATGACCCCTGCGATAGCCATGTTGCAGTGGACTGAGCAGACCGTACTCCCGCAGGTGGTCTTCAAGCACATCACTGGCCAACTTCTCCAATACGACCAGTACGCTTGTCATAATTACTGGTCTATAATTGGCAGAAAGATGCTTGTCGCCCTTTTTAAAAATCGGGCAAACGATAGCATCCTTCCAGTCCTTAGGGAAGGAGCAGCTGCGAAGCGACAATTGGAACAAACGCGTCACTGGGCCACATAGCTCGCTTGCGAGTTCGTACAGAAGCTTAAGGTGAATATCATCAGTCCCAGCGGATTTAGCAGGATTTAGAGCCTGAAGAAGATGGAGAACTTTGCCTCCGAAATTGTGACGTGTGTTAAACAGAAGTCCTGGGGGACTCTCATTGATAGGTCAAGATGCGGCAATTGCTCATCCCGAACAAAAGTTCCGACCTACTGCGCACACAGTAGACATGCTTTTTTGTGATCAGTGGTGGCCGTGGCGCCGTCGCTGCCTAATAACACTGGGATAGATGAGCCAACGTTACTACGCCTTTTGACGTAGGCGAAGAATCTTTTGGGATTCGCGGAGGCTGAGTTAGTCAGCTCCATTTCATAGCTAAGTCTAGCAGCTCGTAAATGACACTTGCAAACATTCCTAGCTTCCCGATAACGCCGAAAAGTACATTCTGAGAGAACTGTCCGGTAGATCCGCCAGCATCGTGTCCGTCTATTCATTAGCTGGTGTGCGACTGAGTCCAGCCATGGTGGCTTCGCTTCGGTACCCTTCTTTATCGAAAGAGGGATGTGGGGTAGGATATGTTAAAGAGGAAAGACTTAAACGTATCCCAAGCCGTCTGTATATCATCATCCGGCAAGATGATGCATGGAGAACTTATTACCTTGGCTATAATAGACGGAAAGTCGGCGTGCCAAATGTTTGGAGTAGGGACCCTGCGTGAGTCGTAGTCTCTAATGAGAGCACAAGTGAATGACAAACACGCATGGTCACTGGCTCCCAATGGGGGCCGTATCCAAGGTCACTCACAAAGTCAACCGACTTTGTTAAAACTAGGTCCAACAGAGAAAGAGCATGACCCACCGTGTACCTAGTGGGTCGATCGACAAATTGGTGTAAGGGTACTTCTAGTGTCAAATCAACAAGTTCGGCAGCCAACCCTGTTGTCGCTGCCTCAGAAGATAGGTCACGCCAATTTACTTCAGGGAAGTTGAAGTCCCCCATTATCAAGCATCTGTTCACAGAGTGAGTGCGGATGAAGTCAATGAAACGCCTAGAAACGCTATCTGGGCTCCTATACAGCAGCACAATTTTAAATTGCGTTGATTCGGTACAGGCTTAAACTGAAAGAGCTTCCACCGTTTTATCAGCTGAGTTAAAGGTGTGTTTTGGATATGTTTATACCACATCTGATATACAAGGCGACACCACCGCCACGGCGATCAGATGGGCGGTCAGATCTCAGTATTGCGTAGCCTGGAACGTATAGTTCACTGTCCATGACGTCAGAAGACAACCAGGTCTCAGTGAGCGCGAGTACATCAGGATGGGAGTGGTCTATCAGGGCCCCTACTTCACGCATCTTGTTTCGCAAGCTAAGCACATTACTGAGAACTATGTGAAAACCTTTGGTATGGAGAGCACCGGGTCGTGTGCTACCAGAACGGGCTCTGGTAGGGGAAGTGGACCTTCGGCTCACCTCCCGAATACCCACCAAACATAAACCTTTCTCACGAGCTTCGCTACGCGTCTTAAGGTTTTTGATGGCTTCCTTAAGCTTTATCCTATCTGCCAAAGGTAGATCCGGCTGTATACTCACTCAGGAACCCTTTAGTTTAAAGGCGAAGCGCAAAGGAGCTTAGCTCTTCTCCGGTGTAGACAGTACCACGCGTAGTAGACGGGGTCTACATTTAGTACTATCACCCGATATGTTAATAAGCCTAGTAAGTTATCTAACAATAACCCCAGGAAACCCGGGTGGAAGTAGTTTAGAAGCGCAATGTTTGAACCAATGAAGGCCGTCAAGCATGCGATCTTTCGGAAGAGTCGCAGAGGGCTCCGAGATATTCCTGAAGATAACGCTGATGTCCGTAAATGCATCACTACGACGAGAGGTGTTTACGGCATGCGTCACCGTAGCAGAGGCCGGCGCAACGCTTGAGTTCATATTCTCCTTAGTAAGAACAGCAGGTGCACAGGAGAAGGATTTCGGCAATGAGGTGGAAGGGTTTTCTGCCTTTGTTTCCGGGGACGGAGTATCGACAGAGCCCACCGTTACATCTCTCAGCTTGGGTTTGGTTGTACTGATGGGTTTTTTACATTGCGCCGCTTTGCCCTCGCAGATATACCGGTCTATACAACTTCCCCACTCACAACTGAGTTCAACATAACGTCTGGATGTTTACCCTCTTCAGGCAACGCCTCAAGAGTTGGTGAATCCTTCGAAGCCTAACTATTTATGCAATCGTCTGAACGCACGCTTGTTCTGAGAAGGCCTTCACGTTCAAGACTTACGAAGGTTTGATCAACCTTCCCCTCTAAACAACTAAACAAAGATAGAAGGGTACCCACTCTATTCACCAGAGTTTCAAATTCGTCATTTGGGACTAAACGATGCAAGGTACACCTAGGTAGGCATGATCATGTTAAAGGTTGTGGCACCCAAAAAGATAACTGCAATCTTCCAGGTACAATTTAATTGTTGACCGTTTGTCGGTTATTCTTTCTTGTTTTAATCTTGCTTACAACCGGATTGGCACACGACCGCCTTGTCGGTTCTCGCGCTCAAGTGTTCGCTCTTGTCTCGCTTCATCCGTTCGCTTCTTGTTGTAGCCCATCGAATACAGTCTGCCATGTTCGATTCCAAGTGCCTTCGGATATCCGCGCTTAATTTTGCACATTGTCTCGGACTAGCATTAACTAGTTCGACAAATTGGTGACCCCGATTCGCCCGCGCGATTTCAACTTCCTACTCGTTTGTATTTTTGGTGAGTTCGTCCCTTTTCTCGATTATACACCTATATTCATTTGTTTCCTGCATAACTTTAGTACGTTTATCGTCCTTTTGTTTATTCATTTTCTTTTTGCCTCAACTTTCGGGAGTGGAAGCTGCGTCGTTTCACAGCCTAAACATGCTTACGTTGGCTGTTTGCAGTTGCATGGAACACAGCTCAGAGGTTTTGGTTTATTATATTCGAGATGGAACTGGCAAATAAGGGCCTTACTGCGGACCGTTCGAGGTACAAGCAGCTTGTCTCACGACTCCGTCGGTTGTGACGATGATTGTGGACCTACTACTCTGCCCACCGAATGGGGCAAAGTATGAAACCCTGAAACAAACGAGGTTAAAAGAGTTACAGCCCCGCGTGCGAGCTCGAATTAAACAGCTCCGTGGTCGCAAGCCGTCTGTTTTACTCCGCGAACCTCAGCGCATCGCTGGTTCCTTATCCTTGAGCGAAGAAGGGATAAAGGAGCTGTGGTTTGCACGGCTCCCAGTACCATTAACAGTAATGCGGTCCATGTTTATAAACACACCGGTGAAAGCATTAGCTACCAAGGCAGACGCTGCGTTCGAACGTTTTCCGCAACAGAGGACCAGTGGATCTGGTGACGTATTCTCATCGACGAAAACCAAATCCCATATCTGCTCCCAGTCGTCAGGCCTATCTGACACTAAAGCCAAGGAAATTGCGCTACTTCGCGGTAGAATGGCAGTAATAAAGGCTTTGAAGCGGCGTGTGTCGCGGTCAAATGCCGACCACGTCCTGGCTACCGTTCATTGCGGCTCGTCTGTGCCTGCATCGAGTACGTCGCATTAGGCACGATAGCGCAACGTCTTCCCTGCACGTTCTCATTTAGATAATTCCGAACCCGTCGAGGATGTATGGTGGTATTGTCGCCAATACGGCGGAAGAGCTAGACGTTGTCGGGCTCAATGCCTTAGGCACGACCCAGCTGCTTCAGGGAAAGCGAATGGCCCGCGCACTAGCACGACCAAGGTAGCCGTCAGTAAGCAAGCAAACCGCCTGTTTTACGTTAAATGTCCACCTTATTCCATCACTTTCCTCATCGACACGGAAGAGGAAGTCAGCGTCATCCCAGCAACCACTAACGACAAGCACTCAGAGCCTACGTATAATTTGTGTGAAACCAACGGTTCTCTGCTAGCTTCATTCGGTCAGCGCATGAAGAATCTGGACTTCATGCTTCGCCAAGATTTTCAGTGGGTCTTCATGGTTGCATCTGTACCCGTCGCAATTATCGGTATCGACTGCCTCCGACAATTTGGGTTGCTTGTTGATGCTGGTCACCACAGACTTTAGACGACCGTACTGAACTAGCGGTCGAAGGCATTGTTGCGGACTCCCCATATGCGGTCCAGTTTTTCGAACCGCCGATGTACCGTCAGATTATACGAACCTACTGTCTGAATACCGGCGACTGGTACGACCAGCAGCAGAGCTTCCGCCACTCAGGACCGAGGCCGCTCATGCCCTAGTCACGCGATGTCAGCAGGTTAACGCCCGACCAAGACGGCTTGCTCCTGACAACCTACGGGCAGCACGAGCTGAATTCGACCGTAGGCTTCAGCTCGGTATCCTCAAACCGTCCAACAGCCCATGGGCGTCGCCTCTGCAAATGGTCCCGAAGTAAGTCATGGGGGACTGACGTCCTTGCGGCGACTATCGAACCTTGAATACGGTTACCACGGCTGATCACTACCCGAACCTACACATAGTGGACCTCACCGCCAGTTTAGCGGATAAAAATATCTTCAGCAAAATTGACTTGGTACGCACATACAACCAAATTCCGTTAGCCGAAGCGGACATCGCTATAACTGCCGTGACGACTCCATTCGGGTTGTTCGAGTTTCTGCGCCTGCCATTTGGTCTAAAGAATGCCGCGCAAACGTTTCAGCGCTTAATCGACCAAGTTTGTCGCGGCTTAGACTTTGCTTACGCTTATTTCGACGACATTTTAATCGCGTTCTCTTCACGGGAAGCGCACATGCGCCACGTACAAACACTTTTTGCTCGTTTACCTTAACACTGGATGAAGCTCAACACAGAAAAGTGTTTGTTTGGTGTCGACACAATAATCTTCCTTGGCCATCGTAGCTCCGTTTCAGGTGTCATGCCACTGCAGGGTAAAATCCAAGCCATCATCCACTACCCCGCACCCAATTCTTTCAAACAGCTCAGGCGTTATGAGGGGCATGTCAACTTTTACCGACGGTTTATACTCAACTGCGTCCCGCTGCTGCAACCCCTCACTGACCTTCTCCGAGGAAAACTCAATAAATTTGAATCTCCTGCCGTAATACGTGTTGCTTTTGAGTCGCTGAAATGGACTATCGCCAACATTGCTTCTAGAGCGCATCACGATTCGACCGCCTCACTGGCCCTCATCACTGACGCTTCGGACGTGGCAGTCGGCACTGTTTTGCAGCAACAAGTAGCCGACACATGGCAGCCCTTAGGGTCTTTCTCCAAACGCTGCCACTTTATTGAATCACGCTACAACACGTTCGGTAGAGAACTACTAGCAGTATGTCTAGCGACACGTCACTTTCGACACGTCCTAGAAGGACGCCCCTTTGACTTCTTCACCGACCACAAACACCTGACTTACGTGCTTGGCTCAAGTACTTACCGATACTCTCCTAGACAGTCGCGCCAGCTTGACTATATCGCTCAGTTTACGACCGATATACGGCACTTCCCAGGTGTGCAAAACGCCGGTGCCGATGCACCTTCCCGAATTCAAGCTCCCTCTGCTAACGCTGGCACTCCTATCAACTTGACAGCCAGGGCCATAGCGCAACGCAATGACACTGAGGTTGATCTACTACGCAGGTCGTCCTCATTGGACATACCACCCGTTCCGCTGACAGCTTCAGACGGCACTATAATTTGCGATTTATCTCTGGGCACGCCGCGCCCTCTCGTTCCACGGGAGTTTCGGTAGACCGTGTTCAACATGTTGTACGGCTTGTCTCACCTAGGCATTCGTGCATCGGTAAAATTTGTAACCACAAGATTCGTTTGGCGCAATGTTAATCGGGATGTCTGTACTTGGGCAGCTGCCTGCCTCCTGTGTCAACGCGCGATGGTGCACAGGCAAACGAGAAGCCCATTAGGCATCTTTCCGACACAAAACGCACATTTTCATCACGTGCACGTGGACCTCGTAGATCCTCCGCTCCCTTCGAATGGCACTGTGTATCTGTTGATCTGTCACGATCAGTTCACCAGTTGGCCGGAAGCTATTCCCATACATAACTGCTCTTTGGAAACGGTAGCGAAAGATTTTCTGGAGCGCTGGGTAGCTCAACACGGCTGTCACGCTATGGTGACCACTAAACAAGTGTCACATTTCTCGTTAAAGTTTGCCATGTGGCTTAAGCATTTAGGCTGTCGCCACATTAAGACGACGAAATAACATCCGGCCGCTAACGGCATGGTGGAGCGCTTTTACTACCAGTTGAAGGCAGCGTTAAGTGCGGATGCCCCCTCGTTCTCCTAGGCCAAAAAAACAAGGTAAAACCTGATTTGGACGCCACACTAGCACAGCTAGTATACGGTTGTCTGCTGCGGTTGCCCAGACAGCTGGCAGAACCAGCCCCCTACTTTCAGCTTTGACTACGCGTTACACTAATCGATTGGCTTACCAGTTGAGTGAGCCATATCCACCCGCTCCTCGATCGCAGAAGAAACCTGTGTACGTGCCTGAGAAGCTGTCTACGTGTTCACACGTCCTTCTTCGCGCAGACGGGGTTCGACGGCCACTTCAATCGCTGTACATAGGACCTTACAGAGTGCTACACCGTGAGAGTAAGGCGTACACTATTGACTGCGGTGGTCGACGCGAAGTCGTCACCATCGACCGCCTGAAACCCGCCTTAATGGAAGAAAGCACCTTGCCTGCTTCGTCTAGTAGTGCTTTGTGCGACGTCAGAACTCACCCCACCAGCTTTCGGCATCCTAGTGCAGTTCAACCAGACCACGAGCTCGGTCTACAAGGTTCAGCCGTTCCGACATCTCCCGAACCTATCCCGCCGCCTCCCACGACGCACCGCTTTGGTCGGGTGGTGCGTAGGCCCGTTCGCTTCCCCGACTATGTACAATGTAAATGTGTTTAGCTTTGTAGATATGTTGTATATTTGTCCAGTTGTTGATTGCTTAACGTTTTGAAAGCAAACAAATGCATCAGCAACCCCTGAAACACCTTTAAAATGTATTCAAATACCAAAAGTTAAGCACGTGGATCATTCGTTCGTTCTTTTTGGCATTCACTGTGCCTGCTTTTGTATTTTTGCGTCTTTACACGTCCCAGCCCTCCCGTTCGATCGACTAGTCCACAAGAGGAATGATTCTGTAGACACTGATGCGTACTCTGGTCATCTCTCTGCGGGACTTCGGTTTTTTGGCGTGGGTCCTGGTGCTTCGGTGTGAGGGAGCACTTCCAAGAGCACGGGTTAGCAGCTTTGGAGGTTGTGGTCCTGTCGAACTTTTTTGTGTTAGCCAGATATTTGGTAGTCCAACAGGTCCGCTCCAACTATTCGCCGAAATGCACCCTGCCCTGCGATCAATAAATGACAGATCACAAACGACACAGCGGACGCCGACCTTCGGCGAACCCTTTTTTCACGTACGTTTGTCCAATTTTACTCGGCACGATTTTGCCTACGAACGTCGATTTAACAGTTATTTTCGAAATCATAGGCTTTCTATGTTCAGCCGTCTAGGGGTCACTGTAGCACCCACATAGGTAACTGCTATCTTCCATGTACATGTTTGCTCCCGTTTCGCTTCATCCGTCCGCATCCTCTTGTAGCCCATCGTATAGAATCCGCTGTGTCCTATTCCAATGGCCTTTTGATACCTGCGCTTAATTGCGCGCACCGTCTCGGACTAGTATTAACTAGTCTTACAAGTTACAACTAAATGTCGGAGAAGGTATAAAAGCTGCTACAAGTTAGCCATGAACATTAAAGCTGTGAGTTCTTACATGTATTAGGGAGTGCATGTATCTGTCTATTGTACGACTTTGAATATGTACCAACGGAATTGCGGTTGATTGTGTGGAAAGTGTGAGAAGAGTTACGTGACGTCCGAGTTGGGAGTGCGTTTGTTTGGGTAAACCTGGAGCCGTGATTTCCGTTAGAAGCGAGCCAAATTCGCCTCGTCGCAGTGCTGTCAAACAGACGTTTGTATCTTTTTGTAGGAAGAACGCTTGCCCGGCGATAACAGCAAGACTTTTGGGTTTCTCACTGGTTGAATTTTAGGCAGTCTAATACAGTTGGTTTCGTTACATTTATGGGACAATCGACAACTCTTGTGCAGTCCATCACCGACACTAGTGTTTCTTGTGCTCAGGAAAGTCACTCGCCACATCACTAACCATCAAAGAAGGGCTTTGGGTGAGAATAAACAGTTACCAGTAATACGACAGAATAAAAAACGGGCTTGCCGGGGCAGGCATACAAAGAACATGCAAGCCCAATGCTTGTGGCTACTTATGACATTTTGAAAAAGTGCCAAGCCGTTCGTTACTTCCAAGGGAATGCGACGAAATGGCCTAAACTTCCGCAAGCTCTAAAGACAATAGAAGCTTCTGCTCTTTGGTGTATAGATATTTAAATTGGTAGTAGTCATAGCCGTAATAGTATCATTATTAGTGTTAGCAGCCGTCTAACAAATAGATATAAAGCCATCCAGTCAATAATAAAATCACAGGTTTACTCACCGATTAACCAATATGGCACATTAGGTGAATGGTAGCAACGCACTGCAGCTACCGCGACTCAAGAAGTTAAGTTGCTGCATTTCTAACATGCCATATTTTCAAATTTTGTCCTTTTAAAAAAGTATTTCAAGATTTTATTCTCGAATTTATCCAGGCACACCACGAAAGGCATAATCATATATTACAAGCAGTTATGTTTCGCAACAGTTATGGTTCGGTAGTGCCCGAAAGTTGTACATACTGCGGAACTTGAAGACGCAACCATGAGGAATCTAGTCGTCAGCGGATGACGATACTTTGGAGTTAAGTGTGCGTAGCGTAAACAGTCAAGGAACTATAAACGTAGTGCAAACGCTAGATGTAGACAGCGACTATCCCATTGTTATTCGTGTCAAAGGAGGATTAAAAAATGACTATACTCGGCTTGCCAGTAGGTAGTTGTAAGCAGTGACTGTTCGTTGGCGAGTCACATCCGCCCCGTCGAGGTGCTGTTAAACGGACAAGTGTGGCTTTTTATAGGGAGAACGCCTATCAGCTAAAATCCCACACCTGGTAACACGATGTTGTAAGTGCTTTTGAACACTAATGTAAACTTGCAAAGCATTAACCCGAGTAAATTCTCTTTTGATTATTTGCAGTGGAATGCCATCCAAGTTCTTTCGTCGGCTGTCCCAATAGCTTGGTCAGGGCCGCGATAGTCATTAAAGCTATTTGCTGACGAAAGAGGCACGATTAGGGGCTTTGTTGCGTGTCCAGGTGAGCAACAATTCAAAGCTTCGTATTTCTAAAGTTTTCAGCACATGGATACATTTCGGTAATGTCCAGCTATCCATATGGAACAACTGTCGTAACGGTGAGCTCCGTCGAATTCTTTTGTGTACCGCCATGGTTCAGGTAAGTCTGTCGGTTATTGCATCCTGTCTCAAACAAAATCGTCCTACCTCAGCACAATCCCGGATCCTTAATCCGTTCCGGACCACAGATAAAGGGAAGCGAAGAACAGGCAACCCAATCTAAACAAGTTTATATACATACATTTCACAATTTTGCTTTCGCGCCATGTCTTGAATTGTTTGCAACCATCGGCAATCCTAGCCCTTTGGTTCCCAACCAGACAGACACATGGATCCAAAGGCAGCAAGATGGGACGTTGCCGATTTCATAAGCTGCCACCATACAACCTTCGGATCGCTCAAAGGTCCCTTCCAGACAGGTTTTGCAGGCAAATGTAACAAAGTGGAGTAAGCGTTTGGCTGACGTAAACAAAACGAGACCGACCAATCTTAACCGAAGCAACATAATCAATCCGTTGCATTGAATAGTTGTATTAACTAAGACGCGACATCGAACTTTACGGTTGCAGATACTTTGCTACCACTCTACAGGAACACTTAAGCTCACCTGCCTATTGTCGAAGGCTGAGGGCCAGCAAACGTAAATTACTCGAATCCATCATGCTTTGCTTCTATATAGAAACGCCGCTCGCACAGTGGTACTGTATGCGGGACCATTTACTTAGAAGGAGGCACACGGACGACGGTATATGTGTTTTAGGTTGCCGAGCGCTGACAGAATTATGGTGATACGGCGGAAAGGTAGCTTACCATAGTGTCATCAGCATTCACACAGCTGCCTAGGTACACAAAGCTACTCACTCGTTTAAGTTGCGCAGCATCAACAGTGAGCACAAGGACGGGCGCGTGCAAATCCTGAAGCAAAACTTTACACTTCGAAGGTGTATAAAATCCTTCCGTACTTAGATGCCACAATCATCAAATGGTATAGAATTGTTTGCATGCAATGTGAGTTATCGCCAGGTAAGGTGTCGTCATCGGCATAATCTCAATTGTTCGTTCGCTGGCAGGCCAGTTGCTACGGATCACTATGTTGAGAATCTTTAAGTGTTATCGATAGGTCTTCAAGCACAAAGATAAAGAAAAAATGACATAGGGAAGCCTTGCGGTGCACCGCTAGTGAAACCATATGATGAGGATCGATGGTCTTCGACCCACAGAAATGTGCAGCAAGTGTGCACGTGGGCTGTCAGTGTAGATTGTTGGAATTCGGTCTTTTACCAAGCAAAGCTATAGCACAAGTTGGTCAGCCGAGTCGGACGCAGAACGGTTGTCTAAAAAGGTAGCGATGATAGGCCGCTGATAAATGTGGCGGTGTTCAAGGATGTAGCCGTATTTATATTTAATCCACGCACCTACTGTCAGGACGGAAGATATCTTTCCTTTAGAGGTAATGCTATTCACGAATGAAGGATAGCCTATGGGGCAGCGTGGCTTATAATAGATTCGAGGCAACCGAAAAGTGCCTAATTTCCCTGGTGGTTGGTAAATAACTTGCAAGCATCATTTTTATGATTCGGGGCAATCAGTGTATTTCTTCAGGAAAAAGGCAAGTTTGCCTGAAGCCAGATTTTGGAGAACAAGGAAGTTAGTCGCTTGATGATAAGCAAGTCACCACATGTTAAACGTACTGGATGAAGTCCGTCTAAACCAACAGCCTTGACGCGACTCAAGCTTCGATCGGCAAGACAAACGTCCGCTTCACTGTGTTAACCACCGTAAAGATCCAGAACAAGCAGCTGCGCTCGCGGGGCGTAGCATTGGATGGTGAGAGTTAATTGAAATGTGAATGAAAATGATACGCACTTTGCAGGTCCAAATTGCTATAATTAGTGTAGTGAGACATTCGTAACACGTTCATCAAAGTAATGAAAACACATCGAGATAGGTGCTTTAGTTGATCTTCTGGAGGTAGTCTACAACTATTCTCCTTGTATGTTTCTAATTAATAATCCTAAGCGCTGGGGCGGACCTAGGAAGTTTGGACGATTCGATTTGTTGTTCATTAAGCGGTCGTTGGGCTTCGGTTTATACAACTTTCTTGTCCATCGAGAAGTGTCGTTGTAACAGTGGCAATAGGACTAATATCAGGGGCCAAATATTTAAATACGAGAGGTGGCGCGTTGCGTACTGCTCTCCGCCTGCAGACAGATACGGGTGCTTTCTGGCCAACTAATGGAAACATAAACAATGCATGAAGCCTTAGAAAGTCATAAACGTGAAAACATCAGCGTAGGGGTTGTGAAACGCTGGCGGATGAAACTGCTGGTGAACGTCCTGGTGTAAAATATTAACCGAAAAGTGCTCGTTTGTGGAGGTTGACTGCGACGTTGAATTCATAATACTCTGACTACAGCAGCGAGGTAAGTTCCATTAGTGATGGTAAGAGACGTTGAGACGTTGCTCTCAAAGCTGCATGTATCTACGCGCGATGATAACGAAACCCCGTTGGCAAAGATATACATCATTGCATCAGTCCAAAAAGTGGTACGACAGCGATGCTTAAATATAGGAGTGAATCATCTACGGAAGGTACAATGCATTTGCATTGGTTGCAGGAACAACACAAATTTTAAAATTGGCCGAGTTTAACAAAAAATTTGCACCTTGCGTCCTTGGCAGCAAGATTTGTATGAGGATGTCTCTTATAACCGCAAAGTAACTGGTTGCTTTTTCAACGGCGGTTACAGTCCCAATAGAAGCGGGCTTTGTGAACAAGTTGGAGTTGATGTCGCGCACCCTGGGACCTACACTGTACGAGAGGAAAGCTGGCTTTGGGTATGCCGTGGGCTGCACTATTGCTAATTCCATTCACCTGGCTTGGTCAACCGAGATCACACAATGAAGCGAGCTTTATTCCAACAGCCGCTGTCGAATTCCGCTTGACGCACGCCTACCAATCAAGGCATCGCAAATGGCCTCGTCTCGAGGAGGTTAGCCGGTAACCGCTTGAAATTAACATTTCTTTGCAGTGTTTTAGCTACTGCGGGAACTGCCTGATCGAATGGCTAATTTTTGTTTCGCGGAACACAAGAGGTACCGAGCGTACGCCGCATTTGGTGTGTAGGTAAAGGAAGGTAAATTGGAGATGGCTGCATGGCGGGACGCAAAAGCAACGGTGTGTTCAAAATTCACAGTAGAAATATAGCAGACAAGTTTTAAGTGTCGGACTGCGGCGTTTTAGTGATGTACAAATAAATCTGGAGAATATATTTCTAGAGCTTTATAAGAAAGCAGCATTAAGACTGTCAGGAGCAATGTCGCGGTGCGTAGGTGAAAGGATACGTTCCATGGTAGATCGTCAGCCGCTTAAATTGATGCGACTGAATAGCAAAAGACGTGTAGGTTTAGGCCAAGAAAACGTTGATGGCCCGTTTCGTAGGGTCAAATAGCTGAGAATCAGGCAATGTAAGATATAAAGGAAAGCACAGTATGTAAAAGAAACAGATGCAGGACAAACGTATCACAAAGTCATACCAGTATTTACATGCTTAACACTGGTTATCCTGCCACAATCTGCGCAGGTAGTGTCATTCGTTGGTGAGATATTTCAAGGCTACAATTGGTTTGTGTTCAACGTTAGGAAACAGCTGCTTGCGGCTAACCGATTACTGAAGGGAAGCAAAACCAGAAATGAAAAGAAAACGTTTAGTCCAACAGTCTATGAGGAGCTGTAACTAAAAGCACTCACAAAGTTTGTACGATTTCTTGATAAGAAAACTACTCGACTGCATCACGCTTTGCCAAGTTGAGACAGCTATATTGGACGTTAAAGAATGGAAGCTGATTGCAGCTGTTCGCAGTTGTTCCGCTGCATGTATACAGAAAAGAAAGTTAAAGTCTTTGGAGGATAAAGATAATGCAACGATGGTGATCGACTTTTTCCTCGTTTTCGGCGTAAGAGTTAGTATTTCAACGGGTCAGGTTGCTTTCTAAATGTGTTCGCGAATTAACCTTTAAGCGCTTGTACCATGGGTCAAAGGTGAGATCCGTAGTGGACATGTTGTGGAACTGAGAAATAGGAACTGTATTGGCATTAGTTGTTGACACTAAGTTTAGTGGTAGAACGGTTGGTTAATGAATTAAAGACCGAATAAGAGAGTGCATGAGAAATAATTTAGAAGACTATGACTGCGGAGTGGCTGTTTTCCAACCACTATTGCAAAGGATATTTGCATAATCACTTCAGAATTCTGTCACAAGTATTATGTACATAGCGTTCGCAAACAAGCACCTTCTCAGGGACTCGGAAAGTGGGCAACTCCATATAAATATACATTAGCAGCAGTTTACTGAATGTTCATGTAGCAAAATAGGGTCACCAGAAATATTGTATTCAACGGAAGACGACAGGTAGAATCATTGAAAAACAGAACATCTTTGTTATTGTCTCACGGGCTATTTTCATTGTTAGATAATAAACATTTGAACCCAAACAAGTTCGACAATTATCTTACAATGGTTTAGGTTCCGTGCCATATCTCGAATTATTTCCAATCATCGGCACTGGTCACGTTTTGGTTCAAAACTAGGTAGGCGTGTAGATCCAGCGACAACAACACGCAAAGTTAACGATGTCATATGCTGCGGACAAGTAGACAGCTGACCCCGCGCGGTCTCTTCCAGCCGGATCTTGCTCAAAAATTGACCTAATGGTGCAAGCGCTTACCTGACAACGAAAAACGTGACCAAGCTTTCTTAACTGGCGAACGAAAATTAGCTTATTGAAGGGAAACCTCGTAGTTCTTAGAACACTGTTGCCAACACACATGAACAACCTTCCTCAAGTATACATCGTTGAATGTCGAGCCGTTGTAGATCGTTTACCTGACCTGGTTACGTGCAGGGTTAGGATAATACCGTCAACAGTGGTGAAGCCGCCTGGTCTAGGTGGGTCCAAGTGGGGCTATAAATATCTCGTTGTGATATTTTCACGGATAGCAGTGTTATATTCCGTAACGCGGTAGACTGCACTGTCGTCCCTCCTACTGACTCCGGGTGGAGCGACCTAGGGTTAAGAAAAGGTGTAACGAGCCTACTTCTGCCTTGCTTTTCAGGTGTTGCTTTCAGGAAGCGGAGTAGCTAGCGCGTCTATTTCATAACTATGTCTATTTTTATGGTACACTTTATCCAGAATGGATGCAGGGCTCTCTTACAGTTTAACTTTTAACTTAAGAGTACTTATATTAGTGAGCAGCCGGACCTTCCGTTGGCAGATAGCCTATATTTTAGGGAGGTCAGCAATCACTACTTTAGCCGGAAGCGACCAGTAAAACTGCTCTCCAGCTGTTCGGTTTGCAGGCTGTGAGCCGGTTGTAATTTACCGCTCTACCAATACCCCTCCGGAAGCGCACGACCAAGAGCTGTACGTTGCGAATAATTTCAGATAGTGTTCAACCTCACGAATAAGTTGTACACGGGTCTTGCAAACGGATCACACCTTGATATAATCGGGTTCGCTGAAACTTGGCTGCCTCAGGACATCACGTTTGGTGTAGTACACCTACCTAGCCATACGATATTTAGATGCGATCTTTTCGTTGGCTGAATAGTTGTGGTGTCACTCTTTATGTGAACTGTAAACCTAACATTTTGAGAACCATACTTTTGAACATATGTAGGCTGTGGTCAACACATACGCTGCATAAATTACAGTTGGAATTGGGTTTAGAAACCCGGAAATGAATCCAATTAGGTGTTTAACTTTACTCCCTCTCAGTCCGTAAATAGTTGTTTAGTGCTGGGCGTCTTCAAGCACTCTTTGGTTTGTTTGGCTGGGCATTTTTTCAACGTGGTCAGGTACCTTTGACGCAGGTTTACTTACATTTACGCTACCCGTACCCTTTGCATCAGTTCCGGGACCACACTACTAAGTACACGGAAGCACCTGTACCGTCTGTTTTTGACCTGGCGTTTGCTATGTCACACGACTTTATCGGTAAAGCTAGTTACCGTGAGGCTGCCTCCATGGGCACATAAGGCAAATACCGTAAGCCTCGAACTAAGTGCAAGCTTCATCCTCATCGCCAGCAGCCGTACATCAGCCATCTGAAAGTGTGTTTTGCTGCAGAACAAACGCGAAGACCCACGAAACACTAAAAAAGGCGGAAAAAGGGGTTACGTGAAAACGTTAATGTCCTAAGCAAACATACTTTGCAAGGGCGCCTCATCTAATCAACCATATACTGTCACAAACAACTGACTATCATGGATAGAAAAGGCGGCGTCACCAACACAGCGTAGTGTACCGGAAAATGCACCCATTCAGTATGTTGAAACCTTGGAGTTTACCGCTGTCGTACCCTTAAAAAGTCCACCTGTTTTACTGACGGCACTTCTATTAACACAAGTTGTTTTGGTAGGTACCTTGCTGCACCGCTTTCCACTCTGGTTGCCTCGCGTCCTATTGTTGTAACCCGCACCATGCAGGTTGGGTTCATCGGCTCAAACTTCAATACTGTCACCTTTTGACGCGACTTTTGCGTGTTCTTTAATACTGACAAGTGTCTAAGACGCCAGAAACGATAGGTGACTTCGACGTGACCCGTACACGCAACTTAGACCACTTCGTTACATCGGCTGGTATCGACGGCCTTCCTGATAACATCCAGGCAATCAAGGACTTCCCGGCTCTGACTTCTTTCAAGCCCATCAGTCGATTTTATGTTTTGGTCAACTAGTATCGATGCATTATTCCGCGCTGCGCTTAGCTTATGCAGCCTGTTACTGGACTACTAAGAGGGAATAAACGTTAGTCCGCTTTCCTTGACACAGCACAGACAGCCTTTGTCGCGCTCAAGGATGCTATCTTCAACATAGCCTGCTTCGCTCATTCCGAATGGACTGCACCACTTTCTATGACGACGGACTCCTCAGACGTCGCGGTTGGAACCGTCCTCCAACAACACATTAATGGGCAATGACAACTCGACGGGTTCTTCCCCAAGCGCCTGTAGCCGGTATAATCCCACCACAGCACGTTTGGCAGAAAACTGCTATCTATTTAACTAGCCAATCGGTACATCCAAAACACACTCAAAGGCAGCGCTTGCATGGTCTGCACCGACCACAAGCCCCTCAACTTTGCCTTCAACCCTGCTTGCGACAAATACTCACCACGCGAAACAAGGTACTTAGGTTTGGTCCCGCAGTTCACTTATGATAAAAATCCTGCCTCAGTTGTCGACACTGCCGTCGCCGTCAGTCTCACACGCGTCAACTTCACTCCCCAACCTCTGCCACCTTTGACCTTTCCGCCAAAGCATCAGCTCAGGCTCAACATGAAGGCATACAACGCACATTGCAGTCAATTTTGCTGCATGTGCAACCTGTTCTTCTACAAACCACGGCAGGAGCCATTCTCTGTGACAATTCCAATCGATTGCATAGAACCCCTGCCCGTCTCCTTCAGATGCACAGCCTTTGCCGCACTACATTTACTATCACATCCCGGTATTTTTGAAGCTTCGAAACTAGTCACTGAACGTTTCCTTTGGATACATGTAAACAAAATATTTGTACCTGTGCCCGTGCGGCCTTCAAGGCCAGCGCTCCATCCTCGCATCCGCAGTCTCCTTAGTTCATGTCCCTCTTCGGGCTCTCGGTTCTCGCCTGCACGCTTAGAATTGGTAGTTCACTTGCCTCTTCCGCGCGGATTCGCATGCCTACTTGCTAGTGGCGTACGTTTCACCAGATGGCCTGGATCCATTCCCATAACAGACAGCACAGCCGAGACTGTTAGTCTGACCTTCTTAGCTTAGTGGGTCTCGTACTACGGATGCTCATTTATCATTATAATACCAGAGAAACGAGTTCCGCAGCTCCACATTTCTACACATTCTGCAACTTTTAGGCTGTCCCTGCATTCATACCGCAACATATCAAACAGCAACCGACATTTAAGCAAATGCTCCCATCGACAGAGTAAAGCCACGCACTGCACCTCCACCGGCCGCCGCTGGAGCACAAACCCTTCGCTCTTACGCTTAGGCATTCACAGCAGCAGCAAAGCTGTGTTGCAACGTCACTAAAAGAGCTGGTTCATGACAGAAGGCTAAAGTTGCTTGGAGAATTCGTTTTACCTCTCGCCACGTCGGGAACGCCGCCGCCTATCTTCGCATCAACCATAGATCAACGCATGCTTTCCATACGCCCGACTCAGCCATGTGAGCCGACTAGAAAAGTGCAACTAAGCAGCAAATTCTCTACCTGCACACACCCCTCTCTCCACACCGAAGCAGTGCGGCGACCACTCCAGCCAACCTACACTGGCCATTTCGGAGACCAGCAACAGACTTCGGAACCTTTTACTTTAGACCATAATGATCACCTAACAACGGCGTCCAGCGATCGACTTAAGATGGCTTCCTTTGCGAACAACTTGCAACCCATCCTGAGGCTAGCACACAAACATACGCACCTGCGTAGACTTCCGGAACACTAGCTGTCGCGATACCCTCCGTTCACATTGGCCCACAACATACCCCGCCTAAATTCCAGACAACTGACCGAGGCGGAAACAGGTCACACCCCAGGTCTGCGTTTCAGCTTTTGTAAACGTTTGCTATTTCTGGTAACACGCCTTTTTACGCTTTTAGTGGCAATCATGCGTCTCATTACCAAATGTTTTGTAAAATAGACGAAAATCCCAAAACATTTTGAAAACTTTTAAAGCGTAGCTGCTTTTATCATGCATGCCAGGTTCGCTCTTCGGTGTCCAGCCACTTCCTCCGACCCTTGCCCAATTGAACTGAATTCTAGATTCTATAAGCTCAAATTCCAGACCCGCCAACGCAACCGTCGAGTGACTTGCCAGCCGACCTAGTGCCCGTTTCAGTTCTAAGGGACAGGGAGTCTCCCTCAGCGGCAGAGGGCCACGAAAGTTTTGTCCCCTAACGCCTGGCTAGTTGTTGCCAACGAGGACACTGGATTTCTTTGTGGGACAAAGACGTCCGGATTTCTTCGTAGGACGACGACGCCTGGCTTTCTTTGAAGGGCGAGGACCGTAGGCTAGAGTGAGGTCGAGGAAGTGATAACTTCAAGCGCACCGTAGGGCCTGTAGTGGTGGCAATGTCCCGTCAACCTACTTTTGGACTAGCCAGTTTGTTTCTGCAGTCAATCAGCCCGCCCCTATTGCTTACTGATGCTGTACTCGAGGTTAACACTGTCGTAGTATTAAAACTTCCATGTGTGTTGAAGTCTTGCACCTCGCCTGGTCCTGAGGAGTTGCAACACTTGTTTCTCAAAACTGTGACCCGGTACGCTGCATCACCTGTCTTGCAGGTCTTTCGGCGACCGCTTAAGCTCGGACTGCTCCTGTCCGCTTGGATGTTGGGCATCGTCAAACCCATGTACAAAGGAGGAAACAGGCAAGGCCAAGCAACTCTACCGTACTATTTCTCTTACCCCGTTAGTGTGCAAAATCATCAATAAATAAATAGATGAAGTGCTTATGCTCAAATTTAACGAGACACACGAAAGCAGGCATGATCAAGGTTTATAGGCACTTGTGTGTCACAACGATAATTTGGGTTCAATCGTGATTGTATCTTGACGCCGCAGTTGTGACTGAAGTTTGCGCGCCACAGCGCCATCATGTTCCTCGGCCTGACTATTACCTAACAATATGCTCGCTCATATGGATCACATCTTTTCGTTTATCCCTTTCATAAAAACGAAATATATCAACATTCCAAAGAAGCTATGGTTGTATGCATATTAGAACCGCCATTACAGGTGGGCCTCGTTTTACCGGGAATATAACATTTAGTTATTTATTTAGTGTAAACGGTCAAGTTTCTGTACGTGCAGTAAAATGGTACATGCATACGCACGGTATCATATTTTGCACGTGTCGGGAAAGTTGAAATATGAGTCTAGTCGAGTTGCCAGCAGGTGGTTCTGGGCAGTGCCTTTATGGTGGCGGGTCCCATCCACCACATCGTCTCGTTGTTGAGCAGACATTCGTGGCCTTTTATAGGAAGAACGCTTGCAGGAAGAATCGCATCACCTGAAACACTGCCGTAAAGCAGTTTGAACACTAATGTACAACTGTCAAAGTCGCTTGACGACTGAATTCATATTCGGTTATTCGCAGTCAACTGGCTTCCAATTTCCTCTGTTGGCTGGACAGATAGATTGAGCAGGACCGCCAGAATTGTTAAGGCCGGCTGAGGATAGGTACCACACGAATAATCGGCTCGTTGTATGTCAAGGTGAGCAAAGTTTCAAACTTCCTACTTGCTGGAACATGCAGATGTATAATTTGCGGGAATGTGAAGCCGGGTCCAGCTCTCCATACTGGACAACGGTTGTGGTGCTTACAGTTCAGTCCCTTTGGTATACATCCATGCTGCACGTAGGTCCTTGTCGGTTTTACGTTTGGCTTGGACAAAAACTGTTCCTCAATCCAATCCCAGACCTCCAAGAAGTTCCAAAAGTCGGAGAAAAGGGAAAGGAGGGACAACCAAGATAAGTTTGCAAGAACAGACGTGGAGTTAAATATTGTTAAAGTCTTATGTTACAACCTTTGCATTTGAGACAAATCCATGTACATTGTGAAACAATGATTATGATGAAAATGTCATTTGAATGTCCTATAAAATCAATAGCCGTATGGGTAGATTGCTAACGTCTGCGTAGAGACAAGGGCGTTGTACCCGTAATTAATCCACGAGCTATCAGTTTAGCATTAAGCAAAGGTTGCGTGGGGAGAGAGGAAAGAAAGTTCGCAGCCTTGAATATGAATATTATAATGACGCTGGGAGTGAGCGTATCAGTGATCATCAACGGCATGCGGATGAAGACTTCTAGCTAACATTCTATACATACAGTGTCCCAGAATAAGTCAACAAACATCAACCGCACATGAGACAGGCTCTTGAAGATAATTAAAGGTTTGATGGATAATGGTGGCTCCAAGCAAACTCCGTAAGTGTGCAGCAATGCTTGGAGCTTACGAAGCATAGCTGCTGCTAGACAGAGGTAAGAAGAGGAGCCGCTGAGTTCACTAGGCTCGAGAGTATCAGTAATCAGCAAAGGCATTTGAAGGAAGCCTTCTTTTTACTACTGTACACCTACAAGCTCCCAGCATAAGGAAACAAACAGCAATTGTATGTGACGCAGCCCATCCCAGATAATAAGCGTTGGAGAAATCAAAGGGTGACTCTTAGCAAGCTGAATAATCGCAGATGCACGGAGCCTAGGACCACTAGCTTCTTCTAAACTGCGGTCGAATTTAAGACAATCGACAAAGGGTGACGCTAGGAAAAATTGTCAGGGTCCTGAAATGGGAATTTCGGCCCCATCTCGAGAAATTGGATCTTATAGTCCATTCCCAGCACGGTTTTCGCAAAGCTCGCTCCTGCTCTATCATCTTGGCTGGCTAGCCGAACAACCTCCTCGTGGTGCCAGCTGGGTGGTTCGGGTTTAACCCGTTCCAGCAAATAGTTCGGCGGCAGTGTTCCAGGACGTGGTGGGTTTTCGCCTGGCAAGCGTTCTCCCTATAAAAAGCCACAAATGTCTGCTTATCAACACTGTGACGTGGCGGATGTGACTCGCCACAAAATAAAGTCACTGGCCCGTGGACATCCGGAAAATGGTATCCAACCCACGGACGTCAATCGCTTATTCTCACATTCCCACCGATAACAAACAGTCAAAAATTCTGCGGCACATTCAAAAATACCAGCTACATTCATAGACGATTGCATACATATATACACCCACACACTTACATTCACTGTTATGCCAAACATGTACTCTTTGGACATTTGGATCCCACTATGTTAGCTAAACATGATCATGCCTGTGCAGGTGTGCCTCGCATTGTCGAGAATAAACGTTTATTTATTTGTTTATTTTGGATTTTGTGTTCTTGGATTTCAGTATGGTCGTTGATAAGGTCGTGCATGAATAGCTACTTGTCCAAAGCCAAGGAATCGTTGTCACCGGAAACGTTCCATTGTGAATTTGCGATTTCATGCACAGTCGTTACTTGCTGGCGAGAGTGAATGAAACGTATTCCAATCCGGTACATTTGACCAGCCGTCTCTCACAAAGCTACGTCCAAGGCTCCGATCTCTTCAACATATTTATCCACGATCTACCGTCTGCGCTTCAGTTGGATTGCTAGATTTATGCGGAGGGTATAAAGATATGGAAGTTGGCATCATTTCTAGAGGATGCCGCCCGACCAACAGTGACGCTCGTGCTCCTGCACAATTGGTCGATTCAGTGGTGCTTTCCCATTAATCTAGACGCATGTTCCGTCCTGCGGTCCTGATTCATCCGGCGCTTACCGAGTAGGTGGTTTCTTGCTCAACCTGCCCCTTCAGCGAGCGATCTAGTCTAGATTTTGTCCTTAGACTTGAGATCGACTCAGGACACTATGAAGGGGTTGCCGCTGCCTACAGTAGGTTTCAAGCTATCCGAATAGATTTCGTTCGCTTGACACCGGAGCTTTTTCGACGTCGTTCCATGTCGCTTGTGCTCCCCGTTCTAGAATATGGCTTCCCTGTTGAATACCCGCTTTCTAAACTTGAGCCCGCCTCGGTTGGAATGGTTCAACGGCGTGGACCGCAGCTTGTCTCCGAGTTACTTGACCTCACTTATTCCCCTTAACTTCGACATTGGAATATGTCTGTAAGGAACACGGTCGCTGGCGCAGGATTTGAGCTATACCCGTCATTTCCACAGGGGAGAGCTAGGGAGAGAGTTGCGGGAATTCTTTCGCCTCAACGTTAAATGTTCGATTAGTGGCCACAAAAGGAATATGTTCAAACCAATTAGGCTAAAGTTACAGTCGTTTCTTGTTCTATATACTTGTGTTGTGAACAACTGGAACCGGTTACCGTCGCCCGTAGCTGATGCGTAGACGGAGGACGACCTCAAAGGATTACTTGATTCCCCCTTGTTACATAAGCCGGGATGGTGTTGCATCAGCTCCGAGTGCGCTGGAATTCCCGGTGGTCCCGTTGCGTTATAAGGAGCTTGCAAGCAATGATGGAGAAGCGATGGAGCTGACAAGGGCTCACCCACCCGCTTTGTATTACCTACTGAGCCAGAAAAACGGTGAGAGCACTTGGTCGAGAGACGTACCTCTTTCGAATTTCGTCCACCTCTGGCAACAATTAAATGATCGCATGTAGTGCTACGTCGACGTTATTTCGGAGAGTAAATCTACTCTTCGTCGCTTGAAGTAATCTGATTTTTCTCACTCATTTGGTTACGTAGGTTAAAGCCTTGTGTGCGCAGGATTTACACTTCATTTGTGTATATATTTTCATAGGCATTGTTCCGACGCATCCAGGTTGGCTGTCATGTTGTAGGTAATAAGTATTCATGGATTCGTCTGTTATCCAGTTTGATGCGATTAGGTCGTTTTAGCCGCACCGGACGCATTAGTCATATGTATCATTACAGGAATTACAGCTTACGGTTAGGCGCGTCATTTCAACGGTATTGCTCACGCCAGTTTTGTTAATTGCGCTGCAGTTGGGGATTAGCTGAACTTGTTACTGCAAATACTTTTCTGTTTTAGTCCGTACTTGTTATGCTACCTCGTGGAACCTACAATATAGCCTTGAAGTTGCTACCACGTTTGGCAGCATATCGGATGGCCAAGTGCCGTCGCCTGCATTCGCAATACTGACACCGATACACAAGCATATCGACAAAGTTAGGCTGTAGCCACTACCTTGTTACGAACATATGAATATATGTCTTATAGAGTGCAAAATACTTAACGAAGTACGCGGCATATTCTCAGTGAAACCAGGCACACCGGTAAAGGCGCTATCAAATTTCTTGCTTCCTTATATGTGCCCGGAGAAGAGCGATGCATTCCTATGGTAAGCTGCTCGAAGTGTAAGAGCTTTGTGTTTGCATCATTCGCCGAACTGTATACCACTGAGGGTACACACACTTTTTTATGAGCAGGGCCTTGGAAACACGCTTTGTAATTCTAAAGGTCTGGCACTAACGGAATTGTGCAACCATAGCACTCTATCTTCCGCTTTACAAATATTCAATGCAAACGCCCTGATAAATAAACGGTTAAATAAAGGGTTTATTTTTGACCACGCGTTGCACGCCTGCAATTTCGTGCTCATTGTAAGATTACAAACTGTGATTGGTTAAGTGCAATGAATCAATAGAATTAGCACATATGTTGATGTGTGAATGTACTTGTGTGCAGGTCAGCTTGCCATCGTATTTAGCAGTATTGTAAAGGTTTACCTGCCTCTCTGATTGTGTCACTAGTGTTTAATGGAGGCTTGATGGTTGTGGACTTGAAGCGGTTTCTAGAATAAGCAAGTGGTGACTTTGATTGGTGGCTACTCACGACCGCCTCGTCAAAGTGCTGTTAACCAAGTCTGTGTGGGTTTATTTTTAAGGAGAACGCTTGCCACGTGAGAAGCCTTTACCCCTTGGGTCACTGTCACCTAACTATTTGTTTTAATGGGATATACCAGAAACACATAACAGTCATCACAAGAAGTTTGTTTGGCTAGGCAGCAACATTTTGTACAACTATTCATGTCATGTAAGGCCAAAATGCTCTGAATTCTCCTATCACCATAGCGTTGAAGTAACCCCACTGCTGCAAACAACTCTAAGCTAAACGCAAGTTGATTACCTTTCCGGCTCGCTTGGCCGATTTCAACTACTGTGTTGTACGCATGCTGTACACACCCAGAATCGTTAGGCGTTGATAGCTCTTCGTTATATGAAGTAATAACCTATGCTTAGTTACCAACAGTGAAGATCTAGCAATACTCCTCCGCCGCACAACCACATATTTTGTCTAGCACGGACAGCCCTTTGACTACGGTCGCGGGGTAGCACACCCAGGTTAATGACTCGTTACACATCCGTCCCTTGATATATTTCTGCCATTGTACTGCTTTGGAGGTCGATTACAAGGGAGGCACGTTTCTTTTTACGGGTGGAAAAATGCTGCTGGGGCTTACTGCGACACGTCCAAGGAATATATGTAAGGCATAATTCGTGCATTGCCGCCGACGTGCTTCTTGTATAAAAAGCAACGAGAATGGACAGGCTGCTAGCTCCAACAACGTCTTGTGAGGACAAAGGTCAACTCATTGTCTTTTACGTCCAAGCTCAGTGGAAACACCAGTGCGTTCACCACTGCACCGGTTTCCCTAACTGCAATCCAGCGTTGGAATGAAAAATATCAATAATATCGAATTGCTTCCGCACCGGACGATTTGGTAAATAAGTCCAAGCACTTAAGATTTTAAGATCGTGTTTCCAATAGCTTCAAATAGAGCACCGACTTTTGCTTGAGGTTTTGCAGGTTTAAAAGAACCTTGCATTCTTCGCGCCGAAACGACCGCTAGTCGTTGCGTACTGACAACTAAAGTGGCTAATATGCGAATGCAAAAGGTAGGAAAGCGCTGGATACCGCAGTTGTTCTATACTTCCGTTGAATGCAAATGTATAAGGTGGATACCCCGAGAGTCAACGAGCAGTAAAGCTTAGTGACACACCTTTAATTGCACTAACCGTTTATGCAGTGGTAGTCGTGAATAAACGAATTTCCCACAAACCAACCGTTGAACTAAGATGATGATCAATATCAGAGCGTCTCACTGCCAAGCAGATAACATTCTAGAGGAAGTAAACCACCTTCCAAGCAGATGACGCAACTATTATTTAACATGAATTTGTTATATTTATGCGTTGCTTGTTCTTAAGCGTAATCGGTGAACCTTTAGGTGAACCTTCTCAGATGCGGACAAAACGAGGTGCACAAGGGCATGGCTTCATTCCGCGCACAACAAAAGCGAATGCATCCGCTGCTTAAACTCATTACGGCTGTTCCGCTGGTTTGATATTGCTCCCAGGCAATTGCTTATAACTTACAGTACTTGCCTACGGATTTGGATGATGAAATCGGGTATCCATTGCGTTCGTGCTCATGAACTGCGCATCCAGTGCGCTCCATACCGTTGGTGTTTGTTTACGAAATTCATATAATTTGCATATTTATCCACTGGGCATAACTGTTTATGTGGTTGATAGGCGTTAATGATAGTCGCTTGTCAGGTAATATGCTTCTCGTTGCGGAAAGGACAAGTCTTCAGTCCGTGCATGATTATTACCTTGCCTAGGATTACGGGACTAGATCATGTTTACGCGGTAGCAAGTAACTTGAGGTCGGTTTTAAGGCGTCCTTAGTTTAGCTACGTCTACATATATGCCCTTTGGTCACCGCCATAGAATTGTTTTATGGTAGTCTGGTGCACGTTCATGAGAAGCGTAAACAAATTAGGAATTTGTTGCGAAGGTTTAAGGAGCAGCATATGGACATTAACATGCAGCAACTTGTAGGTTCATTCGCTTTTCCGACCACAATATCTAAAATATATAAACGTTGCATATAGTAACTAGACAAACTAGAAAACTATCTGTAAGAACGTGAAATAAAAACACTTGTGTCAAGCAGGTGCATCACACTTCGAGCGATTCCTGATTTCTGCTTCGCAACCAGAAAACAGAGGAACCAGTAAAGAAACCTGCTTTCACTTAACAGAGGTCCCGCTTCTTGTGCCGGTAAATTATCAGAGATTCCGACACTTCCACTAGATAGTTGAATTTTGCATAGCAAATACTCGAATCGTCTGTGAGGAAGACAACACTTCCACTGAAGTGACTCTTGGGTAGCGGAACTGCGCCCTTTGAAAACAAAAGCAACTTGCGTCCATTTATTCATCGTACCACAGCATTTCCTAAGGACAGTCGGGTCTAAATTTAGAGCGACCGACTGGTTGTGCATTGACGTGCTAATTTAGGTTTCAGCCGGGCTATGGGGTACCAACCTATAGAATAAACTAGTAAAAGTTTTCTGACCCTACGCAAAATTGTAACTGCGGAAAGTCAACATATCTCGTCTCTACTGGTATTGGCCAAAGCTTATATATTCTTGTTCAGTTCTTGGCTATCATTTGTAGGTTTTTGTGTTTTACTAACCCAGGTCATACATGTTACACCCGGATAACTATTTTGTAGTGTGCTCTGCGTAGTTAGTGTACTTGTTTTTAGACGCGATCCTTTGTTCGACCACCGTAGTCAACTTCCCCGGCTGCAATATGCCAGTAGCGGCTGATTCCGGAGGCACGCTGCGCGATATCTGCAACCGATGTCACAAGTAGATATGCTTATAGTTTCAAGCGGTGGTTACATAATGCTGGCCAATAGCGACAATTCGTTGCTGGGCCTTGCTAGTCTCGGTTAATGCCAACAGAACCAACGTGGGTTTCGCAAAGGTGACGAAGCTTTTGCTTACCGAATGTGACACGTAAGGCGCACACTCTCAATAGGCTCAGCCACTTTCTGCAAGGTTAATATGCACTTGACGACGCAGATTTGTTCACTTACACTATTGCTCAAGTTGTTTTACCAACCCTGACGTCAACCGTCGCAGCTATGCGGACCACATAAATGCAGTAGCTTTGGACAACCATAAGCGACGCGGAACTGCAGGATCATGCGCCCTCAGAGTTAAAGGTAAACGTGCCAGGAAATACCACGCGCCCTACGCTAACTCTCCGTATTGGTTACTACGGCACCAGAAGCAAAGCAGTTGTCTTCACTCGCTATGCGGTCTGTTAATTGTGCAGCGAGAAAATTCTCACACGCCCTGTTTCTATTTCAAGGGTGCTGATCCTCTCGAATGACACAGAGGAAATGCGTTTTGACTCTGCTCAACGCGACAAACACACGCTTGCCTCTCTTCCATAACCTTGAGGAATAGCGGGCAACAGCATCATATTAGTCATTGGGAAGGCAAGATGACATGAAAAATTAAAACGCTGACTAAAGATCGCAAACCTAATCGGCCGTTGCTTCAAGGCTCGATAAATTTGTAAGGCCATCCTGTCGGAAGTTTCTACTTATACATTATTTTGTTGGGTGCGCTGTGCAGAATAGTATAAAAATATATCTGAATTATATACCTAGGCAACGTACAAAGCTTCCCCGTCCGATTGGTGACAACGTGTGTTCTGGTCAACCACACGAATCGTACTGCGCGCGTTTTGGCTATCTGCCTCGAAGGGTGCAAGTGTGGTCTACGTTTGCGACCCTTACTCTCTCCTTAGCAAGAACCAGTTTAACTGCGCCTTTAGCCAGTAGGAGGTTGCTTAACGTTATAAAACATCCAGCTCGCCCATTTATCCGTTTCTTATAGGCTTTTCCGTAATGCAGGACGTATATGAGGTTAGTGCAACCGAGTTGTTCCGCTATAATTGGCGAACACGACCAAACTTTCCGTCATACCTTTACTGTTTTCTTTTTCATGCTGGTTAAATTCCATTGTGCGTCTATCGGTTTTCACCATCCGTGCACATTTCATGTTTTACGTTGGATGCTGTATATTCCTTTTGCTCTGGATATCAGTGGTAGGAGTCCCGAGGGCTAGATCAAAACTGTGGTCACCGCCACTCCGCCATTCCGCGGGAGCAGCTCCCAACATTGCTATTTTCAAACAGACACGTTATTAGCATTTTATACCATCAGATCTAAAAGGATTAAATATTTATACGTTGTAACTGAGGTTCCTCTTCACATCATCCACGATATCGAGGATATTCTGTATTTTCCAGAAGAGATTAAGACATAGAGGAACGTAAAGCAGCGGTTCTCAAAGGCGCATATCTTCCACATTAGCCGCGTGTAACGAAGCCTCTGAGCAGTACGGATTTAGTTAACCTTGAGCCATCGCAGTTATTGTGAAAGATAAGAAGTGTATCCAAATATGAGGTGAAACCGGACGCATTTCTAAAAGTAATGTGGCTGCATGAAATATGTCCCAGGCATGTGCTAAGACATCGCTAACCATAATGGTTCACATCGCTTACAAAATTTGGGAGCCCCAATGGCAGGTTCTACACGTAATATCTAAGTCGAAAAAAGATTACCAAATAAATGGAAGCGAAGGTTTCCCTACTCACTAACAGGTTTGCCGAGTTCACAAAGTGCCGACGCCACTCACTTAGTCTTAAACTGCTAACTCAAGCAAATCGAATTCACCACACCACACGGTTTCATACTTCTGGTATCCTAAGCAATTTGACCGAGGAAACTGGAGGTGCCGCCTGCTTTGCTCCTTCTTATGCGACGCACAAGGAAACTGGCCGACCATTAGGGCTGGAGCAGCAAACGTAGCTATGCAACACAGTGGTCTATGTAGACGAGTGTCACACTATCCAAGAATAACGATTTTATTCATTTATTTTATGTCAAGATAGACAAACTGGTGGTAATAATCTCCTAGATACTGTCGCAGTAGTCGGCGTCCTTCCTCGTGTGCATAACGACGTTACCGGAAGGCGGACGCTTCTCTACGTTCAGCCAACAGCACCAGCATATGCGTGCACGGGCAATGAATGCGCGGGCTTAGCCCTTATTTGAGGGGTATTCAGGGTTGTTGACATCCAAAGTCCAAGGAACTGGACGGATTTGTTGCACCACTTCATCTTGCTCGTCCACACCAAAGAACAACTTATCGGCCAGACGACGAAGCTTTCCTTCGTTTGAATATCCAGCGCTGTAGCATTGCTCAGCCCGGTGTATGCTACTGCCAATGCACTGGTCGGGAAATCGCTGCTTCAGAGCTTTCCAGCAGTATTTCGTCCAGCGTCATTTCTGCCAATTGCATGTGTAGCTACACCACTTCCAATATTCTCCAAAAGTCCAGCCGTCTCCGCAAAAGCCTGAAGGCTGTCTCAAGACAATCTTAAAAACCTCCTGTGTGGAATTCGAGCACATGCTGGAACTTCGGATAGTCCGAGGTTCCTATTGCCCTCGGACTCCGCCGCTACAACTGGCATCGCAAAAGTGCGGCGTTTGGCTACCTTAAGGGGATTATCGCGCCCAACAAAGCGCAGCTGTTCCTGACCGACCTCCGATGCTGCATATCCACTATATCACAGCAGTTACACATGGAGCTTGTGTATTCCAAAAGACTGATAAGTTGCGAGCTTATCATGAAACCCCGGTCGCAAAAGTGGAAACCTAAACTCGCCGTCACTACACCATTTGGCCTGTACCAGATCTGCGAGTGGCTTTCGGTATGCGAAACGCTGCAAAGAAAATTCAACGGTTCACTGACTTCGACCTGCGTTGACATGATTTCGCCCATCGGTGTATCAACGACATCTTCGGGTTTGTTCCGATATAGCACCACAATATACCTATTGCGCTTCTGCTCCAAGCAATCGAAAATACAGCATTCTAACGTAACTTAAACCAAGGACCTAATAGAAGTTACGGGTCAGAAGCCAGCCACCCAGCTTGTTCTTCAATTCTAACTTTGAATTCCTTTCCTTTATGCTAAGCTAATTTTGAGGATCACCATGGAATAGCTTGAGGAGCATCAGCCATATGCCACTATGCTCAAATTTCGCCGATGATATATACAACTGTTGAGTTCAAACAAGAGCACTATCGTCGTCGTGGGTACCAGAGCTGGGAGGAGCATCACCAAAACATGCTTGGATAACAACCCAATTTTCTAAGCCCTCTAAAACGCATTTCATCTACACACAACGCGATAATGTCACTGTCACGACAGCAAGTCAATAAGAGGACGCGTGAAAGAGCTTCTGACCCTCCACGGGCCGTTAACATCCCAGTAGCCTCGTGCACAGTTGCTTCAATTACACAGTTGATGTAGGTCAAAGTGTAATCAGGTAAGGGTTGCAGACAAACTGTGCATAATGAATGAGGTAGTGTTTGGAGACCATAAAGGCGCGCGACAATAAAAGTCTGTGGGAGGTAAGTAGCCTTCTGGATGAAAGTAGACTAGTTCAGCACATCGACGAGACGCCGTCTTCACACATAATAAACGAAGTCAGCTGTGGTGCCATCCGATGAACCCAAGAGCAAGCAGAGGGTGACTAGCTTGTTTCCTGACTGACATCGACACAGGTTAGCTCCTTCGAGTAAACAACCTCGCCTATGTATAACACCAAATTGTTCGCCTGGTACTAGCGTACCCTTCAATACCCAAGGCTGACTTTGCCCAAGTGGAGGCAACAATACCCTTAGGTTTTGCATGCGCCACAGTGTTTATTGGTTCCAGTAAGGCCGCCTTGGTGGCTTCAACCGTGCAAGTTATGCAGGCAATGATAGCGCTGCTAATTTGCTATACATATTGTGACTGTACAACCGAATCGGTAACTTCGCGGCAACAATCAAATTAATTGCAAAGGATGAATTAATTCTTAGCACTGTTATGACAAATTACAATGAACTACGAACTAGAACCGAGCTGAAACCGCTGTATTTTGTGCAGCTGTGGATAAACAGAGGTAGCAGCTCATCTCGCTTGAGTTGAGGGATTAGGTTATTACAATCAATAACTATCAGCAAGCGCAGAGCTTGTCTTCTATCCCAGGGATGACAGACACGGAAGATAATACACAATATTGTTTCTGAAAAAAATAATACTCTTACAAGCAAACATCCCTGCTCAAAGACGACGCCGCTAAACAAGCTGAGACCCCTACGCATCCCACTAGCCCTGGGACAGCAAAGGCAGGGACCTCAGCTTAATCGACTCCTAGACGGGACAGTTGGCTGTGTAGCACATTGGTGTCTGACGTACCCGTCGGTAGTTCGTTGGAAGAATTTAATCGAAAGGCGATTGCAGCCCATGGTTTAGCAGTAAACACTAAAAGCAGAGGGAATTCACAAGCAAACCAGCAGCTTTCCTGCTCCGGGTAAACTAGGTTTTAAGAAGAAAACTGACTTCAATGTCGTTGTGACAAACGGTGATCAATTAAGCAACGCCACCATGATAGGTCAACCCTATATCAAACCGCGAAAGTTTGTGGTACCAAAACTAGTCTTAGGAAAAGGAGTAAGTACCACCTGCACTCCATCTGCATACAGTGCATCTGCAGCTAGTATTTTAGCTAACATTTCCCAACACGTTCCTCAGCACGGTCATGACTTTCAGGCAGTCGATCACCTGCCGCATCTCCTGGACGGCTACCAGCGCATATAAGGTCTGGACCGGCATAGTCCCTTTACCTTACTCCACATCCAGCAACTGTGTGTTTACTAAGTAGGGAAGAGCCGCGACAACCTCATTCGGACACCTTACACTTCCCAAAGAAATTGTAAGCTGGTACGTCCGCTGACACGGTCATTACAACTTTTACAAATGACTCAGTTGCTTCCCGGGATATCTTTGCGTCAGCAATGAAGCTAAGGTACACCGGTCAATTTTTCGCAATTCTACTTCTCAACGCCAGGTCACAAAACAACAAGTTGCATACACTACGTCCCCTGGACATCCCTGCTGCTCCGGATAAATAAATAAATGGTATATTCTCGGTAAAACGAGACACACCTGTAAAGACGTGAGCAAATATGCATACAAACATAGCCTCTTTGGAATGTTAAAACATTTCGTTTTAATGAAAGGTATAAACGAAAAGCTGTAGTCCATACGAGTGAGCAGTTTGTCAGGTAATAGTCAGACCAAGGAACATGATGGCGCTTTGACGCGCAAAATTCAGTCATAACTGTTGCGTCAAGAAACAGGTTGGGGGTAATTTCGCCGTGTAGTTATCCATGAGCACAGGAGCCCAAACAACGTTTTGGTGCAATCAATGACCATTAAGTAATCGGAATAATCTGTGCTCCATCAAAGCATTCTTTCTAGTAAAATCAGTTGCACAGGTTGGATGTAAAAGGCTCAGGACTGCGTCAGTGTGAAAGGTTTAGCTGTGGCTTTATTTTGTGGCGAGTCACATCCACCACGTTGCAGTGTTGTTAAGCAATTCTAAGCTATGCTTCTAACAGGAACGTGATCTGCATCATTTTACTTTGACGATTACTATTTCTTTCAAGACTAAAGCTGCTTACAGAATCTCGTAGTCACAAAAGTGGTGGATGAAGTGCAATTTACCTTAAACCAAGCTACCTTGCGGGAATCAAAATCGTACGTAGCGCCGAGCAATGGACTCTATACGGATAATAGCCGACATCCTAGCTACCGCACTGTTACTTGGATGCGTTTACAGGGATCCTGATACGTCAAATTTGAGTGATCAGGCAATTACAGCTACCGTTCAGCAAGTAGCGAGCCATCCGTGTCCATGCAAGCTCGTTGCGGAGGATTTCAACCTGTTTGCCATGCAGTGGCTCCCGTCTACCTCCACAAAATACCTAGCGGCCACGCAGCTTGCAGCAATTTTGGAGGATGGGTGCAACATGTTACCGAGCCAACCAGGTAAAAAAATTATTAGACTTAATAATTACTCTAGGTTTACCCAAACTAAGTATCGCTTCAGGACAAGAATTCCCGGAGAGTGACCACATTGTAGTAGACAGCTAAATGTACTTAAAATGCCGGGCCATCCGTCCTGCTGGAACAGATACTATTAAGACCAACCTCCCGTAGAAATCCATAAACTAGCCCAGCATTACTATGATTCTTAGGTTAAGAAACTAGGACGAATTCGTTCTCGCAGTCACTCTGTAGAAGTCAACTGCAATATTTTACAACAAACTATACGACTTTTTGGATTTCATGACTTCCTTTTATCAGGTAAATAATATCTCACTAAAAGATATGTGGCGGACGAAGGTGCACGCTACTGTGCGACAACAACGACAGTCCTAAGCCAAGGCGTCTAACGTTGTGCACGTTCTGTAAGCCAATGAGATTGCAAGCAGCTAGCAGCCAGATTTATACTTGTTAAAACCACCCAGGCAAGTGCGGTAATGGCTGGTGTGAGCAAACCCAAGCTGCTTACTCGATTTCTGCTTTCTGTCACTCCTCATTATGTGGCAATGATCACTTCCATACGTGTTGGCCCCATCGACGCAATTTAAGACCCATGCTTTACATCAAGGCATACACCTAATTATTCAAACAGTCCCAGTAAGTAGAAATGCTCCCGGTAACTACTGAACCACACCTGCACACCAACCATTCGATCTATCCTTTTTGGTATGACCTCAAACGTATCCATTCCGCTATCTAGGCAATTAAGCCATCTAAGAACCTTAGCCCTGCTAGCATAACACCCATTTCAGTTAAGGACGGAGGCAAGGACCTTCCGATAGTTCACTTAAAACTCTTCACGCTCTATGCAGAAGGGCGAATACTTTTTGCATGGAAACACTCTGTCATCACAATGTGCCACAACCGTGGTTCCGTACAAGAAGTCCACAACTAACGGCCCATAAACCACACATCCATTAGCTTGTGCGTGATGGAAATATCGGGTAAGAGGGCAATCCTGGACATCCTGTATGAATGAGAGCATGTTAACAGGTCACAGCAAGGGCTTTTAAGCGCTCGGTCTTCCGTTACCTACCAGCTGGTTTTGTTAACCTCGGCTTCAGTGGGCGAGATTCAGAGCTAGCGGTACTTACACTATAGCTCAATTTGCAAAAGGGCTTTGGAAGGGTCCCCATATACACTTATCGCATAACCTTGAAGCTTACGTTAGCTGGAATCCTACCTAACCTGGCGCACACAGTCTGTGAAAATTGCGCAGAATGAAATAACCGCTGTCACAGTTTCCAATAGCGTCGTGCAAGAGAGCGTGCTTGAACCGATCCTGTTTGTATTAATGTGAACGTCCTCTGTTACAGTCTGCCTCTTGGCCGCCACTTTCTCTTCGTTGACGATATAATTTTGCATATATCTTTCCCTCAGGTACAAGGATTTCTACACGGCGAAATCCGCAACCAAATGTAGGCGTTACAGACATGGTGATAGCATTGGCAAATGAATTTTTCCGCAGGTAAAGCGGGAGCCATGTCTCACAATGCTCCATACTTGATAGCACGTTAACATTAAATGGCATACCTATCCAAACCAATATTTTGGCTAAAGAATTATGCACACACTACTCTATGTGTTTTATCTTCTCAGGGAATGTGCAACAGCAAATTGCAGGCTCGACCAATAGACTTCCAAATAGGCTTTCGTATACGTACAGCAAATGCACAACTATAATTTTATCGGAGGGCGGTTCCTTCACATATAGAATATCCCACCTTTAGCTGCAGCAAGTTGCATATTGCTAGCAAAGGCTACGCTGTGGCTTACCAACACGGTAACTCCAAAAAATGTAACGCTCAGTTATCTGCACAGGTGTAGTCACCTTAAACTCCAGCCTGTATGGTTGCGACTCATTGCCTTAAACCTATGCTTCTTGCCAAAGGTAACACATCAAACCCTCGCACCAAGCACTGCAAAGAGGGTCAAAAATGGACTACAGAAACGTGTTAAGCTGTTGCTCATCAACTAGCACGGGAGAAACAATGTTTACAAGTCTTCCTAGTTGCGTAGGTAAATATCTGGAGCAAGTTACCATCACGGCCACGGGAGGTTTACAGTCCGCATGCTTTCAAAGTGAAGTTACAAAGCTTTAATCTACCAGCTAATATAAAATGACCCTTTACCATTTGCCAATCGGATTCTCATCTTGCTGAGACTGGTCCAGCTTGAGCACCGCGGGTGACTGGTGTGGCCCTACAACCTTACTTTACAATCCTCTTAACCGCGTGGCATACAAGCACCTGCACCTTGGGCTCACAGGGCATACTTAACTACTGAGGCTTTATGCAGCCTCGTCTACCCAAAGCCGATGCTTACCTGCATCGAGCTTCACTCTGCCATTCTCTCCTAACTTGATTACTACCGAAGCTATCCCACTCGTCCCCTGCCCGTATATTGCCACCGGTTTGTTAATCATGCCCTAAATTGTTTCTTACTAACTGGATACATTTGCCTTATAGCATCATCGATAAATTCCTATATATTTTGGCCGACTTCGCGACCGTGCGCCTAAGGGCAGCATTCACTTCCCATTACCTTACCAGCTTTAGACAGTGGACTAAGCTGCTTCAAAACGTCTGGTCGCTCGCTTAGCCAATTCACTGCATAATTATTAGCTATTTAACCTACTCCCTACATCAATTTGCTCTTAACCACAGCTTTCGAACCTACACTTTAACCTCAGGCTGACGGTCCTTATACACAGTGTAACATGTTAGCAATCCCGTAGGGGATAACCAGCACGTTAAAACCGTGTATTGTTTTCACCAGCGGTCACCCTTTCTTTCATCTAATCCATCACTGCAACCACAACACCCATTAGGTCTCAGCGGATTAGTCGCACGCATCTTACAGGTGCTAAGACTAAACTTATGAATACAAAGTGTATTTGGCTATTTTGGTTTAGTTCTGGCTCGTTTCGGTTTCTCCACTGAAATTTGATCCACAGGCTGCAAGGACCAACCGGTAACCACACACTTCCGGCTTCCCTTCTTCAGTGGTTGCTTCGTCAATGTTCAAATTGCTCAACCAATGGTACCGCCTAGCCTAAGGACTGGCTGGTTTGCAACTCAATAAGTATTCCTGAAATAGGATATCGCAAGGCAATAATGAATTCATAAGAGCAGGCCAATTTCTGTCCTTCCAGCTTATCTTCACTTACATTTCTTAGTTTTCAGCTATACTATTAAGCACTTTCCAATTACTTAGAACACTAAGTGGTGACAAAATATTAGGCTTATGGCCTATTAGGTACACGTACCAAAAACGTTCTACCAGACCTAAGCTTTGTGTAAAATGTAAGTTATTATTGTTGCTGCTGATACACACAGTGCGTCCAAGGTAGCATTAGAATTGTCCGAACCATCGTCTAAAGCCCGGCTTTGGATGTACCTCTATGTGCCACAGTAGATGTCAGCTGCTACGTTACTCCACCTTTTATAATTAAATGCAGTATGCATACAGGCATATATATAATGGATGATAAACGGACCACTATAAAAAGCCATAGACGCAAAAATCCAAGTGGCACTCCGCTTATCATACCTTGGCTCCATATACTTAGTTATATCTAAGGCTTTGACGTGCCGGTCAACGGCGGAAGCATTAGTAGAATAGCAACCTAACACCAAATCCTCTTCTTTACTCGCTGTTGCTAGCATGACATTCGCATTTTTAGGTTCCGTTTTACTGTCACGAACGCTAGCCGGCCAGAGAGAGTCCCACTGTCACACTTGTTCGCTGGACATGCAGAAAAGCTTCACCACCACATTGTCTTAGCCTGACCGCCCGTGCGTTTTTTAACTTTTAGCTGGCTCCTGAGCCTATTATGCGTTATGCGTAAAGCTGGGTGCCTAACCAGCTCCCACTTTGTTACCAACTATCCTACGCTTGATTTACCTTATTAGTTTTCGTTAAATGCACTAGAGCAGCTCTCCTCAGAAAAACCATTAATGTAATAACCAATGCAACATTACGGTACTGGATAATAATGCTACCTGGATTAACAGGCTGGATGTCTCTTCAAAAATTTGAAAGAGAAATAGTCCAAAATCAAGCGATGGGGTGCACCAAAGTGTGTATCAACACATGAGACAAACTGATCAACCCCAGAAGCATTGCTCAATGCCCAAACGCAGGTCCTAATGGATTTCACACCCGGAAGCTTTTGCTAAATTTTCCGAAATTTATTTCGTTATTAATAACGAAAGGCACCTATAGCTAACTGGTGTTGTTGACATAGCTTTAGGATATAGAAAATAGGCACCAAGAGATAAAACTTGCGAAAATTGGCTAAGCAACTTGTGCGTTTTTAGGCCAAATGGGACAACTGAACCCAAAGTTCCCGCGCGTTATCCAAACAGGCCTAGCTCATGCAGTCTTAATATAATCTTTGCAGGTATGTTGCGCTTAAAATGATACCGTAATCTATATTCATTACGGTTTATGTGGCGTAGTATTCTATGAAAAATATACACTGAGGCCTTTTGGACGTGGGCTTATTATAGGTTGTCCTGCATTCATTTGCATTTATAACATTCCTTACTGTATTCATAGCCTTTCTGCAAAACATTATAATTTATTTGCCTAAATTTGCTACGGCTGCCTAAAAGGCTTGCATTTAGGCAACCTACGTCGTATCTGGTTGCTGCTGGGAATGTTGGGCAAACTTGCATTCTCCAGATAGTACTCCTATATGGAACGTACACCGCCTCGCTACATTTTATACATTTTGTTGCCTGCTTGCCAAGCGGAAAGCCATTTTTAGCGAAATAAATAATAGCGTATTGGTAGACCGGCATTCAAGCTCGAAGAACTTCCTAACTACTGCACGTAGCGCAACGATTTCCCTTTTAACCTAATCAGTGAACAAAACTTGTACTAAGTAGCTTAGCTTTGTTTCACTTTTCGCACTATGCTTGCTTTAGTAAGGGTTGTTCAGCTTACTGCTTTTTACTTAGTTTAACTAGGGCTAGAATACAAATTAAGCGCGAAAGTTTGGTTATTTGTACCGTTACTTTGTATTTTCTAGTAGAGTATGTCGTCCTTGTATGTCTCTTACATGGAAAGTTTTAATTTCTTTGTATTTCTAGAAATTAAGTTTCCACTTTGGTTTTTAACTTTCACCGCTCTTATTCCTTTTCATGTGCGCACGGGTAAAAATGACGACTAAGTGTGCCGAAATAGTCATAATAATTTATAGTGAAGTTCGTGGAGACTTGGAAACCGCTTTCAGAGCAAACGTGCACAACTACGGCTCCGCACATACTTTCGCCACTGATAAACTTATGGAGCAGAAGGTCGCAGGAAGCCAGAAGAAATGTAAATTAAATGAATTTATAGAAAAGTTCGGAGATTATTGGGTACTGCATCCGAAGATAACGTGCACAAATGCGGTTCTGCACGAATTTTGTCGCTAATAAAATCAACTAACACCTAAGCACCTGAAGGAGCCAGATGCCCCTCACATTAGGGGCGTAGAACTCAGTTAACTGTACACGTAAAAAGTATCATTCGTAATTGCGAATGGGTAACCTATACTCTTAATCTGTTCGCTCTCCCATTGTAAAAGCATGAAATTTGTGTAAATATTGATCTGATACCTTTCGGACACAGCACCTTGCAAGTATAAAAACACACCATTAGTTATTTATTTATGTGGTTTACCAGTAGCCCATGCTTGAAGTTTCAGAGGAAACCCGACCACTTGAGGTAGCCCTGAAAGGTCGCATATTGAACTCCAAGGGCCAACTAAAGAGCGGAATCTTATAGGTCATTCGCACGTTAGCTTAAATGAACAAAATATTTATGATTCTTAGATTGTAAATTGACGACTGGTCAAACGATAACCCAACACAGTTGCACACCCTACCATATAAATAAATAAATATTTTATTCTCCACTATGGAAACACGCCCATAGAGGCTTGATCAGATATGTACAACTGTACAGAGATTTTATGGCAACTGTAACAGTGACAGTAGAAAATTGTTCATATGTCCATGATTGAAACTGTACAATGGTTAAAATGCGAAATAATAAGTTGGCTGTCGAGAAACCGGGACCTCGGCTAATAATAAATTGAGAATCCTGAATGATCCATTGGAAGATAATTGAAGAGCACGCTCAAGAGAGATATGCTAATACAGTGAGATCGTGCACAAGTAACGCAAAGTCAACTGTGATGTCGTAGAAGGCAAAAAGATGACAGTATGTGCAGATGTAGAAGTTCCAGTGTGACGAACCTATCTAGAATGGTGACGCCAGTTGACCTGCAAGTGTGAAGTTATGGGCTGTGACTTTATTCGGTGGCGAGTCACATTCGTCACGTTGCAGTGTTTTTAAACGGACATTTGTGGATTTTTATAGGGAGAACGCTAGCCAGGCAAAACCCACCGCGTCCAGAAACACTGCCGCCAGTCCATTGAATGGCAAGTTGCAACTGGCTAGGTTTCTGGTTGAATGTTTGTTTGCTCGGTTATTCGCGGTCAGGTTGCGTCCCATTTTCTGTCGGTTGATACGTTAGCCTGGTGCCTATTGCGTACTTGAGTCCTGTCCCGTGCCTGATTAGTAGGTCGGGAACCAAACATACTTTTTGCATATATCGTGTTGATCCTATGCAGCACAACGTGAAGTCTCCGAGGGATATACCTTGAACTAAGTTGAATTCTTGTTGAAATCTTGAAGGATAGAATATGGTTTCCACGAAATAATGGCAGATCCCCAGGGTATGTAGTAGAATTGAGTAGAAATATAGGAAAGCATGGCCAATTGAGCGGTCAACTCAGATTGAAGAGCTCCTAATGACCAATTGTTCTGGCCTTGTATCGCAGGAGAATGTGCCTTCGGAAGTCGAAATTATTTCTCCAGGCAAGAGTAATGTGGCAGAGATAGCGTTAGACAAACTGAACCCAAAGGTTCAAGTCTCGAAAAATTTGTATCCGTGCATGATAACGAATGATTTGTCCGGTTAGTAAGTTGTAAAGGGGTTGATAATCTTCCGCTCATCTCCAGATAAAGGAACTGTGTGGCTTGTATTGTTGTCGCAACGGTAGACTATTCCTTGGTTGTGTGTCGCCGTACCTGTAACAAACTCGGAAAAAAAGAAACGAACAGAAACAGCCAAGCAGACAGAAGAAATGGATGCGTCTGAAATGCAATCGATCAATTGTGGCGCTAAATGAACTATTGCCTCCTGTACACGTAACTGTTATTTAACTATAGCATATACATTTGTATCGTAAATGACGAAACACGAGGAGAAGCAAGCAGAAAACGGATCAGTAGAGAATAGCAAATTGTTCCAAAATATGAATGAAGATGAAGAAAAGGGAGTTTAAGGGGTCCTAATGCGCATGTGCTCAATTGGTTGGAACCAGAGAGAGGAGGACGATGCGTGCAGATTATGGGGAAGAATATAACTCAGAAAGAGTGACAGGGACACGAGGCCTCAATATTAAATTGGCAGAAGTGTAAGAAGTCAGGGAGGACAGAAGCATGTAAGTTAGCTTCGAATGAAGAAGGAATGCAACCGAAGGAAGAAAGGGTGGGTAAAACAGGTTCTATTGAGGAGAAATGGAAAAGCCGCCGACCTTCTTCAGGTGATGATTCATCCTTGTCAATAAAAGAAGGATGAGTAATGCCTAGTGGTGTAATTAAGGTGAGGGTAACAGAGCGTTGCATCAGCTGTAACTAGGTCAGTTTTATCTCAGAAGTACGAGAGAGGTCAGAAAACCAGGGACCGTTCAGACAAAACCAGGTAAGTCAGCAAGGTGAAGCTAGGCCGCCAAATTAAGGTATGAATAACCGTACTGAGTGTCACTATTAAAGAAGCAGTTTAGGACGAAAGTGGCTAAACGAAGTGACAGTTAGCCTTGGAGTGATCTGAACAGGCTCTTGGGTCTGTTAAAACTTGATCATTAGGGACATAGTAGTCCAAAGAAAAGAGACCATCAAGACGAGAATAGTGTGTCAGCGCATAGAAAGAAAGCCGTATAAGTTAGATCTAAATACTGAAAGAGAGCATCGGCATAAAGAGAAATGTTAAGGATGAAAGGGGGATATAATAACAATGATGAGTTATGACCAACAATGCGTTTGAAGTAAAGGTTACAAGGCGGTACTTCGGCAGAGCCTATGTCACTTAGATCTCAGAAGTCCGAGGTGGGCCAGAATGTAGTAGACCATTCAGACGAGTCCGGACCAGCCAGCAAGATAAAGCTAGACCGCCAACTTAATGTGTGAATAACAGTGATGACTGTCAGTAGACGCTTTTGGGACGGCAGCAGCTATATGAAATGCCAGTTAGCATGCCAAGGGAAGGTCTCGGGATGAGGGGTACAGACTGTTTGGAATGTAGAGCCTACAGTAGTAAAGTCTCGGATGTCGGCGAGACGTCAGAAACAGGGGACTGGTCAGCCGAGGGTAGAAAAGAGCCAGGCTCGAAGAGATATCCGTCCAGTTAAAAAAGTAATGCAAACAGCGCGCGAACAAGAAAACGCTTTATTGAGGAGAAGTGAAAAAGCCAGCCGTATTTTTGGGGTGATGTGAGCAGACCGTTAAGTCTGCCCATCTGTGATCATTAGGGTCCCAGTAGTCGAAAGCAAATACACCACTGATACGAGATTAGAATATCGGCTCAAAGAGTGAAACCCGTAGAATTTAGGTCTCAGTACTAAAGGAGAGCATCAGCACAACAGACATGCACAGGAAGAAAGGGGACACAGTAATAAGGATGAATAATGTCCAACAATGCATTTGAGGTGAGGGTTACAGAACGTTGCATCGGCAGAAGCCAGGTCATTTAGATCTTAAAAGTCCAACTTGGGTCAGAAAGCAGGAGACGCTAACGATCAAGGTGAATCCTGGTCACCTTGACTAATCCTCCGGCTTAGTTTATGCTTTCAAAATCAATGCCCTTTCGCCATCGAGGAAGATCTTTGTTCATTTGCAACTAGATGCCATTTCTTGATTTAAATCTACAGGTTTTCAGTTGTAGTCCCATCTTTGCCCATTGTGATGGTAAACAGGTTCACCACGCCTACTTCTCACATCTGTTTGGCACGCGCGCTCTCATCTCAAACGCGCAGCTGTGCATCCGCAGATAAACGAGATTCCACACTTGCGCAGAACATAGAAACCAGGTGTCGGAAGCATCCGCAAGTGTGCGTGCTTAACAAAACAGTAAAAGTTTATCATGCGCATTGAACATGATATATCTTTTAGTGGCAATTGAATGATTAAAGATGGAAGTGGCAGACGTGAATCGTACGCTGCAAACGCTTATGGGTTTAGACAGGATACTATTTACGTACATTCTCCCTATGCCTACAGAAGCACGTAAGTGGCGTGGTGACCGATATTGATGCCTAAAGCTGCGCCGTTCTAACATATCCAAATATGTGCCGGAACGAACGAGGAAGCAACTATATACGATTCTACTGCTATTTAATAAGATGGAAAAGCTGCGATATCTTGATGCATCTCCTACAGATCCGAGTATTTAACCGATAACAGCTGTGTTACTATTTATGGTCGACTATCTACTACTGCTTTACTGTTTGGCATCCTTGGTAAGTTGTTGCGCGACGCAATTTATTGCATGAAGCAAAAGAGTACGACCCGACAGTTAGCGGGCAATATAAACTACTTCGGCGCACATGACATATGCACCTTCAAGCAACTATGCATGTACCTAGCGATGCTAATAAATATTTGTGCTCAACTATGCGATGTATGCTTATGAAGGCATGACGATCTGCGTGCAACTGTACAGGCGTTTTGTGGCAACTGTGACAGCGAACGTAGCAAATTGTTCAGATGTCCATGATTTAAACTGTAAAAAGGGTACAAATGTAGGATGAGTACTTGGTTTGTCTTGAGACCGGGACATGCTTGTAGTGTCATAATCAGCCTGCAGTGTATTTCCGTAATAAATCTGCCAAGGATGGATCAAGCACCTCAAAAGATTGATTGGAAAATAATTAAAGAGCAAGATCGCCAGAGATGTGTGTACCTAATGCATAGATCAACGGTGAAATCGAAGAACCCTAAGTGACGACAGTGTATGCAGATGTAAAGTGGCAGTGTAACCAAGGTTTAAACAACGGTAAATGTAGCGCTTGTGGATTTATCTATGCGAAGTAACAGGCTGTGGATTTATTCAATGGCGATTCGCATCAGTTTTGTCGTAGTGTGGATATACGGACATTTATGAACATTTTAGGGAAAACGCTGGCTAGGCACAAACCCGCCACGTTCTGGGACACGGCGCCGACCCATGAGATAGGCAAGTTGTTGCGGGCTATGTTACTTGCTGAGCAGGTATTTACTCGGCATTTGCAGTGAAGTAGCGTCTAATTTTCTGTTTGTTTGACGAATGTTAGACGAGTGCCTGTTTCGTCTCAGGTCCTGTCATGTCCTCACTAATGGCTGAGCCAGATTTGTAGGGCATGAATTGAACGCTTTTAAAATTTGATGTTTTGGTCGTCCATAGTATTATGTAAAGTCCCTAGTCGATATTCAGTGAAATATGCTAAAGATGGTTAAAGCGCTGCAGAAGGCCAAACACAATTGTTCAAACCCAGGAAAAATAGCAAACAATCCTGAACAACCACTCAATGGTCCTCCGGGGGTAAGTTGCAAAATTAGTTGAAAAGATAGGCGTCCGCGGCTATTTGATAGGTCAACGCGAACTGAGTAGCTCCAGCTGGGTGTTGAGCATGAAGTAAGTATGCAGCTGCGAATAATGGCTGCACACAATTGTTATGGCCTTACTGAAGGTTGGCAATGAATCAGAATTTGTCCAATCAAGAATCACATAGCATCCGCAGGAAAATCTTCCTTCTGAATAAAAAATTGTAGCCCCTTGTGTACAGGTTAATATTAATTGTCAACAGGAGAGCTTCAGGTATGGAAAGAGGTATAATTAGACGAACTGGGCGCAACTGTCCGGTGCTCCGGAAAATGGTAGCCTTGCAAGTTAATGAATAATTTGACCGGTCAGTACGTGGTACCAGCGGCGGATACTCTTCTATGCATACCCAGGCAGTGGAATTTGCGTTGCATAGTTTACCGTTATGACCGCAGCGATAGACTATTTCTGGGATACTTGACGCTGTACCCGTGACATCCTCGGGGAGATGGGCCACAAAAGAAAGACAGCTCCGCAAACAGCCGAAAGTACTGCCCCCGGAAGGCAGTCGAGCCCATAATCAGCTTTGACAGTGATCAAAATCCTGCACCCCTATTACCATGTAACATTGTTAATGATATATATTGAGCATGTGCTCCATAACCGTTACGAACTACAAAGAGAAGCGAGCAGATGGCGAATTATTAGAGAATGGAAGAGACGTTCCAAATTTGAGATGAAAATGCAGAAGGGGCTACGGGTGACTTTGTAGGGTCCTTAATGGAATAAGCAACAATTTTCGAATACCTGTGAGCAACGTACAAGATGCGCTGGATATGGAACGAACCTAGCGCTCAGAAGTAGCGACAGCGACGCGTTATCTCAGAGTCATAAATAAATGGAGTTTCAAGAAGGTAACAGCAAACGGACGCTATGAAGTTAACGTGGGAAAGGCGGTCAAGGTAAAAGCAGCGTAGGCCCAGCAGGCAGGTGGCACTAACGGAAAAGTAGTGGCTAACATAGTGACTTTGTGGTGACTAACGAACCACAGCCTAGGCACAGCGATAAGAGTTAGGGGAGTGGCAACGTCAGGTAAGAGTAGACGTACGTTGGTTGAGGAGCACAATTAGTTAGTTGGAATTAATGGTTTTGATTTAGAGTGAGACCGGCGGAGAGCAGGACGCCAAATCGCTGCCGTCGGAGGTAGTAAGCATGCGAGGCGACTTCTTCAGCAGTGTGGTAGCGGTGTGTTGCCGCAGAGATAGGTAGTCTGGTAAAGGTAGGTTAGGAAGAAGATAAAGGCAGGCCGTAGAAGGTAGGTTGTCGGCGGAACGACCGTTGGGAACTGAGGGGTGAGAAGAGGGCATATAAGTGGAACGAAACAGCCTAGACCTTTTAGGTCCCGGTTGTACACCAATATTTCCAAATCCTTCCCACCAAGTAGTATGCTCCTGTTTCATCGCCTTGAACGTAGGATATCCTGGACAGTAATGCTGCGCTCAACCATCCACGGTACATATTTATTAAGTCACGCTGTCAGCCATCGACAGATATTGGAGGCAGCGGGTTTGCGAACAGCTGCGAGATAAAGCCGTCAGAATGCGGCCTTGCCATTAACAGTCGGCGCAACCTACGATTCATGGCAGTGTTCAGTGGCTTGGTGGGTTATTGTCTGGCTGGTGCTCTCCCAACGGAAATCACAGATGTCTGCTTAGCAACACTGTGACTTGGTGTATGTGATTTCCCACCGATTACAGTCACTGCCGTTCGCATCACACTATCAAGTCCCTTTACTTTACACACCACTAACACAGATACCTACGCTCACAAAATTTACGTACTTTATATAGCATATTCAGTCCTACGTTAGCAACACAGCGCTAAACATTCTGCTTCCCACAAGATGACATTAAGTTTTCACGCTCTTGCGCGGAATATATCCTGAAGTTAGCGAAACGCCAGTGCTTGTCGAAAGTTGAGCGTGCGTTATTTGGCGTGATTCAAAACCTCTAAAAATAAAAGTTTATTATATAGCTCGAACTTCGTCCAATCTGGACTCCATCAGACAGCCGCCACACGCCCAAAAAAGCACTACTCGCGCGTTCCATTTTTCTGGAAACGTCAGCAGTGCGCATTCCAACGGACCGTGGTAGAGCTCCAACCGGCAAATCGACTGTTGCCAGTCCGCGGATAAGAATAATGAGTTACGAATTGCTATATATAACATCCAACATCTCATACTATCCCCTAAAAATTTATTTATTTTATGCTTTATTTATTTAGAGCAGGCGAATAGTACGATGAGACAAGGCCAGGGTCTTGCACAAAGAATTATCCGTACAATTGAAGAAAGATTGCAAACAGTGAAGTCGGAAAAGAAACCATATGGTCGGAAAAATTAGGTTTTATAGCCAAAAGGTGGAAAAGCCAACTACGTTCTCAAGGTAATGGGAACAGGCAATTGAGACTGCCAAACCTTTATCGGTATGGTCTCAGTGGTCGGAAACAGGAGACCATTAAGCCATATTATTATGTTTGAATAATAACAGAGAGCGTCCACAGAATTACAATGTCAACAAGGAAAGGGAAAATAATAACGGGTGCATCATGACAAGCAATGCTCTTAAGCTTTGTTACAACTGGTTGTTTTGGCAGTGATTGGATCATTTACACAGCGGTCTGGGATAGACCGACAACAGTAGACCGTCCAGACGAGGCCAGATAAGCCATGGCGTTGAGTTAAGTCCACCAAAATATGATAAAGTTAAACTTATTGTGCTTCAACAGAAATGATGAGTTCGAGATAACTGTGGCTATATGAGCCGGTCGAAAAGTCAAACGAGGTCCTCAAAATGTGGGGAAAGTTTGATCCGCGAAACTTAAATACGTTATGTCTCGGATTGCTGGTAACGGTCCATGAGGTGGAGAAATTCCGAACGAGAACAGACCAGAGACGGACAGCAAGGCTTCTCAATCCAATTGAAGCAGGAATGCAAACCGAGGGCGCACAAAGAAGCTAAATATGATCGGGAAAGAGAAGTTTTTGCAAATAAGTGGAAAAGCCAGCAAAGGTCTCGTGTTAATGTGAACACCCGGTATTTTCTACCAAAGCTTAATCGATAAGGTTTCAGTGATAAGTAAGCCGGAGACACTTTAGTCCCATCAGCACAACCAGTACATTGAGATTAGGCGTTAAATGTAATAATTTGTACGTATAACTTTACGCGCTTGCAAACTTTTGTCACCACAACGAGTTGAATCCTATGGGGTCAAGTCAACAGGCATGTGTGAATTTATGCGCAAATATTTGCCCAGTATACGCACTAAGTTCCACAGACGACCAGCTAGGATGGACCGAAGTCCGCAGTCAGCTGTGCCATAATATGTAAAGTTTATTATACTACCATGCGTATAGGGTATAGGGGAGACTTAAGAATAGAGAAAACAGCAGAACCTTTCGTAACTCAACGTGTATGTGTAAATGCCTTTCTCTTAATACAGTACTTGCTACAAAACTTAAAATTGGGGAGACAATTTGAACTTAACCAAAGAACTGCACAATATTGTCCATCAATACATAAGGCAAAATAATCCCACATGTTCGAGCAAGAGCAAACTACAGAAGTAGAGTTAGTAATGCCCCACAAACGCAGAACCAAGTAGCTTTCACGTCACGAATCATTTTGCTAAATTTTGCTAAATGTTCCGATACTCATCTTTATCATTATTAGTGACAGGCTCCTCTAGCTACTTGGCATTGGAGACCTAGCCTTATGAATATCAAAAATGGACTCTAAGAGCTTAAACAGGATAGTTATGTAAAAGATGGGCATTTTAAGGCCAAATCGTGTCAAATGATCCTGAAGGTCACCTGCAGTATTCAGCTAGACCTAGGTCTCGCTGCCTTGGTATAAACTTCCAACAACACAGAGGCTTAAATAATACTAAACTCTAAATTCCTAGTGGTTAATGTGGCTCAGTCTCCAGCAACGCATTCTGACCGTGGTTTACTTTTAAGCTATACGCAAGCCATACGTAAGCTGCACACTCAACCTTGACGTACAGCAGTCATGCAGATACAGTAAGGTACCAGAATGCGGTGTGGTACGCATGAGCATCAGAGCCGACCATAAGTGTGCATTCGCCTATTTTGCAAGGCTGTTAGGTTTACGGCCTTGATAGTGCTTTTGTAATAAGTGCTTAAGCGGCAGATGGTTAAGCATCGGCTGGGGCTGGTAATGGAGGTTATATGTCGTATGCGGTTGGCTGGATAACAGAAAGGTTCCGTTGATCAAGTGTGTCACGCTGGCAAGTAAGGAACAAGACAGATGAGGACCGGCGAGACTTAATGCTGTACGCAGGAGCGAGCTACTGGTGGCCGCGCAATAGTTAAAGTGTTGGAGCGGTTGTGTCCAACACCCACTTGATTATGGAAGTGTCTAAAAGCTGGGTTTTAGGCTTTAATTTTTACGGTGATCCGGACTGCCAATATGGTCCGGTTTGTATCGCCATCCAGCAGGCCTTCCTAAGAATTAGGGATATACTTAGTCAGAGTTCAGGAGTGGGATAGAGTACGCCTTAAGTTGCCTCAGTACGCTAAATTGATGAGAAGTGTTGCAGCATTACTTGAGCCTCGTTGTTAAGAGCATGAAATGTAAACCATTACCACGGAAACTGAAGCTTAGAGCCTAGGTTCGGGTTGCTAATTATAACCAACATGCCTTTGAGCGTCATCTTTGTTAGATTGCTGTTCGTTTATTGGTGGAAAGGTAGGCATAGTCGTCTCCTATCAAGACAGTTGAACCGATCCTTTAGGTGTGGTCTTCCGGGCAACAGGGATTTGCTTTAGGTTTAGAAAGCGATGCTTGGGCAGTTGTTTGGAAGCTCGCATTGGTGGTGCACCTCTGCTTGCACAGGATATTTGCATTTGCTCAGGCCGATATTAGAAGCTGACAGTAGGCATGCCTAATAATTAGGGTAGCGGATGTCACAGTAGCTATTCCTCTAGAGGGTATCCAAACGAGAGCTGCTTCCGTTCAACAAGTAAGGTAAAAGAATAATAGTATAGGGTAAACATTTGAAGCTAGGTAAAACAGTATGATCTCCGAAGTCACCAATGACTACGCAAAAGCATGGCAACTTTTGGCAAAGGTAAAAGAGGCAATTATGCACGGACGGCCAAGACAAGACCTGGTGGTGGTTAGAAATGTTTGTAGACCTGGCTAGCCGGTAAGGCAAGGACCTCTCACTTGCGTAGTTGACTATCGTTCCAGCGAAACGGAATCAGGAAAAGCGCACGTTGTGATAGCGAAGGCGGTTAAAGAAAAAGATTTGGATTTTCATAATATCTGTCTAATAGTGTTTCTAGTAGTGTTCGGCATACATATAATTCAGATAAAACTAAATGGATGACTCTAAGAGAGTCTAAATTGGGAATCAACCTGCTTGATTCTGGTTACTGCAACTGCAGTGGTGGTCACTTTATAGGCCAGTTTGAGTTCATCGTTAGATGTATCGATTGCAGTCCGTGACGGCGAAATTAAGCCAGTGGGTCTTTGGTCACCTAGTTATAGTACTTTGGGTAGTATAGAGCAAATAATACAAACGATTGCAGGAGATGAAAATTAGGTATAAAATTGCAATAACGATAGGTAAGGAGGATTTATAAATAAATAAATATTTTATTCTTGACTATGCGAGGCACGCCCATAGAGGCTTGATCAGATATGTACAACTGTACAGAGATTTTATGGCAACTGTAACAGTGACAGTAGAAAATTGTTCATATGTCCATGATTGAAACTGTACAATGGTTAAAATGCGAAATAATAATTTGGCTGTCGTGAAACCGGGACCTCGGCTAATAATAAATTGAGAATCCTGAATGATCCATTGGAAGATAATTGACGAGCACGCTCAAGAGAGATATGCTAATACAGTGAGATCGTGCACAAGTAACGCAAAGGTCAACTGTGATGTTGTAGAAGGCAAATAGATGACAGTATGTGCAGATGTAGAAGTTCCAGTGTGACGAACCTATCTAGAATGGTGACGCTAGTTGACCTGCAAGTGTGAAGTTATGGGCTGTGACTTTATTCGGTGGCGAGTCACATTCGTCACGTTGCAGTGTTGTTAAACGGACATTTGTGGATTTTTATAGGGAGAACGCTAGCCAGGCAAAACCCACCGCGTCCAGAAACACTGCCGCCAATCCATTGAATGGCAAGTTGCAACTGGCTAGGTTTCTGGTTGAATGTTTGTTTGCTCGGTTATTCGCGGTCAGGTTGCGTCCCATTTTCTGTCGGTTGATACGTTAGCCTGGTGCCTATTGCGTTCTTGAGTCCTGTCCCGTGCCTGATTAGTAGGTCGGGAACCAAACATACTTTTTGCATATATCGTGTTGATCCTATGCAGCACTACGTGAAGTCTCCGAGGGATATACATTGAACTATGTTGAATTCTTGTTGAAATCTTGAAGGATAGAATATGGTTTCCAAAAAAGAATCGCAACATAGGCTCGTACTATGATGCTCCTTGTGGTGGCTAGCTATGAAACACCATTGGAAGTGCCGGAAATTAGAATAATGTACTGCTACGGTAGTATCCAGCGCAAGTGGTAGTTTAACGTATGATTTGCGTAATGACTACTAGGGTCCGTGTGAAAGCAATTATGAGCCCTACGGGCGTGTGTAAATTAAGGGGGAAAGGCTGAGTGATGATAGGAATTCCTTCACTTACTATGCCAAATTTAGCGTTTGTGAGAATTGAGTCAGCAGCTACTATACTTGAAGTTCGAGAGCAGCGTGTTGATGTTTAGCGTCAGCTAATTGCAGCTGATCCCTATCTGATGTCTAAAAGTGCGTGATGTGGCGTGCGGAGAGGAGAATCTGCCGGTCATGACATTTGATGCAATGGTATTCATCGCAGGAATGAAACTAATGCTCTATAGTCCGGTATGTGGCAACTTCGGTGGGTGCTTCTTGAGATTTATTAGGTAAATTGTTAGCTGTAAGTGCCCCGGAAGCAGTTAAAGTGCATGTATTGGCTCTTGTTCTATCCGCGGCTAGGTTATTTTTCCCGAGCATCGTGGTATGAGATACCGTTGACCAATCATAGTGGCGTGGTGTAGTTGATCACAGTTCGTCACAACAGTTTTCGCGTCTGTTTCATACTATAAACGTATTTGCTTAGAGCAGCGGATTTTCTTTTTGGTATATGAAGTATCCCCACCCTTGCCGAGTTTGCAGTTAAACCGTCAAATGCATGGTAGCCCGATTAAATCCTCCCAACACAATATTCCGGTACCGTTACACACCAGGGTGTTACACGGCTGATTTCCTCATCCGAAAGTCGACTGAATTGAGGCTGCAGCCTTCGCGGCTTTAAGGGAGGTTGAAGGTCGTATGGTTGCCTCAGTTGAGCTTAGCAGGGTCATCCTTGTGCAGGGTCGGTTATCTCTGTGCGCCACTTGACTATCAACCCCAATATTGTGATCAACCTCATTTGCCTATTGTCTCTAGGAGAGGATAAGCCTGGTGCTCGCTGATCACTGCTGGTCCTAACAACCTGGTTTTTTCAAACCAAACTTGTTAAGACCTAATTAGGTTTAACCTCCGTGGCCAAAAATACAGCTGTTTCTGGCGCTGTTCTAATGCATAGAATTGATCCTATTCCTTAGACATCTAGTTGGTCTGTACCGCAAATGTTTCCCTTGCGTTTGTTTAGTAGTTCAAGCTTAATTGAACTCGCTGCAGGTTCTTGTTTTCATTGGTCGTTTAACCGTACACCACAAAGGAGATACCATCGGGAGCAGTAACCACATTGGTACTAATGTGTTCACTGCTCCCTACAGAATCCGGATGCATGGATGCTCCTAACTTGGTTATTTCTAGCGTGGACGTGAAGAGCATATCCGTACCAGACTGGCAATGTGTTATTTACCTGGCGATGAACCGTTTGGTTGGAGGAGGCCGTGGGTATCGACACTGGATGGTAAATGAGCTAGCCTCTTACTGTTGGAGTTTGGACACCTCGGCTGTCAATGTACAGCTGCGTCCGTTATCTGTATAAGCACGTTGTTTCTGCGACTTACCGTCCTAGTCCATTGAGGTGAAGCGTGCATCCGGTTAGAGGCTTCCGGGTAAGCCAAATAGCCCTGGTTTTAGCAGCAATAGAGCCACACACCTCTGCGCGGCTATTAGTATCCTGGGGGTTCATAGCCACCAGTTTGAGCATTTTGCTACCGAGAATGGTTTTCCACCAGCTGCGTGAGCACTCCTTGGCCCAAATTTTTTGAGATGTTCAAATCAGTGTTGTGTTAAGCACTTTGTCTTATAATACCATACAGAATATCAGAAGCATTTTCAGGTGACCCTTGGTAGTAGCGTTGGACGCGACCAGTTGGTCCTAACATCGTTGCTCGCAGTCCTTGCGGTCGCCAACCTTAATTTGACAAATGTTATGCGCGACCAGCTGGTAATGTTCCAAAACAAAGTATTGCCGGCTAACCACGTTGTGTCAACTTTTAGTAGCAGAAGACATTAATTGTTAATGGCCTTTTACTTCAAGCTGGCGCAACAGCTAAAATTACGTTCCAGGTGGGTTACCTCCTCCACTAGTCGGTCCGCTCTACGGCATACCATCACTTTGTTTTCCTTTGCGATTCTGCTTTGGCCAGCTGGGTGATGAACCACAATCATGCCTCCCAATACAACTTGCGAGATGGAGTCATTCGGGTGTTCCGCCGTCATGCGCCTGTGTCCTTTATCCAGAATTGTATGTTACTGTTTGCGCGCTAGCCAGCCGGCTATTCCGCGTACCGCCATACTCGTGACACTTTGTTTGCGTTCAGCGAAAATTCTTCCAGTAAAATGCGTCTCGGGATACCGGGACGCGGTAGGAAACCACGTGGGCTAATGCTACAGTATGGGGCGCGACGATCCGGAAAGCGATCACGAACCCGCACCCTAGGATCAAAACAGGCGTGCGATCGTCCAGCACAAACAGCGGTATAAGTTTTCCGCTGCGGAGCCGCGGGGACTTACTCGCTAGAGGCGCTACCAATTGTCATGGTACTAAAAGGTTGGGTGAACGCCGCACAGCGTCTCAGTTAACAAGCACAAAAGTGGATTAATGGATACCGCCTGATATCTTTCACTTGCGTCTCAGTGAACTTGTTGAATATATATATATACTAACAGTTTCTGAACGAAACGAAGCACTAAAGTGCAGGCGTGGTCAAGTGGTTGACAGAGCCATAGAAACACTAAAAGCTTGTGCACACTACGCCACGGAAATAGGTGTTGGCCAAGTACTTGGCTTATAAATTGCACATGCTTCTGCATAGGAATGATGTAGGGATGAAGTACATACTCATGGGTGTAGAAGAAACCTAACATAGAAGCGTTCTAAGATGACTAAGTGTTGTTGTTATGACAATGTTGGGTATGTGTTCCAATGGTTCCGGAGATGGATCTCCGTTTTCCTGTAGGCGTCAGGGTCCGATAAGATGTTCGATAAAGACTTGCTCGCAAACCTAGGGAATTAAGAGCATTCTGCGTATGGTGCAGTGGAAAGTGACTTTATTTTCCTGTCGAGTCGCACCAGCCACTCCGCAGTGTCGTTAGGCGGAGAGTTGTGGCTTTTATAATGAAAAAGCTTGCCAGGCGAAGGCCCAACACGTCTTGGAACACTGCCATTGATCACAATGTAAATAACATTGATACTTGTAACTCTTTTGCAGGACCGATTTTCCGAACGCCTAATCGCAGTCACGACATACCCGATTTTTCGTTAGCTTAGTCAGGATTCGTCAGAAAGGGTTGAGGACAGCGGTATTGTTCGGAGCTAAGCTGTGTACATTGCGTTTCTGCGTTATACAAGTGCGTATGGAACTCAACTCATAAGCCTATCATTGTCCGAGCAAATAACCCACGGGCCAGGTGGGCGTCTCTGGTAGATCCACGGGTGGTAACCATCGCAGCTAAGTGGGACGCGTGCATGGAGAGGATGTTTCGAACGGTCGAAGGGATTGCTCTGGTCTTAGGAAGCTGGTATATCCGAGCGCAGTAGTAAAGACCACAGACAACATGCATCCGGCAGGTATAAAACCTACATACCTCATTTGCGAGGAGGGTGGAGGACCCATTGTATAATGGCGCCAAATAGATGAGGATTCTGATACTAGGAAGAAGTACTCTACTTGCGTGGTGGAGGGAGCATAGAACCATGGAAGCGTGAGTAATTTGAACACTTGCATGATGATTAAATTATTTAACAGAAGTTCTGAATGTCGTAAGTCTGGATCCAAATTTTTCACACCCATGGAGGATACTGATCAAAAGGCTTTCAGGAGAAGTTATCCACTAGCGATGTGGAGGAACCATAACGCCATGGTATTGCAAGTATGTTGATTACTTGCATGGGGATGAAGCTGTTTAGGTGATGTTCCGGAAGTGATTCTGATTTCAGCCTACTTGTTCAAACCCATGGGTGGTACGGAGCAAAATGTTTCCATAATAGCTAAGCTTGCAGACTCTCAGATTTGATGACAGACGACACAGGAAAGGTGGGTAAACGCATCCATTGGATACTGACCCCAAGAATAAAATAGATCTGGTACCATAAATCATCCACTGGCGAGGTGAACGAAACTTATTGCTTGACGTCGCAAGTAAATTGAACACATGGGCGGTGATGGAGCGTTTTTGAGGTGACGTTGCGAAGGTGAAAATGATTTGAACGCAGTCTTCCACACCGCTAGACAATGCAAATCAAAGAGAAAGAAAGCCAGTGGTGGCGGTATACACTGTCCAGTTGTGTCTATAGGTCATATTTATAGATACACCATTCAGGTATGTTTATTAAACAACTTCTATGCAAGCCTCTTGGAAAAAATAAAATAAGGTCACAGGAACGATGGACGTTGGAACGTAAAGTAAGGATTAAGGTGAGCTAACCATCACGAGCCTCACCAAACATTTTATCTCGTTTTATATGTGTAGCTATAAACTATTACTTTCTCTGTTTGTATGCGTTTCCGACTAATGTAGATGAACATAGAAAATCCGTGCACAGAACCTAGGTGTCATGAGACGTGGAGCGATGCATCAAAGGTTAGAAGGTGCAGGAGACAGTTGCGACAAAATAGCCTATCTCATTGGAGCGGCGAGTAACAAGGCCAAATGATTCGCCGATGAAAAAGTGACGGTGCCAGCAAAGCAGCTGAGCAAACTGTGAAATAAAATGGCACAGCGACGCCTCAATAGACTAAATAAACCTCCCCAATATAGAGCAATACGGTGTCACGGGTAAGTCATATGGACAGAGATACCTAAGAGGGAAGTTTCGAGATTTAGTACTTAGACGCATCCGACAATATTTAAAAGGCTGGCTAACCGAACAACCTCCTCGTGGTGCTAGCTGGGTGGTTCGGGTTTAACCCGCTCCAGCAAATAGTTCGGCGGCAGTGTTCCAGGACGTGGTGGGTTTTCGCCTGGCAAGCGTTCTCCCTATAAAAAGCCACAAATGTCTGCTTAACAATACTGCGACGTGACGGATGTGACTCGCCACAAACTAAAGGCACAGGCCCGTGGATATTCGGAAAATACTATCCAACCAACGAAAATCAATCGCTTATTCTCACATTTCTGACGCTAACAAACAGTCAAAACTTCTGCGGCGCATTCAAAACCACAAGCTACATTCGTACACTACTACGTACGCATATACACCCATATACTTCCATACACTGTTATTCAAAACATGTCCTTTTGTACAATTTGAGCACACTACCTTCGCTAAATATGATCATGCCTGTCAAGGTGTGCCTCGCGTTGTCGAGAATAAAAATTTATTTATTTATTTATTTAAAAGTACTGGGCACGCACTGCTAAGCTGTCAGTTGAAAGTGGAGTGTCCATTTATGTAATTTATGTTTGTACTTGTAGGTAAACGGAAAAGCATATCCCGAGATGCAATAATCCTGTAAATGTGATAGCTATGGATGCGGCGCAACGCAAAAATCTGCGGAGCTAATGTGTGAAAGATAAGTCGCTGCAGCACCGTAAGTAGGTGGCACCTGGTTGGAGATATAAGCCAGAGCCTAACATGTAAGCATAGTAGCATGAATATACGGTAAGATGAATCGCGCTGCAAAGAGAATATTCATTGTTGTGATTCAGAGGGTGCCAGTTCTAATAAAGAACAATGTCAGCCTGGCGAAATTGATACAATTGAGCAACGGCACTCTCCGCTTGATGTCCTACGCACAAAAGTGTGCTGCCACATCGTGCAAGGTAAGTAGGTGGAGCATCGGAGCTTGGGGTTCGTAAGTCGGAAGTGACCAGGGTCAAATAGATAGGTGAAGAAATAGGACGAGACAGGGGTTTGGGCAGGCAGGATGGCCAGGTACTTGAGGTCTTACGCACAGAAAGGGCGGTGCTACAGTGGGGAAGGTAAGTCGGTGGAGCAATGTAGCTAAGTGGTCCATAACTGGATAGGAATGCCAGGGCCAAACAAGTAAGTGAAGTAGTAGGAATATATAAATAACTAAATAAAAAAATAAAAAATATTTTATTCTCGACTGTGTGAGGCACGCTCGTGGAGGCATGATCAGATATGTACAACGGTACAAACATTTTAAGGCAACTGTAACAGTAACGCAGAAAATTGTTCATGTATCCATGATTGGAACTGTACAATGTTGAAAATGCAAAACAATAAGTTGGATGTCATGAGATACGGGACCTCAGCTAATAAGAGATTGAGAATCCTGAATGATCCATTGAATGGTAATGGAAGAGCGTGCACACAAGGAAGGAAAAGGGCAACGTATCGTAGGATGTAAAACGACAACAGTATATACAGATGTAGAAGTCCGTGTAACGATCCTATGTAGAATTGTGACGCTACTTGACCTGCCAGTGTAAAGTTATGGGCTGTGCCTTTATTCGGTGGCGAGTCACATACGCCACGTTGCAGTGTTGTTAAACGGACATTTGTGGCTTTTTGTAGGGAGAACGCTTGCCTGGCGAAAACCCACCACGTCCTGGAACACTGCCACCAATCCATTGAATGACAAATTGTAACTGGCTACGTTTCTTGTTAAAAGTCTGTTTGCTCGGTTATTCGCAGTCAGGTTGCGTCCCATTTTTTCCGCTGGTTGAGGCAATAACTGGTTGCCTATTGCGTTCCTGGGTCCTGTCCATTGGTAGGTCGGGTACTAAACATTCTTACCGAAAATGATGTGTTGATCCTTCGCAGAAGTAAGTGAAGTCTTCTCTGATTATGTATATTTGCCGGAGAGCGAAGAATTCGTGTCCAGCTACCCTCACTGGACATCGGTGGTTGGGTGCATATAGTTAGAGTGGAAGTGAGGCCATGGTCCAGGTAAGTACTTGCTGGTTATTTCGTCCCATCCCAGACGGAGGCAGTTCCTCAGTTCAATCCCAAAGCTCTCCGATGTTCATGACCTCCGAGAAAAGGGAGAGAGGAACAAGCCGAGGGGTAAAAAGATTATTCAAGCTGTGGCTCGCAGAGTAACAATCATAAGCAATACTGATGTCACTTGCCGATAAGAATATAACGATGAAGCATAGCCTGGTTGTTGAGGTCCTACACACAAAACTGCGAAGTTACCGTGTGAAAGATAAGTCGGTGAGGCATCCGAGATAGGTGGTCCATAGGAAGAGAGGAAAGCCAGGGTCAAAGAGATAAGTGAAGAAGTAGGACGCGCTACGTTTCTAGGAAGGCACCATAACGAGGTACTTTAGGTCTTACGCACAAAAGTGCGGAGCTACAGTGTGAGTTAAGTCGTTGGAGGGCCGTAGATAGGTGTTGCCTGGTAGGAGTGGGAAGCCAAAGCTAAAGGATTAAGAGAAGTAGTGGGAATATGCAATAAAGGAAAGCGGGATTATACGGGATATTCAGAGGTATTTTGGTTCATATAGCAGCACTTATGAGAAATAACGATGTCAAATTAGCGATAAGGGTAAAATCGGACAAGCTAGCCTGGTATTTGAGGTCCTAATCACAAACGTTCTGCGCTACTGTGTGGAATATAAGTAGGTGGAACCTCGGAGCTTGGTATTTAGTAAGGTGGAATGAGCCAGAGCAAAAGAAATACGTGAAGAATTAGGACGAGGCCAGGTTTGGGTAGCGGGTTTGCAAGGTACTGGAGGCTTTAAGCAAAAGTTGCGCAGCTATGGTGTGAAAAAGTTGATGAAGCCCCGTAAGTATATGGTGCCCAGGAGAAGACATAAGCTAGTGCCAAACATGTAATAAAGGAAGTATAAATATTCGAAAACATGAAGCGCCGTGAAAAGAGAATATTAATTAGAATGAAAATGCGAACTAATTCGATCAGAAGTGAGCAATGACTTATCGGCGGCAGGTCCCTCAACGTGAGTCGTTGTGCTAGTGGGCCAGGGCAAACACGGAATCTGAACGAACCGTTTTTGAGCACATAAGTCTGGGTTCTGGTGGCGGATAGCAATTGCCTCAGCTGCTGCTAGTATACGACATTTTACCGCTCGTGAAAGGCGTCCAGGTACACGGTAAATGGGTTGAAAAGATTGGCGGGAGTCAATTTGGTGATTAGAATCAACCAAGTGTGCCAACACGGCGCTCATCACAGTTTCTCTTCCACCATTGCGTAGATTATCTGGACAATGCTCGCGTATTCTCTCAGACAGCCTCCTAGTAGTTCTTCCAATGTATCTTGCTCGACATGAACAAGAGAAGGAATATACACAATAAGAAGTACATGACCAGGAAAGTCTGTCTTTGAGTTGGGGCCCCAAGATTGGTGTTAAAGTAAAACTTAGCCGCAAGCTCGCTGCGTAGTACGTATGACTCATAGCGTCGGATAACCTTCTAAATGTTGCCTGCGCTATGCCATCCCCCTTGAACGGCAACGACAAATAAACCGGTTTCTTTGCTACCGAAGCTAGTTTAGCTCTCATTTCTCTGCAGTCCATATATTTCCGAACAAATGTTTCTGGATAGCCGTTTCTCTCGAAAACTCCACTTAAGAAACTGAGCTCGTCCGCAAGCGTGTCCTCACTACAAATCCTTCTGGCCCTTTCGGTTAGACATCCAATCAAGTTGCGTTTCTGATTTATTGGGACAAAACTGGCAAGATGTATATATTGTCCGTCCCACGTTGTTTTTCTATGCACCCTCCTTTGAACTGATCCACCTGGTCATCTACTAAGCTGAACGTCTAGGAAGGACATCGTGTCATTGACTTCAGTTTCTAGGATGAACCTGGCATTAAAGTGCGCTGTGTTAAACTGGGATAAAATTGTCCCTGGGCAACAGTGCCTGTTCGTCACGCAGAATATGTCATCCACATATCATCCGTAATATGGTAGACTGGTAATGACTTCGCTCAGATAGGTATTCTCTAATTTGCTCATGAACATATCCGCCAGAAGCGGTCCAAGTGGTGAGCCCATTGCTACTCCATCTCTTTGTCTGTATATGGCCCCGTTAAACTGAAATTGTATGTTACTAGTACACAGCAGGCGTAGCTGTTTCAATCGATCAGTTGAAAGGCTGATACCCAGTCGATGGTCCCGAATGGTGTCACATATATAGTCAATTGTCTCTTCTAACGGAATATTGGTGAAGAGTGACACCACATCCAACGAAAACAACTTTCTTCCGGTTAGCTGAAGCTGTCTTGTGGAGTCTAAGAAACTGAATGTGTCTCGTAGACTGTACTTGGACATAGTATTTCTATACTATACTATAGTCTAGGTACAGCCTACGAGACACATTCAGTTTCTTAGACTCCACAAGACAGCTTCAGCTAACCGGAAGAAAGTTGTTTTCGTTGGATGTGGTGTCGCTCTTCACCAATATTCCGTTAGAAGAGACAATTGACTATATATGTGACACCATTCGGGACCATCAACTGGGTATCAGCCTTTCAACTGATCGACTGAAACAGCTACGCCTGCTCTGTACTAGTAACATACAATTTCAGTTTAACGGGGCCATATACAGACAAAGAGATGGAGTAGCAATGGGCTCACCACTTGGACCGCTTCTGGCGGATATGTTCATGAGCAAATTAGAGAATACCTATCTGAGCGAAGTCATTACCAGTCTACCATATTACGGATGATATGTGGATGACATATTCTGCGTGACGAACAGGCACTGTTGCCCAGAGACAATTTTATCCCAGTTTAACACAGCGCACTTTAATGCCAGGTTCACCCTAGAAACTGAAGTCAATGACACGATGTCCTTCCTAGACGTTCAGCTTAGTAGACGACCAGGTGGATCAGTTCAAAGGAGGGTGCATAGAAAAACAACGTGGGACGGACAATATATACATCTTGCCAGTTTTGTCCCAATAAATCAGAAACGCAACTTGCTTGGATGTCTAACCGAAAGGGCCAGAAGGATTTGTAGTGAGGACACGCTTGCGGACGAGCTCAGTTTCTTAAGTGGAGTTTTCGAGAGAAACGGCTATCCAGAAACATTTGTTCGGAAATATATGGACTGCAGAGAAATGAGAGCTAAACTAGCTTCGGTAGCAAAGAAACCGGTTTATTTGTCGTTGCCGTTCAAGGGGGATGGCATAGCGCAGGCAACATTTAGAAAGTTATCCGACGCTATGAGTCATACGTACTACGCAGCGAGCTTGCGGCTAAGTTTTACTTTAACACCAATCTTGGGGCCCCAACTCAAAGACAGACTTTCCTGGTCATGTACTTCTTATTGTGTATATTCCTTCTCTTGTTCATGTCGAGCAAGATACATTGGAAGAACTACTAGGAGGCTGTCTGAGAGAATACGCGAGCATTGTCCAGATAATCTACGCAATGGTGGAAGAGAAACTGTGATGAGCGCCGTGTTGGCACACTTGGTTGATTCTAATCACCAAATTGACTCTCGCCAATCTTTTCAACCCATTTACCGTGTACCTGGACGCCTTTCACGAGCGGTAAAATGTCGTATACTAGCAGCAGCTGAGGCAATTGCTATCCGCCACCAGAACCCAGACTTATGTGCTCAAAAACGGTTCGTTCAGATTCCGTGTTTGCCTTGGCCCACTAGCACAACGACTCACGTTGAGGGACCTGCCGCCGATAAGTCATTGCTCACTTCCGATCGAATTAGTTCGCATTTTCATTCTAATGACCTTGAACATTGAACTTTACCATTATCTGCTGTTTTATGTTAACCTTAAGAATATTCATTATTGTGATACATAATGTGACATTTCTAATATAGAACGACGTCATCTTTTCGATATTGATATATTTGAGCAACGTCACTCTCTGCTTAATATCCTTTGCACAAAATTGCGGAGCTCAAGTGTCATGATTCGGTGCAGTATTGTAGGTAGTTGGTGCATAATGAGAGAGGAAATCCAGAGTTAAACAGGTAAGTGCAGTTGTAGGAAAATGCGATGAATGGAAGCGAGAAATAAAGATAATATTTAATGGCATTGTGGTTCATAATTATAAGTATAGCGGTGGCAGCGGCACGATATGAATATAAGTAGGAAACGTAGCCTCCTACTTGAGTACAATATATATATATATATATAGCATGTAGGCCATCACCACTGCAAGCATTAGCAACTGCAACTTTGGAAAATGTTAAGTAAATAACTATATAAATTGGTAGATTTCTAATCTGCCTGGACGCTGCTCCCGTAATGGATCAGATATATGTTTGCCTTAATCCTAGGCTCTTTCATAGGAGTAAGAAAATGGTTAGCACAGATTCCATTATGGCAATTAAGACTGCATTGGCTTGTTAAGTGTACAGCTGATGGGGTTTTATGCGCTCACTTTGAATTGCTTCTGCTTTCTTCAGGCGATTTTGAATTTCGTGGTTTTGTTCGCTGTGAAAGTTGCGCAGGGCCGCAGTTGGGCAGGTTTTCTTTGGAAACAAGAGCCAATTCGTTAAAACTGCACTACATATCTTTTGACTATTTCGGCCCGCTCGTGTGTCACATTTAATGCTGAGTACATGAAAAACAATAAGAGCGGCGGAGTGATAAGGAACATGAAAACGTTATTAGTAATTTCTAGAACAACCTTTAAGAACGAAACGCCATTTTGAGAGACATACTAAGGTAGCGTACTTCACCAGAAATCTATAAGTTAACAAAAAATATAACCAAAAGTGCTTGCGCTTAATTTGATCTCTGGCGCCAAATGTCAACGTGAGTAAATTATATAACCGGAAAAAGCTTTCTTTAAGGCTAGCATATTGCAAAACTGTAGTAGAAACATAAGCTCCTCAAAGCGCGTTTTTGCTGTTGCCTACGTTACAAGTAGAAACAATGCAATATATGTATTTGTTCACCAGTTATTAACAATTGAATCGCGGGCTACGAATAAAGCCATTGTTTTCACTAATATTGGCTTACTGCTTTATAAGCAAATATCAGAAAAAAGCAATGTAAGTGTAAAACTTGGCTATGCGTAATAAGTATTAATAAGCGTAGATATCTAGTACTGCTACACATAGCCCGTAATAACTAGCACCAAGTTGGTACGAAGTAGGTGGTCGGAAAGTAACGTTTTCAGGCGTAGTTAGCAAATATTAATATAAATATATAAATATAGGTATGTTTCTAGACAAGCGCTAGATGCTGTTCCTGCGTGGAATCAGATCAAATTGCACATAACATCCATGCTCAAGCATGGATAAGAAATATCGTTAACAACTGCTTTTGATCGTGTTTATCTTTCCGAACAGTAAAGCGGGGATAAATACAAACGTTTCGTAGGCCTCGACATTTTTGAAGGCAGTAGTTTGGGTCTCCGTAGCTTATGTACGAACTCTGCGCTTTTCACCGGCTACCGCTGCCAAACCTTGAGGTGCCTGATTCCATTAGTAAACGATCAATCACTAAAGGAAATTTGATCCATTTTCTTTAGTCACATCACCGCATTTCGAGCATCCATTAGTAGCGGGCTCATGGAAAGGAATAAGCAAGCCAAAATTAAATCGTAAAAGTGGAGGGTCGAAACAAAGGAAATAACAGCAGTGGCTAACAATTTAGCCTTTCTTAGAAAAGTGCGACTGAAAGGCCGGCCCACTTAACTAGAGAATACACTAATATTGGAAAATGGAGCCAAAATATAGCCCAGATACAGCATACCAGCACCGCAAACCTGGCGCGAATTTCAAAGTGTAAATCTCCAAACAAGCGTAATTGACGCCGTTTTGAAGCCGAAATGTTAACTAAAACGGGACAACAATGGACGGTCTAGGACAAACCTTAGGCGCTAGTTACGAAAAAGTTAAAATAATTAAGCTAGGTGCAGTGGTTATGGAGATATTTACATTTTTAGCGGTCGGCGGTGGACAGCACCATTTTCGAGCCTCCGTTAAATTCCCGTTCTGTTTGGAAGCAGATACAGAAAAAAGAAAGAAAAAATACAACAAACGGCTAGGCGTAATAAGTTCCGAATATGGAGTAGTAACTGGGAATGCCTAAGATAACGTGTAATTCGCTGCAGTAGCGAAGTATGACGCAGTGCGCCGAAAAGCATACTTTCTCAGTAAACGCAGTAAAAGTTGGGAAAACAGACGGAAAGGTTTTAGGGAAATACTAGGTAGGCTGTAAGAATTATTATATGGGTAGAACAGCACAGGATATGGTGTAGCTAGCCCACAGCCAGAATGCGACCATATGCGATTTTCAGAGTATATTGGGCCGCAGAATCCACTATATGCAAACAAGGACCAATGTATTGCGAAAAAATTAGGAATACAGTAAGGAATTTTACATATGCAATAGGCTTCAGGACAGCTAAAAATGAAATCAAGGTTAGAAAGCCTCCCTGGAGACTGAGCCACATTAACCACTAGGAATTTAGAGTTTAGTATTATTTAAGCCTCTGTGTGGTTGGAAGTTTATACCAAGGCAGCGAGACCTAGGTCTAGCTGAATACTGCAGGTGACCTTCAGGATCATTTGACACGATTTGGCCTTAAAATGCCCAACTTTTACATAACTATCCTGTTTAAGCTCTTAGAGTCCATTTTTGATATTCATAAGGCTAGGTCTCCAATGCCAAGTAGCTAGAGGAGCCTGTCACTAATAATGATAAAGATGAGTATCGGAACATTTAGCAAAATTTAGCAAAATGATTCGTGACGTGAAAGCTACTTGGTTCTGCGTTTGTGGGGCATTACTAACTCTACTTCTGTAGTTTGCTCTTGCTCGAACATGTGGGATTATTTTGCCTTATGTATTGATGGACAACATTGTGCAGTTCTTTGCATCTAGCCAGGTGTATCTAGCCAGGTTGACCTAGGCGTCGTACACTGTTCAGGTTTAACCTCCGGCAACAAATGGAAGTAGGCCGGAAGCAGAGGATTCCCCTTGTTGTGGCTAATACGACCTTCTTTCCTGAGGCTTGACGGACGGCATTTTTATGAGACTGTTCTCGGCTTTCTTTTGGTCACATCTGAAAAAAACGAAGCTTGATAGTGTTCTACTAGTGGGTACTAGGTTAGTTGAGGGTTGAGGGGGTCGGACTACTCCGAGCGTCTATTTAGTTTGGGTATGCATTCGATGCTTTACCGCTGGCTTAATGGAGACCAAATCCTAACCTACAGCATCTTAACGGGAGAGGGTGGTCCAGGTTTAGCTTGGTTTTTCAGTCCCGCTAGGTTGTCTGTTCTACGCGGACATTCTTTGGTGGAGATGCTAGGCGTCGCATCAATTACTGCCTGTTATGATGTTCGGATGCAATTGCACTAATCGAGCGTAGAATGAAAACCTGCTCATTAAACGCACGTTGAACGAGCGTTCCTCCTTGCTCCGCTTTTCGAGGTAATCGGTACTTGTGCGAAAGGCGTGGCTTTTACATCCAACACAATGACCTTCTCTCGGAATACCTCGACCAATTCGGTACCTACTTCCAAAAGTTCTCGAGCTCCATTTTGTACCGAACAACGTAGGGCGGGTAGCCTTGGGCGCAGTATCCAGATTGGGCCGAACGAAAACAGCCGCTATGTACTCCGTTGCACCTCAGATAAGTGCGCTGACGGTTCACATGTGGCTTTTATAACTCCTGTCTATCCGTGATGCGTTCATGAGTGATCGGCAACTACCGAGCTGTCTCTAAAAATCTTTGAAGCCATCTACTCCGTAGTACCTCCGATGTGTCTATCGGCTCGTGACGTATGGCGTTTATAACTGCTGTGTCCGTGCTGCGTACGTGAGTGATGCGCCACTACTGGTCCACCTCCAACTAACCTTTGCCCCGGCTATCTACTCCGTTGCACCGCCCGTAATTCTATCGGCTCCGAATAGGTTGTTTCCCGACCTCTCTAGCTGTCATGCCTTATTGAGTTATCCGACGCTTTTGGTTTTCCTACACGTAACGTGCGCTGACGCCGGTGTACTCCTTTGCTACTGCGGTAAGTGTATGATTGTTCACCGTTAGCTTTTAGTACACCTGTCTGTCTGTGATGTTAACGTAAATGTTCCGCCACAACTGGTCTGCTTCCACCTAACAAGTGCCACCGGATAAATAAGTCGTCGCACCACAGGTTAGTGTAATTTTGTACACGTGTGGCTTTTAGAACGCGCGCACATTCCCTTTGCAAGCATGACGGCTCTGAAGGTCCCGTCGCTTGCAGAGTAAAGCTCAATGCCATACATTTATGCACCACCATGTATGTTACACACCAAAGTTGGCATGTAACATCTATGTGCCACCAACTTACATGTTTCTACTGTCTAAAGCATTATCACGTGTTCGGTTCACATTCATTTTGAGCTGATATGGTGACCTCTTGTGAGGCTGGCGAAGCCGTTTCTCAGTGTTCACCCTTGGTGGGTTCCCAGCTATATGCACGCACACCCACCCAGCGGTGAATCTTTCTGGATGGATTAAACGTCGGGCACCTTCACTGTCTTCGGTTTCTCAATGTCCGGAGTCATTTATATCCACCGCTGTTTATCCCCTAGCACATTACCATGTATCAATTTTGCGTTCGCGTAGGTGGTTATTGTATTACAACCACCACGTCGTATCCACCATTACAGCTGTGCGACCGCACGAACATCAACGCAGTAACCTGATGTTTATATGCAGTACATCCGCCGTCTTTCCTCAAAGCAGAGCGCAGCAATATTTCCCGGAGTGACAAATGTATACCACTGCAAGTTCAATCACCTCGTGCAGCCCAGTTGAGTTCTTTCACTATGTTACCGCCACATGCGGTCTCCTGAACTTAGACCGTGAACCCGGGCATATGCACCCAGTATACCGGTGCCCCGTTTATCGGTTAACGCAAGCCCCGATACCTCACTGCAGAAAGCACCGTTTCTTTCCGTGTAACCCTCCGGTAAGCGTTCATGTTCAGAAAGCACTACCATTACTAAGTGCATATGCATCAATTCCCATTCTTTTGCGTTGTGTTGTAGTAACCACCGTGTTTCACATATGCTTATTGTATCCCTTTTAGTAATCTTAATGCACATTTCATGGGACGAAAGTATGGTAATTAACTACCGTTAATGGATTCTCGCGGTGTCGAAGATATAAGTTGTAATCCCAGGAAGCACAACATCTTTCTATGGAACATGGACAGCCTTATTACGTAACTTGCATTCGCGATGGTTAAAACATCAAATGCATCACTGCTTCATAGGTAATGGTAGTTATGGCTATGATAGTTATATTACCTTTCAATGCATTGCTCATGTAGGCAAGTAACGCCAACCAATTCGTTAAAACTGCACTACATATCTTTTGACTATTTCGGCCCGCTCGTGTGTCACATTTAATGCTGAGTACATGAAAAACAATAAGAGCGGCGGAGTGATAAGGAACATGAAAACGTTATTAGTAATTTCTAGAACAACCATTAAGAACGAAACGCCATTTTGAGAGACATACTAAGGTAGCGTACTTCACCAGAAATCTATAAGTTAACAAAAAATATAATCAAAAGTGCTTGCGCTTAATTTGATCTCTGGCGCCAAATGTCAACGTGAGTAAATTATATAACCGGAAAAAGCTTTCTTTAAGGCTAGCATATTGCAAAATGTAGTAGAAACATAAGCTCCTCAAAGCGCGTTTTTGCTGTTGCCTACGTTACAAGTAGAAACAATGCAATATATGTATTTGTTCACCAGTTATTAACAATTGAATCGCGGGCTACGAATAAAGCCATTGTTTTCACTAATATTGGCTTACTGCTTTATAAGCGAATATCAGAAAAAAGCAATGTAAGTGTAAAACTTGGCTATGCGTAATAAGTATTAATAAGCGTAGATATCTAGTACTGCTACACATAGCCCGTAATAACTAGCACCAAGTTGGTACGAAGTAGGTGGTCGGAAAGTAACGTTTTCAGGCGTAGTTAGCAAATATAAATATAAATATATAAATATAGGTATATTTCTAGACAAGCGCTAGATGCTGTTCCTGCGTAGGATCAGATCAAATTGCACATAACATCCATGCTCAAGCATGAATAAGAAATATCGTTAACAACTGCTTTTGATCGTGTTTATCTTTCCGAACAGTAAAGCGGGGATAAATACAAACGTTTCGTAGGCCTCGACATTTTTGAATGCAGTAGTTTGGGTCTCCGTAGCTTATGTACGAACTCTGCGCTTTTCACCGGCTACCGCTGCCAAACCTTGAGGTGCCTGATTCCATTAGTAAACGATCAATCACTAAAGGAAATTTGATCCATTTTCTTTAGTCACATCACCGCATTTCGAGCATCCATTAGTAGCGGGCTCATGGAAAGGAATAAGCAAGCCAAAATTAAATCGTAAAAGTGGAGGGTCGAAACAAAGGAAATAACAGCAGTGGCTAACAATTTAGCCTTTCTTAGAAAAGTGCGACTGAAAGGCCGGCCCACTTAACTAGAGAATACACTAATATTGGAAAATGGAGCCAAAATATAGCCCAGATACAGCATACCAGCACCGCAAACCTGGCGCGAATTTCAAAGTGTAAATCTCCAAACAAGCGTAATTGGAGCCGTTTTGAAGCCGAAATGTTAACTAAAACGGGACAACAATGGACGGTCTAGGACAAACCTTAGGCGCTAGTTACGAAAAAGTTAAAATAATTAAGCTAGGTGCAGTGGTTATGGAGATATTTGCATTTTTATCGGTCGGCGGTGGATAGCACCATTTTCGAGCCTCCGTTAAATTCACGTTCTGCTTTGGAAGCAGCTACAGAAAAAAGAAAGAAATAATACAACAAACGGCTAGGCGTAATAAGTTCCGAATATGGAGTAGTAACTGGGAATGCCTAAGATAACGTGTAATTCGCTGCAGTAGCGAAGTATGACGCAGTGCGCCGAAAAGCATACTTTCTCAGTAAACGCAGTAAAAGTTGGGAAAACAGACGGAAAGGTTTTAGGGAAATACTAGGTAGGCTGAAAGAATTATTATATGGGTAGAACAGCACAGGATATGGTGTAGCTAGCCCACAGCCAGAATGCGACCATGTGCGATTTTCAGAGTATATTGGGCCGCAGAATCTACTATATGCAAACAAGGACCAATGTATTGCGAAAAAATTAGGAATACAGTAAGGAATTTTATATATGCAATAGGCTTCAGGACAGCTAAAAATGAAATCAAGGTTAGAAAGCCTCCCTGGAGACTGAGCCACATTAACCACTAGGAATTTAGAGTTTAGTATTATTTAAGCCTCTGTGTGGTTGGAAGTTTATACCAAGGCAGCGAGACCTAGGTCTAGCTGAATACTGCAGGTGACCTTCAGGATCATTTGACACGATTTGGCCTTAAAATGCCCATCTTTTACATAACTATCCTGTTTAAGCTCTTGGAGTCCATTTTTGATATTCATAAGGCTAGGTCTCCAATGCCAAGTAGCTAGAGGAGCCTGCCACTAATAATGATAAAGATGAGTATCGGAACATTTAGAAAAATTTAGCAAAATGATTCGTGACGTGAAAGCTACTTGGTTCTGTTTTTGTGGGGCATTACTAACTCTACTTCTGTAGTTTGCTCTTGCTCGAACATGTGGGATTATTTTGCCTTATGTATTGATGGACAACATTGTGCAGTTCTTTGCATCTAGCCAGGTGTATCTAGCCAGGTTGACCTAGGCGTCGTACACTGTTCAGGTTTAACCTCCGGCAACAAATGGAAGTAGGCCGGAAGCAGAGGATTCCCCTTGTTGTGGCTAATACGACCTTCTTTCCTGAGGCTTGACGGACGGCATTTTTATGAGACTGTTCTCGGCTTTCTTTTGGTCACATCTGAAAAAAACGAAGCTTGATAGTGTTCTACTAGTGGGTACTAGGTTAGTTGAGGGTTGAGGGGGTCGGACTACTCCGAGCGTCTATTTAGTTTGGGTATGCATTCGATGCTTTACCGCTGGCTTAATGGAGACCAAATCCTAACCTACAGCATCTGAACGGGAGAGGGTGGTCCAGGTTTAGCTTGGTTTTTCAGTCCCGCTAGGTTGTCTGTTCTACGCGGACATTCTTTGGTGGAGATGCTAGGCGTCGCATCAATAACTGCCTGTTATGATGTTCGGATGCAAGTGCACTAATCGAGCGTAGAATGAAAACCTGCTCATTAAACGCACGTTGAACGAGCGTTCCTCCTTGCTCCGCTTTTCGAGGTAATCGGTACTTGTGCGAAAGGCGTGGCTTTTACATCCAACACAATGACCTTCTCTCGGAATACCTCGACCAATTCGGTACCTACTTCCAAAAGTTCTCGAGCTCCATTTTGTACCGAACAACGTAGGGCGGGTAGCCTTGGGCGCAGTATCCGGATTGGGCCGAACGAAAACAGCCGCTATGTACTCCGTTGCACCTCAGATAAGTGCGCTGACGGTTCACATGTGGCTTTTATAACTCCTGTCTATCCGTGATGCGTTCATGAGTGATCGGCAACTACCGAGCTGTCTCTAAAAATCTTTAAAGCCATCTACTCCGTAGTACCTCCGATGTGTCTATCGGCTCGTGACGTATGGCGTTTATAACTGCTGTGTCCGTGCTGCGTACGTGAGTAATGCGCCACTACTGGTCCACCTCCAACTAACCTTTGCCCCGGCTATCTACTCCGTTGCACCGCCCGTAATTCTATCGGCTCCGAATAGGTTGTTTCCCGACCTCTCTAGCTGTCATGCCTTATTGAGTTATCCGACGCTTTTGGTTTTCCTACACGTAACGTGCGCTGACGCCGGTGTACTCCTTTGCTACTGCGGTAAGTGTATGATTGTTCACCGTTAGCTTTTAGTACACCTGTCTGTCTGTGATGTCAACGTAAATGTTCCGCCACAACTGGTCTGCTTCCACCTAACATGTGCCACCGGATAAATAAGTCGTCGCACCACAGGTTAGTGTAATTTTGTACACGTGTGGCTTTTAGAACGCGCGCACATTCCCTTTGCAAGCATGACGGCTCTGAAGGTCCCGTCGCTTGCAGAGTAAAGCTCAATGCCATACATTTATGCACCACCATGTATGTTACACACCAAAGTTGGCATGTAACATCTATGTGCCACCAACTTACATGTTTCTACTGTCTAAAGCATTATCACGTGTTCGGTTCACATTCATTTTGAGCTGATATGGTGACCTCTTGTGAGGCTGGCGAAGCCGTTTCTCAGTGTTCACCCTTGGTGGGTTCCCAGCTATACGCACGCACACCCACCCAGCGGTGAATCTTTCTGGATGGATTAAACGTCGGGCACCTTCACTGTCTTCGGTTTCTCAATGTCCGGAGTCATTTATATCCACCGCTGTTTATCCCCTAGCACATTACCATGTATCAATTTTGCGTTCGCGTAGGTGGTTATTGTATTACAACCACCACGTCGTATCGACCATTACAGCTGTGCGACCGCACGAACATCAACGCAGTAACCTGACGTTTATATGCAGTACATCCGCCGTCTTTCCTCAAAGCAGAGCGCAGCAATATTTCCCGGAGTGACAAATGTATACCACTGCAAGTTCAATCACCTCGTGCAGCCCAGTTGAGTTCTTTCACTATGTTACGGCCACATGCGGTCTCCTGAACTTAGACCGTGAACCCGGGCATATGCACCCAGTATACCGGTGCCCCGTTTATCGGTTAACGCAAGCCCCGATACCTCACCGCAGAAAGCACCGTTTCTTTCCGTGTAACCCTTCGGTAAGCGTTCATGCTCAGAAAGCACTACCATTACTAAGTGCGTATGCATCAATTCCCATTCTTTTGCGTTGTGTTGTAGTAACCACCGTGTTTCACATATGCTTATTGTATCCCTTTTAGTAATCTTAATGCACATTTCATAGGACGAAAGTATGGTAATTAACTACCGTTAATGGATTCTCATGTGACTCGCCACCGAATAAAGTCATAGCCCAAAACTTCACACTGGCAGCTCAGTTAGAATCTTTATACTGGATAGCTTGCTCTTTAGTCATCTTCCAATGGATCACTCAGGATTCTTTATCTATTATTAGTCGAGGTATGACTGCGATATATGGCAGAGCGATTATGTCCAACCAAATGGATCCCGATCCCACTACAACCAAATCGTACTTCGCATGTTCACCAATGCACAGTTCCAAGCATGGACATGTGAACAATTTTCTACTGTCACTACAGTTCCCATAAAATGTCTGTACAGCTGTACATTCCTGATCATGCCTCAATTGGCGTGCTTCGCATAGTCGAGAATAAAATATTTATTTATTTATTTATTTACCTGAGGAAACGTCATGGTGGCTTGAGAAAGACGTGCGTCAGTTACTAGCAAGGACCTCTGTCACTGGGAAACAGGAGGATAACAATGGCGGTGGACAAGCGACAAACAGGCAGTCCGGTGCGTTCCAGTCAATGGAAGCAAGGGTAACAGGAAAGCCATTACAAGGCATGTGGAAATTAGCATTATAGAGATGTCGTACATTGTAACCCAAGGGCGCGGTGAAGCTTCAGCATTTGCAGTGGTGCATCTGTCCTGTGGAGCATATACAAATACGGCCACATCGTCACTGTCTTTGGGTTTCCGATAACAACCAATCATGACTACACACCCACTTTCTAGGCTCAGGTAGAATTCGAACATTGTCAGCTTACACCTCATGAATATCTTACCGGAATCCTGCTCTTCATCTCTATGCCCATGAAAGTATTCTAGCCATCAGGCCATGCCTTCCGCATAAGTAAAAACATCGTTAGCGCAATATCTGTTCCACCTTGTACACTAGTTTTCTCAAATAAATGTCTTAAGGTAGGATTTTGATCAAACGCTAGGTACATTGACTGTTCCTTTTCGGTCTTCTCTCGGCTTGCTCCTCTCTCCCTTTTCTCTGAGGTCATGAACATCGGAGAGCTTCGGGATTGAACCGAGGATCTGCCTCCGTCTGAGATGGGACGAAATAACCAACAAGTACTTACCTGGACCATGGCCTCACTTCCACTCTAACTATTTGCACCCAACCACCGATGTCCAGTAAGGGTAGCTGGACACGAATTCTTCGCTCCCAGGCAAATATACATAATCGGAGAAGACTTCATGTGGTTCTGCGAAGGATCAACACATAAAATTCAATAAGAATGTTTAGTACCCGACCTACCAATGGACAGGACCCAGGAACGCAATAGGCAACCAGTTATTGCACCAACCAGCGGAAAAAATGGGACGCAACCTGACTGCGAATAACCGAGCAAACAGACTTTCAACAAGAAACATAGCCAGTTCCAATTTGCCATTCAATGGATTGGTGGCAGTGTCCAGGACGTGGTAGGTTTTCGCCTGGCAAGCGTTCTCCCTACAAAAAGCCACAAATGTCCGTTTAACAACACTGCAACGTGGCGTATGTGACTCGCCACCGAATAAAGTCACAGCCCTTAACTTTACACTGGCAGGTCAACTAGCGTCACAATTCTACGTAGGATCGTTACACTGGGACTTCTACATCTGTATATACTGTTGTCGTTTTACATCCTACGATACGTTGCCCTTTTCCTTCCTTGTGTGCGGGCTCTTCCATTACCATTCAATGGATCATTCAGGATTCTCAATCTCTTATTAGCTGAGGTCCCGTATCTCACGACAACCAACTTATTGTTTCGCATTTTCAACATTGTACAGTTCCAATCATGGATATATGAACAATTTTCTACGTTACTGTTACAAGTGCATTAAAAGGTTTGTACCGTTGTACATATCTGATCATGCCTCCACGAGCGTGCCTCGCATAGTCGAGAATAAAATATTTATTTATTTATTTAAAAATGATGTTTCGCTCCCTGCAGTAACCACATTAGAGATGGTTCACCTCAGTGAAGCTGTCGCTTATTACATGTATTCCGATCTGTGAACAAGCTTCCCTGGTCACACGCATCATGTTGAAACCAGTTTTAAATAGTCATTTATTAGCCACTCCGTCACGTTGTAGCTCCATTTTGCACATTTGGCGATGGCTAGGAAATTAATTTACATCAACGTAACCATTTCGTCAAAGGTGTATGTCATTTCTTGGTAACTACCTTCCGACCTGTGGACCACGTGACGTGGAATCAACCTGCGCTCTGTGACCGCTTCTAAATCTCTCTCTCTCTCAGCAAAGCCTCCATTTGTACGTGCCTTCTTCCTACTAAGATGATGCAGGACGACTCGTAGACTGTAAGTTTAAGGCCTCCGACGGAGGCGAAGTTACTGAACATAAGCACCGCCGTCAATCGTTTTCGTGTCCATAGTTCCCATTCCCTCCCACCTACACTATGTACTGATGTAGGTATGGTCCTCCGCGAAGCACCAACCTACAGGATTGAACGTATCTGGAAGGAATTGGCCCGGCTGGCTGGAGCGAATGAATTACGAGGACAATACACAAAATGGCAGTTGCACACACTGCTCTAACCAGCGAATTTAGGACCCTTAATCTGTGCTAACGAGGAACTTGAGGTGGTTTAGAAACGCACTTAGCTTGGCATCTACACCCGCAACCATGGGAGCATAGAAACGTACGTCGGCACAGTATTGCAAACGTTAGCGCTGCCTTGAACCTGCGACCATTTTTGCGATAGAAGGCAATTACCCTTCGTCTGAAAGGCCGTGTATACAAGGCTGCAGTGACGGCCGTTCTGCTTTATGGTAGTGCAACTTGGCCCGTTCGTTCTGAAAAGCTGAGGTGCTTGAAAGTCATTGACCATCGTTGTATGCGAAGCTTCGCTGGTATCGGATGGCACCAGCGCGTACGCTTGGAGGATGTGCGTATGCAAGTAATAGGTAGTGATAAGCATGCTAGCTCCCAAGAACAACACCTTGCACTGTACCTGTTCGTTTGCTCGTGCATGTGCAACGTATGCTGGTCACCGCTTACCCACCACGACGTCGTTCAGTCCGCCGGAGTTAAGGCGCTCAAGGCTCGCGGTGGACAGGAGTTTACGTGGCAGCAGGAAGTGAAGTCACCGACAACCAACCGTGGTCCTGCTGCTCCGTGTCGCCTTGCTGGCTGCACTCCACGTGACTCGCCTTTTGCTTGCCTCGAGAGTCTACAGGACATGGATCGCACACGACACCACTGACTCGTGTGCTGTCACGTATGGCCAAAACCTGTTCACACTTGAGCTTGGTTTACGAGTTAAATTCACCGCCATGTTTCTATTTGCTGCTGTACGGTGGGCCAGCATTTGCATTGATTTAGGCACTGATTTATACCAGGTCGCAGACCAACGAATTGGCTACCTACCGTATGGTAACACGCTTTTAACTTTTCCAGCGAACTTGCGACGGTCAATTCGTTTAGCTTCAAATAGTTCCGCCTAAGGAGGCACGCCACTCGTCATCACGGCGACATGTTCCCTCCCCAGGTAGAGCAGGTGACGGCAGTCTGGAGCGCAAGCGCAGTATGCGTCACCACATGTTTGTCTGCAAAGGCAAGACGCCATTCACCAGACCATCTGCAAGCAGAGCAGCGAGGGTTGGAATAGCTACTTAACCTCAGGATCATCCGCCTTTAGAAAAGGGGGCTGGGCATCTGCGACTCATTTGGTGACCAGAATAATCGACCATTGGAGACCACGGGGCGACGGCTGTGCGCTTCACCAGGTTTAGCGGTACATTGATCAAGGCAATATGGGCTGCAAGTCGTCCTCGCCTACACTGACTGCATTCTCATCGTCCGTCAGAACGATGAGGGGCACAACTCAAGGTGCGTCTGCCACTCCAGCATCTCGCAAAGTATGGCGTCACGATGAACCTTCACAAGCACATTTACCACCAAAACCGGTATTAGCCCGCTTCCCGAGTTAATGCAGGTCATCGCGGATTAGGCTATGCCTCAATTCCACAGAAGTTTGAGTCCTTCCCTCGAAATAGTTAAATATTAGGCTCCCTTCATTCCAATTTGTTCCCAGCTACTTCAGCCTCTAACCGAGTTACTGGAAGGCAAGTTCCAAAGTTTGGGGGCAAAACAGAAGCTGCTGCGACAGTCGATAAGACCAAGCTGGCGTACTGCAACGCCACATAGCGTAGCGACATCATAACGCATCTTTATAGACATCTCGCTTTAGGGCTGATGCCTCCCAACTCCAGTCTATGGCGTCCTATAAACGCAGACACTCAACAAACAAATTGAACCTTCGTCTTTGGTCTACAAAACCTTTCGGCTACGGAAACTCCATACTGCACATTCGGTCGAGAAATTTGGGCAATTTACTTTTGCGTACCTAAGTGTTAAAACATAGAAAGAAGAGAGGACATAACGTTGGCAGGGTAATACGTCTGTTACCCGTAGTCCGTGATGGAAATTGGGAGCACCACCGCTCCACCTAATGAAAAGACATTACTGTAGGAAGCGCAGCCATCAAGCTACTTACCAGCTGTTGGGTATAGATTCCTTTCGATGATTTGTTGCACCTACTCCCGTTAACCGAAAGCTTTTCGCTGAAAAGAAGTTTGCCATACGATTTCTGCCTCTTACCCTTTGGGTTGCAGGGACAGGTGCCTCAGCAGAAACACTGGGATAAAATGAGAAATCCTATTCAACTGATGTTGATGGCGATAGGCTTCTTTATATCCGTAGTGAACTGGCAAAGCATGCCATAAAGAAGGTCTGCAGCAAACATAACTGCATATTTCATAGCACATCTGAAAGGCGGATATTTCCCATCATCCAAACAATACTAACCTTTGAACGCATCCTCCGCATCATAAGCACTTCAGGAGTGGTGAAACCATCGTTCGCAGTAGTCTTACATGACCCAATCAACGGTGTCCCTGTTATCCAGTGTGTGCATACGTAGGGACATTTGTCCCGGTCCAACTCCGCCGGTCTGGATGAAGTACCCTGCTTCAGAGTACCGCACTTGTAAATGCGGGAGGTTTTGGTCCTCACGGTTCGGAATTGTGCATCGGGCGGCAATGTGTACGTAGTGGAAACATTCTTCCTGCCCCGGTACTAACGGGGATTTTCGCCTTCCGGAATGTGATTTGGAGCAGGTGCCCTTTCCCCTATCGTGTTCTCCGTCACGGTAGCTCCCACAGGACGACAAGGAACCAAGGGGGACGTCCCGTGTTTTCCAACCAACGGCAACATGTCCTCCTCGTTATCTAAATGTAGGGAAGATTCGCAATGCCGCTCTTGCAAAAATATCGCACATAATTTTCCTGCATTAGCCCCTCGAACCATCGCCTCAAAGAGGTTATCATGCACTGCAACTTTGTTGCTGCCATAGTGCAGATGTGGGTTTTAATTCTGCAAGCCCCTTCGCCGCCGTGCTCAACTTCGTCGCCCGATCCAAAATGGCTGCCGGTGAACTGTTTGCCACTTCCGATAGGCTCACCTCAGCTGCCTCCGTGAAATCAATGGTATCTAAGGACGCCGGTGCATCAGGTATACACCACCGACAACCCTGAAGCAATACAGTCAAGCTGCACCTCGATCCCACGCGAGGTAACTCATGTGTGCCCATGGCATCCGCCAATGATTCTGAAGCTCACGTTCGCCTCCGTCACTGCTTACCAAGAACATACACTTAGCGGAACTCCGCTTGCGTTCCACCGCCACAGCCGTACCCGCAGAACGACAGCCCATATTGTCCCCCGATGACCAGTGTGTAATGGACTGCTCCCGGGCGTACGGCGTTAAAAGTACCAGTAGCAGGTGCGCCGGCATACTTTCGTCGGAGGAACATAGGGCTGAACTGGCATCTCGCTAATTTCGTTCACTCTTCAATAACTCTATTTACACGATCCACAACCACAGTGAACAGAAGAATTTCGGAGGAACTCACACTAAGTTGTCACCTCAGCTGCCGATTCTCCTCCACCCATTCTGTTGTGAAGCAACCAACTGTGCAAACCGTTTTCAATCGATGCCCTGCCCATGAAGACCAACGGGCTAACCAGGTACTATCAAATGCTCTTAGCATTCCGCATTTTGCACCTCTATAGCATGCAGTAGTTTACCGAAATATATCTCAGCGGGTATGTAGCAATTTAAGCAACCACTGCCGTAGAAGTGTCCTATTGTCCGGTGACGCATCCTGCAGGGGTGAACAACGGCTAGCCGTGTTTCGCACCGCGTGAACATGACGCACTACCGGATGCAGCTGGGGGTACAGGGATTAAAACGCACCGACTTGAGCAGCACATTTATCCACAATTATGGGCCGGGCACGTTATGTGGCAGGAATCATTCAAGGCATCGCTTCTGCCACTTTTTGGAACTGTCTGATGTCTCATTTGGCAATAAAGCCTGGAAGAAGGACATCGCAACACCAGTCACGTCCACCAATATGCAGTGTCACAAGACGTACCACCACAGTTGATTTGGTGCGTCGCGTCTTCCAAATGTACTATACAGAATCGCTGCACCAAGCCTTCCATGCATGACGGCGCAAAATACTCTGACCTTTTTTGATCCTCATGCCTATTGGTCCGGCACTTGCTATACTTTTCTAACAAAAGAACCCCTTGAAACACCCCTCCGTCTGTTTTGAACATGTGTCGCCGCCTTACGTACCAAAAGGTCGCCTTCGTCATCCGTCGGCCATATGTCCTCCACACATGAGTCCGTATTTCACAGCATCCCTTAAATGTGTCCATAAATGAACAGACCTCGGCCTCTTGATCAGCAGTCAAAAGTCGCTTGCTGGATACAGCCGCGTCTGACCAATTGGAAAACTATGGGTGTGCTACAAGTTGAATTTGCATCGCTCAAACAGGTGCCCTCACAAACTGAATGAGGACGACGCGAGGCAACAGCAATCATGAAATTTGTGAAATTAATGATCTATTTTCCAATATGTATGTAAATTGCCTTTTTCCCACTGTTCCAGCAGAGAATGACCTTGTCAGCGTGTGCGTGCTAATCGTGCAATTCTGTGCTCTGTGTTTAATTGGACGTATCCCTTCACATTCTTGTGCCACATCTTCGGAAGTACGCTCAACAGATTCGGATCACTGAGCTCTATCCAACGGCATCTATATTTTTGAAGTAAGTCCAACTATACGCTGGTACACCACAAACTAAGTCTTCGGAAGTCTATTCACCAAGGCCAACTCGAGCAAAAGCTCGAGGTGCTTTTGCCAATCTCCGCCACCTGTGGCGCAGATGCGACATTACTCTCGCCCTGAAAGGCAGAGTTTACAACGCAGCAGTCCGTTCCACTCTCTTATATGGTTGTGAAACCTGGCCCATCAGGTCGACTGACATGAAGAGACTCGTCACATTCGATCATCGCTGCCTTCGCAGCTTAGCTTATGTCTGGTGGGAACACCGCTTGAGCAATGAGCGTGTTCGACGTCGCGTATTTGGTGCAGGAAGAGCGAGTGAACCACTCAGCACCATTATATCACGCACCAGGCTCCGATGGCTGGGCCACGTGTTGCGCATGCCAGCACACCGACTCCCGCGACGTGCATTGTTTGCGCGTTGTGGGAGCGGTTGGAAGAGGAGGAGGGGAGGCCAAGTGATGACTTGGTCGAGAGAAATGAAAACCCTCACTTCAAAGTTGGCGTCGGTTGGTGCATCCCGACTACCTGGCTGAGGTCCTAAGGACGGTGAACACGTTTGGTTGGACACACTTGCTGATATGGCTCAGAGCCGGTACCAATGGCGTTTGTGTTGTGATTTCCTTTGCCCATCCCTCTCCTGTTTAGTATCCCCCTCCAACCACGATCTCATCTGTTAGGCATAATATGATTCTCTTTTCACGGCAGCCAGCTGTTAGCTCTCCGGAACGATGTCCATCCGTTACTGGGGACTCAGCGGGCGTGCCACTGTCTTTCCTTTTCTTTTATTTTGTATTGCGGCACAATAGCTGAGGTGTATTCCACCTCCAGCTAACGTGTAATGATGATGATGATGAGTACCTCCGGGATACCATTCGGCAGATCTTTTTTAAGGCTGTCAGACAATAAATAACTTAGTAATGTGCACCATGGTATACCATAGATACAAGCATTTTTGTCATCTCACCTTACAACCATATTTTTACTTGCATTTCACTGCACAAAGCCTGTGTGATTTTGCCTACCCTTGCGCCTAGTGACGCACCATCCAAACTCGCTGACTGAAGCAGGCAACTGGGGCAGCCAAACGACGTGACCAGCGCAACCTAGAAGTGCACGCCGAACATTGATGCATGGGCCGGAGAAGTTTGTCAACCGGGAATCCAGTGAGCAACAAACCTAAGGTCAACCGTAGCTCAGACAACCGCGGAACTGAAGTCCACTCAAAAATCACCTGTTCTTTCTATGCCAATTCACTTGACGCGACAACTGTGAACATTACATTTAACCAAGCTAACAGCGTGTCGACAGATAGCTTGTGGTTTTGTGACATATGTTCAAATAGTCCGATAGTTAAGATTGTTCAAAAACTTACGATAACGTGTGAAGCATTGACTGTTACGTCTGCAGACCAAAAGGAACTGATCGCAGCATTGGGAGGGAAAATCTCAGAACTCGAGTTGCAGATTAGTGCATTACGTAGCCCGAATCCCCGACCTGTTGAAAGGTAAAAGCTCTCTAGCAACAATGCTACCCAGTCCAGCGAAAGGCAAACACCGTTAGTGAAAACAGGCCGTTTGAACGGCACCCAAAGTCTCACGTAAAGCACCAAAGAATGCAGTGTTACACACAAATTGCATGCTCACCTCCGTCAGTAGCTGGTCATCAACAATTGACCCCAACAGATAGCGCAAATAACGGCATTGCACCTAAAAATTCTTGCTGTAGCCTTGGCGTATTGCCCACGAAAGACAAGCCAGACACCCACACTCGACAAAACTATGCTCACAAGGAACTGCAGAACAAACAATTACTACGCAACCAAAAGGCAATGACAGTAATATGTTCAAACGTCCCAGAGCCCACTAGCGAGTCGCTAAAAGGTAGACAAGCCGAGGAGCAAAACCGGTGGGCTGAAATAACCTGCGCACTCGGACTGAAAGTTCTCCCAACTAGTCTTACTCGCCTTTCACGAAATCCATCATCTCCACACTTGGGGGAACCTCGGTTACTGCGAGTAACGTTTGGCAACACGCGTGACCTGGAAGATGTTCTCCTAGCGAGCCCCATGCTAGTGAAATCTTCTGTTAGCGCCAGCATTTTTCCTGACAGGTCATGGGCAGAAAGACAGAAGCATAAATCCAACCCTAGTTCGTCACGTCAAAATGAGATGAAGAAAGTGGTACTGGTCCATAATGTGCCAGAATTGAAGCATGACTATAGCAGTGAACGACAGAAGCACGCCACCGAAGAATGGCGGTATATCGCAGAACTATACAACATAAAGAATGTCGTGGCTTTTGACGTCACCCGTCTAATTGCTTCCACAAACTACCAAGGTAGCGGGCCACGAATGTTGAAAGTTACCTTCGCTGCGCCCGAAATGGTATCAGTTGCAAGCCAAACATGGCATGACAACAGGAAACTTGGGCCACCAGAATTACGGTTAACACCATTCCTTCAATTAGCACAGACCTCAGATACAGATGAGCCAGCCGCAATTGTACCTATCTCAAACCATCCAACTGTGCAAATAACCGTTTCCAAATCTTCAGCAGACCGGCACTATTTGTGCCGGTCACTCACAGCGAACCGAGCTCCTGATGCGTCAACAAATAAAATGCTGCTACACCAACACTCAGGGGTTGTACTCTAAGCTCTCGGAGCTACGCCACCGACATGAAACGACAACTTGGGACCTCATAGCAGTCACTGAAACTTGGCTCTCATACGACATACTTGATCCGGAGATTGAACTCAGTGAGATGTCAGTCATTCGAAATGATCGTCTATCTCGCGGGGCGGTGTTTCTCTCTGCTATCAAGATTATTTGAATGTGTTACACTTAACGAAAGTTCCTTGTTATTCCCGACGCACTAGTTTGCCGATTGCACCTAGCCGGTTGAGATGTTGGTTCACAGAAAAAAAGTGATGCCTGTCTCTTAGCAGTTATTTGTAGACCTCCGAACTCATCAGCAGACAGTGAGAACATTCTGTTAAACGCCCTTCGCTATGCGGTTTCACAAAGGTACTCTCACTATCTTATAATGGGTGAATTTAATGTTCCTTCAATAGCCTCAATGTCCCCTAAAGGGCCGTCATTCAAATCGAAACTCCTTGAATTCATGCATATGGCAGTTTTGTATAACCATGTGTATCGACCAACCAGACATCGCGGTTCAAACAAGCCATCACTCCTGGACTTAATCCTGATTAATGAAGGGTTGATGGTTAAGTCAGTAGCATAAGATCCTCCACTGGGCCGTAGCGACCATTCAGTCCTAACATTTGATTATGTATGTTACGCCAGTATTGTTGCCAAAGAAAGTGTGACTCAACAAACTATTACGGACTATTATAAGCTGCGCAGCTTAGCAGCAACCATTGACTAGGACCTACAGACGCATAGCTAAGCGAATGACGCGTGGAATGAATTGAAAGACAAAATTAACGGGGTCATACCATCAGCATCGAAGGTTGTACCATTACGAACATCGCGCCGGACCAATACGTGGATCCGGCGCAAAACACGTAAATGGATCAACAGAAGAGATGAAATCTGGAGGCAACGTTTGCTAACCCCATGTGATATCACACGGCAGCATTACAAAGTCATCAGAAACTACTGCACGTCAATCATTAGAGTCGATAAGTACGAATGGCGGGAGAATATGGTGCTGAAATTTACGAGTAACACCAAACTGATATACAGCTTGTGAATGGCAAAAGAAAGGTTAAGCCCAGAATACCACCACTCAGGACGGCCAGTGGCCTAACAACTACTGCTGTGGCTGCCGCGAATGCTCTACTTTTGCAGTTTGGCTCGGTAGCTACAAATGTCATGGAACCTTCGCCTTATTAACTCCTAACCAATGTCGTTGACTTATCCAGCGTCACCTTTACTCCAGCAGCTGTTGCAAGCAAACTACATACTCTCCGAGAGTACAGTGCTCCTGGAATCGACCGGATCTGTCCGAAAGTACTAAAAACCCTTGCTCCCACCATAGCAGCACCACTTGCAACTTTTTTCCAGTGTCTACTTAACTCCCATACACTTCCATCTGAGAGGAAAAATGGAACTATCACTCCAATATATAAAGGAGGTAAGCGCTCGGATCCTGCTAACTACCGACCTATTACTCTCCTTCCTGTTTTGTCAAAAGTTGCGGAATCGGTAATCCCAGATGAACTGACGAGATACTTTGAAAGTCAACAGATAATTTCTAATGCACAACATGGTTTCCGACGCAGACGATCTTGTCTCACCAATTTGCTGATTACTCGGGACTTATGGACCAGGGCGGCTGATGAAGGATTGCCCACAGATGTGATATACCTGGATTTTTCTGAAGCATTCGACAGGGTCAATCACTTCTTTCTCCTCCAAAAGCTTGCTGCCTACGGTATCAACGGATCCCTGCTCACCTGGTTGGAAGACTACTTACGCGACAGAGCAATCAAATTAAGCGTAGCCGACACCTATTCTGAAAGCCTTTACGTCTCCAGTGGTGTACCACAAGGATCCGTCCTAGGCCCGCTCCTATGTTTAGTCTACATTAATGACCCTCCAGCAGACATTCTATCTCCAAGGCAAATATTTGCAGACGACGCAAAATATGGAGAGCTATTCGCTCAGCATCCGACCGTGTCTACCTCCAGGAAGATCTGATCCGGATTAACGAATGGGCAGAAAAGAACCAGCTCCCACTGAACCCTGCAAAGTGCCACCTGCTGACGGTGCACAACAGCTTCGTCAACGCATAACTTTTGGGGCAACACGTCATGCAACACGTGACTAGAGAAGGCGACCTAAGTATAATCGTGCAAGAGAAGCTCGGAAAATCGCTCCAATGTTCGAAAGCAGCAAGTGTGGCGAACTTGAACTTGAGACTTTTGAGGCGAGCTCTCGGCACTTTTGAGCGACAACTAGTACCATTGTTGATTAACGCCAACATACGTCCTCATGCTGAATATGCAATTTAGGCCTGGTGTCCATGGCTAAATCGAGACATCCGCCTATTGGAACAGCCCCAAGGAAGAGCCACAAAGGCAACGCGTGGACTATCCGGTATAAGTTACGAAATGCGTCTTCGTGTACTCGGTGTGTTCTCATTAGAATACCGACGGCTTCGCGGAGATCTTACTCTCACATACCGGATACTAACCGAAAGTGAGCATCAATGTACATCACTGTTTACTCTAGCCCCATACAAACAAAACCGAGGCAACCACCTGTAACTAATGACGCAACACTCTCGTTTGAATTGTAGAAGATATTTTTCTCACTTCGTATCTGTTCTCACTGGAATGCATTACCAAACTATGTGGTGAACGCACCAGACATGACGACATTCGAAAGACTCTCAGATTTTCATCTTAGTGAGAAAAGATACACAACACTTTGTTAAAGTGCAATGATTTGACCACTGATACTTTACGTTCCACATTGGAACATTTTGCTTTTACTTTTCTTTTGCATATCCATCCTGTGGGTCTTGTAAAGTTGTGCTTTGTATCCCGTCATACACCACTGAACCATTGAACCATTGAACTTAACATACCATATTTGTAAAACTACAGGAAGTTGCAACTTGGAAGTTAGGGACGACTTTTTCACTTCGCCTAGCTTTGATAGCGATCGCAGACCACACAACAAGAAACCGCAGTGTCAGCCAACATGGCCACGTGCTACGCGTTTTACCCTATCCCTTTCGTCTTCAATGTATGAACTTAATTACTCCGGACCACCGCCCTCGCAGCGGTGATCTGTTTTATACTAGACGCATTTTAAGGGGCCATTTGGGGAAGGAGGTGCTGCCGTTCTTCCAGCTCAACACAGTTTGTTCAACACGGGGCCACAGCTTGAAACGTTTTAAACCGCGGAGGAACCATTTCCGGTCTTATATAGCGTTATCCACACGGGATGTGAATGAATGGAACAATCTTCCTGAATAATTGGTAAGCGCCCAGACAGAGGTATGTTTTAAAGAACGATTGGACAAGTACCTGCTGTGTATGCTTGGATTCCGCTGTTTATGCTGCAGCTGCAGCAATCCGCGGGGTTGGTGCTTGGTCCACACGGTTGGTGCTCCTTGTGGTGTTTGTTCTGGTCTGCGGGACCTGAACGTGGTGAACAAAAGATAATTGTGAGTGCTACGGATAACTGTGAGTGCTACGCGGTAACTCGATTAGTTGGCTTGCCATAATGATTGAGATTTTTCGCTGAAATAATGTTGAAAACAGTGTTTGAATAAACACGTGAAACAAAAGTTGACTATTGTCAAATTTCCTCTGATCCAAGATATCTTGGATCGACTAAGGTAGTACTAGCCAAAGCCTCTTCCTGACGCTTACTGGTAATTTTGCGGTTGTTCCATATTTTTAATCCAGTTTCACACCCTGTTTTGCCCTTTTATCCTGGTCGTTGTAGGGTTGTATACGTGGTTTTAAATTCTGCTCTGTTTTCCTCTTAAACATGGTCGTCTCGCGAAATACCGAGGCTGATGAACCCCATGCGTCCTCGTTTGAAGCGTCAAATGCGGCTTGCAGCAATTCCGCCTGTTCAAGGCTAGTTACAGATTCATCTGGTGGCATGCAGTGCGATGTTTGCTCTTGTTGGTATCACAAAAGTTGTGCCAGCCTCCGAGAGAATCAGTACAATATGCTATCATCCAGTGAAAACCTTCTGTTTATATGTGCTGATTGTTGCGCTCAGAAAGCGAAGCACCTAGCTTTCACCTGTGCTAAATTCAGAGCACTAGCATCCAGATTCACACTTATTGAGAAGGCATTAGCCGAGCTTGCCTATCTTGCTTCGCTCAACCCTAAAGTGGATTTGATTGTGAAATCACTGAATATTGCAAATGTGGACGCTGTAACGGACTGTACTTCTGCTGACAATCCATCCATTGACGAGGCGTTTATCTTACCGGACGCTCCAGTTCACGTGGATATAACTGACACAGATGCCTCGGAGGGCATTGTTGACCCGCCCCAAATGGAAGGCGAGTCACGGGCCATTGAAGAATAAGCGTAAGAAGGCAATAGAAACGCGCAAACCCTCCGAGCCCAAACCGGAAGGTGATAAAATGCTCAAGGAACATGCGCCTGAGTTGTCAACACCATCTGATGTTGCAATTCCCTCAGTAAGGCAAGTGGTGCCGTCGCCTTCGGTCCCATTGATTCCTGTCAAAAAGCCATGTGACGTGGATGGTGGACCATGTGGAGTAAATACACCTCATCGAGGCGATACTTACACAGATAGCAGTGTGATTTTCAGAAACGTCACTGAATCCACTGCCGCTCTTCCGTCCGAGCGCATGCTTGATGATCTTGCTAGGCTTAAATTTTGCGTGCCCAGGCTTTTACCACCAGGTTTCCCTGGCGTTACTGTTAGGAAGCTCATCAGATTGAGGAACTTTCGGGTTGGTCAACCCAATCCTCGACCCCGTCTGCTTAGGGTGGTCCTCTCCACCCCAGAAGAGCGCAGTGCCTTACTGAGAATTGCCTTCAAGCTCAAAGGCACCAACTCTGATGTACAACCAGACCTTCCATTAGCGGATAGGTTAAAGTTAAAGAAAGCCATCAGAGACCTAAAAGCCCGGCATGTAGCTGGCGAGCAAGGTCTCCGATTGTTGGGTTTTCAGGTGGTCAGCGGTGGTCCGCTTCCGCCCTGCCAGAACTTATTCTACTTGCGCACGACACAGGGCTGGTCGTGCCGAAGCCCTACAAGTAGTACTTAGTAACGTGCGTAGCCTGCGGAGCAAGATGTGCGAGGTGGGTCTGCTCATAGACAACTCTCGTCCAGATATACTTGCTTTCACTGAAACCTGACTGTCTGAGGAAACCACAGATGGGGAAATATATCTGCCTGGCTACGCATTGTTCCGCGCCGACTGATCCATTGACCGTCAAGGGGGTGGTGTAGCGCTGTATGTGAGTTATCACATCGACGTATTGAGGACCAGCGTTTTTCAGTCTCTCGACAAATCTGTTGAGGCTCTCACAGTATTGCTTGGCGCTTCTTCGGTTCAGGTTACGGTCGTGTTAGTGTATAGAAGCTCTATGAACACCTCAAATTAAATAATTGAGTTTATACGCACTCACTCTGCGAACAACTGTCTGGGGCTTTTTTCATACACGTTAGCTAGAGGTGGGGAACACCTCAGCTACTGTGCCGCAATACAAAGAAAAAAGGAGAGAAGAAACAACTGGTGAAAGCTGGCTGAGCTACCGGTAACGGATGGGCATCGTTCCGGTAAGCTACCAGCCGGCTACTGTGCACCCAAAAAAATTATTATGCAATATTATATTAGGCTAAGTAATGAGATCGTGGTTGGAGGGGGAGGCTAAGAGGGATGGGGTGGGACAAAGAAACTCACAGCACGAACGCCACTGAGGTCGGCTCCTAGCCATATCAGCAAGTGTGTCCAACCAAACGTGTTCATCGTCTTTCGGACCCCAACCAGGGAGCCGAGAAGCTCCAACCGAGGCCAACCCAAAAGTGAGGGTCTTCATTCCTCTCGACCAAGTCATCGCTTGGCCACCCTCCTCTTCTTCCATCCACATCCCCGGCGCGCAAACAACACACGTCGCGGAAGTCGGTGGGCTGGCATGCGTAACACGTGGTCGGGCCATCGAAGCCTGGTGCGTGTAATAACGGTGCTGAGCGGTTCATTTCCTTTTGCTGTGCTTTAAACAAGGCATCGAACACGCTCGTTACTCACGCGGCGTTCCAACCAAATGTGAGCTAAATTACGAAGGCACCGGTGCTCGAACGTAACTAGCCTCTTCAGGTCCGCTGCTTTAAGCGGCCAGGTTTCTCAACTGTACAATAGGGTCGAACGTACCGCTGCATTGTACACCCTACCCTTCAGGGCAAGAGTGATGTCGAGCCGGCGCCATAAGTGGCGAAGATTAGGAAAAGCGCCCCTAGCATTCGCTATGCGATTCGTGATCTCATCTTCAATCCCACGGGCGCTGATACAACTTCCCAGGTAGTTGCATTTTTGAAAGACTTCTAGCTGATCCCCACCAACGGTCAGCGTAGGAGGCGGTCCGGACCAATCTTGGAGAAAAGCTTTGCACTTCGAGGGTGCAAAGCAAAGCCCGAAGTGACGGACAGCTAGTGCTAATCTGTCCAATGCCGCTTGGCACGTTTGTGAGCTGTCACAGATCAGGGCAATATCATCAGCATACTCTAAGTCAAGAAGTCGTTCTCCTGGGAGTAGCTCCACACCTTCTAAGTCGTGTCCAGTAAACGCGATTTCCATGACTTCGTCAACAGCGAAGTTGAAGAGGAAAGGTGACAGCGAGCATCCATGTCTCATGCCGCTGGAGATATTAAAGGGCGACGACAACTTGCCGTAAGCCCTCGCTCTGCCTGAGCTACGCGCATATAATGCTCGGATAATATTCACATATTTCTCAGGTACACATTTCCTGAGTAGACAGTCCCAAAGTGCATGCCTATCCACCGAATCGAATGCACCTTTGATATCGAGGAACAAGACAATGGTGGGCCGCCAATATATGTGACGGTGCTCCAACAACTGACGCAAGATGAAGATGTGGTCAATGCAGCCACGACCTCGACGAAACCCGGCATGCTCTTCACGAATCTGGCTTTCACGCGCGCAGTCAGTCTGTGAAAGATGACAGAGGCAAGCAATTTGGAGGCGATGGAGATCAGACTGATTCCTCTATGGCTGCCGCATTCCGATCGTGAGCCTCCTTTGAAAATTGGGACTATGATGGAGCAGCTCTAATCGGTTGGGACAGTTTCCTGCTCCCACAATATCACTACTAACTCGTGTAAATCATTCACAGGAGCAGGTCCCCCGAATTTGAAGGGGGCTGAGGGAAAGTCATCAAATCCCGCGGCTTTATTTAACTTAAAGAATTTGATCTCGGGTTCGACTTTTGAGCGAGAGGGTGAATCCAAAGGAACAGCCCACGGAGCAGGGCGATCACTAGTCGGCGAGAAATCTAACAATTTTGAGCGATTAATTGCCTTTCAAAGTGCTCAGCCAAACCTACCAGGCGTTTTGATAAGTTGTGAATAGGCTGTCCACTCTCGCCACGTATAGTTTCACAACACCAGGTCTCTTGCTGCCCGTTTCCCGTATAAGACGGAATAACTCGCGATGGTTACCAAGGGCAGCGGCCACTTCCATCTCTGTTGCACGACGAGACCACCAGGATTCGCGGTCTCTCTTCAGGCTAGCACGGAGTTTTGCCCGGAGCTCTTTGCGGGTTTCATTGTGTTCGCTTCTAGTCGGAATATGCCGGCGAGCATCTATAAGTTCCAAAGAGTGTGAAGAGACCCAATGTTCATGTTGGCGATTAGACATATCAAAATAGGATGTGCCTGCTGCAAGGAAGGCCTGTTGCATTTGAGACCCGTGCGCTTCAGTTGCATCCAGTGAGCGTTTATCCAACTCGGATGACAGCGTAATTTGATAGGCTTTCAGAACAGCTGGGTTCACCAGACTGTCTGGCGCTGGAAGACTTCAACCTCCCAGAGGTTTGTTGGGATGATCTGTCTTGCAGTTCGGCTCTGGAATAGTTCGGTACAGAGCTGCTGGACTTAACGCTGCGGGTACCACTACACCAGTTCGTGGACCTCTCCACTAGGTACATGAGCAAGCAGCAGCCGTCCATTTAAGATCTTGTTTTTGTTAAGTCACTTGACTTTGTAAATACCATTAAATACGACTTGCCTCTTGGCGCTGACGAGCACGTTTGCTTGTCTTTCCAGTGTACCCTTATCAGGCCGCGGAAAGCTACTACCAGTTGGTATCCGAACTTTTGGGCCGCGGACTTCCAAGCGATACTGGATAGTGCTAGGGCATCGTCTTGTGTGATATCTGAGACCGACACTGTTCACATAGCCTGGGAAAAACTTAAGGCTCACGTCGTAGACATCTCTGCACCTCACATGCCACAGGTAAAAATAAGGGAATGGAGAGCGCAGCCTCCGTGGATAGATTCCGCGGGGAAGGGCCTGTTAAAGAAGCGATCTAGATGTTGGCGAGCGTACCGAGCAGCTCCGTCAAACAGCACATTTGATAAGTATCGGTTGGTTCGAAATGAGTGCAAGCTACATCTCAGGTTGGCCCGGCTTCAGTATGGAAAGGGCTTAGCTAATACTGCCTCGAATAATCCCTAGCAGTTCTTCGCTTACGTTAAACGACGCTGTAGTGCAAATTCGCCCATACCACCCTTGTTTGAGGAGATGGGACTCATGCCTGTAGCGACTATGACAAGGCATGCGTGCTTGGTAAGCACTACTCAATCGTCTTTGTCCGCGAAACAAATACGCCAAGCAGAGTTTGCTGCAAGGTCTCTGAAGACTGTTGTCCGGATGAAATTCCTGTAACTGAGTCCCAAGTTCTCCGGTTGCTAAGAGAGGTGCACCCAACTAAAGCATCCGGGCCAGATTTTGTTCATCCAAAAATGTTGCACGACTTGGCGTGGGAACTCAGTGGACCTCTGACTTGTGTGTTTCCGAAGGCACTCAACAGCTGTATCTTGCCTACCGAATGGAAGGAGGCTGTTTTCTGCCCGATTTTCAAGTGCGGTGACAAAGACATACCGGCTAATTACAGGCCTGTCAGCTTGACTAGCGTGGTCGTTAAGTGACTTGAAAACTTGGTACGAGATACAGTGGAGAACCATTTAAGTAGGTTTAACCTGCTTAGCGTCCAGCAGCATGGTTCTCGCAAAGGATTTTGTGTCAGACGACCTCGCTGGTAGCTAGTGAGTGCTGGGCAAAAGCCGTAGACAGTGGACATGCGGTGGTCGTGGTGTTCCTTGACTTTGCCAAGGCCTTTGACACTGTCCCCCATTCGCAACTCTCACTGAACTTGAGGTCGTATGGAATAACTGGTCACACTCTCCAGTGGGTGTCAGCTTTTCTCGATGGACGGGAACAGTGTATTCGTGTGGGAAGCAGTCTTCCGTTTCGACAAGCTGTACTTAGCGGCGTTCCGCAAGGCTCTGTCCTAGGTCCGCTGCTGTTTTCTGTTTACATGAATGACTTGCCGGAGGAGCTTGAGGTACCATCGCTTCTATTTGCCGATAACCTGAAGTTCCGAAATATGGTTGAAATCCCTGGAGGTCCTGTGCCTCTTCAATGGGCTCTGGATAGACTCTGGGAATGGTCTGTCTTGAGGTTGCTGCCCATAAACCGGGCCAAGAGTTCAGTGCTGCTTATCGGAGTGTCTGATTCCTCCACAATTTATGTGCTGGATGGGAGTGAACTTCATCACAAAACTCACCAGGTTGATCCAGGTGTCGTCCAATGTTCCACACTACATTCTGGATGCAACTGGAAGAAGGCGGCTATTAAATATTTCCGGATGTTGTGGTTTATCCGTCGTTCTTTTGGGACCCTAACTGCTGATATGTTTGTGAAGCTGTTCTCAGCGTTTGTGCGACCACACCTAGAATATTGCGTCTAGGCCTGTCCACCATACCTTGTATGGGACAAATTGGCACTAGCAAGGGTGTTGCATGTCAGTACTATCGAAGGAGTAGAGGGGACCTAATCCTAACCTACCGTATTTTGACTGGATATGTTGGCCCTGATTTGTCCACGCTATTCAGTCCTGCTAGAGTATCTGGTCCCCGCGGGCATTGTATGAAGCTGGACAAACCGCGGTTCGATCGAGTTAGAGCGGAGACACGGTTATCGCTTTGAGTCCTCAAGCACTGAAACCTGCTTCCAGAAAATGTTGTCATGGAAGCTACGGTTAAGGTGTTTGAGCGTCAACTAGATGCTCTTGGGTGGCAACACGAAACCTTTTTTCGACAAATTCCCATCTTCATACTTCGATTCTATTTTTCTTTACTTTGCCTCGCCATTGGTATTAATCTTTTCTTTTAACTGATTTCCCCAACTCTCTTACCTTTGCTTTTTCTTCCTCTCTTACTCAACGTAACTGATAGCTGGGACAGCTAATGTAAGGAAAGTGGGCATTAAATTGGTGGACCAGGGTGTTTCTTCTGGTGTTTTCTTTTTAGACTCATCAATAAGTCGGAGCACCCTATCAACTTCTGGAGCGACGACATGCTCAAGAAAGAACACTTACGGGAAACATCTTATCGTTCCAGTCTTAGTTGCACTTGAACTTGAACTCGGGGAACACAGCTTAGCGACGACATGTCACCCAGCTAATGAACGGGAGGTGCTGGAGCTGATAAGGGTTATCCCTTCTGCTCTCTCCAACTCTATCAACTATGAACTATGGCGCTCGATAACCAATTAGACCTCCACCAGTTAACCACATTTAAATCAGCGCGAAAATACCTACTAATAAATATTATCAAACACTATTTCTTGCACATACTTATGCATTAGCAACACCTATACATCTCTTTCGTATCCAATTATGAGAGCACCAATATTTAGCCTGCCGTACCTGGAAACGGAACCCCTCCAGGACAGTTTTTCATTACAAAAGTTAGCCTCTCCCTTCGTGGCTGCGACGTAGTCACAGCCCCGTTACCCCGCAAAACCTAGTGCGCAATAAATAGTTTATGCTCATTTTATGGCATGACTCCCAGGTATCTTTCTGCCTTTGCGGTTTTATTCAATGCCGTGCAAATGTGATATTGCCTTTGTTTATATGTGTCGGAATCCAGATACGCACCGTTACCCCTCAAAACCTAGTACGCAATAAACAGTTGATGGTCATCTTATGGCATAATTCCCGGCTACATTTCTGCCTTTGCAGTTTTGTTTAATTCTGTGTAAATGTGATATTGCGATTGCGTAAATACGCGGCACGAACAGTAGTTTCGAATCCGTACGCCATGAATTCTGATTTCCGGAGAAGCTTCCTTGGGCTTTCTTTTGACAGTTTTTATGAGTTTTATAATTTGTTTTCAGACTTTATGCTTC
>OX104063.1:66106364-66331620 GCA_944474145.2 Dicrocoelium dendriticum
AAGGCGAACGCTGTGCAATATTGGACATACGGGAGTGGATAATTTTTGTCTTATTAAGTTGCCAAATCTGTAGTATTTGGTCAACCGTATATTGCCAAGCATTCGAATCGGCGGCAAGCGGTTCAAATTTAGATTCAAATGGACTGGAACCATAGGAAAATACCTTGAGTGTTCCTTCTTGATCAAATCGTTGAGCCAGGAAATGATAAGGTGCTAGTTCTTGATAGATCTAAAATGAAACACCCGAAACACACCCTGATCAACCAACTACTGCCCACGTTCCCTGTAGTAGAAGACACCGCTCTGTAGATTATGTGTAGTAAGAAAGAAGTAGAAAGTAAATGGAAGATAAAGTGGAATGAGTCATTAAAATGAAGGATAACACCAAAGAGTGAAGAGAATGACAGTATAAGAACTAAAAGTTTGAAGATGGATATGGTCAGGAGAAGGGAAAGGTTTCGTGTAGCCACCCAAGAGCGTCTAACTGACGCTCGAAACCCTTAACCTTAGGTTCACTGACAACACTTCCTGGAAGCGAGTTCCAGCGCTCGATATCTCTACGCGATAACCGAGTTTCCGCCCTGATCCTGTCAGAATGCGGCTTGGGTAACTTCATGGGATAACCGCGAAGACAAGTCAACCTAGCCGGGCCAAATAGCCAGCTCAAGTCCGGTCCAACCTTCCCTGTTAAAATGCGGTAAGTAAGGATTAGGTCTCCTCGAAGCCGTCGGCAGTGCATTGAATATATACCCAAGCTAAGTAGACGCTCGGGGTACGATTGCCCCTCGACCAATGTGGTACCTACTCTCAAAACCCTCTCGAGCTCCATTTTGTCCCGAACAAGACAGGGCGGACAAGTCTGGACGCAGTATTCCAGATGGGGCCGGACGAAAGCTAAAAATAGCTTTACAAAGAACAGCGTATTAACCATGGCATTCTGAAACCCCTACTTGCGGCATTCTTCCAGTTGTCACCAGAATGCAGACGAGGAATGGACGACACCTAGGTCTACCTGGCTGGAGACAATAGGGAGCTCGACCCCACCGAGTACGTAGCTCAAAGGCGGGAAAGTGGCTCCCCTACGAAGGACGGCACACTTAGACTTATTTATAGGCAGTAGCCACAAAGTAGACCGGTCCCAGAGTCTGTCCAGTGCATGCTGTATGGCCTCAGAACCCCCAGGAACATTTACAACATCCCATAGCTTAAGGTCATCAGTAAACAATAGGGATGATACCCCAAGCTCTCCAGGGAGGTCGTTTACGTAAGTAGAAAACAGCCTCGGTCCAAGGACCGAGCCTTGCGGGACGCCGCTAAGGACCGCTTGCCTAAAGGGTAAGCTGCGACCCACACCTACACAACGCTCTCTTCCCTGAAAGAACGCAGATACCCAGTGCAGGGTGCGACCAGATACGCCGTAGGAACTCAGCTTTTGTGATAGCCTCAAGTGGGGTATCTTATCAAATGCTTTCGAGAAGTCTACGAAAACGCATCCACTGCGTGGCCATTGTTCAGTGCATCTGCCCAAGTTTCACGAGCAACCAACCAATTTGTCAAACACGAAAACCCCTTCCAGGATCCATGTTGTGCTCTACCGAGTAGATTAAATCTATTCAAGTGACATTCCAACGAATCTCTCAACAGCTTTTCAAGCAGTTTGACCACGACACTAGTCAGACTAATTGGCCTATAATTGGCTGACAGACTCCTGTCGCCATTTTTGAAAATACGACAGATGACAGCCTCCTTCCATTCGGAAGGTAATGTACAGCTGTCAAGTGATTTCTGAAACACCATCGTCAGCGGTCCACTTAGTTCCCCCGCCAACTCATGCAGAAGCTTCGGGTGAATTGAATCAGGTCCAGCTGCTTTGGAAGGGTTCAGTTCTTGCAGCGGTTTAATGGCTTGCGTTTCCACCACGGTAAACTCATCTCACCAAGTACCCTCAGGTACCCTGGAGACAAATTCAAGGCTAGTCAACGCGGCCTTACGTACAAAAGCCTTTGCATACTGTTCCACAAATACACGAGCCTTATCTTCGTCCGCATACGCACGAGTTCCATGGGCCCGCATCAAAGTTGAGATTACCGAATTTGAACCACAGCGTCTCTTAACATAGGCGAAGAACTTCGGTTTTTTGACCAACGCAGCGATCACATCTAAATGGTGCGTAGCCAGACAGATGTACTTCACCGTCCGTGATGTCCTGAGACAGCCACGTTTCAGTGAATGCAAGCATATCGGGATGAGACCCATCTACAAGCAGACCTAGCTGGCTAGCCGAACAACCTCCTCGTGGTGCCAGCTGGGTGGTTCGGGTTTGACCCGTTCCAGCAAATAGTTCGGCGGCAGTGTTCCAGGACGTGGTGGGTTTTCGCCTGGCAAGCGTTCTCTCCATAAAAAGCCACAAATGTCTGCTTAACAACACTGTGGCGTGGCGGTCGTGACTCGCCACAAAATAAAGTCACTGCCCCGTGGGTATCCGAATAATCCTTTCCAACGCACGGACATCCATCTTCTACTCGAGCATTGCCGACGATATGAGAGTGAAAATTAGAGCAGCACAGTTACAAACAGGAACCTCACAGTTACACACCCACACACACAGCTACATAATTACATACCCCCTACATAAACCTACACTGGTACGGTAAACATAACGTATTCTTGCACATTCTTGACCGCGCATTGTTGTCATAATGATCATGCCTGTAAAGGCGTGCCTCGCCTTGTCGAGAATAAAAACTTTATTTATTTATCTTATTCCTTAGGCTCCGCACATTGCTTAGCACTATCAAAAGGTACTCGTAATGTTCAGCCCTTTATCGTGCGCTACCAGTAGGGTGGAAACAGACCGCCGGCTGACCACCCGAAAACCCACCAACCGGAGACGTTGTTCACCGACCGCTCGCCTGGTTTTGAGGTCCTTAATGACCTCTTTCAGCTTCAGCCTATCCGCTAATGGGAGGTCTGGCTGAACGCTAACATTAGTACCCCTAAATTTGAAGTCAAACCGCAACAGCGCGTTGCGTTCCTCCGGGGTGAATAGGACTACCCGAAGCAAGCACGGTCGAGGGTTTGAGGCGTTAACTGGAAAGTTACCCAATCTAGTCAGTTTCCTGACAGTGACACCTGGAAACCCAGGCGGAAGAATCTTCGTTACACACATCTTAAACCACTGAAGGTCGTCCAATGTACGCTCGGCAGGAAGTGCAGCAGTGGATTCCAATGCGAAACGGAATATCACGCTGCTATACATGAAAGCAGCACCTCGACGAGGTGTATTTATCCCACGGGTTTTGGAATTTACATGAACCGCAACCGGCTTAGCCGCAGGCAATGAGACTAAGCGCAAGTTAACAGACGACTTTGAAGCAACTATAGCGTACGTCTTAAGCTCCAGCTTGTTTGTCACATCATTCGTGACGCTTTTCGTACCTGCCTGAAGAATACGGGCAGTTCTGTTCCGATTTCTCTTTCGTCTTGCAGGCGGAAAAGTCCGTGGCTCAATGTCCATGCCCGCCTCCACTACCTGTACCCCTGGAAGACAAGATGTGCTGGGGTAGGCGCCGCAGTTTGAGTAGCACGCGATGTGGACATCTGAGGTTTTTACCCCCTGCCTGCACAACCTTAGGTGAAACTGAGGGAGTCGCACCACCAGATGGTGCTTCCTGCTCAGGCGGTTGCATCTTGGGCGTATTCTCACCTCTCGGTTTGGGCGCGGAGGGTTTGCGCACTTTTCTTGCCCTCTTTCGCCTATTCTTTTCTGGCCCAGGAGCCCGTGGCTCGCCCTCCATTTGTGGAGGGTCAACAATGTCATCCCAGGCCTATGAGTCATTTATCTCAATGTGTACTGGAGCGTCAAGGGATGGACTGTCAGCAGGGGAACAGTCCGCTACAGAGTCCTCCTTTGCAATAGGTAATTCATACTCAAGTCCACTTTAGAGTTGTGCGAGGCAAGCCCAACTAACACCTTCTCAATCATTGTGCTCCTGGATGCCAGTGCCTTAAATTCAGCACAGATGATAGCCGGACACTTCGCTTTCTGAGTGCAGCAATCAGCACATCTAAACAGGAAGTTTTCACTGGATGATAGCATAGTGTACTGGTTCGATCGGAGGCCGGTGCAACCTTTATGATACCAGCGGAAGTAAACATCACACTGCATACCACCAGATGAATCCGTACCTGGTCTTCAGCAGGCAGAATTGCTGCAAACTGCATTGGACTCATCAATAAAGGACTGTGAGTGCTACGCGGTAACTTGACTTTTTGGCGTGCCATACTGATCGAGATTTTTAGTTGAATTAACGTGGAAAACAGTGTTTGAATAAACACTTGAAACGAAATTTGACTATTGTCAAATTTCCTCTGATCCAAGATATCTTGGATCGATTAAAGTGGTTCTGGTCAAAGCGTCTTTGGCGCTTACTGGTAATTTTTCCAGTTTTTCCCAGTTTTAACCCCGTTTTGCACCTAGTTTTTTGCCTTTTTATTGTGGTCGTTTATCTATTGCATACGTGTTATAATCAATCTGTTTTCCACTATGTCGGTCTCGCAATGCACCGAGGCTGTTGTTCCTGAGGGCTCGGATTCTGAGGTTATCGCACTTTGTGGCGGACCAAGCTGCAATGTACCAGTAACTGACGATTCCGGCGGTATGCAATGCGATGTCTGCAACCGATTTTACCATCAGCTTTGTACGGAGATAAATACCGAGCAGTACGCAGCGCTGGCCTCTAGCGAAAAGTTGCTGTTCAGTTGTGCCAATTGCTGCAGCCGCCGGCAAGGCCGCACAGCCTTTCGTACGAGAGATGAATCTCTTGATACCCGGCTGCGATATGTAGAGCGTTCGTTCTCGATGCTCTCTGATCTTCGTTATAAAATTGATCTGCTTATGACGGCGCTTCCGGACTCCAACAAAGCAGATTTGATCGCTTACACCGATGCTCAGCTTGTGGCACCTATCATTATGTCACCGGTCCAGATAGCTACCGACAACCAAAATGAAGCAGCTTCGGACGTCGTATCTACACCTACGCTGATTGACGTCGAATTGCTGGTTCAAGGATCACTTCGAGTTAAGCGAAGAAGAGCCAGGAAACCTCGTAAGCTCTCTGCTAAACAAGCAGTTGTCTCGGCACCGGAAACAAGCCAAGTGTCGTTACTTGGCAAACCGTCTGACGGTTGTGCGAAGGCGAAGATAACAACACGCATTACTTATCAGCCGAAGTTGCCGGAAATCTTGGTTCTCACCGAGAAGACATATTCTGTAGGTGTGCTTGATTCTGCTCAAAGCGAAAAAGCTTCACGAAACCCTACTCCTGTTATCAAGAAGAAAAAGCAGATAAAATCTGCTATAAAGCCTTCCGGTGAAATCGATGACCCTAACAAAAGTAAGACATCGACAATGGAGCGAAAAACATACGCTGCCGTTGCTACATCATCGGAGGGGCTAAAGACAGTCCCAGCACCTGTAGTGAAGCCACCTGCTCCGAGTGCCGAATCAAAGACCCGTGGGGTTAATACACCCCGTCGTGGCGATTCTTTCACGGATAGTAGCGTTATATTCCGTAACGCGGCTGAATCTACTGCTGTCCTTCCCGCTGATCGCATGTTGGACGACCTTCAATGGTTTAAAATGTGCGTAACGAAGCTTCTTCCGCCTGGTTTTCCAGGCGTTACTGTCAGGAAGCTGATTAGACTGGGGAACGTCCCAGATAACGTACCAAACCCGCGACCGCGGCTACTTCGTGTGGTACTCTCTACCCCGGAGGAACGCAATGCTCTCATGCGGTTTGCGTTTAAGCTGAAAGGTACAAATATTAGCGTTCATCCGGACCTTCCGCTAGCCGATAGGCTGAAGCTAAGGGAGGCCATCAAGGAACTCAAAAGCAGGCGAGCGGCCGGTGAACAAGGTCTCCGGTTAGTGGGGTTTCGGGTGGTCAGCCGGCGGTCCTTTTCCGCCCTACCAGTGCCAGTACTGGTAGCGCACGACCCAGGTTTGGATCTAACGAAAAACTTCAGATAGTGCTAAGTAATGTGCGCAGCCTAAGGAATAAGGTGTACGATTTAGGTCTGCTTGTAGATGGGTCTCATCCCGATATACTCGCATTCACTGAAACGTGGCTGTCTCAGGACATCACGGATGGTGAAGTACATCTGTCTGGCTACGCACTATTTAGATGCGATCGCTCTGCTGGCCGACAGGGAGGGGGCGTCGCTCTTTATGTGAGCTGTAAACTGGACGTTTTGAAGACTTGCTTATTTCAGTCGGCAGACAAAACTGTTGAAGCTCAATCGGCTGTTATTAGCACATCCTCGGCTCAGGTTACAGTTGTAATTGTGTATAGAAGCCCTGGGAGCGTATCCAAAGAGGTACTTGAATTCATTCGCTCCCAGTCCGCAAATAAGTGTTTGGTGATGGGCGACTTCAACCTCCCAGAGATTTGCTGGGCAGATCTTTCTTGCGACTCAGCGTCAGGCACATTTGGCGCTGATCTGCTTGAACTTACGCTCCAAGTATCTTTGCACCAGTTCATTGACCTCCCCACTAGGTACATGGACGCCCAAGTACCGTCTATCTTAGACCTTGTATTCGCTAAGTCACTCGATTTTGTTGATGACATTACTTACGGACCTCCACTGGGTTCCAGTGATCATGTTTGTTTGCTCTTCAATTGTACACTGTCTAGACGCTACCAGAGTACGGTTGAGTCTCGCCCGAACATATGGCAAGCAGACTATCAATCAATGAGAGCCAAGGCTTCTGGTTTCCATTGTGAGATCTCAGACGACGATACTGTCCAGGTTGCCTGGGATAAATTTAAGTCCTACCTCACAGAGGTCTCTGCTCCCTTCATACCAGTCAGAAGGAGAAAGGAGGCCCGAGCACAGCCGCCCTGGATAGATCCCACTGGCAGGCATCTGCTCACAAAGAGGTCTAGATGTTGGCGGACTTACCGAGACGCTCCGTCCACCGATACTTAGGACAGCTACAGTAAAGCTAGAAATAGGTGTAAGCAACAACTAAGGGATGCTCGGCTCAATTTTGAAAAAGGGTTAGCGGACGATGCTTCAGAGAATCCAAAAAGATTTTTAGCTTATGTCAAAAGGCGCTGCGCTTCGAACATGTCAATTCCAGTGTTGATGCGTGATGACGGTACTCATGCGCATACGGATTATGACAAGGCCTGCGTACTCAGTGGGCAATATGCGGCAGCGTATGTAAGGGAAACCTCTTTGACAGGCGTTGAGCTGGTTTGCAGGACCGCAGAGGGTTCAGAACTATCTGAATTTATTGTAGCGGAGACTGCAGTTAGTAGGCTGTTACAAGGGCTGAACCCTTCTAAGGCCTCTGGGCCTGACTTAATTCACCCGAAACTGTTGCATGAGTTGGCTGCGGAACTAAGTGGACCGCTCGCTATTGGGTTTCAGAAATCTCTTGACAGTTGTGCATTGCCTTCCGAATGGAAGGAAGCTGTCATCTGTCCCATCTTTAAACATGGGGACAGGGGTCTGCCTGCAAATTACAGGCCAGTTAGTCTGACGAGTGTAGTAGTCAAACTCCTCGAGAAACTAGTGAGAGATTCATTGGAGAGTCATCTGAGTAGATTTAATCTACTTAGCAACGTACAACACGGATTCCGGAAAGGATTTTCGTGTCTGACGAATCTGTTGGTGGCTCGCGGAAATTGGGCGGATGCATTGGATAACGGCCACACACTGGACGTGCTTTTCGTCGACTTTTCGAAGGCATTTGACAAGGCACCCCATTTGAGGCTCGCACAAAAGCTGTAATCCCACGGGGTATCTGGCCGCGTCCTTCATTGGGTGACTGTCTTCTTGGAGGGTAGAGAAGAGTGTGTACGGGTAGGCCGGCGTCTATCATTTAGGCAGTCTGTCCTCAGCGGCGTGCCGCAGGGCTCGGCACTTGGACCGCTGTTGTTCTCTATCTATGTGAATGACCTACCCACGGAGCTTGAGGTATCATCGCTGCTATTTGCTGATGACTTTAAGCTGTGGAACATTATTGATGTTCCGGGGGGTTCAGAAGCTATTCAGCGAGCATTGGATATGCTTTGGGACAGGTCTACTTTATGGTTACTGCCTATAAATCAGGCAACGTGCTCCGTTCTTCGAATTGGAGGAGGTTGTCCTCCTGCGAAGTACTTGGTCGGTGGGGTAAATCTCACCCGTGTACCTAGCCAGGTTGAACTAGGCGTCGTGCACTCTTCGGCGTTACACTCCGGCGACAACTGGAAGAAGGCCGCAAGCAGAGGTATCCGCATGTTGTGGTTAATTCGACGTTCGTTCGGAGTCTTGACGGGCGGCATCTTTACGAAGCTGTTCTCGGCTTTCGTTCGCCCTCATCTGGAATACTGCGTCCAGGCTTGTCCGCCCTGCCTCGTCCGGGACAAAATGGAGCTGGAGAGGGTTATACGAGTGGGTACCAGGTTAGTCGAGGGATTACGGGGACGCACGTACCCCGAGCGTCTACTTATTTTGGGAATGCATTCAATGGACTACCAAAGGCTTAGAGGAGACCTAATCCTAAACTACCTTATCTTGACTGGGAAGGTTGGTCCAGATTTATCTTGGATATTCAGTCCCGCTAGATTGTCTGTTCTACGCGGTCATTCGTTGAAGCTGGACAAACCGCGGTCCGATCGGATTAGGGTGGAAACCCGGCTGTCACGCAGAGACATCGACCGCTGGAACATGCTTCCGGAAAGTGTTATCAGGGAATCTACGGTTAAGGGGTTTGATCGGCAACTTGACGCTCTTGGGTGGCAACACGAAACCTTTCCATTTTCCTGAGTAACTCGCATCTTCGTACTTCGATTTTCTTTTCTCTACTTTTCTTCACGTATTGGCATTATTTTCTTATTGAAATGCACTTCCTTATTCTGTACCTTCGATTTCACTTTCTATCCTTTGCTTACTTCAAGTGACGGCCACAGCAGAGACTGCTAGGGCAGGAAGCGGGGGCATTAACTGGTTGGCCAGGGTGCGATACGGGTGTTTCCGTTCTAGATCCATCAATAACTGAGCACTTCATCAATTCCTGGCGCATCGATCCACTCAAGATGGAACCATCACGGGATTCTCCTATCGTTCCAGTCCCCATCTAAACTGAACTGAACTGAACTGAAAGATTTCATCCGCTTCGACTTTTAGCGAGACGACCGTGTTTAAAGCGGAAAGCGAAGCAGAATTGAAAAACACATATACATCCGTAAAACTACCACAAAGAGGCAAAACAGGGTGTGAAACGGGATTAAAAAGGGGAACAACCTCAAAAATTACCAGTAAGCGTCAAGGAGACGACACGTTCAGTAGCACTTCAATCGATCTAAGATATCTGGGATCAGAGGACATTTATCAATGGTCAAAATTCGCTTCACGTGTTTATTCAAACTCTGTTTTCCACAATATTTTAACTAAACAACTCAATCAGTATGGCACGCCAAAAAACCGAGTTGTCGCGTAGAACTCACAGTACCGCAGTTGATAGCTTGTTAGCACACTAAAACACATCTTTGATGCCATACCAGATTAGTGTGAAAGAGTCTAGAGGCCAAATGTGTCACCCCAGTCTGACCAAGCAATAAACGTCGCAATCTTCAAAGTACCCTGCTAGATCTGTGACTACCGAGCAGCCCCTTCCTGCACCCAAGCAACAAACTTGTGAGTCGGACTTTCTCACTTGCCTCGGTCTGGGACCGTCCTATCCGCCACTGGCGCGATTTTGAATACGGGCTGTTGTTTATTAAGACAACTGGTTTCTGCGTTCGCAAAAAGTAATGGTTTTATTGGGTAAACTTTTTACACAACGTATTTTTAAAGAGGTCATTACCTTCAAACATCCAAATACTGATATGAACAATTCCCAATTTGCAATGTTGAATGAAAGTGGAAAAGTTGAAATATGATAGTAAGTTAATTGTTAACAAGAAAATGGAATATATAAAATGGTTTATGGAAGTCCGCGGTATGTATTTCAGCAAGCATCCTACATTATTAGTAAACAGTACTATAAGTTGAATGGCCTAAAATTTATCTCTTTCCACCTGCAACCCTTGTGTACCGGAATCACACTGCCGAAAGAACATTATTTCCAAGTGGCGGACAGGACGCTCCCCCTCGGTCTTTCCCTTGGCGATTTTCACTCCGGTGCAACTCTACGGATCCGGGACACGTCTTCGTTGTGAGGGAATAGTCTGTAAAATAATCGATACACACGCTTCATGGCGCAAATTTCTGAAAGCCAGGTGGGCACCATAGTTCGTTAGACTATTTTGTTAGACTATTTTCGGCTTTTGTAAGGCCGCACTTGGAATACTGCGTCCAGGCTTGTCCTCCATGCCTGTTTCGTGATAAGATGGCAGTTGAACGAGTCCTGCGGTCCGGGACGAAAATGGTGTACGACTTAAAGAAGCTGACGTACCCGGAGAGGCTACGTAAGTTGGATATGTTTTCCATGTATTACAGGCGGCTTCGGGGCGACTTGGTCCTTACATATCGTATATTGATGGGTCAGATTGGTCCTGATTTGACTGGACTGTTTCGCCCAACTCGAATGCCAACCCTTCGTGGCCACCCATTAAAGTTGCACAAACCCCGGTCTGACCGGGTTTTGGCAACTTTTAGATTATCGCGTAGGGTTATAGCTTATTGGAACACATTGCCTGCAGACGTCGTGATGGCACCGACGTTGAAAGAGTTCGAGCATCGACTTGACGCTCTCGGTCTGCAGTTTAAAGTCTTCCCCTTCGTGTCTTAAACTTTTCTGCGTCTATTACGGCTTACGCTTCTTTAACTCATTTTAACTTACATTTTAATATTGCCTACGATATTCGATTAGCTTGTCTTCTCTGTTTTCTTTTCTTTACTGACACTACTGTTTTCTTTTATTCTTCACGTGGCCGGCACAGCGGGGACTGCTAGTGCAGGGCACGTGGGCATTGTTTGGTTGACCATATGAATCGTGTGTGTTGATTTGGCTCTCCTTTGGCACATCAAGGCACCGGTTTCCCTGTTGGATCAACGACGTTTTCAAAGGTGGAACATTCGCGGGATTTTCCTACTGTTCCGGTCCCAATTGAACTTGAACTTGAACTTGAACTTGATTCGGGGACGGGTTGTCGTAGTTCTGTCATCAGGTAATTCTTCGTTACCTTCTAAGACGGACAGGCGCATCCTGAGCGAGTGTGAGGTCCTCCAAGTCGAGAACCTTATGTTTGAAAAATACATGGACCACACTGGCATAGCAAAATTTTCCGCTACTCTCAATGGTTGGTGTTTAATATTTTCGTCTTAGATGTGTTTTTAAAGACTCTGTCGACGTTATTTCTCCGAGCTCCCGAGTACGGTCCTGGCAGCCGACCAAGATATCCGAGGTTCCAAACGTGAATGTACCTTCTCAACTTGTAAGGCTATCAGCTGAAAGAAAATGTAAGATAGCACATCAAGAACAGGCAGAAGCCAAGAAGGAAATTGCTTTTTTGATAAAATCCAGTGAAAATCTTATCAATGAGTATAAGGTGCGGTTTACCCCTACTCTTATTCATACTTTTAAGGCTCGTATCGAACAACTTCTTAGGGAGACAGAAGACATCGCTAAGGAGAGAAGGTCATTCAGCAATCTGGTTGTGCGGGTTGTTAATACTTCAGTAGGGCGTCATCATGGACACCGAACTTTCCTGAGCTTCCATCAAAACTATTTGAGGCGCAAGGTTGGTTTAGTTTTAGAATTGCATATCTACTTGTGACGCTTGACGCTTGCAAGTAATTTTTGATAATCAAATTAGTTGGCGCATTAAAAATTTAAACTGATGTCATAAAACTGAGTATTCGTTTGAGATAAATCAAGTTCAAGTGGGACTGGAACGGTAGGATAACTTCCCGTGGGGGTTCCTTCTGTGGCGTGTCATTGATTTGAGGTATTATTCGTCCGCGATAACTAGAATTTAGAAGAGATAAATCAGCACGCGCGAAACACCACGGTCAACTAATTAATACTCATGCGACTTGCTTTGGCAGTCCTTGCTGCACCGGTCACATGAAATAAGAAACAGGAGTACGAGTAATAAATGCGTTAAGAACAAAAGTAAGGTTTAATAATGCACCCAGGCAAATAAGCTAATATGTGAAGGGAAAATTGAAGAACTGAAGGCCAAAGGCGTCAAGTCATTGTTCGAACTCTGCCTTGGCAAAGTGAGCTTCCCATCAGAATCCTGTGAGAGTCCTAAGAGGGAGAATGCTAGACGAGCTAGAAAGCGTAACACTGTCTTTCAGCGAACCCCGAAAGGGTACGACTAACCAAGCTGTAGACCTAAATCTCACCCGTCCCGATAACTTAAACGCAATGCTCTCAGTCTTATCATACGGCGGGATTGTTTCAAATGGCAACCATGGGAGCACGACAGACAACTCCGAAGAGTCACTCGCTACAGTCGCCGACCATGAAGCTACGAACGAGCAACTCCAAAGTGTTACAATCCGGAGACCTTCGGCGGTGACCCCGAGCAACGTTGAGCGACCGTCCGTGTCATAAAGCGGTTTGCTCCACCTATACAAACACTGCTCTTTCACGCACCGGAATCTGAAAACAGATGCAGGTCCGTTATGAGCATGATGTCGGATTTCTTCAAAGTTTGCTCATTAAGCTCTTGGACCCGGATGAGCAAGGCGTTCGTTTAAAGCGAATATTCCGTATTGGGAAATGGTCCCTCAACGCTTCATATCCTTTAAGAATTGTTTTCGAAAACCGCGTCACCCCTACACGTCTTCTGTCCCGGCTTTGGCGGGTCAATTTTCTGAGACCACTTGTGCTCCGACCTCACTTGTAGAACGAAACTGCTTTCAGACTGCGACCATTGATCTAAAACAACACCCAACAAGGTGAGAGCCATTTACGGATCGTAAATTTTTGTGTAGTACAAACACGCCAGCTAATAAACCGTCATTAATGGTAACACATGGTAGCGAAGGGCCGAGGAAGCACGCCAAAGATCATCGCTTTGTCGACGAAGTGCAGGTAAAGTACGCTTATGATGTAACTCCGTTCTTGTGTATGCGACTCCACAAAGCGGGTGGATCAACCGAGTCATGCATTCCGTACGTCTAGGAATTCGAAGACAATAAGCCTGTGATAAATGTGGCGATGTTCTAGGAGTTGGCATAGCGTGAACATTTTATTCACGCATCCAAGGCCGGGACGGAAATTAGTTTGTTCTTCACAATAGTACGATTCACCTATTGGGTGTGGTCTGCGGTACTTGGAGGCTAATCCCTCTCTGATTACCGCTTTCGATGCAATCGCCCTCCTTGGATATCGGGACTTCTGATTCGCACCAAGAGGAGACCACTTTCTTCGTGTCAGATTCTTCCGAACCAAAACGTTAGCTAGTAAACGCTTGCTATGCCACCTACCTGTAGAGCTCCGGAGGATGTCTCTCTGAGCCAACAAGCTTGAATCACTTCAAGCGTTAAATCTTGAGGGTAACTTCCGCTTCGGTAGGTGGGTTCAGCTGGACAAGTCACCTTAGGCAACAAGGTGTGCTACGTGCACTGATGGACAGTGGAGGGCTGTTGAATTGCGAATGAAAGTGCTCGGCCCAGCGGTCCAAATGCCTGTGCTGGTTGGTAATCGGAGACCCATCAGCCTCGCGGTTACTCTCACTAACACCAAGCTTTCTGAGGCCAGTGAACCGAATGAGTTGAATAAGATTGCGTATGTCATCATAGCGAGCAGGGGTCTTCATCTCCAAAGCACACTCAACTCACCAAGCCTTGCGATCTTTGCTTGAGCTGCCGATTTGCAGAGCAGTGCTGCTCGTTGTTCAAGTTCAAGTGGGACGGGAACAGTTAATGAATCCCATGGTTGTTCCACCTTGTAAAGTGTCATTCATCCCGCAGTAAAATCTGTTGGGCGATCTGCAAGGAGGAGCCAAATCAACACACACGGTACACTCTACGGTCAACAGAACAATGGCCACATGCCCTGCACTAGCAGTCCCCGCTGTGCCGACCACGTGAAATGAAGAAACAGTGGAAGAACAAAAACTAGGCAAGCTGGAGTAATGACTAACAATTTTTGAATTCAAATGAGAGGTTAAAATGGTGTAAGTATCTACAGAGCAGAGCAAAGTTAAGATAAGGAGGGGAAGAGTTTAACCTGTAGACCAAATGCGTCAAGTTGATGCTCGAACGCTTTCACCGTTGTCACCATTACTACTTCAGCGGGTACTACATTCAAAGAGTCTATAACCCGGTGTGATAACGCAGAATCCGTCCCAACCCGATCCGAACGGGGTTTGTGCAACTTCAGTAGATGGCCACGAAGACTTGACACCGGAGTGGATGGAACAGTCCAGATTAATCAGGGCCGACCTGACCTGCTATTATGCGATAGGTGAGAACCAGATCAACCCGAAATCTTCCGTAGCACATCGAAAACATGTTCAAGTTGATTAACCTCTTAGCTTCCTTACTTGAAACATCATTTTTGTCCCGACCGTAAAACTCGTTTTACGGTTTTGTCCCGGACTAGTCATAGTGGACAAGCTTGTACGCAGTATTCTAAGTGGCCTAACGAAGGCTGCAAATAATCTTGTGAACATTTCGGTCGTCATGATCTGCGGATCACATTTGCGAGCCGGTGCCATCCAATGTTCACTGGACTTAAATTCAGACGATAGCAAGACGCTTAGGTCAGCTTGGAGTGACACCCGCGGGACTTCATTCCTCCCGAGTAAATATTGCGTCGGTTGGTCATTTGATCCTACTCGCAAACTGAACATTTAGCGAGATTAATAGTCAACTGCCACAAAACGGACCAGTTCCGTAGTCTATCTAGGGCCCTTTGTGGAGCCAGTGGACCACTGGGGTTATTTACTGTGGACCTGAACTTTAAGTCATCCGCGAAGATTAGGGATGGCACACCCAGCTCGTCGGGTAATTCATTAACGAACAAACTGCCTAGCATGGGGCCATGGACCGAATCTGGCGGGACACCGCTGTGAACACTGATTTGAAGACAAACCCTAACCCACACGAACATACATCTCCTTTCCAGTTAAAAAAGCCGAACTACATTTGAAGCCTGGCCGTGAGATACCATAGGCCTGAAACTTGAACAAAAGACGAGACTGCGGAACGGTGTCACAAGCTTTGGAGAAATCGATGAATAATACGTCCAGGGCTTTTCCTTGTTTGCAGGCAACTAACAAGTTGGTATGGCAAGGATAGCTCTTAAGAAAACCGTGTTGGGAGCGGCTGAGCAATCCAAACGCCTTTAAATGGCTTTCAAGGGCATCCCTCACAAGTTTTTCTAGAAGTTCGACCAACACGCTGGTTAGCCTAACAGGTCTATAGTTCTCAGGGAGGTGTTTGTCAAACTTTTTAGAAATGGGCATACAACAGCGCTTTTCCAGTCATCAGGTAGGGAACAGCTGCACCATGACTTCTCTAACAGTCGCGTAATTGGACAGCAAAGTTCATGTGTCAACTCATACAGCAGTTTGTGGTAGATAGCGTCCAATCGTGCTGCATTCGTTGGATTTAGCTCTCCTCGAAGCTTTAACACCTTGGCCTCCGATATGGAAATCAGATAAACGTCTACAGGAACCTTTACTTTCAAACTAATGCTCGGCAGATGGGAATAATTGGCAAGTACGTCTGCATACCGTTCCAAGCCAGGAAGCCTTGCCAAGCTCGGAGACAGCAGCAGAGTCATCTGGACCGAACGACACTGGGATAGACGGGCGCATGTTGCCTCGTCTTTTAATATAAGCAAAGAAGCGTTTCGGGTTTGATGAGGGTGTACGGGCAAGCTCGATTTCATGCAGATACTGCCTGCATGCTTTTCGAACTTCTCGGTACTTTTGGAAGGTGCATACCGAAGGAGCAGACATAGGCACGCAAACATCTGGTCCGCCTCCTAAGCAGCTTTCGCGCCGCGGAACCAAACCAAGGTAGCCTGGCTTCAGTTTTATTCCTCGAAGAAATTAGTGTCTGAGGTAGCGACAACTCAAGTACATATGACTTGTATGTATCCCGGGTTGCCTAAATATTGTCGGTGTCTGAAATGACGCAGTGAGATGGCAGCCTTTGCTTTCATTGCTTGAAATTCGGCACGCCATATGTTTGGTTTTCGGATGGTGAGGTCATTAGGTAAACTGTTGAGAGCACACTTTAAGCACAGGTATGCATGGTTACACGCCTATAGATGAATCGTAATCAATGTCCCTGACAAAGTCCATTGACTTGGCGAAGACCAGATCCAAGGGTGATGGTACTTAACCCACCATGAACCTGGCTGGCCGGTCAAAAAATTTGATGTATGGGTACATGCAGACGTAGGTCTGGAGGCTCATTAGCAAAACTCCCTTAAACAGCATCACGGAAAAATTTTTGCCAGTCTGCATTTAGAAGATTAAAGTCGAGTGGGCACAGATGAAATCAATTAGACCCCTTGCTACACTATCGAGGCTTCTATAAACCAGCGCAACTTCTAGTTTTGCATTGGAGATGCGCAATTTCACCGCGAGCACCTCGACGGAACTGTTTGGGGAACAGAATGTATACATTCTGAAAATAGTTAATGCGGTGTTAAGGTGCAAAGCAACGCCGCCTCCGCGATGAGCGGAAGCGCAACCACACCTCAGCAATGCGTAGTCTGGTAAGCCAGCTTCACCGTCTGTGACATACTCAGACAAATACGTCTCAGTGAACGCGAGAATATCTGGCTGACAGTCATGGACTATGGCGCCGACCTCCCACAACTTTTGTACGCTAAGCACATTATTGAAGATCACCTGAAGCAATCCGGTATCGTGAGCCACGGGTCGTACGCTACCAGAACGGGCGCCATTACGACATAAACGAACCGTCGGCTTACCACCCAAAACCCACTAAATGGAGACCCTTTTCCTCCGCTTCTCGATGTACCTTTATGTCTTTAACAGCGTTCCCCAATTCCAACCTATCCGCCAGAAGTAAGTCCGGTTACAACCCAATACCAGTGCCCTAGCGTTTGAGGGCGAATCGCTGGATGGTCTGGCGTTTTTGTGGTGTGGGCAGAACAACTCGCAGTAGGCGAGGTCGAAGGTTGGATCCGTTGACTGGCAAACTACTGAGTCTAATAACTTTTCGCGCAGTAACCCCGGGAAACCGCGGTAGCAATAGTTTACTAACGCTAACTTTGAACCCTTGATAGTCATCTAGCATACGATCTCTTGTGATAGTAGAAGAGTAGTCAGCGGTATTCCTGAAAATAACACTACGCTCGGTTTACGAGTCTCCGCGACGTGGGGTATTTACAAGACGCGACACGGATACAACTGCTTGTGCTTTCGAATCTGTTTTTTTAGACTACTATTGTGCTAGACTCTACCTGCGAAGATGGGACAGTAGTGGTTGAGTTTGGAGCAATGGACATGGGGGAAGAGAAGTGTGCTCTTTATCTGCCTTTGAACCAGCCATATTCCGCATTTTACTTACAATCGCATCACCTTCATTAACAGCTGAATCAAACACACTATCCGAGTGATCAATAGTATCTGGAACTATTTATAGACTGAGAACATCTCGAGGTTTCCAGATCCCCCATTATATCCTTACTGAGTAAGCCTGAGCTACCCAGGCGCTTCACAGCCCAATCGACTTTTCTGTCTAGATAAGTCAACGGAGAGAGAAACATGACTGTGCTTTGCTAGTGAGCAGCGCTCAACCTTACATTTTGAGCAGTCGTTACAGCTGTAGCGAAAATTCTCGTTGCTAGGTTGGAAGAAATAATGTTTCTGTCTAAAGCCAGTACGTGACTCATGGAACCACTGCTTAAGATGTCACTCTGCATGCCTCCAGACCACTCGGTAACTGCTTTGAGACTTCCCGCTTTGCCACATAACCACCGAATCAGCGGAAAGAAGACCCGGGGTCCATTAAGGCTCTTTCGGACCATCGTAACGGAAGGGAATCCAAGAAGAGAGAATGAAACCAATATAAGCGAAGAAAAGGAATTGTAAACCAGTTGGCAATAACCAACTATGCAGTCTATGAGAGCGTTAGTCGGAACGACCAGGCCTCGACAACCTGACAATGGCTGCACACATGTGCGATGTGGACTGCATAGCCACAGTGGGCGACCAGTGGCACCAAATTCGCGACCAGGTGACGGCTGCTGCCGAGGAGACCATCGGGCGCGCAAACTGTAAGCGTCCTGGTTGGTTTGATGACAGCAATGCGACGATTGGCGCATTGGTGTCGGGGAAGAATGCAACATTTGCTGCACATGTCGCAGACCCCAGTGACTTGGGGTGGAAGAGTCAGTTTCGCAAACTTCAACGGCGACTGACCCGAGAGCTCCCTCGCATTAAAAATGCATGTTGGACAGAGAAGGCGAAGCAAACGGAATGCTACGCCGAACGCCGCCAAAACAAGGAATTTGACTCCTTGAAGTCGGGAACACTTTGACTGTCACTTTAACAACCGTTCAGGCCTACATTGAACAGCCTTAAGCAGCACAATGTGAAGACCAGTCTGGCGGACACACCGACACTAGATGAAAAACGTTGTGAAAGGCTCGGACTCTACACACTATCCTATCGCCGAGTAAGAATTGACCTTATTATGACCCATCGAGTACTACACTTGGATCACTTCCCCATACTGCGGCCAATATTTCACCTGCGGGAACCCTGTAACACCCGAGGACATCGTTACAAACTTAGGGTCCCCAGCAGGAACAAAGTATCACATCAGCTTTGTATCGAACGAAGAATCGTAAACTTATGGAATACACTACCTGAAGGATTAATAGAAGCCGAGTCTGTGAAGTGTTTTAAAACCCGTATCGACGATTATTTTGGAAACCTGTGCTGTTGTGAAACAATGCCCGGAAATAATGACGCTAGTACAAATTTCTAACCGAACAAGGATAAACGATTAACGGACCAGACACAACTGCTGATAATTCACAAGTAAATTTTGATTTTTCGTAATCCGATAGAGTTGCTCTTAAATACAGTCTCAGTCTCTGAGACGCATATAGCACTTGCTCAGCTGCGAAACGGCAAGTGTGCCTGGGGTGACGGGATCCCTCCTGAATTATTAAAACGGCGAACCCGCGTTGTTGACTGCGCTGCACCACTTGGTACAACGTGTATGGATTGAGGACGAGGTGCCTCCTGAGCTGAAGGATGCCCTTGTGATACGTTTCAACGTGGGCATAGGTAGCAAGCAATGGTACACGAATTATCGTGGCATCAACGTGCTGAGTTGTGTGGGCAAGGTGATTGCCCGAATCCTGCTCAACCGCCTCGTCATTCAGGTTGTGGAACCTAACGTGGCGGAAGAGCAGTGTGGATTCAGTTCGGGTCGCAGCACTATAGATATGGTGTTTGCGGCTCGTCAGTTGCAGGACAGGTGCAGAAAACGACACCAGCCATAGTACTCGCTTTTTGTTGATTTCATCAAGGCATTTGATACGGTAGACCGCGAGGCATTGTGGCTGGTGTTGGGTTGGTTGGTTTCCCGCGTAAGGTTGTAAGTTCAATTGTATGTCTGCACACTGGTATGCGGGCGAGGGTGCAGCTGAGTGGAGAGACCTCGGATAACTTTGCAGTTTTCACTTGCGTGAAGCAAGGCTGTATCTTAGCTTCTGCCCTGTTTAATATGTATCTTCATGCAATGCTGTCTTGTGCTTTTGATGCGGCTTGTGCTTACGGTGTTCGTGTGGAGCACCGTATTGATGGTGGGTTGCTGAACATCCGTCGTTTCGGTGGGGGAACTCTAGTCTGTGAGACAACTATCCGTATGTTGCTGTTTGCTGACGACCGTGCGTTGTTTGCACACAGCGCGGATGAGTTGCAGCACATGACTAGTGCTCTGGTTTCGACAGCGGCCAAATTCAGGCTCCCCATCAACACATGCAAAACTATCTGCCTCTTTCAGCCTTCACCGGAGGTGCAATCAGCATTGGTGGTGAAGTATTGGGAACCACCTCCCGCTTCTGCTACCTTGGAAGTGTGATATCGGCTGATCAGCAGCTACACAGTGAGCTGCGTATACGCGTGTCGAAAGCAGCGGCGGCATTCAGGAAGCTTGAGTACCGAGTGTGGAACAACCATCAGCTTACCATTGGCACGAAGCTGATGGTGTACAAATCCATGGTGCTGTCCGTTCTTCTATACGGCAGTGAAACGTGGACGATGTGCCGGCGGGATGTGCGATATCTCGAGTAGTTCCATCAACAGTGTTTGCGACGGATTTTGCGCATCGTTTGGGGCGACAGAGTTGCTGACATGGAAGTGTTACGACAAAGTGGAATGTATGCAGTGGACTGCATTATTTTTGCTGAGACACCTGAGGTGAATCAGTCATGTGAGCCGTATGGATTCGACGCGGATACCGAAACAACTCTTATATGCTCAGCTGAGTATTGGGAAGCGACATGTGGGGAAACCAAAGTTACTTTACCAGGACATGATCAAAGTGAGCCTCTCAAGTTCTAATCTTGATTGCAGGTCATGGGAATCGAAGCCGGTTGATCGGCGTGCATGGCGCGATCTAATCACGAAGACAGTTGCCGGAGTGCGGGAGAAAGATCTCATACATGCAGAGAAGAAGCGGCAAGCACCGATGGGTTGTACTCCATCGATATCGAGCGCATGGTGCTGTAGCACATGCGGTCACGAGTGCCTGAGTCAGGCAGACCTAGTGAGCCATTAGCGAGGCCACTCGGGACCACCACCGAAGCGACGACGGGTCCTGCAGGGAACGTAGGCAGAACCGGCGCCGCGTTTGTAGGTACGCTGCATTCGATTTACTAACCGCGTGCTTGCATGCTAAGTCTATTTATTTCAGGTGGTGAGTTTTCAATTTCTTTCTTTCTCAGATGGATGTCTACCTGTGCTCTCTTCTATTAACTTGCTCACGTCGCTTAAGCCAATTGTAGTTAATTTCGATAACATTTTCATGTTTGTGGCGTATATATATATATATATATATATATATATATATATATATATATATATATATATATATATATATATATATATATATATATATATATATAGTTGTCGGCATCCGATTTCGGATTTGCCTGTCACTGCGGCCTCCATGGGGACAGCCACAGTCGCGCGCAGGCTGAGTATACCGCGTGGACACCCGCTCCTACACGGATTCGAGCCGGTGACCTTATGATTGGAAGCCATGCATGCAGACCACTCGGCCACCGGCCAGCCTGCAGTAAGACGCAGAGGATATGTGGCTTTGTAGTTAGGGTGTGGTGTCAACGTAAACACAGCGCTGAGTGGTTCGCTGTGCCAGACGCTCACTGCGTACGTGCGTTCGTGTATATACTACGGCCATTCGCCGTCTATTGTAGCCATTGATAGGTTACTTGCTTCAGCGTCCATGTGACTTCCTATGCCTTACGCTGCTTTTTTGGGTACAGTTGTACGCACTGTTTACGTAAATGGCCGTCTTACTACCATCTGTATTTTCCGATTTCTTGGCGTAACAAATTGGCGACGGAAGTTATTCCGATCACTAATGCCGAATTCATTTACCTCACCTCAAGCGTTTTGGAGTTCTTCCTACAAAAACTACTACACAGCAATGGCTGCAATGGAGAACTACCTTCACTAATTGCATGGATCCACTTGTTCTCTTTGGTGGTGAAGGTACAGTGGATGAGGTATCAAAAATTAAATTACTGTCCACCTCCTGTTTAATGAAGGGCAACGACATTTTGATAGCCTGCAGCTACACACAAAATAAGACTTACAAGCTGTTCTTCCCTCTCTTGCTCGCTTGTGGGGTGATAAGAAACATGTTTTTACAACTGTTTACAAATTTAGCACCATGCAACAGCGGCAGAACGAAACTGTACATGAGTTTATTTCTCGACTCCTGACCAGACCAATCTAGCCTACTTCGACAAAGCGATGTTTTTACAGCCATTATTTGTTGGTGTTCTTGACGAGAACGCACTGGAGTGCCTCTTGTCGGGAGTCGAAAAGAACTTGACTTTGGTAAGAGCCTGTGACCCAGTTCGACGACGTGCCAATCTCGTTCAGGTGCTGACAGCATTCTGCTCACCCGATCACACAATGTCGCAAGTGATACGTAAAGTCTCTCAGACTAAACCGGGTCGCTCATTATCTCACTCCGTGCAACGCAACGAATTCCATTCTTATCGCAGTGATGAACAGCATTCAACGCCGACTGATAATCAGCATCCTCCTTCGATATGCAGTTTTTGTTGGAAAAGAGGACACCTCCAGAAATTGTCCTTCCAACCGAAATTTTGATTCTAAAAGAAATCTTGCAATTACAAATCACCTCACCAATGTGTTAAGCCAGAATTAGATAAACACCACAACCCTGATTAATCACAGTATCAACACGGAGAAGCCATATTCGGGTCTAACCAGGTTGTCGAGCAACTTGTAGCCATGGAACTTGATACCAGCTCCGCAGATACGTTGATACGACCCGATGCTCTATCGCAATTGACAAAATTAGAACACCCTACAATAGAACCACAATTTTACACTGGACTGTTGATGAATGTATTGCGTATTTTTCTTGCACGCATGTCCTACGTCAACTCGACGGATCTCGTCCGAGGGTACTTTTCTTGGGAACCCGGCCCTAACATATTTGACCATCTTGGGATTAAATATCTTCCTGCTATCATGTCACACACAAACGTTGTGGAAGCTCCTACGCAACTTTTCGAAATTTTGCAAAAATATGCAGCTTTGTTTGACCAAACTAAGCCAGGGTTTTTACAGAATTGTGTGACATATATGACACTGAAACCACAGGCAACTCCGAGATTCTTGAAGGCGCGTACCGTACCTTGTGCTCATTGGGACAAAGTCGATATTGCGTTCCGCCGACTACAACAAGAGTGCACAATAGGATTTGTCCAGTATTCTGATTGGTCAGCTTCTTTAGTGCATGTGTTGAAGAGCGATGATAACGTAAAGGTCTATGGAGATTAAAAGGTTACGGTCAACCAGGCACTACAACCAGATCGATACTCACTGCCCAAGATTGAAGGCAAGTAGGCTTCCCTTTCATGTAGCGAATTTATTTTGCCAAACTAGACCTATCTCACGCTTACCAGCAGATTAAACTCGACGAGGACTCACTGTCTACACTACCACCAACACACCTCGGGTTATTTCGTTACGTGCGCATGTTCTTTGGAGTAAGCTCTACTCCAGCTATCTCCCGAGGTATTATTGACTCGTTTGTTAGAGACATACAAAATACATGCGCTTACCTGATTGACATATTGGTCACTGAACGCACCACTGATGACCATATAAACAGCTTGGGTGCAGTTCTACAAAGATTGTTAGATTCCGAGCGTGTTTAAAAAGAGGAAAGGTGTGAATTCTTTGTTCTAAGTGCACGTTGCCTTGGATATCGGTTGTCACGATAGCCAGCTGTTTGTGACGGTATGTCGTTAACACATGGTATAGTATGGTATGGCATCTTGACCCTGAATGTTTGCTTAGAACATTAAGGTTTTCTGTTATATCCCTCTTCTCTCCCTCCTATTATTTTTTATTCCACCGGGCATCATGGTGGTATGGCGGCGAAGCATCGGTTCACATGGCTGATGTACTGTTGTTGTTCTTGTTGTTGTTATCGGTTGTCACGAGATGGGCTGCGCCTACCAAAAGAAGACTAGATCACTACTTAGTTCACCGGCAACTGAAAACATAAACGAGTTGCGCTCGTTTCTGGGAGCAGTTGTGCAGTTTTCCTGGTTCATACCGTCAGTTGCAATCCATTTGCATCCGCTTCATCAACACTTACGCAAAAGTAACCTTGGAATTGGGGCCGAATTCAGGAAAGTGCAATTAAGAAACCTTTGGTATCCACCTAATTCCTCGTGTATTGCGACCAACAGAAGCCTATTCTCTTGCGATACTGCACCCTGCGAAATGGGAGCTGTATTATTACACAAACTGCGGAATGACTCTCATCGACCTGTTGCTTATGCTTCATGTATCTTGCTGGAAGCGGAACGTAATTATTCCCAGCTTGATCGAGAGGCGGTCACATTTGTTTTCAGTAGTATTCAGTCTCATCAATACCTACTCGGTCGGCTTTTTCTTGTTTACGCAGGGCATAAACCTCTACTGTTGCTTTTTGACTATTAAAAAGGAATTTTAAAACAGTTAGTTCCCTTTAGTAACTTGAAAAGCACAATTAGAAGACGAAGCTCGGCAGATGCATGCATTTCGTATCGTCTCATCAGTGCCGATAACGATAACCGGTAATTTTATATAAGAGTTTGTGGGTACAGACATACATACAAACGAAGGAGAGAAAAAAGGGGTGTCTTTGTTCTACAACCAGGGCAGCCTGAGGCTGACCGATAATTGTTTCTGAACACAAAGCGCTGGCTTAATCCGATTAATGGCAATAGCCTCGGCAAACCGGAGGAGACGGGAATTAGTATGGCGAAGCAGGATTCGAAACGACTTGTTGACCTCAATTCGGTGACCCGATGTCAATAAGTGCCTGCCGATCGAAGATGCTGGCGGCCTGCGTACACATGTAATCTGAGTTGGGCTTGCTTGCTGACTAAGTCCGCACTGAACCCATTTTGGTACATGCTCCTTAATTCGGGAACTCAGTGTTCTATTGGTTCTGCCTATGTAACTATCCCCGCAGTTACATACAAATTGATATACACAGTGGGAGTTGGCGCCAATAGGCTGAGGTTCCTTCAGTGGAGGCAACGGTAGGTTATGAGTTCGGTCGAGGATTACAACTTCGGCAGCGCAGAAAGTGCTCTTTGTGGCGGAAATCAGACGTCTCCTGGTCCTCAAAGAAGCAATGTCACTCTTAAAAGGCAGCTCCAAGAATACCTTTTTCTTAGGCACGGTAGGTATAGGTAAAAAGGAATTCAGCAAATGGCATCACCCAGAATGATCTTTTGGGCCTTGATTCTCTCTTCATCTACCTACCGAATTCAATACGTCCCTGGCAGGCAGAAACCAGCGCTGATGCGCTCAGTCATCTTTCTTTACCGAAAGTACCGGAAGGATTTGCCCCGCAGGGACTCGTGAAGCTGATGCAGCACCTTAACCATTCGACCATTACCTCACAAACATCTTGAGCAACCGATATAGATCCCATTTTAGCACTCGTGAAACACTACGTTCAGGTCGGGTGGCCAGAATATTCGATCAAGGAACTCATACCCTTTCGTAACTGATTGACAGAACACGCTCCATAACGGATGTGTACTGTGGGGATCCAGGGTTGTAGTCCCCAAAAGCTGCGGTCTGTTATCTTGAATGAATTGCATGATGCACACCCTGGAGTCGCCAAAATGATGTCCGTGGCCCACTTTTATATTTGGTGGTCTGATTTAGACAGCAACTGCGTCGAAAGTTGGGGCTGTGTGCTTTGTCAGGAGGATCGAAACGCTGTGCCCCATGTGCCAATACAACCATGGGGGTGGCCAAAAGCACCATAAAAGCTGGTACACCTAGACCTTTCCGGCCCTTTCGAAGGTCAGTTGATCTTGTTGCTCATTTGTTAGGATGGTTGCATCCAAACGAATGCATTCCCTTTGTTGATACTTATGTTCATTAACTACAATTATATTTTCCTCCACTTCCGCCCGTCACTGGTCCTGTCGTCTACTGTGACGCTCTTTCCTTTCCACTGTACTACGTTCAATCTCTCCGGACTTTCCCACCTGGAGATACATCTTCCCTCAGTGCTTGTTCGTGTTCTCACCTTTCCGTGTGTTGCCATTGTGGTTGCTTGAAGGACACGAAGAACATAACACTGGCGACGGAGCTCTGAAACAGATTCAATTGTCATTTTCAACTGAGGATTTGAAAGTGATCCTCCAGCAACAACAAACGCAATGCGTGCAATCTCAAACTCCTTTTCAGTCCCTCTCTGTTCACCCAACAATTCCATCACCAAGTAGCAGCTCGGTATTCTCAGGTGTTGCTATTGTAGCTTCTATTACGGAGTTTCACTACGAGCCTAAATGCGGTCTCACTTTCAATTCGTGGTACAATCGCTGGAAGGCTACATTTGAGAATGAGTTTACGCATAAAGATGACTCGTGAAAATCCCGACTCTTATTCCGGAAACTTGGAACCGTCGAGCACGATCGTTACAGGAACTTCATTCTTCCTAAACAACCCAAACATCTTGATTTTGTGCACACAATGGTACAATTACGCGAGATTTTTAGCGTTCAGCTTTCGATTTTCAACATCCGGTTCAACTGTCTTAAGCGTGATACTGACGATTACGTCGCTTATGCTGGCATCGTACGCCGTGAGTGCGAAGCGTTTCAATTGCACACACTCACCGAAGATCAGTTCAAATGTTTGAGTTTTGTTTCTGGTCTTCATTCTCTTCAAGAGTCGGACGTCCGCACTCTGCTGCTTTCTAAACTTGAACACCAATCGGATATCACCGTTAAATCTCCCACCACTGAATTTCAACATCTGATCAGTCTTAAGCACGATAACGCCATAGTGCAAGAATAACGAGCACCAGCCTTTAGCAACGTCTGTGCGTTGACACGAACAACTGTCCAGCCCAAAAAACCACTCACTCCATGTTGGTCATGTGGCGAATGGCACTACGCTTGCTTTTGTGCTTTCAAGTAACATCAATATCAGCAGTGTCAACCATGGGGTCACAAAGAAGGCTTCCGTTGTTCCATTAATGTCAGGAAACCAACCTTACAATAAAAGGTGGTCCACAGTTCAGCCAGTGAAATGTTCAAAAGCAACCATGCAGAAAACGTCTCAGTCAAATTCTGTGTTTGCAGCCTTCAAAGTCCATTTCGAATGTAGAAAGCACTTATCAGTTCTCGTCATCGAAATCCCAGTCCGCCTCCTGCTTAACACAGCTTTGCACATTACGCTGATCTCACGTTCCACCTGGGAGTTAATCGGTAAACCTACATTGTCAATCACCAATCATCATGCACTGAATGCATCTGGTAGTACTTTACTATCGAGTGGAGGACTAATCTGTGATGTTTTTCAACAATGTACAATTCTCAGGAACATGATATATCACCGCTTGTCCCAATGTAAACTTGATTGGACTTGACTGGATTGAAAAACAGACTCCTCGATGCCTAAGTAAAAGTACGCAGTTGATCTTAACCACAGATAGCGGGACAAATTACAAATGAGCTCAAAGGAGATGGAACTAAACCGGAATTTATCGAAACCTTCTTGCTGAGTTACATATCAACGCCACGTGGAAACTCATCGGCAGTAGCTTTGATGAAACGAGATCTACGCTTACCCTTCGATGTTATTTGTCCAGCTTCACATCATCTGATTGGCCGAAACCTCAGCAGGGTGAATCATTTCAACTGTCATCACGGTGCCGTGCATTGCACCTTTCACATTGGTCAATCTGTGTTGGCTTAGGATTATCGGGAGGGTGATGAAAAGTGGACACAGGGTCTGATTGTACGCCGCACGAGCCAGGTTACTTTTGGCGTGGATGTACATTCCTCACTATGGGTCCGCCATGCCAACCAGTTGCGTTCGTCCCCCTGCCAAACAACAACGTCCAACTCCTGCTTTTCTTACTGACGTTCCCGAATTTTTTTGGACTCTTGCCGAGGCCCAAGCCTCCGGATTAGGTCACCCGGACAGTCCAAACGGTCGATTACACACCGAGCAGATGGACAGGTCGAATCCAATGACATCATGTGCTTATGCAGCTAGATCCATCACAACAATCATACGAACATCCAATTCCAAGGGAAGATTTTAGGAGAGCTGCCTCCAAACGAATTCATTCCCTTTGTTGACATTTATGTTCATTAACTACAACTATATTTTCCTCCATTTCAGCTCGTCACTGATCTTATCGTGGACTGTGACGCTCTTTCCTTTTCACTGTACTACGTTCAATCTCTCCGGACTTTCCCACCTGGAGCTACGTCATCCATCAGTGCTTGTTCGTCTTCTCGCCTTTTCATTTGTTGACATTGTGGTTGATTAAAAGACTCCAAAAACATAACCTAATTGATGCTCATCCCAAATGGATTGGTGCCCACGTCTTGATTACAACAGCGTACGCTAACGCAATAGTGAAACTCCGTATGACGTTTGCAACTTTCGGTGTTCCGGAAACACTAGTGTCAGATGGAGCCACGCTCACTAGTGCCGAATTTTCTGCCTTCTTTATTTCGAATAGCACTAGGCATGTAACTACTGAGCCTTTATCATCCTGTCATCAAACGGTTTGGCTGAGAGAACTGTACAGACAGTGAAGAACATGTTACTGAAGCAGTCAGCAGCCCCATTGAGTGTGCGTTAGGCTATGCTTTTTTCGCTTCTGGAACCATACCACACAAAACCACAGGTAGAAGCCCTGCGGAATTAATGTTTGCCATCGATTGCGCACACGTTTTGATTTGCTTCACGGTACGATTAGTTCGGTGGTTTAGGAACATCAAGAACGCCCAAAAGAACGCTCGGACACCGACAACAAAAGACAGACTCGTAGAAGTATATGATCCTCTTAGAAGGGGCACCTCCTAATGAGTCGACTGGTAGTGTCTGTTTTCGACAAGAACCAACGGATTCTTCCAAGAGTTCTTCAAACAGTCTCTTTTATCACTGAAAGGTGTGTTCCTGAAGCTTCCGATACTATTATTGGCAAGGAAAGAAGGAAAAGGAAAGAAGACTATTCAAGAAGTTCGCTCAGTACTTATAAATGTAACCCACATGCCCCTTTTGTCTTGTCGTTCGGCCAATGCACGGCACAATGGTCCGCCATTGTTGTTTTTGTAAGCCAATCCGGGAACCGCAGTCGAACAGCCAATTGGAGTGAAGCCTTAACCATAGTAACGCAGAGGCCGACGGTTCGCACAGCCAATTTAGTGAAGCAGTGGTCTTACCAGATCCCTTCCATGTCTGCTTACCTACAGATTCCTGGTGGCAGCCGGCTACTGTTAAAACAGCCAAATAGGAAATCATTGAAGCTGAACCTGTGGGTGGCAGAACTGTCAGACGCTACTTAGACTAGGTTCGACCGAGACTGTCGAACTCGGGAACAACCGGTGAGTCGGAGAGGCAGAAACCAGCGCGGATCGATTCACAAGTGTCCGATCCTTCACTACCGCGCCAAATGGTTCTGCGCCGCTATACGCGACAACACCGTTAAGTAGATGGATTTCGGGCTGGATAGTCCAAAACACAAATGAGTGATACATTGTGCCAAACATTCACCTCATGCGTGCGTTCGGCTACTGGCTGTTTGCCGTAGCCATTGATTGGTCACTTGATTCAATGTCCATATGATTTCAAATGCCTTGCATTCCATTTTGGTGTAGTTACACGCGCTGTTTACGTGAATAACCGTCTTGCTACGCAACTGTGTTTTCTGATTTTGTCTTGGTGTAACACTGGGGTCCTGCAGTCGGGTTTCGGGTAGACAGCAGACACCAAGATCGAGGGACTCTAGGGTTCGCGCTAGGCCGGCTTCTTTTCTAGTCTGTTGGGTATCCGTACGTTGTAGCGCGGCAGACGAAACGGGGATCAGGGTAAGATGAAAAGCACTGGTTGATCTCTTCAGTTCGCGGTGCAACCAGAATCGCAGGCAAATGCATGAACAAAGGAATCGTTAACAAATAAGTGATTGACGTGCTAAATTCACGGGAATGTAAGAGCAGCAACATTGCTAGATGAGCACATTGTTGAAAAGTCCACGGTGTTTTGTTACCGTATGAAGCAGACTCGGTAAGTTCGCAGTGAAGCATTAAACCTCTGGTGAGAACACCGGTTGAGCATTACTGAGGTCCGCCAGTTGCTTTTTGCTAAGAAACCGTGCGGTGTTTCACTCATGTGATTGCTGAATCCTAGCCACACTTTGGCTAATCCATGTCCTCCGTATGAGCATTAACCAGCTACCTCTGGCGAAAGCACGAAGTGACTAATCCGTGACTTGTGATAAAGGTTATAAGAAATTCACTGTGGGACTTTGTCAGGCTGGTACTGTTGCGTTTCTGCTTACAAGACGGATAATCGATACAGCCACTCGAGTCACGGCTCAGCCACTTTCCCATATCAAACCACAAAGGCCTCTGAGGAAAATTAAATGGAGCACTCGGAAGACAGTATCTACACCCAAAATCTAAGTCCAAAGTAACTAGTTCGTGGGAGAATGATCTAATTGAATGTTCCTGTATTCTAGCAACCACTGTATGTGCCATAGCTCGCTTGTTGGCTGTTAAAATGGTGCGCTTACTGAAGGGCTTCAAGGCAGTTTATTTTCATTGGTCCACTTCAAGGTAAAACGATACCATTTGTTTACTCTCATTAGTTATCCAGTCAGCTGCAGGCGATGTGCGACCAATCACCTCCGGTTTACTTGGGAGAGAGCTGTCTTCGAGTGCTGCTATGTACTGACCCTCTTCAAAACTCTTTCGAAAAGTGACGTACAACTTCCTCTTTGAATCCAGCTGCATTCTGACCATACATCTCAGTCTCCGATTTATCCATCCTCGTGGCTGCAAGTTCGTTCCTTCTGTGGTCACTGTGCAAGGGCTCATTAAGTCCCTCCTGAGTTCTGTGGTGTTTGTCGAAATTGTTCGACAGAATGCAAAGTGGCAGCGATCGTTCACGGTTATGTATCTGAATGTTAGTTGGCCGCAGCTGGTCTACATGTCTGGTCCAAATCATGACACCTAATTGAACTTTATGCGACATTTGTCCAAGTCTGCACTTGGTCGAGCCTGTAGTCCACATGATAACAGCGTTGTGATGAACCTTCGACTCCCTGATTCTGAATCTGCTGACAGTGCCTATACGCTACGTGTCTGGCGATACTGAGTCAAGGGTTATATATTTACAATGTCGGTATCGCCCTCAGTAAACATGTTGAAGGCAATCTACTCGATTGGATACCAGCGCACAGCTACTTGTGTGCTATTCGACTTCGCACGTCTTTTCGGGTTACTAAGCACCACCTACAGAATGAGCGCCTTTTCATCATCTCCGTTTTTCCCCCAACTGACTGCTGTTCGTAGGGTATCAAAGAGGATTCCTATCGCGAATTCTCATCATTTCGTATGGGGAAGCATAATGACATCGTGCTTGTTGCTGGTGACATGAATGCCAATGTGGATCGGATTTCAGACTGAACACCTGGGCAGCCGCTTCGGAGTCGGTGCACGCCGAACAGACAGTGGTGCTCGATTCATCCAGCTGTCTGTCACCTACGTTGTTTTTATTAAGAGCACCGCTTCCCAGCACAAACGTTACATTGCGTTACTCGGCGCCCACCGAATTCCCCGTTTCTTTATACCCAGCTCGGCCATATTGCCAGTAGCTGCAGATGGCGCACATCAGTCCAAGGCTTCGACCATACTCTAGTGCACGCACACCCGGCATTCACTCTTGTCTGACGCACCTAACCTCTAACCTACTTACCTGTAGCTTAGACTGACAGTCTCAAGTTCAGTTAACTCACGACGAACTGGTCCACCAGTTGTTGGTGACGAATGAGGTTGGTAGGCGGAACGCTGACTGGGATCGTCGTGTAAGTGTGTCATGACGAATGCTTTTGAAGCCAGCTATACGCTTAGCTTTTAATGTCGTAACTGTGAATGGATCTCTGAGGCGTCGACCAATTTGATTGAAGCACGGAGACAGGTGCCAATAGCCCTGAAGCGACAACTCACAAGGAGTCGTTGAATCGGCTAAGAATGTTTGTATATACCAAGTGCCCTCGGGATAGAGAAACCCGGTGCCATTAGGAACAGCAGCGTGCCATTCCAGGTCGTGTGGAATACGGGCCCGCTAAAGTCATCATTTAGTGAGACAATTGCTGAGAAATTCGGACAGTTGATCCATTCTCATCCTCATCTACTGGCCCGTTGGGCTGAATATTTCGAAGAGGAGTTCATAAGGTCTAGTGCGACACTACCGCTTACCGAATCATTTGAGCCCAAGTGGGCGTTTGATCTCACCTCCCACTTTGGAGGAGATTCAACATGCCTTCGTCTTATTGAATCGAAACATGGCTCCTGAACCCGATGAACTTCCTCCGTATTTACTGAAAGACGGTGGTAACTTTGCTCGGATTTGTTTCTCTGTTTAACACTGTCTTGAACATTGAAGAAGTGCCTTCAGACTGTCAACTGTTGTATCCATATTAAAAGAAGGTCAGCGCAATTTGTACGGTAAATCATAGAGGCATTAGCTTTGTTTCCCTTGTCTCCAGTCATCTCAAGGGTGTCATTCTTCACGTGTTACTGGCCCACTTGAGAACCGAATAACTGAACGCGAAACTGGCTTCTAACCTGGTCGTGGTTGCATCGACCACATATTTACTTTTCGCCAGGTGTTAGAGCAGATACAAACTTACAGACGACCGACTGTAGTGTTTTAAGTAACTTGGAAACCGCCTTCGACTCTGTTGACCACGCCAGCTTGTGTCACTACCTATCCCTGAATCTCGCTCCATCTAAACTACTTTCCATTCTGAAGTATCACTGCCGTGATTCCCTAGTCTGAGCAAGTCTGCGAAAAGCTGTTTCCTCTCCTCCCTGACAAGTGGGTTTCGCCAATGTTGTCCTATATTTTCTTTCCTCTTCAACTTCATACTCGAACTGATCATATATGAATCGATTCTTTCAGACTATTCTGGAGTGGAAGTTCTTCCAGTTGACCGACTGACAGATATGGATTATTCTAATGATAGCTACGCAAACACTACTGGATAGATTGTTGAGTAGTGCTACGCGCTTTGGCATATGCTTTGCACCTTCAAAGTGCAAAGTAACTTGCAGGACTGGACCGATACGTCACAGGTTCTAGCTATTACTGAACAACCATTGGAATTGGTGGATCGGTTCATTTACCTTGATAGCTGTGTCACCTCTGGTTGTCACATCACCGAGGAAGTTACTTCGCATATCAGCATGGTCCTTGTGGCTTTCCGGAGGCTCAACTATCTATGGAGATGGCAATATTAGTCAGTTGGTAAGAAATAGGGTTAACAAAGCTGCGATAAAGTCGGTGCTACTGCATGGATCAGAGTCCTGGCCAATTTGCAATGAACACATGAAATGCTTGTTCGTGTTTCACTACCGGTGCTTGCGGTGTGTTGTTCACGTCTGGTGGGAACACCGGTTGAACAGTGCTAAGGTCCACTAGTGGGTTTTTGACAAGAAGCCTTTTGGTACCTTACTCGAATGTTTGCTGAATTTAGCCACTTCCGTTGGCTAGGCCATGTCCTCCCCTTTCACGTTGACCGGCTTCCTCGATTTGCATTATGCGCCGTTGCTGCGCGAGGTTGCCAACCTATGAAGCGGCACTAAATTTTAAAGAAATTTTGAACAACGAAATGAGAAGACGAATATTGGCAGATGCTAGCATTTCCTATTTTATCGCCAGTCCCAATACAATAACAGGGAAATCCTTTTATATGTCTTATAGGACACAGTCAAGCTAATCAAATTAGTGGTTGTAGTCATTGTTGTTGGGATTAGGACCACGGCAACCGCACGTTGACAACTAATTACTTTTGAACACACAAGGCCGATCTAATTCGGCTTATCCCGACGGCCTCGGCAAATCGCAAAAGGCGTGAATTAGTATTGCTCAACACGATCCGAAACGCCGATAAGGGATTAACCTGGTGACGAGTCACCAAGATGTGCCTGCCTATGGAAGACGCTGGCGACTTACGCGAACACGTATCATCGGAGGTGGATTGAGTAACTTCGCACTGAACCCAGTTTGCTAAGTGTTCCTTATCTTTGGATGTGGAGTCCGTTCGGTTCTGCCGATGTAACTGGTGCCGCAGCCACACACGAATTGGTAAACACAATGTGATTTGGCGCCGACAGGTTCATCTTCCTTTACTGAAGGTAACGGCAACTTTCAGGTTCTGTCGATAATTACTACCTCCGCAGCACAGTACTTACGCTGAATGGCCGAGACAATGCGTTTGGTTGTCCTACTTGCTGTCCTTGCTCCTTTCCTATTTACAGGACGACTGCATAAGGAACATGCTTCTAGAGAATGAACAATTCCGCTCGAACTTGAGGAGGTTGTCACGGCAATTGCTTCGGGAAAAATCTTCGAATGAGGCAACGCTCCCAGTTGACTTGGAAGAGCTACAAATCAAGATCTGTGCACGCATGCGGCAGGCCCGCGAAATCAATTCGCGATGCATGACAGCGAAATGTTTTTCGAACTACTGTACCCATAATTGCAGTGTGCAAAAGGTTAGTCTTTTGAACTTTATTCTTTCCATGTAGTCATCCACTCACATGTTTTCCATCAGATTTTTTTCTTGCACGAAACCCCATCATTATGTTTGCATCTCATCTTCATCCTCATTATACACGTTAGCCAGAAGTGTAAAACACCTCAGCTACTGTGCCGCAATACATATCAGTAAAAAGAAAATAAATGCAGCAGTTGCATGCCAGCTGCCTCACCAGCAACGGATGGGCATCGTTCCGGAAAACTACCAGCCAGCTACTAGGCAACAGAAAATGATTTGGTGAAATTATATTATGCTACGAAATGAAATCTGGGTTGGAGGCGGGGCTAAAAGGGGCGGGGAGGGACAAACAAACAGCAGGAATGACACTGAGGTCGGCTCCTAATCATATCAGCGTGTGTATCCAATCAGACATGTTCATCTTTCGGACTCCAACCAGGGACTCGTGAAGCTCCAACCGAGGCCAGCTCCGAACTGAGGGCCTTTATTTCTCTCTTCCAAGTCATTGCTCGGCCACCTCTCTTCTTCCATCCACACCCCCTTCGCACAAACAACACATGTCGCGGGAGTCGGTGGGCTGGCATGCGTAAAACGTGGCGGAGCTGTCGGAGCGTGATGCGTGAAGTAACCGTACTGAGCAGTTCATTTCCTTTTTCTGTGCCGTAAACAAGGCGTCTAACATGCTCGTTGCTTACTCGGTGTTCCCACCAGATGTGTGCCAAACTGCGAAGGCACCGGTGTTCGAGCGTAACTAGCCTCTTTATGTCCGTTGATCTAAGGGGCCAGGTTTCACAACGGTACAGTAGGGTCCATCGTACCGCTGCATTGTACACTCTACCCTTCAGGGCGAGAGCGATATCGCGCCGCCGCCATAGGTGGCGAAGGTTGGCAGAAGCACCTCGAACTTTTGCTATACCGTTCGTGGTCTCATCTTTGATCTCAAGGGCGCTGATACAACTTCCCAGGTAGTTGAATTTCTGAGCGACTTCTAGCTGATCCCCACCAAGGGTCAGCGCAGAAGGCGATGCCCGCCAATCTTGGAGGTAAGCTTTGCATTTCGATGGTGTAAAGCAAAACCCGAAGCTGCTGACAGCCAGTGCTAATCTGTCCAGTGCAGTTTGACACGTCTGGTAGCTGTCACAGATGAGGGCAATATCTTCTGCATACTGCAAGTCATGAAGTCGTTCTTCTGGGAGTAGCTCCACACCTTCTAAGTCGTGTTCTGTCAATGCAATCTCCATGACTTAATCAATAGTGAAGCTGGAGAGGATAGGTGACGGCGGACATCCTTATCTTAAACCGCTTAACATATTGAAAGGCGAAGACAGCTTGCCGTAAGCCTGCGATGCGCTCGGATAATATTTACATATTTCTCGGGGACACATTTCATGAGTATACAGTCCCAAAGAGCACACCGATCAATCGAATCGAAGACACCTTTGATGTCGAGGAACTCGACTACGGTCGGTCGTCAATATATGTGGCGGTGCTCCAGCAACACGCAATGTGAATATGCGGTCGATATATCCGCGACCTCGAAGAAATCTGGCTTGCTCCTCACGAATCTGGCTTCCACGAATGCCAGTCGGTCTGTGAACGATTACAAAAACAAGTAATTTGGTGGCGATGGGGATCAGACTGATTCCTCTATGGCTGCCGCATACCGAACGCAAGCCTCCTTTGAAGATCCGGACGAAAACGGAGCGGTTTCAGTCGATTGGGACAGTTTACTGCTCCCACCGTTTCACTAGCGATTGAAGTGAATCATCAACTAGAGCAAGGTCTCCGAATTTGTTGAGGGCTGAATGAAGATCATCTGGTCTCGCGGCTTTGTTAACCTTCAGTCCGAGTTCACGTTTAACTTCTAAGCGAGAGGGTGGATATATATATATATATATATATATATATATATATATATATATATATATATATATATATATATATATATATATATATATATATATATGGTTGGCGGCATCCGGTTTCGGATTTGCCTGTCACTGTGGCAAGCCACAGGACGCCTGCGCCTACAGAGGGACCATGGATGGCTTGCGCTGCACCACCCACAGCTCCAACCACATACCCCATATCCAGTGTAAACCAGAAGGAATAAGACCGGGAGGCATGCGGATGGGAACCACGTTTCATCAACGGAGCCGGCCCACACTCCTTCACAGGCAAACACAAGCACGCTGTATTTGGGGAATCAACCGCACACAAGGCGGTGGCTGGACCGTAGTCCGCTCCACACTGAATGCATGGAACCGCTCTTTGAGCCTAGCACGGCCACAAGAACCGTGCACCCCGTCCCCTCCAGCAACGACCGACTGTCTCCTGGAGCCAGTATGAACGATGTAGTGGGTAATAGACAGGTAGGCACCTTGTCAACATACACACCAAGCGCAACCATACCAGGGATATCAAACAACAGCCATTCACTTTAAACGACAAGCTGAAATTAAATAAATCCAATAATGCATACAGATACGGTGGCATAACTCTTCGCTAAATTACCATATGAAGTAAGTTGGTTAGCAACAAATCCGTGATAAGTAAGAAATGTCCACAAGTTACTTAAAATGCTACAAACGCAACAAAATTACCGAAGATAAGCGCAATTAGTGTAAGCAACGTGGCCAGTTAATAGAACATTATTCAGGGAGGCAGAACAAACCAAATAAAGCGTAATGAAATTTAGCCAGCTTAAAAAGACCTAGTTTAAGTGTAAGTTGGTTTAGCCCAACTGCGGTGAAGAAGCATCAAGAATGCAACATCAGCCTCAGCATGGGGCACATATATATATATATATATATATATATATATATATATATATATATATATATATATTCAATACTGGCAATAGTAAAATTGGCATAGTGCCATAACGTTTGGAAAATTCAATAAACCTACGAAGGTAGAGGGAAAATAGACCGGTGTTCATAGGAACAATGCGTCACAACAAGTCCGCCATTGTGCACGATTTCTTGCCATATCCAAGGGCGTTTCCAGCTATGTGTGTTCTGGATCCTTCGCACTCTTGCCAGGGAGCCGAGAGCGCCGGACCACGGCTAATTTTGATGTTAGTTCCTTCATGCTCCTGGTCCACGTCATAGGTTGGCCACCTTGCTTTCGCTTCCAGACGATGTCTGCGCGCGAAAAGTGGGCACGGCGAGGTAAGCGATGAGTAGGCATGCGGAGAACGTGCCCAAACCACTGAAGTCTGCACAGTGGCCGGCAAAGTATGTCTGATCTAGAAATCCTTCGTTTAGTATCTTCATTCCTAGTGTGATGTTGCCATCACACACCAAAAATGCTCCGAAGGCAGCGGTGATCAAAAACAGACAGTCTCTCAACATCCTTTGCGCGAACAGGCCAAGTCTCGCAGCCATAGAGGAGAACCGCTTTCACCGTGGCATTGTAAACTCGGCCCTTCAGAGCTAGACTCCGATAACCTCGACGCCAGAGATGGCGGAGATTAGCAAAGCGACCTGAGCTTTGGAGACGCGCAGGTACCTAATCCGTTAAACCATTAACGTTTAGCAACTTCCGAGGTAAACAAAATTGTCTACCACTTCCACTGAATGACCTAACAGGGTAACGTCAGGAGCAGCGCCTAGCAACTCTTGCAGGTAAATCTTGCGTTTCGATGATGCATAGGTCATTCCAAACTGGGAGGCAGACATTTCTAACATACACAGAACATTTTGGATGGCCTGTGAGGAAGCGCAGATTATGGCGAAGTCGTCTGCATACTCCAAATCCCGAAGTCGGTCCCGCAGGAGCACCTCCACACCGCTGGGTTCGCAGTTCTCCAGAGCACTCTCCAAGATTTCGTCTATTGCGAAATTGAACAAGAAGGGGGATGTTGAGCAACCCTGTCTCACGCCACTGGTAATACCGAAGGGGGCGAAAGTTCGCCGTACACCCGCACTCGGCCCGAGCTTTTAGAGTAGATGGCTTGAAGTATGGTGACGTACTTCTCGGGCACTCCCCTTCTCAGTAGACAACTTCAGAGAGCAGCTCTGTCGACTGAGTCAAACGCGGCTTGTATGTCTAAGGGCGGATCCAAAGGGACAGCCCAGGGTGCAGAGCGATCACTGGCCGGTGAGGAATCTGTCAATTCCGGCCGATTAAATTGCTTTTCAAAATGCCCAGCCTAACGTTCCAAACGTTTTGACGAGTTGTGGATAGGCTGTCCACTCGTCATGAATCGTTACATTAACACCATTTACCCGTTTCCTGTACCAGACGGAATAACTTTCAATGGTTACTAAGGGCAACGGACAATGTTATTTCATCCGTTCCATTTTCGAGCTCTCGATTCTCGCCAAGGTTAGCGTGCCTCAATATGCGTACTTTGTTACAGATTGGCCAACAGGCAGCACTTGCCTGACCACTAGATATCCTGTCGATCGATATCTGTTGTTTATGGGAAACTCGCTTGCAAGATTTAAGCTCTGTTCTCTCTGTGATCCCACATGTGTGATGCTGGCGGCACTTTCTCATTGCATCTGGCTGGAGATGACGCAACTTCAAATGCCTTTCAAGCCGGTGTGGGCATTGCTTTGAGCTTTCTCGTTGAAGCTGCCTTGATAGATTGGATCCCACTCAATAGCCGGATCTATGCCGTCAGATCGGGTGGCTTGTTCAAAGCTTCAAATTGTCCGAGGACAGACAGTGCCTGTTTATCATTGTCGCCTACGCAATCTTAAACTATAATGCTTATTTGTTGATGGATGACTACTATCGTCGATCTAATGCTCTGCTTCGTTACAAAAGAAATACGGATATTATGGTGCTCGATTGCGTTCTGAACACCCAAATTGTAAAACTGGTCACTTTTGAGCTTCATTTAAACGGTGAACATGGTGTAGGCTCCCGTAATGAACGCGGTGAACGATTGCAACACTTGTGTGGAGATGTTCGTCTATTGCTCGCGAGCACTCACTTCCGACACCGCACCTGTAGAAAAGTAACATCGCGGCCGCGAGCCATGGGTGCAAATGGATCACTTTGCGCTCAGTTGCCATTGGAGAGGCTGTGTTCAAAACTACCACTCGATTTAGTGTGCTAGCGTTGACTCCGTTCACGCACTGATATGTGCCGATTTCCGAGCTGGCTTTAGCAGATTCCCGCGACGACGCTGTAAACGCCATAGGCGTTCACCAACCGGTGAGCATAGATGTTCTGAATGCATATCAAACTCCGTTGGCCTGCGCGTTAAGCGATTGCATACCGAACACAGTTTAGGGTACTGATAGGATATGCACCAGATGCTATTAACAGTAGGCGTGTCTTCGCATGGCGAGCTTGATTGTGCATCTCATTGTATGTCTACGCAGTATCTTGAACTCTTCGATGCCCACTGACTCGTCCTGACTGGGAGCGAACACTACGAGATCCACCAAATCCCCAAGTTGGAATTGCGTGCTATTCTGAAGAGCAATCGCGGAGCATGGTGATCTCATCATGCATTGGAGTCTGAAATAACAGCTCTTCTTGGTAACTACCCTAACTTGTTTCATCTAATACGGAAAACAGGAAGAAGGAGACATGTGTTAACGAAGTTATTTGCGACCAAATTGGACAATTTATTCACTTGTCAAAACCCACGAAGCATTATGCTGGAACTGGTACACTCACTGCATGCTTTCCGGAACCTTTCCTTGCGTCCCTCCTCACGCACAGAAGTTGAACGTGAGATAAGACTGTTGAAATTGAATGCGGCTGCAGGAGGAGCCCCCTATGAATTCTAAGGACTTGCTCCGATGGATGATCTGCCCAATTTACTAGGGAAACTGAGAGCAAGAGACCGTCCTAACAGACTGGAGGCGGTCTGTTGTAGTCCTTATTTTTGAGGGAGGTTACGTGGTAAATGCGGCAATCATAGAGGTATCAGTCTGATCTCATTTACTTCTTAGTTCATTGCTTATCATTCTCCCTAGACTTACTGGCACCTTTATCCAAATTCGTGAGGAACAAGCTGGGTTTCGTGGAAGTCAAAACCGCGTTGATCATATTTTTAGTTTACGTCAGTTGTTGGAACACCGCCATGTCTATTAGCTACCTACTGTAGTCACATTTTCCTACATTATGGTTGCCTTCGATACGTTGGGTTGATGTGCCCTATTAGACTGTCTGCTGAAGAAAGTTTGGTTCACTAAGTATGTACATGTCACAAGAGCGCTGTACACGCACTGTTCGGGCATACTGGGGGCTTGTGGTAAACTGTCGCTGGCCTTATATATCTCCGGCGGTGTGGCGTAATGCTGCGCGCTCTCACCCTTGCTTTTTAACTTCATCATTAACGAAGGCATTGGTCCCCCATAAATTAGGTGTGGAACTGCTTCATAATGAGCGTCTTCTTGATTTTGAGTACGCCAACGAAATTGCCCTAATCTGTGGTTGCTTCCATGCCCGCCAAGAAGCACTAGAGAGACTGGCACTAACTAAATCGTTTTGGGCTGTACTTTGCACTTTCGAAATGCGAAGTCCTCCAAGATTGGCGGTGACCCTCACCCTGCGCAGACTCTTAATATTGATCAGTTTGAAGTCGCCCCGAAATTCAATCGTATAAGCAGCTGTTTTAGCGCCTGTGGAATAGACGGTTTGATCACAAACCGCATAGCAAAAGCCGGATGCACTTTTGATAATCTGTGGCGCCGGCGCGACACCACTATCACTCTGAAGGACAGCGCCGGACGATCTTCCATCGGGATGTGTGATATCTCGAGCGGTTTCATCGACTGTGCGGCGGATTCTGCGCATCGGTTGGCGCGACAGAGTTTTAGACACGGATGTGTTGCATCGAAGTGGAATGTACCATTGGACTGTATACTTTTGATGTGACACGAGGTGGATCGGTCATGTGAGCCGTATGGACTCGATGCGGATACCGAAACAGCTGTTATCTGGTCAGCTGAGTATGGGGAAGCGGTCTGTGCGGAAACCGAAGGTTAGGCTATCGCGTTCTAATGTTGATTTCAGGTGTTGTATGTTGAAGGCGGTTGATCGAAGTGCATGGCACGATCTGATCGCGAGGTGCAAGGAAAAGCCATCGTGCATACGGAGAGGGAGCGGCCGTTGCAGAAGCGCCGAGCGGGTGGTGCTGTAGCACATGCGATCGCGAGTGCATGAGTCAGGCAGGCCTACTGAGCCACAAGCGAGATCACTCGGGACCAGGATCGGAAAGGCAACGAGTCCTGTTGAGAACGTAAACAGAACCGGCGCAGTGAGATATTGTGTTGCTATTGTGACCACGTTTTCGAGAGCTGGCTAGTGAATTCGTGCGTGCGCTTGGTGTTATGGCAATTTGGGAAAACCATCGGACCTTCAACATGCGGTGTCTTAAATTTGCGGTTATTCCTAAAAGACTCATTTCCAGACCAACGGATAGCTTTTGAACATTTGCCAAAGTAGCCCTAAACGCGAGCGAACCATTTCTAAGGCAGCGGGTTTATATGAAAACTCGACGTCTGTATGAATTCCACCTTCACGCTAATCGACTGAGCTGGGAGCCACTGATCGTTATGACGCAGAGAGAGCACTTCAGCATAAAGTCATCAAATCTATATCTCTCCTCAGTCAATTGCATTCATAGTACAATCCAATTGACCCCCATGGAACTCATGTTCTTCCGTAAGGTTCCTCAGATTAGTTTATAGGGCAATCAAATTGCATCCAACATGGTGTACACGCCCAATAATACGTATTTTTCGTTGTAACTAATCCCAAATAACGCAATTTTATATCGGAAAGTATAAGCTATGAAATGCCAGAATAGCTGTTTAGCCCACACCCACCTTCGGCGTAGGGCGATTGCGCTTCGAGAGTTGTTCAGCAATCATTGCTTAAACTGAATCTATGCCCACTTGTACGGTTGGGCTCAAGTGGGAGCAATTGTGGTCTTTGCACACTTTTCACTTATTCGCTCGTCTAGGTGAAGAGTGCCATATGTGCAGTGGGTCCGCGCTCCCCGGTAGTGGACAATGCCGGTGCTGATTCTCGAACTAGTCTTACTCGTAATGCCTGAGATATGGAGACGAAGTGTAGTCAACACACGGCCGGGATCAGAATTAACGCGGGACCAACTCAGCTCGTCCGGAGTAGGGGGCACGATCAAGCCCATTGTAAATGTAGTGAAAACACCCTTAGAAAGAGGGCTTGCGTGAGCAAATGTAATGTCATGAGGTCAGGGAACTGATAAAGCACGGGGGACCAGTGAACGATATTGAGTTTATATTCCAGGATTCTCCCAGCAAAAAGTCGATCGGTTACCTTACTGTGATACCGTCTCAAGCTGTTTCGACCAGAGATTTTTGTCAAAGCACTTTGTAACCGCACCTCCGGGGTCAGCACACTACAGTGCTTACTTTTCGAGTCTGCAACCAAAAATCTGATCGCTCCGCTTTTCTGTGGTGAATGATGGTATACTCTGGGCTGACCAATTAGACGGTTGTTTTGTGTTACTGCCCTACGGTCTCTTGACCACTCGTCATATCTTACTACGGTGCACGATAACTAACTGATCTGAAAATATTACTGTTGCGAAGAGCTTAGAAGTGACAAAGAAATACTGGCCAAGCACTGCGTTTTGTATTACCGTGTAACAAGAATCTTCGATCTCTCACTCGGAGACGCAGTTCAAGCTCATTTTCGGAATCAAGGTGTCAATAACCTAATGACGGGAACGAAGTTCCGCGCAATAGAATGTTTACAATATGCTTAATCCAAAGTTTTTTGATTGATTCGATTAAATATCGCATGAGTGACGGTTCCACAGGTATAGCTGGATTTTGGCGTAAGATAATCATATTCCAACCATTTGGCTTCCCTACGAATCACGCACACAAAATCTTATTGTGATACTCATGGTCTAACATCATTGGGTAGTCGCATGTGATCATTGCTAATCGTGCATATACGAAATCCTGCGTGAATCATTTATAATAATCAACAGACAGCGCCGTACGCCTGCTTCATTTTGCTGAGTCGCCTGCAATTAAGCGACTGAAACCTAATATCTCTGAAAGTGCCGAGTTCGGGGCCAGTCTTACTTTGCCTTACTGAGGCTGGTGGCCATATCCCTCTAAGCGGATTGTGTGATCGGGATAACATTGACAGCCCCCTAGTGGGATGATGTATTTAACAACTTAAGGCTTGTAGTTATCTGACACGTCTTTGGTTAGGGCTTTGTAACCGCCTTTCAACTGAGATGTTACACCCTCAGTTGTTTCACTTTCCTTATTCCGCAAGCGCCAACAATCCGAAACAGCCAGCGCTATTCCGTTGAAAAAAGGATCAACTTAGATCCAGCTGACCTTGTGGGATTAGAGGTGGGGACAACATAGGGACTTCCAGAAATAAGGAGTAGTCCTGTAGATGGCGGGCGACCGAATGATGTGGGTTGTGGCATCTCAGACACTTGAATGAACAGCTTTCGTTGTTTTATCGAGTGACGCGGAGCATCGGATATGGAATCATGTTCCACATGTTGCATGGTTGATCCAGTGATTCTTCGTCTCTGTCCTCGGACAGATTTAGTTTATTCGGGCTTGGAAATTTGCGTAACCATGATCGATATCAGGAACCGGAGCCGTAGAGCATGCAGTATAGATATGGATTCTTTCTCTAGAATTCTTTCAAGGATATTGAGAACAACTACTGTCCCGAAAGTAGCGCACGGTGGCCGAGGTATCGGGTATCGGCTCTGTTTTGTGCTGGGGCCGTTAAACTTTCGGTTGCATTGGCAGTCGTTCAAGGTATGTTTTGCGATGCAACTTTAACATTTCAGAATTAAATAAATAAATAGTCTATTCTCGACATGGCGAGGCACGCCTGAATAGGCAAGATCTTAGCAATACCAACACGAATGATTGGCAAAGGTACAATAATGTTGCAAATTTAACAGTAGCATATTGTATCTGTGGTGTATATTCGTATGCTGAGGCTGGTGTTGCATTCATGATGTTTCTGCATCGCAGTCGGGCTAAACCAACTTACACTTAAACAGACATTTTTAGCCGGATAAATTTCATTCCACTTTCTTTGGTTTGTTCTGCCTACCCGAATAATCTATTAACTGGCCACGTTACTTACACTAATTGTGGTTATCTTCGTTAACTCTATCGCGTTTGTAGCATTTTTCGAATAACTTCTGGACATCTTGTACTTAACGCCGATTTATTGATAACCAACTTATTTCATCTACTGATTTAGGGAAGAGGTATGTCTGTGTAGCCGTATTCTGCAACAGATATATTTTATTTTATAATATCATTTCAACTGCTTGGCTGGTCTTTGATATCCCCGGTGTGTCTGCGCTTGGTGTGCATGTTGACAAGTTACCTACCTGTCTATTACTCACTACTTCGTCCATACTGGTTCTAGGAGACAGTTGATCGTTACTGGAGAGGACAGGGTGCACGGTCCTTGTGATCGTGCTAGGCTCGTAGGGTGCTTCCATGCACTCAGTGTGGAGCGGACTACAGTCCAGTCACCGCATTGTGTGCGATTGGTTCCCCAAATGCAGCGTGCTTGTGTTTGCCTGTGAAGGAGTGTGGGCCGGCTCCGTTGATGAAACGTGGCTCCCATCCACATGCCTCCCGGTCTTATTCCCTCAGGCTTACCCTAGATATGGGGTGTGGTTGGATATGTGGGTGGTGCAGTGCAAGGCACTCATGGTCCCTCTGTAGGCGCAGGCGTCCTGTGGCTGGCCGCAGTGGCAGGAAAATCCGAAACCGAATGCCGCCAACCATGTCGGTTAAAATTTTCGCAGCTGTGTTGTTTGAAGACGAGTTTACTGTGGTAAAATGCTAGCTTTCATTATGATGGGCTCTTCGGCTGTACGATCAGGTTTCGCTTTTTGACAGCTTGCGTCAGTTGTAGGCCCAGTACTCGCTGAAAGGGATTAGGATGCCGTTCGCTGTGACCTTGGGAACACGGCCTTTCAGACCGGAAAAACTTGCATTCCGACCCCACAGATCTCGCAGATTCGACAAGACAGTACTAGCTTTTTCATTACCTGAACTGACTTCGATGGTTGTGCGGCCATCGTTTTTGATGCAACTGCCAAGGTAAGTGTTTCGATCAACTACCCAGAGCTCCTCACTGTTTAATGCCAAGGGGTCGTCAAATGGCTTACGATGCTTTAGCATCACTGCAATGTGAGGGCAGGAAGCGCATAAAGTATGCTGGAACCGCTCTAGTGAGGATATCCAGGATTGACAGGGCCGTCTTAGCATTGTTAAACAGCCACGCAGTATCGTCCGCATAAGCAACGTCAACCAACTTTTCACCTGGTAACATCATGCCTGCATCCTGAGACTCCGCAAGGAAATATTCCATGATGGGATCCACGACGAAGTTGAACAAAAATAAGGGCAATTGGTTAACCCGGATGAACGTCACTTGTTGTCGGGAAGATATCCGATAAGTCACTGATGACCCTGTAGTCTTCGAGTACAGAACACGTAAAAATGTTCACCTATTTCCTGGGGACACCTTTCCGCGCAAACGTTTCGAACAAAATGGATCGATTGACTTACTCGTAAGCATCCTTGAACTCGAGGAACGGCTACTGTCGGTCTGCGATACGTGTGGCGCTGCTCTAGCAGAGTGAATATATAGTCTGTACAGCCCCGTCCTGGGTGTATATCTGCCTAATCTCATCCAATCCTGGATTCTCGCTCCACAGTGAGACGACGAACCGAAATTGTGGCTTGTTATTTTGTCACCACCGACACTAGGCTGATACCACTGTGGTTAGCACATTTGGTGCGACTGTCCATCTTGTATAGTGCCAATATAATCGATTCGCTCCTGTCATCCGGGAAGCTCTTGCTTCCAGGCGTGTTGGAACACGGTCAGTACTTTTCAGATCTCACCTCCATCCGTAAATAGTACAGGTTGGAGAGAATCCGGGCCAGCAGCACGAAAATAATGAAGGGCTGTGATAGCGTTTCGGACCTCTTTCTCAGATAGAGCCTCTAACCTAACCGTCCATAGTTCATCCTGCATAAATCTGAACATTCCTTGCTATATCGAAACAAGGCTGCAGAGCCCGACGATCTTCCTCCATCTTTGTTGAAAAATGGCGGTGACTTTGTTAACTGAACCTGCTCCTCTTTTTAACGCGACTTGAGACACTGGAAAAATGCCTTCAGACTGGGGACTATGAATTTTCGTGCCCATCTTTAAGAGGAGTCAGCGCACTTTGTGCGAAAATCATCTGGCCTTAGCGTTATTTCCATTGCTCCGAATCTCTCACGAGTATGATTATGCAACAACTTACTGGTCCTCTTGAGGTTCGAATCATTGAACAGGCTGGTTCTCTACCTGCTCGTCGTTGCATCGGTCACATATTTTCTCTTCGCGAAGTTTTAGAGCGGAGACACACCTTCAGATGACCGACTATAGTCGTCATTTTCTCTGACGAAAGCCGTCTTCGACTCTGTCGACCGCGCCAGCTCGTGTCACGGGCTGTCCATAAAGGGCATGCTAGCTCCTTTCCGTGCTAAAGTCTCTCCACTGAGACGGTGTAAAATTCCACGGGAACTCCTGAGTTCCACCCCCGACAAGTGTTTTCGCCAAGCTTGGGCTATATTACCTTCCTACAACTTTGTTGTTGAAGTGGTCATGAGTGACTCGGTTCTCTCAGACTATTCTGGAGTGGAAGTTCTGCCAAGCGACCGACTGACAAACCTAGCTTAATCGGCCTAGATATTTCCCCTTGATTCTTATACATTGGTTGTGCAAACACAACTACACAGACTTATGCGTAGCGCTGCACTCTTCGGCATGTACTTTGCATCTTCAAAGTACAAAGTGCTGTTGCAACTTTGGGCGGACACACGTCCAGGTTTTAGCTATTTCCGGGCAGCTACTGGAAGTGGTGGATGGGTTCACTTACCCTGGTCGCCGTGTCACTTTTGGTGGTCACATCACTGAAGAGGTTACTTCGCGAATCAGGAAGACCCGTGTATTTTTCCAGATGCTGGATCATCTAGGCAGACTGTGCGATATAAACCTGTCCGTCATCATCATCATCAGCAGCAGCAGCAGCAGTACATCAGCTACTTGAGCTGATGCTTCGTTGGCGTACAACCACGTTGACCGATGTAAGAGAAGCGGACCTACAGTAAAACCTTAATGCCATAAACAAACACTCGTGGTCAAGGTGCCTACACCTTATCAGCAACCTACCATCACAAGAAGCTCGCTGTCATGTCAAAATTAGATAGCATCGGCGAAACAGCTTCCTTGTGGCTTTCACTGTTCCGAAGCATACTTAGCCATTACCCCAAGATAACTAAGCACCAAACACACTTTAAACAGGCAGTTCGAATGGGAGACGACAGCAGTTACGCCACTGGTGTCGACTGGGAACCATATCTTGTAACATCTTGAACCAAGCACAAGGTGCGTCACGTAGACTTCAGCCTGGAAGGCGAGACGGACCGACGGCACCGAGTTTGGTCGTCGGTGAGTTCATTTCCCGCTGCTAAGTTAATTTTTCCTAACTCGGGCCTTGCGCCATCCTACATTTGGAAGGCAAAACAAGGTCCTAATGATACTGAGCTTCAATGGAATAGGTTCTCGGCCCCATGCAATATGCAGGAGCCTCTGCTTGCCTGAATATCAATTGTCACAGCACCTGTCACTGTATATCCGAGAATTGGGTAAACCTGTTGGAATCCAAAAGAGAACTCTCGGCTGACTCTGAGCACAACGAGACCAGACATCCTGTTACTCGTGAACTAAAGCAAAGCTTGCATGCTGTCAAGGTTGCCTGGTAGACTAGTTGAGCTCAACAAGTGGAGGAAACGGTAGTAGGCAGTTATCCCAAGTTCTTCCAGCTAATCTGCACCACTGGTCCCAGAAAACCAGGCACTATTAAGGCAGAGTCAGCGCGCTGTATGGCTCGTTAGGCGGAACACTTTCGACAGCAGTCCAATTGTCCCCCTTGCTTCCAAACCTTTTCTTACTCGATAGATCCAAATTGATCCATACGCGATTAGTTTAAAAACTCAGTCGGAGGCCGAGGTCCGAAACACGATCACAGCCTTTAATCCTTTTTGCGCGCACTCGCACAATAATTTAGGGTGGTGATGGGGTCCTCTGCAAAGCACTGACCTCTGTTCAAACAAGTATAGAAGGAAGAGAGCGTCCCGGCTGACAGGGGTGAATCGATTATAGTGACATTGAACAAGATGGGCAGTCGTACTGGCTGTGTTAGCCACAAGGGTATTAGCATGATGTCGGTGGTGACAAGATTAGTAGCCTCGATTTTGGTTCGTCGCCTCACTTTGGAGCGAGAATCTCGGATTGGATGAGATTGGGCAGGTATGCTCCCAGGACGTGGCTGTATAGACCATATCTTTACACTGCGGCAGGTGCTAGAGCAGCGCCACACGTAACACAGACCGACAGTAGCTGTTCCTCGACTTCCAGAGTGCATTCGATTTCGTCGATCGATGAATTCTGTTCGATATGCTTACGCGAAAAGGCGTTCGCGTTAATTAGGTGAACATTTTGCCTGCTTTATACTCGAACACTACAGGCCGCGTCGGGGTTTACGGTGACTTGTCGGATAACTTTCCGACAACAAGTGGCGTTCGTCGGGGTTATCCGATTTCCCCACGTTTGTTCAATTTCGTTGTAGACTCCGCCATGGAATGTTCCCTTGTGGAGCCTCACGATGCAAGCGTTGAGGTCCTACATGATAAAACTTTAGTTTATTCGGCCCATTTCGTCTTGATTTCTGATGATATCGCGGCGGCACGTTCAACCCTGAATAACCTGTCTCGAGTGGTCCCTTTATTTGGTTTGCTCTTCTTGCCTTTAAAGTGCAATGTGTTGCTACAGGACCACCAGCCACTTGACGACTTTCTGACTCTTGCTAACGACGAACTCAGGGTAGTTGATCGAATCACTTACCTTGGGAGCTGCATCAGCAACGACGGGCGCTTAGTAACTGAAGTCAGTTCACGCATTGCAAAAGCCAGTACTGTCTTCTTGAACTTTCGATATCTTTGACGGCAGAAGGGAGTTTCCCTCCATCTGAAAGGCCGTGTTTCCAAGGCCACAGTGAGAACTGTGAAGCTTTATGGTAGTGAGACTTGACCCCTTCGGTCTGAAGATCTGAGGCGCCTTCAAGTCTTTGATCATCATTGTCTGCGGAGCATTGCTGGTGTCGGATGACACCAGCGTGTCCGCAACGATGATGTGCTCATGCGAGTACTAGACGGTGATAATCAAGCTAGTTCCTTAAAACAGCACATATCACTGATTAAGGTAGGTTGTCTTTGGCACGTACTGAGTGTGCGCGTTCACAGCTTAACCTTAGCGTTCTGTTTTCTTCTCTGCCGGATGTAGGATAACGCGATTCTAAAGGTTGCGAAACGTGTACTCAGCAGCTGAAAATTAGGTCACTGATGACCAAACTTGGTACCGCCGGTCCGTCTTGCCTTCCGGGCTGAAGTCCCTATGACTCGCCTTGTGCTTGGCTCGAGACGTTACAGGACATGGCTTGCAGTTGGCACCAGTGCGCGTTCTGGTCCGACGGTGTGTTTGGTGCTGAGTTGTCTGCGGGGTAATGGCTGGATACGACGCGGGGCAGTAAAAGCCGCAAGGGAGCTGTCTTGCCGACGCCGCCTTATCTTTGCACGATAGTCAGCTGTTTGTGATGCTATATTGCTGACAAGGTGTAGATGCATTGACTCTGCATGTTTGCTTAGGGCATTCAACTTTTTCGGTAAGTCTTTTCTTCTTTCCCTCTTATTCTTCTTTTCGTAGGTCATAATGGTTGTATGGCAGTAGAGCATCAGACCAAATGATTGGTGTACTACTGTTGTTGATCATAATGATTACCGCAAAGTTCAATTAACTTTTACATCTGGATTCATACTATCCCACCGCTTTTTTGTACTTTTCCCGAGTATTTTCCCTTAGACGCCTACAAAATGATTTTATTTGGATTGTACGATCGGTAAAATATATTTCCAGATGTGGTGGCTTGTCTCTAGGTGTATTAGTTCGTTTTATTGCTCATAAGCGTTTCGACACTTGCAGGAATTTCTTTTCTGAGGTCCTAACTGATCGCTATCATCGGTTGCATAGCGCAGTCTCACAAACGCGCTCAAAATTTGAATTTTATTCTCTCGCACTTCTTTTTGTCTTAAAGCAACTTCGCCTTATTTGTCACGCTTCCTTGTCGACTTTAAGAAACTCATGAATACTTTACGTATGCGGCTCCTTAAATATCATTTCTATACCTTTATGTATTTATTTTTTTAATCTGTGTTTATATATTTTTACTGGTCCAATTCATTCACTGTATCCGCGGTGATAGTGTAAATGTTTATAATGCACCCATTTAGATGTGTAAAACCTAGTTTGACTTGGCTTGACATGGGTGGTTCTGGATCATAGCTACAGATGAGATGACTCCAGTAACATTGCGGTTGCTGTCAAATATACTGGGAATTATAGGATTAAGGCTACTAATGTGAGTCGAAGAGGAGTAAGAGAAACAGGCTCCAGTAGTAACGTGTATTCGCTTATACACTCTGCTGTATGCAGCAGAGAAGGCAACTGTTGATACTCTGCGCGGCGTCCGATGCAGGGTGTAATTGATGTTTGAAGAAGTAGTCATGGTTTTACGTGGGCTGAGGTACCGCCTGGGCGCCCAAGCCTAGACAAGTAGACGATTATGGTCCTCAACCAAAGACTTTGGCTCAAAAACCTTTCCGAAAAGCTGTGGAGGTGGCAACGATTCGGCTTCACCGAAATGCATGCCATTCCATTTCAGACCCCCAGTCTGGAGGACCAGGAGACTAAGTTCCTCTGACTTCTAACCATTGACCAAACTGGTAGGTGTAGGTCTTAAATGGCCCAAGTGCCCCATCCAGTATAGCTTGCTGGGTCAACGAGGTGCACAAACCGTCGCAACACGTTAAGGTCCATTCACGTGACGGTCAGCCTGTCAGTGGTTAGTAGGGTGTACATAGCTGCCCTTAAGCCGATGTTACTGTATGAATCAGAGACCTGGCCGGTTCGCATAGACAATATGCGCCGGCTCTCTGCCTTGGACAACGGGTGCTTGAGGTGGATTGCTTGTGGGTGATGGCAACATCACATTTGCAACAGTGGTCAGACGGCGTGTCTTAGGGAATGCGAGTAATCCTCTCAACAAGCTGGTTTTGTTACGCTAGTCAAGATGGCTCGGTCTCGTTTTGCGTATGTCAGGTGAGCGTCTGCCCCCTCGCGCGCTGTTTGCTCGTGCGTGACTCAACTGGAAGAGACTACGTGGTGGTCCACCATCCGCTTGGCGACAGCAAATGAAATCTTTGACTTCACGTCTTGCCACCATTGAATCCACACGTCTGTCCTGGTTGGAGACCGAATGACGAGGAGTGCCGATGGCTGGTAGCAATTCAGGATATGGCTCTTAATCGAAACCACTGAACGATCTGTGTCTATAACTGCATAGTTTTGGATACTTAGCGCTTAACGATTGAAAACGACGAAAAAAGTTAAAAATGACGTGTGCAAAGTAACAAAAAGATCCTCCGTTGTTTTTTTATATCGTGGCCCAATAGCTGAAGTGTGTTGCTCATCTTCAGCAAATGTGCCGTAATGCTGATACTGTGTTCAACCAGTCTACTTTTCGTCATGGTTATGTTTGGCTCTATGTCTACTTGCTAGAGTGCTTACTACTACTACTACTAACTAACTAACTAATTAAGTAACTAACTAACTAACTACTGTCTACTACTACTACTATGCAGTATGCCTTATTTGGCTAGTCGTGCACTCCTCATTCTTCACCTGCAGCATACTGGGTTGTTTTTATCTAATGTTTCTGATTAAATGAAATCTCAATGTTTGATCTTCGTCATACGGAATTGACGGTTTCGCTGAAAAGTTAGTCATGTGCACTTGTCATCTCTTCGAATAAGCTTCACGTAATTGTCCACATCATTGGTTAGCTACTCTTTTCCACCTGTTTCAGTCACACTGACTGTGATGGCCCTTTGTTCCCCTGATACCCTTTTTCAGGATTCTGGTGCTCTTTCTTTATCCACTGCTATTGAATCATGCTCTTTTATCCTTTTGCCTTTTTTGCTTATGCACGTGTTGGTGGCTTTATCTGCTGCGTCTAATCGCGCAGATAATAGTCAAATTGCTGGTCCTAGTTGAGTTAACGATTGCATCGTTTTATCAATTCCATCCCACATATTCACTGCGGTTGCGTAAAACTTCTCTCGGTGCTTGCTTACAAATAGACTAACTGAACTAATCTGCTGAGATAGTGCTACTTCCTACTTAGATGTTAGCGATTAAACTCGAAGGCATGGAGCGCTGCGTCTTTCTTGATTTGCAAAGGCTTGGTTTTTATCCCATTCCTCCCCATCTCTTTCTTCAACACCATGCTAATGCTGTTGCCTCCGTCCGTCTTTTTCCTTTCAGGTTCAATTGGATAAGGCGCTTGTAGAAAAACAGAGGCTCGTTAAAGCTACTGAACGGGTTCTTTCGATGGTCAAAAGAGTGGAACATCGGATAAGAGCCTATTCTGATGTAAGTTCGGTACTATGTAGCTTTTTGACGACCTGGTTTGTTCGAGATCCGTCCACACATCCGAGGTTTTCCACAAGCTCCATTAACTAGGCATCGTTTTGGAAAGAAATCGGAGGAATACCTTGGTCTAAATCAAGATCATCTCTTGCATATTGTCGTCTGCTTCCCGACGACATTATACGATTGTTGCTGCTTGTTCATGTTCCTGGTTAACAGGATCTCAGCAACAGCGATCGGCACGAAAGAATTTTAGAAGATTATTCTTCTGGCATAGTAGTTAGCCACCGTACTCAATTACTGCGCGCCATTATTGATCATCCGGTTTACAACATGTGCGCCTTCTAGGTTAATATTCCTTGACCTGATGGTAGTAGACTAAACCATTTTTGTATGGTATCTGGAGAATTTCTAATGGTAAATCTTTATATTACGAACCCCACGGTCCTTCATTAGTACAAGAGGGACCGTTTCCTTTGGTCATCACCACTAGCTAAAGTCATCATGTCTGTGTGTAGAAGTGGTACATTGCTTGTTATCGCTATGTACGGTGACCAATAGCTTAATCCATCTTAGTATGACATTTGGCTACAATAGAAGTGCGTATGCCATTAGGTATGATCACAGTGCTTTGATGAAATTGTGCTGAGGCGTTTGGATTGAATTTCGAGTATGACTCGCATCGGCACTAAGAGGGTCGCTGCACATCCTGAGGTTCTAGGTAACTGTTGGAAATTTTACACAAATTCACTCTTGATATACTAGAATTCACTGGTTGCCAAATTCTCGTAGCCCTAACCACTGACTGAACAGTGAGATCCTTTCTTCCTAACCACTCGAAGTATAGGTAGGATGGCAACAACACAGTTGGCCATAAAGCAACTGTTTCCGCATCTGGGTCATTTCCATGCAGTGCACATACCAGAAGTGTTTCAGGTGCCGCAGCGGAAGTATGCAGTCCACTACAGATATGCCACTGCTTCGGAGCACATTGTCGGGTACTTCATCACCCGAGCAGTTGCGCAGAATACGACGCAGACACTGTTTTTGAAATCGATCCAAATTTCATACGTCCTTTAGCTAAAACGTGAGGCTTCACTCCTGTATAGAAGAATGGACTGCACCACCGATTTGTATGCCGTCAGCTACGTCCCAAATGTCAGTTAGTACTTGCTTTCCGGCTTTTATTATGTAGCAGTCGCTTTCGATATCCGATGCGCAACTCGTTCACTATCTGCAAGCCGATAGTTATTACACTACTCCTGAGTTATTACACTCACAAGGTAGCAAAATCTAGAGGTTTCTTCCAAAACGTCACCATCGATGTGGATTTGTAATGTAGGCTTGTGTGATATCGAATTTGGTTACTGTCAAAGCGCGAGCCGTCATCATGCGCCGCAACTTATCCGCGCTGTGCACAAAATACGCACAGTCGTCAGCAAACAGCCGCATACGATTGCTTGTCTCCCACACTAAGCTTCTCGCCCCGAAATGATGGATGTTTAGCAGCCCACAATTAGTACGCTGCTCCCCACAGCCACCATAACCACAAACAACATCATAGGCGCGTGACATCATTGCATTTAGGTAAATGTTAAACACGACAGTGGCTTTGTCATCATTAAAGTTATCCGATGTCGGTCCACAGAGCTGCACCCTCACCCGCATACCACTGTGCAGACGTTCAATTTGACATATAAATTTATTCAAACAACCAAACTGACACCAACCACAGTGCGTCACAGTTCCCGGTGTCAAATGTCTTGGTGAAGTCAACAAACAGCGAGTACAATGGCTGATGTCAATATGTCTATGGTGCTGCTTCCCTAGCGGAATGTGCATTGTTCTTCCGCCACGTGAGGTTCAACAACCGGAGGGACGAGGCAGTTGAGCAGCATCCTTACGATCACCTTCCCCGCACAACTCTGCAAGTTGTTACCACTCTAATTCGTGACACTGCTTGCTGCCTTTACCCTTGTACAGTGGTAACACAAGAGCATCTTTCAACTCAGCTGGTGCACGTCCTTCAAGCCACACGCGTTGCACCAAATTGTGCAGCGCATGTATCAACGCGGGACCGCCGTGTTTCAATACTTCTGGTGGTATCCCGTCAACTACGACACACGAGCCTTTTCAGAGCTGAGCAAATGTCCTCTGCTCCCATTCATCGTCAGTGCATCCACAAGACATTTTTATTTTGTGTCGTTGCAGCTTGTGCAACGTAGCCTACTCATTCTCTGAACGGTTGTTCAAGAGACGATCGAAGCTCGTCCGCCAGATCTGCATTATGTCCGAAGTCTGTATGGATTACGTTTATTTGTGGTTACCGAACAGGCTATACAGAATAGGACGCTTTGGAAATCATGGAAACGAAAGAGAATTTATAGTAATTTATAGAGTTGCAGTGTGGTTAGCGCCGTTGGGCTGCTGGTGGGATGTCCAGCGGTCATAAACGCCCGAAATTAAAGTAGGTAGCCCAGCAGTTTCTACTTGACGCACCGTTTTCTAGCCTGATATCAATTGTGATGGTGAAAGGTGTCACTATCAGTTACTGTGGAGTACTGCACCAACCTTCAAGAGTGGGTGTACTCCAAGTAAGTGATAAAAGTCTAGGAATTGAAAGAAACCCTTTGCGACCGCCACCAGAGTCATATTTGTCGTCTCGTTGGTAGAAACGTCACAGGGTATTTGACAAACCATGCTTCTTTCTGTTTTTGTCAAACTGAACTTTACTCATCCGATTATGGATGCGGAACATCCGGTAGACTACACTCTACAGTGTTCGGAGTAGGTCAAGCTACGATTAAGGTTACGGTCTGTACGGATTTTGCATCAGCATAAACCCTTTGTTTTCTTTCTCCAAAGCTGCTACTTCATAAAAGGCAACTGAATACTTGCCAATGCTCTTCCGAATTGTGTAATTCGTTGTGCTTATTTTTGTTGCATTCCAAGTAAGGACGAGGACCACTTTTTCCCTAGTTATTTGATGTTAGATTTGCTCTGCGACATTGAAAACGTCATGATATCGAATTCTTGTGTCTGACAGAACATTCAAGAACTCCCGATGGGTGAGCGATGCTCAGGTCTGCATGTTTTTGGTGCCTTACTTCAGTGTTTACTAGCGCTTAATTGCCTACGTTTTCTGGGTCATGTCTTCCGTATGCCTGTTGACCGGCTTTTTCGGTCGCTGCATCAAGTTGGGTGAAACCGTGATGTGGCCAGTTCTTGAAGTGGCGTAGTGGCATGAAGATTTTGACTGAGAGACTGGTGCTTGCCGTCTTCGTGGATGGTCTCCGCTGGATGGTCCACACCACTGTTTGGAGACTGTGGGACAATGCAAAGTCGTGCAGCCACTGGCGTTTTTGCATTCAGTTTCTTGCAACTGGCTGTTGTTTTTCATTTCGTGCCGACTGGTTTCACGCATTCCTTTATCGATTCCGTATTCTTTAAATTCTGTTTGCCTTTAGCCCTACTATCGCGACGTTGTTATTTGTTGTTGTTCTTGCGATGTGAGTCCTGGCAACTGGATCCACCGTATTTCGTTGTTCCGATCATCGTTTTCCAACTGAACTGGTCCCATAGTAATAGCAGGTTGACCTTGCATTTATTCTCTGATTCGTTTCGTTTAACACTTCCTTCGCCGTTATGGTGTGGACGCTAGTCAAGCTTTACTTCTAAAGTTTTCCCAATCGATGTTCGACCCTAATGCATAATGGTGCTTTTTCCACCTGGGCTTCGTATGCCCCAATTATATGAACTACTTACGGATACTCCATTGCATTCGGTAGAGCCTCACAAACTTCATATTTTGAATAATGTATCGAATTATGCGCAGTTATCTGTTAATATGGCTTTTCGTATTGATTCACCTAGTCAGTCGGATCTTCCACCGGAACCCCACCATGAGCATCGTTGGGTCACCTATGTGACCACCGCACTATTAAAAACTCGATTAATTTCTCAATTATACCCATTTGACGCGTATCAGCGATTGCGACGAAAACGGTTACATAGATTTTAACCGTTGCGTTTTTGGTTCTTATTAAATCCTGTTATTATCGTCAACCTAGTGTCCGCTGTTCGTGGTCACAACCTAGTCCTTACCGTCACTGGGACCCTGCGAACATTGACTTGGACGGTGCCACCTGTAATTTTCACATAGTACGGCAGTCATGTGATGCTCTAAAGTCATATCATATCAGACCAATAATCATGTGATGTGTCCCGGCGCGTCTCATCCTCCGCTGCTATGCAGAAAACAGGGTTGACCCCAGGAGCACGACTTCTTCCCTAAACCGCCAATTACATTACATTAAGAACATTACATTAAGAACTGATGTTCACTATTTAGTTAGGAGATTTGATGCGATTCAAACGCTTTCGTGTTACATTTGCTCTCTAGCTCTTGTCGACCTTTGCTTGCTGCATGCCCTAGTTTGACTGTAGCAAAGCTACTTGGAGCTCTTCAAACCCCTGTTATCATAGTATTGGCAAATTGTCTCTTTTTGTTTTCCGATGGCTTTTGCTGTCATAAATGAGTACTTCATCCTTACTGTTACAGGTTATCAATCACCACCATATTCGAGATCCCTCTATCCTCCGTTTATTTGCTTTCACTCTCCTTGACGAGTTCTCACGGGAATTTTTTGTGTGTTTACGTTGAAGGTCATTACAGAGCTACCGTTTTATCGGAGATTTGGTCCATCCGGACTCCCGTTTCCCCTTTCTGTGTGCATGACGGTCATTTGGCAAGCGTAGCTTTCGTCCATTTTTCACAGGCATCACGGGGCAAGACCGAACAAGGCTTCTTGTATGTGACGGAAGAGTAATGCCTTCAACCACATTTATTTCCTTCCGTAGGTCTTTATCTAAGGTTACCGCCGGTAGAATCATTCGGTTTTTTTAATGATGTAGAGACATTGTGCACGTCGATCTGCCCGATTTATTCAAGTCTTGCACAATACTATGATCGTGTTTCGCTGTATTTTCATCTTACTGGTTTTTGATTATCTTTTCGGGATCGTAATCACTTTCCAGCATTTAGCTTATCTCAGCGATTGAATCTGCAGTCGCATGAATTCCTTTACGTCTGTGATAATCAACCATGGTCACTGGTAGTACGTAACAACAGGTCATTGCTTGAAATGTGCGTTTTTTCGAGTGCAAATCAACGAATCTGTCGGCCCGTGGTCAAAATTATCATCTGTCCAAAAGCTCAGAACAAACTTAGGCTAATGCGATAATGGTCAAGTCGAAACAGACCGGAAGGGCATCGATCAACTGACTAGTGTTGGTCTGAGGTGGACATCCATGATCAACCGAGCTATAATTAGAGCGGTCCGTTTCAGTGCAAGTTCAGTCACTGTAGGGCTCACGACTCCAGCTTGCCGCTTACTCGCCTTGTTATTTTTCCTTACCGGAGTCTGGTCTACTCTAGTGGTCCGACACAAGTCATCTAGTCAGGTGAATTAACTTTTTTAAATTTGTCTTTTATTTCTAATATATTATTGTACTTTGCAGTTGCACCTCGAGGAATGGCATGAGAAGCATTGCTTGCGAGCAAACATGGAAACGTTCCGCGTCCCCACCGTCTCTGATTTCATTCACTGCGTCAAGCAAAATGAAGAACTAACCAAAAAACTTGTCGTGCACAATCGAAAATTGCGAATCGCCAAGGTTAGTCTTATAATATACTGTTTTATATTCTTCCGAGGCTGTTTAAAATCCATTTAGTTTAGAAAACGGTGCCCCATAAGTCCCTCGGTGTATTCGTTTCGATAGACTCTGTCCATTGGGATATGTTGGTATCAAATTTGGTCCCGTTTTATCTATCTCCGTCTCTTCCTCCGTCTCTCCATCTTAGTTCAGGTACAGATAGTGAGGTTATTAGACCCCTTGACTTCGTTTGAACTGGTGGTCAACCTGCTCGACGTCTTCCTCAATCAGGAGTAGATAGTGTATAGACATGTTAGCTAGGTTGGTCGATTTGTGCACGATCCTCCTCTTTCCTCCAGACTCAACTAGCGTAGAACCACCGTTACGTTCGCTCGTTTACTTCCCAAAATAACTGCTTAATCCGCAAGGATTATGCGGATTTGGCCAGCGCTTGCATATCTAGGCCTAGTATTCTTTGTTGCCTACTGTGCTACATTTCAGTTGTTCATTTGTCCTCCGAGCTTGGCAGTTTGGTTGCAAACGTTTCACCACCATGCGAGGTAGCATCGTCAGTGCAGTGAGGTGCAGCGCGCTGGATTGCGCGCAATTGTGATCCGACTGCTTCCTCTGTGGTTGTTTCATTTCAAACGTGATCCACCTTTGCAAATTGGGACGGAGTGGCACCATTCTGTTAGACCATCCTCCTACTCCCACAACTTCACCACTGAGTTATGCATATTATCCATCAGAACAGGTCCCCCGAATTATTAATTTCTGCTGTCTGATTTCACGTTCGACCTCTGCGCTTGAGGGCGGGTGCAAGGTAGATGGGCGATCAGTGACCGATAAGGAAGCTGGTACTTAATTCTTTGAACTGCTCTTGAAAGTGTTCGGCCCAACGCTCCAAGCGTTTTGACAAGCTGTGGTTTGACTTTCCATTCTCGTCGCGTATGTCACGCTAACACTACGTTTCCTGTTGCCCGTTTCTTGAATCAGAGGGAATAACACTTGATGGTTACCAAGGACATCGGCTGTCTTCATCTAGACGAAATGAGATCACCAGAATTCGCGATCTCTCTTTAGGCTAGCACGCAGTTTCGTCCCGGTGTTTCTGCGAGTCTCCTTTTGTTCACCCTCATCCACAATGTTCCGGAGAGTATCTAAAAGTTCCAGAGACTACATGGAGATCGGATGTTCAAGTTGGTAATTCGATTGGTGACGTGAGGACATGGCTGCATTTAATAATGTCTTCAACTGTGTCCAGTGCTCGCGTGCAAGCGTACTTTGATGCATATTTTGAACATGTTGCTTCTCCATTTGGCAAATATCTGTGCACACACAGCGTCGTTGCGGACGTCCACTGTAACGCACCCGCAGGTCGGCGCATGAAAGTGCGTGTTCGAAATCCATACCGGAGCGACTGTTTTAGGCATATCCTATCCAGCGGTAACTGATCGTGATATGATCGATTTACGTCCATTGCTGCTCCGACGCTGGTAGGCGCCATTTCACCAATCTACGGGAGCTGTGCCGGAAGTTCTTGCTCGCAACAAAGAGACGAGCATTTTCACATAGATGTAGGAACCGCTCAGCGTTTAAACTACTTAAGCCTACATCGTGTTGGTCTTTCAGATGCAAGTAACCAGTGGACACTTTTCCAACTTTGGCGTTCCGATCACCAGTAAGCACCATCATCATCATACACGTTAGCTAGAGGTGGGAAACACATCAGTTACTGTGCCGCAAAGGAAGCACCACAGGCTCCATTCTCTTTCTGAGAAGGAGGACCCCGTTCAATTGGTGATATAACTCATCCTTCGCCGAGTCAGGGCTGCACTTTGTGGGCGCGTAGGCACCGTTTATCTTCGCGTGACTTCGATGCTTTGAACGAGCTGCCCAATCTGACGGCACACATCCGGCTGCAGATCGGGGTCCAATCGACCAGGGCATCTTCAGCCCAGTGGCTCAGAGCAATGTCCACGCTGGCTTGACCAACATTTGAAGCTGCGTCATAACCTGGCAAACGCAATGAGAATGTGCTCCCGGTGTTGCATGTATGGACTTGCAAAGTAAGCACAGAGTATGAGAGTTTCCAAAAAACTACATACGTGTGTCGGAAAGATCTATAGTGTTCGGGTAATTGCTGCCTGTTGGTCGATCTTTAGCAAGGTGTGCATCTTGAAGCATGCCGGTTTTAGGGAGGATCGAGGGCTCCAAATAGGAATGGATGGGCTGACCTAGTTTTCGTGGCTGAACTGGGACTTGTCTATTAGACTGCAGCGACACCCTGCGATTGCGTGTGGGTTGAAGCTAGAAGACATGTCTATCTGGGCTGAACGATGTCAAGAGTTGCGGGGTGAGAACAGAGGTGTTAAAAGTGCAGTTAACGAGGGATTGTAATGGTGTGAAAGAGCAAGGTGGAGATTAAAAGATGTGATGGTCTGAGTAGTATCATTCCTACCCTTATTCAGCTGCAGATGGGGCGCCGTTGATGAACCTCTGCGGCGGCTAGAGTATCAAGGAATTGTTTGAAAAGCAGTTTGCTGTGTTGTGTAGGCAACCTACTGTCAGGTTGCCGAAGCCTAGACAGGAAAACGACTAGGATTCTCAACTAACGCTTTCACTTCAAATCCTGACCGTAAGGCAGCGGGGTTTTGACAATGGGCTACAGAGAGCCTGTTTTATAAAGTGTGGAGCCACTCTCACTCTAAATCCCAACGTGAAGGGCCAGGAGATTGAGTTTGTTTGACCCCTTTCTCTTGAATAATCTGGCAAGAGTGGCTTTTTTGGTACAACAAATGCCACCCAGCAAAGCACAATTGCACCCTGAAGCCACACTGATGATGTTGCCTAATCAGGCAACGAAACGTCTGCACAATAATCACTCAGCTCGGAAAACCGCTCAAAATCCACATCCACACCCCGAGCTACGGATATTCTCATTTATTTCAAAGCACAATTGCTTGTTGATGCGTGCAAATCATTACACCACGATGGGGTTTGGATTTAAATCTTAAGTGATGCTCTACTGCGTAACACTAACATGGTGTTCTTTTTGACAGTCCTCACGATTTCCTTACATGTCCATCCACCAACATAATTCTGTTCCTCTCGTTCTCGTGATCTCAGTCTGTCGTAATCTCTGCTAGCAGATTGTACTGTTTTCTAAAAACTTTTCTCAGCTTACAAATGCTGTGAACCACCATCATTTACTTTGGCACTCATCAGTGGTTCCTATTACTTTCCAGCTCTCTCTGGATGCGCATAAGAAAGCATGGTCTCAAATCAAGCGTTATAACCCAAAGTGACTGTTAAAGATGAGTCCGATAGCTTTTGTACCGTCGTTTGCTGTCACCGGTACGAATCTTCCCGACAGCACATTGGGCTGCACTCCATTCCAAAGGAAACACCGGGACGAACTGGAATGGCTCAGCCCGGTTGGACTGTGTTGAAAGCTGTGCATACGCTCTTGCAACGCTCTTGCTCCAGCATGTTCAATCCACCAATTTGATCAAGTGGATGAGCTCGCGTTGAAAAGCACTGCACCTGAAACCCGTTTCCATTTTCAACCGGTGCTTTAATTCAGTCACACGTGACTGAAACGTGCACCTCATTGAGTTTCGCTTGCTGTGTGCTCTCTGCAGCAGCAACGTATATGAACCACTCCTGATGACTGGTTTAACCATTGGAGCACCATCTTTACAGATCAACTCTCATTGATCCAGTAAAGGCGATGAGTTTTGTGCTCACCTTTACACATAAAAGATGGTTACTATCTTGCGCGTCATCGTTCTACCTACATTTTCTATATGGGCTGGGCTAGGCGTCGGCTCACATAGAGTATTTTCTCGTCTGATTGTCACTTTGTCGCTTTTTCTGCGTGGGTCTATATGTTGGTTGCATGGATAATTGACTGATTCTTCTGTTTATCCTACGTTTTAGGTTCCTTGCATTTATTTTCTTATTTGTAAACCTCGACGGTCTCTGCATTTTTACGGTTAGCTCAACCCATTCATTTAGCTGCTGTTTGTGTGGACTGTGCCAGTGGACAGCCCGTGATACCTCACTTTCAGTCTTGTGTTACTGTTTTTGTCCTCATAAACGATCAGGTGGACTTGTGCGAACGCTTGTCCATCAGACCATTCTTTTTTACTTTCCTTCACCGTGCGCACCGCAATTCGGAAGAAGCGAGTTGCACTTGAAATAACACCAGATACGCAAGTTGTTAATAATTATTACGTCCCCAAAAAGTGGACACGTCAAAAGATACAGGTGCATCATCCAACTGTCATGCTGTGGTGGGATCGCGTACAGTCATAACTGAATTTTCATTGGTCCCTAGGCACCAAGTGGGAGGGCCCGGATGGTGGACCCTGGTGTTATTGGCAACATCCGAATGCAATTACCACCTACCTGAAGCACGAATCAGTCATCGAAACAGCAAATAGAAAAGACGAACGGCTTGCTCATTCGCAAGCACCTCGATTAAGGCATGTCTGTTGAACTGAAATCACTTTCTGGGTTCTGGTCACATGTTCCGCGTGTCATCCGGCCCCTTTCCCCGGGTGTATTGTTCGTTCCTCAGCACCCAGTTCGGTGTATACTGTGGCCAGACAACGCCTTCTTAACAGCACATGAAGTAACTTGTCGAAAGCCTTATGCTTCTGGGTGGTTGTTGCCTCCCCGTATGGGGTCTTTGAAGGCCGGCCACATCCGTGGTGTTGAGCACCACCTTATCGCGGTTATGGTTGTGTCACCGAGTCAGAGGCGAACTTGCATTCGTTTCGTTCCATTTTATGATTTAAATTCTTGTTTATCCATTTTTAATTATCCCTATTATTTTTTGTGAAGGAACCTGTATGCCGGCCCGTGCCTTAAGGATCACAAGCCTGCCTTGTAATTCGAGGGTGCTGGTTCGCGCTTGCGTAGGGACTAGGCGACCCTTGCAGTATCCTTAGCCCACGTGCGACTGGTGGTGTTTACGCGGCAGAGTGGCGTCGGTGCTGCATACCGGCGTACTGCTTATGCGTTTCTTTCTTTCAGTTCAGTGATCAAAGGCAGTAGACTGAATTGAACTGATTCAGCCGTCAGAAAGCACGTCCGCGATACCACCTGCATTTGTTGAATAGCTTTACTTCGCTTGTGATGCTGAAGCCATACATGTTGTTTTGGATTAGCTTTGATTGTAGCCCGCATTTTTGGAACGGAATGGGCAACTAGTCCCGACTATATAAATAACCGATTATCATACCATGTCTAAAGGATCACGGTCCCTGACTGTTTTCTTATCCATAGCTCGCAGATACGACGCAAGAAACTTCCTTCTGAACTACGACTGAAGACAGCAGCTAGAGAGTCGCAGCCACTCGCTGTTCTCGAGGAAACAACACCCGCGACTCAGTATAACCACAACTGGGATTCAGAAACCAGTGCGCTAAGACCCGTAGCTATCGAGAAAGCTCCTGATGGACTACAGATCGCAGGTGCAAGTGAAACCAAAAACAGAGTCCATTTCTATCGAGACTTGGCAATTCACCAAAAAGAAACGAACAGGCGTCGGTCAGCACAAATCCACCTCATTCATATGCTCCTAATCAATAGCTTTTGTATCCAAGAAGATTCCCTGTATTTATACCATTGCTCAGGGCTTACTGAGTAAACTTTCTAATATACGGCTAACTCAAGCATCAAAAGCCTGCAACCTCATCGCCATACCGGAGACGTGCTTACGTCCTGACATAAGTGACATGGAGCTCGCACTGCCAGACATGTCCGTTGTTCAGCACAACCGACCAGCAAAGGTGGATGGGTGGCTCTGTACCTCCGTAACGACCTCATCGAGGATCCGGTCAGCACGGTACACGACTCCCTTTGGTGCCGTCTACGTTTAAAAGGCGACGACACTTGCTTACTGGCGGTCACTTACCGCCCTCCTTCCTCCACGCCAGAGGTGCACTTCTATCTGGCATCTGCAATAAGAAGGGTGATAAACACAACTTACAGCCACCTCATTATCGGCGATTTCAACATCCACGCTCTAGAATCCCAAGCAGTTTCCTGAGAACAGTTTAATGCCTATCTACAAGCTTTTACCTTTAGTTACGCACTGTATGGCCACATCATTACTCCCACCCGATTGTGAAGAAAAGATAAGCCGTCAATATTGGACCGGATATTAATAAGAACTAATGGTGGGCCGCAGCGATCATGTAGTCCTACTCTTAGAATACTTCCGCTATGCAGAATATCCCGTGGAAATTGCCGACGCAACAAAAACGATTGCACGCTACAACATTTTAGCTCCAGTAGGTGAGACAGCCAGCTGGACCTTTCTGGCAGACGAGACACCGGCTAACGCACGGGAACATTTCAACAGCCAGTTTAACTCTCTGGTTTTCGGAGCATCAGCGACCAAGACCTTTCGTCCGAGAAACGTGGTCTCGTTTCTCCGAAACAGCACACACATGTATACAGCGATGCGATACTCAGCCTGGCATATCTACAAACTTTCCCCGGGCGCCGAACTGGATAGTCTATCCGACCCAACGTAACCACTATACTCAGCTTTATTGCGAGGATAGAATGGCTTACCAGCAGAAGTTAGCAGTGTGTATGGCATCAAACCACAAGCTTCTGTATCAACACGTCAACAGTCTAAGTAAGTTGAACCAGGGAATTCCTCCTCTTCAAACAGCGAACAGACCCATACAGACAACGAAAAAGCCGGCTAATGCCCTATGCCAACGATATGCTGCAACATTACAGTACAATCACAGGCCACATAATTCTTTGACGATGATTGTTTCACCCCCAAAACTCACATATCCTTCACAGCAGAAGCTGCATTAAAAAAGCTGTTGAGTATGCGCAACCACAGCTCTTCTGGAGTTGACAATGTACACACGAAACCTGTAGCCGCGGTAAGAGAGAGTTTAGCTGAGCCTTTGACTCGATGCTACCAACACTGTTTTAACTAGATGTACGCGCCTGATATGTGAAAACACGGGAGGAGTGCGCCTATTCACAATGGAGGTGGTGATTCCAATCCAGCCAACTACCGACCCATACTTTTACTGCCGTTTCTTTCAAAGGTCATGGAAGCTATTATTTCTGATGCGCTGACTGTCTGCTTGGAACTATTTAACTACCTCGCACCGGAACAGCATGGCTTCCGACGAAATCGATTGTGCACTACAAATCTACTACTAGCACGATCCAGCTGGACTGAAGTAGTAGACTCTGGCACAGGAGTTGATGTGGTCTTTGTCGGCTTCTCAAAGGCGTTCGATCGGTTAGGCCATAACATTTTGCTCTTCAGACCTTTGATATTGGTGATCCTCTCCTAGAATGGATCAGAAGCTTTCTTTTACACTTGTGCCTTGAAGTACCAGTGCTTGAATCGCTGTCAGAGCCCATCCGAGTTGAATGCGGAGTCCCACAGGGATCGATACATAGACCGCGATTATTTTTTACGTGTACTAACGATATCACGGGCCTCATAAGCTCGAACTGCCTTCTGTATGCCGATGGCATCAAAGTGCGGAGGGCGGTCAATAGACCGGATGATATCACAGTACTTCAAGCTGATCTGGATAGGGTATACGCGTGGTCAACCCAGGATCTACTTCGATTCAATGTGGACAAATGTAGAGTGCTTCAATTACGACACAAGTTCGTGCATTTCTACAAACTCGGCAACCAGGAGCTTCAGACGTTTTCTGGCGAGAAGGATCTGGAAGTTTTTATGCTGGTTGATTTTGGATATTCGAATCAGACTGAAAAGTCGTCAAGGAGGAAATCCAGCATGTGGACCTCCTGAATAGTGCATTCTGACGATTCGACCCTTCTCTTTTTCCACAGCTTGTCGGCTCATGCATGCGGCCACATGTCTGGCAACCTTGGTTGAGAAGAGGTCTCACCACTTTGGAGATATCCCAACACCAAGCAACCAAAAATGTCAAGAGTCTGTGTACTTTGCCATCTACAAGTGCTCGAGGTCATAAGCGGATAATATCGGCGATTGCCTGGGGACCTCATTTTGTCTTACTAGATTTTGAGAGATCCTGCGCCATTTGCTATCGCTCGGTCACAACAGCAATTTGAGAGGCCACCATTTCTAGCTAGCACAATCGTTTAGATTGCCGTCGGAATTACTTTTCCGTACGCGTTTGCAGAACGTGGAATGCCCTACCCTAATCTGTCATATGTGCTCCCACGCTGGCAGAGTTCCGACCCAAAGTTGACCATGCACTTATTTCGCTGCACCATTTTACATGACCCATTGCCCATGAATAAACACAAGTGTCTGTAAGAGATTTCGCTGGTGATCAAATCCCAGATTTCGTTCCACTTTTTCGCCTCCTGTTTTTGTACACCAGAATGAGATACGATTTTTGCCCACATTCTATTTGTCGTTATTCCTTATATATTTACCTTGGACTTGCAGTCTACACTACGTATACTTCAGTGAGTTCACTGTGTAAACCGTTTTATTAACAATTTTTATACTTTGTATTTTCACCATAGTCATTGTATGGGACCTGTTAAGCAATAGCATTTATATCCGTATACGACCATTGTTGCATCGTTCCATTGTCCTACTCCGTGTTCTGAATAACTGCTGCTAGCGTTTCGTGGCTTCAGTTTAGCCCTGCAATCTCAGCTCTACAGAATGCGACGATTTAGCCGATCGTACTGTTCCACCGCATGTTCCATTGTAGCGAAAGCAAAATTCCAATCGATGATCTTATTGTCACGACGCTTGATTTATAGGGGCAATTCAGATCTGTTTTGTGGCACAATTTTAACCGTCCAATCCTCCAATTCTGTTTGGCTCCTGTGGGTTTTTTTTTCTAACTATCCTAAGCAGTATGTAATGTACATAATCTTGAGTTAAACAGATTTCAACAAACCTATTCAATCTGGACATCCACACATTATCATATTTCTTTATCAGTATATTATCTGACTATCTGATAAACACTCACGCCATATTTTATGCTCCTCGAAATTACTGTACTTGTCGGATCATGCCTGTTCAGGTGTGCACTATCTGTTTGTTCGTCCGTTGTTGCTTTATGTTTGCGCAAACTCACTGGTGTTTTACTTTTCTGCTGTCTGCCAACCGTCATCACATTCAGTTGTTTCCAGCTTTTCTGTTCTACAACCGATTAGCAACAGCGATCGCTGTGTTGTATCCTTCCAGTGGATTCAACGGCTCTCTATTCATGGCCGGTGTGTACATCGGGACGATTTTGGCGTGCTGTTCAACACCGCTTGCGTAACGCCTGAAGTAAATTGATCTAGAATTTCCCGCATCATTTGCATCTGGATGATACTTGAAGTCTTTTGTACTGCAACCTGATGTCAATTATTGACCTGATCGTTCCGGTTTCTAGAATAAAATGCTTTTCCAGAGACCCCTTGGATTGATCATGATTTAAGATCCATCATAAACAGACGACGCAAGTTATGGGATTTATTTAAGTCTTCCCAGTAGTCTTCATACTCTTCCAAATGCAAGACAACCAGGAATATGTGCAACACGCTGAAACGTGAGAAAAGACATTGTTCCTCCAAAAACTGCTCGAGTATATCTCAGCGCCTATTTTCCAAACCTTTCAACATTCCCTTGACACTGGTTGTCTACCGCTTAGTTGATAAATGGGCTTTGTCAAACCTATCTACACAGGAGGGAATCCTCACAACCCCGGAAACTACCGACCAATCTATTTAACGTCAGTTGTTTTTCTAACCATGGAAAGAATCATCAAACGAACCTTGCAGCTGCATCTTGAGAAGCTGAATATATTATCACATTTTTTATTCCTGACATACGCTGACGCCCTATGTTGTGCTGAGACGTTTTACGGTTAATCCATCACGTGTTAGTACTCCTTTTGGCAATGGATATACACGAACGAGGAAATTATGGTGTTAATGCCCAACTGCAACCCTAATTTTAAATACGAATCTATACTTATCGTCAATATCATAGAAAACCGTATTCTGGATTAAAAGGAATCCAACCTTTAGCTGCAGTTCCAACTCAACCTTCTACTTCTTTCTTCCTGACTTTTTGCATCTGCGAATCTTACTTACTTTACTGCGGATAGCTCCTGCGACAGGATGAGCCGGCTTAGTGAATTTTTCGCGGATTGCAACTGCCCAAGCGCGGCTGTCAGCTTCAAGCTCAACGCAGATACTGCTTCAGTGATGTTTCCAGTGACGAACACCTTGCACAACCTGGAGTCCCAGAAGGTCGATATCCGATTTCACTACAACGAGCAACGTTTTCAGTTGTCCACCACGGTGACGATACCAACTCTGTCAAGGCGAGGTCGAAACCACTGTCCTAGTGAAGTCAGTGTCTAATCTGCGGAGGACATGACCGAGCCGCTGAAGTCTGCGGCGTTGGATGAGCGCTGAGTGCTTTGAAAGCCCGGAACAAAGCTTACGAACTTCGTCCTTGCTGTTACGCTCATGTCACTGCGTTTTTATGATAAGTTCAACGCAAGTGGTCGAGGATCTTCAGCTTCCGATTGTTTTCGGATCGCACCGGCCAATTTTCGCAGCCATTGAGTGAAATGGTACGAATGGTTATTGAGAATACTCGAGTTTTCGTTCTCAGACTAATTTCCGTCCTTCGCCGCAACATGTTTCACTTTTAAGTAGGCTGTACTGGTGCTGTCAAAACGATTCTGGATTTCGTATGTAGCCTGACCATAGGGGAGAATAGTGCATCCAAGGTGCAATAAAAACTCCGTCATAATGAACGCCAGTATAACCAAATATTCAGAATTGCGCAATTATTTATGAGGCCCCTCCCCTTTTCGCTGTTTAATGTGTGTTCAAACATTTCAGTTTAATGAATTTCGAAATTTTAATATAAGGAATAAAACTTTCGTCTTATTGCCTATATTTAACATTTTTCAAAATATAATTAAAATTCATCCTGTTTTATAATATTAATATGTTTTATTGCGTCATTTTATTCCTCAGATGGTATGGTAGCCATTTTCTATACATGTACGCTATCGGTCGAGTAGAATAGCGATTTGAAAGCAACCAATGCTTATTCCAATAAATAAGCTATGCGCTTCTTCCTAGGCAAGATATAACGGTATTGGCTAACACTCTTGGCTAAGTAGGAGCGCATAGTTTAACATCAACCAATGAGCAGTGTGATTTCCTATCTTTGCCTTACCAATTCGTTTATTCACGTCGCGTTGTCGCATCACGGGTTCATTCTTTGTGTTTTTGTTCCTTCCGCAGCGTATAAAGTTGTGTGCCTATTAACTTTATAACGGCAATATGGATGAAAAAGAAGCAACCGCAGTTTTTTTTTGGAAGCAAAACCCGAAATACTTTTGGACGTGGAGAAAGGAGAGATAGTGAAGAACTATGGCATTAGCTCTTCAAGACTATTTACTTTTCTAAAACAGGAAAGTAAGCTAGAGCAGAATATTGATTCCGATGCACTTGGCCCACAGCGAAAGAAATTGAGGACAGCAAACTACGAGGAGGTGGACAAAGCAGTTCATACATGATTTGTTGAAATATGGGCCAAAAACATCCCTATGAACGGCGCACTGTTGCGTGAGCATGCGCGATCCTCCGCACCTTCGCTTGGTTTTGCGGAATTTATGAGAGTACTGTTTGGCTTCATAGGTTTCGGGAAAGATATAGCATTTCCCACAAGACAATAAATGGTGAAGCTAACGATGCCTTAAAGGAAGTTGCGTTGTTTTGGCAGCTGGAGAACCTAACATCTGCCTTGAAAGAATAATCACCGGCGAACATCTATACTGCAAATGATTCTATAAATTAATGCCAAACAAAACCCTTGACTTCAAGGGAAATAAGTGTCTTGGGTGCAAAAGTTCAAAAGAACAAATAGCTGTTCTTTTGTGCGCGAACTCCACGGGGACGGACAAACTGAAGCCTCTCATGATTGGGAAGTTTTGGAAACCGAGGTGCTTCAAGAGCGTGCAACATCTCTAAATACATGCACCACCAAAGCACTGATGACATCCGTGATATTCAAAGAGTCGTTGTCTATGAAACGCCGCATGAAAACCGAAAAGAGTAGGATTCTTCTCATCATAGTCAATTGCTCCTGTCATGATTTTATGCCATTTGGAGCATGTGGAGGTTTTATTCTTGTCCCCAAACATTACCTTGATTCTGCAGCCGCTGGATCATGGGATAATTCACTCGGTAAAGCGGCATTACCGAGCTCGTGTGGTCCGGCGTACGCCGTGCAGTATTGCCTCAGAGAGAGACATTAATGTGACCATATTGAAAGCTATGCAGATGTTCAGTGCTGCGTGGAAAGCACTTAAAAAAGAAATCATCGCAAACTCCTTGGGATTGGCTGAGATGGTTCATGCATAAGACATCACCGGAAGGGAAGTGTTGAATAGCGCAGAAACATAGGAGAACTGGAAGGGTTTGTGTGGACGGTTGAATGTGATAACTAGCGTAAAGCTTTATCGCTAGGTCATTGTGGACTCTGATGTGTTACTGCAAAAAGTAATCATTGATGATGAAATTTTGGCGGACTTTATAAGTGTTAGAAATCTTTTTGATGATGAGGTGGGAGCGGAAGGAGTACCTCAAAGCGGTCGGCAGAGTTTGACTCTTGTGCAGGCAACGAACACGGCACGTAGTCTTCAAGCTATTTTGTCACGAAATGATGTGCCAGAACCTGTGTTAAATTCAGTTGCGATGGTTGGTGACTATCTTGAACGGTCTTTTGTGTCTGGGAGTCTTCAGACGGAAATCACAGACTTTTTCCTAAAATAAAATTCCGGAACATTGTGTACAATGTAAACATTTGATATGATGAAAATCACAGTAATACCTCACGCAATTACGGTATATCCTATCATTTCGTGTGGATACATGCTAATTCCCGTCTCATCTAACAAAAATTAAAGTTCCTGTAAATTCATGCTAAAGTAATGTAAATCCTGTAGTGGATCTAGCAACAAGCGAGTTCTTCAGAACTGACTTATTTCTGTATCACAAGATTTCACTATAACCAATCGATTTCGGAGGTCTCCAGAATTTCGTTATACTGGTTTTTTTAATGTATTTAAAATCAGTAGCAGACTCGACGAGTTGTACGTGTGATGAGAGCGACGGGGCGGAATGGGTAGATGGCGATGAGAAGCATTTCATCTTGCTGATGTTAATTTCGAGGCCGATCATAGAGGCTGATTTAGCATTGACTGTATGATATAGGATCTTCTGCGTGGATGGCGTTATCTTTAGCCAATTCTGTATCTGACAGCCAGAAGTCAGGGCTAACTTGAACACCACGAATGCCCTCAAATTCTTGATGCGACTACAAAGTTGAATAGCACTAGAAAAAGTGGACAACCCTGCCGGACTCCAGTATCTATGTTGAATTCCTTTGTTTCTTTTCCATAGACCCGCATCCGGACCTTCGTGCAACGATAGTATGATCTCATCAAGTTAATGAGTTTAACCGGCACCCCATCGGCAACTAGGATTCTCCAGAGTGCTTCACAGTCAACTGAGTCAAAGGCAGCTCAAAAATCAACAGAGCAAACAAACGTGGGTTGCTAGAACTGGTAGCGGTGTTCGAGTATCCGACGTAGATTGAAGATTTGATCAGTTTAGCCTTTGCTTAGACGAAAGTCACCTTTGTTATGGCTAGTTCGCAGGTTCATCTCATGGGCAAAGGGGGAAAGCAATATTCGTGCAATAGTTTTGGTAGCCACGTCGATTAGGCTAATCCAGCGACAATTACTGCACACAGTTCGGCGCCTCTTTTGGAAATTGCAGTAATTCTGTGGTACACCATGAGGAAGGACAGACTTCAGTCTACCATATCGAGCATAACAGCCCGTGCAACTGGTCAAGGAGGACTGTTAGGCAAGGTTTGTAGATTTCGGCTGGAAGCTCGTCCGCTCCAGGAGCTTTCTTCGGCTTCAGGCAGCGAACGATATTTGCAACTGTGGGAGATGACGGCAAGCAATCCGCGTCAATTCTTGACTGGGTTAATGTTGAAATTGGTGCAGTGATTTGTAGTGGACGATTTAGTAGGTTACTAAAACACTCTACTCATCTCGAAAGTTTTCAGAAAGTTTTACAGAATTTGACGCAGCTTCTATGTTGCCTGCGATGACGGACCAGTAGCGGTTACGATCGTTCCGTGCTGAGTAGATTGCCTCACCTCTCAAGCGACGGTAGTCTAGGGAATTCGTGTGACGTGCTTCTCTCGCTTTAGCGGGCACCGGATAGTATCTCCTGTGCTCCAGTCCTTCACAGGCTTATAGCTAGAGCCCAGGGTGGATAAAGCGGCGCGTTGAACTGACGATTTTGGCATAGACCACGGGTGTCCAAACTTTTCGCAACGAAGACCACTTTTTGTGAAGTACAAATATGTCAGGCCATATTCAGTCTGATATTAAGATAATAACAAAACTTACACATGTAAGAAAAAGTCCATGCATAAATTAGTAATTGCATGGTAAGGCCGCGTGCCAGTTGAAATCATAACCATGACCGCATTTTGCCCGCAAGCCGGACTTTGTACAGTGGCAGAAATTTGGGCTTCTATTTCTGCTTCGAAGGATCGGCTGCAGTCTGTACTTTTAGTGGAGCAGTGTTGACACGCTTTGGTGAAAGGGTCTTCCGGCGCGTTGTCAAGCGGAGTCTGAATTTGGCGCTCAGGAGTACGTGGTCCGATCCACCTTTATTGCCCGTTTCAACTCCTCTGTACGCTCGAGAGTCATCGATGGAGGACATCCACCGGGAACGAATTAAGGTACAGTCTCTCTGGCTAGCTGTACGACCATCAATGGAGTACAACGTCAGAAGTTTCTTCCTGGGATGCTAGAAACGAGTATTGGTTATGCACAACCGGTCAAGGTCAACGAAGCTGTCAAACGGTTTTGATTCTCAGCGCTGTCCGAGGGCGTATCTCTAGTATGTGACGGGTCTGATCATTCTCGGCTCTGTTCGTGCACCCCAGCCCCGGCAGTCATGACCATGTCGCGTTTTGGAACATGGTTCACCACTGTCTGTAGCGTATCGCACAGTTCGTCTTTGCCCCTTCATACTGACGGTAGAGTTGATGTGTATGCAGAGGTTATTGGCAGATTCATCGGGTGACCTTTAAAGCGAGAAAATGCCATTCTAGCTGCTATTGGCTTTTGTGAAAAGAGAGCGTTGTGTGCCTGGCAACTGCGAGCCATGGCGACTCATGCCTACCAGAATTATTCTTCGGCCCACCGTGGTAAGGGCAATATAAGATGTCGAGAGCCAAAGCCGGGTATTCGAGATTCTGACAGGCATGTTATATCGATCTGCTAGTCATGTAGTGTGCACATGGTCAGCGCTTGGCCGCCAACAACCAACTGGGTTCAGAGATTTCAACATCCAATGAATAATCGTTTCCGAGGATTGAAGGACCCACCTAGCTTATCACTTTGGCTACTGGGTCAGCGTAGAGCGCGTCGCCTACCGGGAACTCCCGAGCATGAGAAGAATCGCGGGTAACGGACATGTCATGAAGTTTCGTGTTGATTATGGGTACGTATGAGGACCCCAACTTCATCCGGCTTTTGTTCGAGGGTTCACCTCTAGCCTTTGCACAGCCAAGTGCTACCTGCAAGACAGCAGGGATCTGGGAATTTGTCTTAACTTCTGACTGTTGGATCAGCGGTCGATCTCTTCCGCCCAGTTGTCAGGACTGACATTGCACGCGGGTACGAACTCACCGAGAATAGTGTTCCCGACTTCTCTCACCTTGTTTAACCCGTCTTCCTGTCGGTTGACCGGGGTGTGCCGCTGCCGCATGCAAACTGCTTCTTGGAGCCACAGATGAGAGCTGGGTGACAGGTGGAGATGAATGATAGGCGGACCACTCCGGAGGGTAAGGCAGGTCCCCTACCAGAAGTGCTGCTCCTCCTTGGCACCCCGGACACCTGACGCACAGTGTTGCGTTTTCAAAGGTTTATAACTTCGTTAAGCTTCTTTTTACATTCCTATCTCACAGCGCTTATCTCAAGAAGAGAACCAAAGTAGGTTGCAACGTATCCGCCAGGCATCGCGCTAAAGTAATGTAAATCCTGTAGTGGATCTAGCAACAAGCGAGTTCTTCAGAACTGACTTATTTCTGTATCACAAGATTTCACTATAACCAATCGATTTCGGCGGTCTCCAGAATTTCGTTATGCTGGTTTTTTTAATGTATTTAAAATCAGTAGCAGACTCGACGAGTTGTACGTGTGATGAGAGCGACGGGGCGGAATGGGTAGATGGCGATGAGAAGCATTTCATCTTGCTGATGTTAATTTCGAGGCCGATCATAGAGGCTGATTTAGCATTGACTGTATGATATAGGATCTTCTGCGTGGATAGCGTTATCTTTAGCCAATTCTGTATCTGACAACCAGAAGTCAGGGCTAACTTGAACACCACGAATGCCCTCAAAGGCTTGATGCGACTACAAAGTTGAATAGCACTAGAGAAAGTGGACAACCCTGCCGGACTCCAGTATCTATGTTGAATTCCTTTGTTTCTTTTCCATAGACCCGCATCCGGACCTTCGTGCAACGATAGTATGATCTCATCAAGTTAATGAGTTTAACCGGCACCCCATCGGCAACTAAGATTCTCCAGAGTGCTTCACAGTCAACTGAGTCAAAGGCAGCTCAAAAATCAACAGAGCAAACAAACGTGGGTTGCTAGAACTGGTCGCGGTGTTCGAGTATCCGACGTAGATTGAAGATTTGATCAGTTTAGCCCTTGATTAGACGAAAGTCACCTTTGTTATGGCTAGTTCGCAGGTTCATCTCATGGGCAAAGGGGGAAAGCAAGATTCGTGCAATAGTTTTGGTAGCCACGTCGATTAGGCTAATCCAGCGACAATTACTGCACACAGTTCGGCGCCTCTTTTGGAAATTGCAGTAATTCTGTGGTACACCATGAGGAAGGACAGACTTCAGTCTACCATATCGAGCAGAACTGCCCGTGCAACTGGTCAAGGAGGACTGTTAGGCAAGGTTTGTAGATTTCGGCTGGAAGCTCGTCCGCTCCAGGAGCTTTCTTCGGCTTCAGGCAACGAACGATATTTGCAGCTGTGGGAGATGACGGCGAGCAATCCGCGTCAATTCTTGACTGGTTTAATGTTGAAATTGGTGCAGTGATTTGTAGTGGACGATTTAGTAGGTTACTAAAATACTCTACTCATCTGGAAAGTTTTCTTTCCGTATCAGGGATGATTTGGCCATCCGAATTGCGCAATATTGGTTGTGGTGAATATCATTTTCCGTAACCTAAACGGAAAAGGTAATCCTGATTGCCAGAATTTGACGCAGCTTCTATGTTGCCTGCGATGACGGACCAGTAGCGGTTACGATCGTTCCGTGCTGAGTAGATTGCCTCACGTCTCAAGCGACGGTAGTCTAGGGAATTCGTGTGACGTGCTTCTCTCGCTTTAGCGGGCACCGGATAGTATCTTTTGTGCTCCAGTCCTTCACAGGCTTATAGCTAGAGCCCAGGGTGGATAAAGCGGCGCGTTGAACTGACGATTTTGGCATAGACCACGGGTGTCCAAACTTTTCGCAACGAAGACCACTTTTTGTGACGTACAAATATGTCAGGCCATATTCAGTCTGATATTAAGATTATAACAAAACTTACACATGTAAGAAAAATTCCCTGCATAAATTAATAATTGCATGGTAAGGCCGCGTGCCAGTTAAAATCATAACCATGACCGCATTTTGCCCGCAAGCCGGACTTTGAACAGTGGCAGAAATTTCGGCTTCTATTTCTGCCTCGAAGGATCGACTGCAGTCTGTACTTTTAGTGGAGCAGTGTTGACATGCTTTGGTGAAAGGGTCTTCCGGCGCGTTGTCAAGCGGAGTCTGCATTTGGCGCTCAGGAGTACGTGGTCCGATCCACCTTTATTGCCCGTCTCAACTCCTCTGTACGCTCGAGAGTCATCGATGGAGGACATCCACCGGGAACGAATTAAGGTACAGTCTCTCTGGCTAGTTGTACGACCATCAATGGAGTACAACGTCAGAAGTTTCTTCCTGGGATGCTAGAAACGAGTATTGGTTATGCACAACCGGTCAAGGTCAACGAAGCTGTCAAACGGTTTTGATTCTCAGCGCTGTCCGAGGGCGTATCTCTAGTATGTGACGGGTCTGATCATTCTCGGCTCTGTTCGTGCACCCCAGCCCCGGCAGTCATGACCATGTCGCGTTTTGGAACATGGTTCACCACTGTCTGTAGAGTATCGTACAGTTCGTCTTTGCCCCTTCATACTGACGGTAGAGTTGATGCGTATGCAGAGGTTATTGACAGATTCATCGGGTGACCTTTGAAGCGAGAAAATGCCATTCTAGCTGCTATTGGCTTTTGTGAAAAGAAAGCGTTGTGTGCCTGACAACTGCGAGCCATGGCGACTCATGCCTACCAGAATTATTCTTCGGCCCACCGTGGTAAGGGCACTATAAGATGTCGAGAGCCAAAGCCGGGTATTCGAGATTCTGACAGGCATGTTATATCGATCTGCTAGTCATGTAGTGTGCACATGGTCAGCGCTTGGCCGCCAACAACCAACTGGGTTCAGAGATTTCAACATCCAATGAATAATCGTTTCCGAGGATTGAAGGACCCACCTAGCTTATCACTTTGGCTACTGGGTCAGCGTAGAGCGCGTCGCCTACCGGGAACTCCCGAGCATGAGAAGAATCGCGGGTAACGGACATGTCATGAAGTTTCGTGTTGATTATGTGTACGTATGAGGACCCCAACTTCATCCGACTTTTATTCAAGGGTTCACCTCTAGCCTTTGCACAGCCAAAAGCTACCTGCAAGACAGCAGACATCTGCGAAATTGTCTTAACTTCTGGCTGTTGGATCAGGGGTCGGTCTCTTCCGGCCAGTTGTCAGGACTGACATTGCACGCGGGTACGAACTCACCAAGAATAGTGTTCCCGACTTCTCTCACCTTGTTTAACCCGTCTTCCTGTCGGTTGACCGGGGTGTGCCGCTGCCGCATGCAAACTGCTTCTTGGAGCCACAGATGAGAGCTGGGTGACAGGTGGAGATGAATGATAGGCGGACCACTCCGGAGGGTAAGGCAGGTCCCCTACCAGAAGTGCTGCTCCTCCTTGGCACCCCGGACACCTGACGCACAGTGTTGCGTTTTCAAAGGTTTATAACTTCGTTAAGCTTCTTTTTACATTCCTATCTCACAGCGCTTATCTCAAGAAGAGAACCAAAGTAGGTTGCAACGTATCCGCCAGGCATCGCGCTCTATGAAGACGATGAGAAAGCGAACCTCCTGACCCTGCAGTACTCAACTTCGGGTTTGATGGGGCGGTGGGATATTTCCCTGTAAGTTTCTTCGTGGAAGCGCCGTTGCTCCAGGGTATTTATCTGCGGTAATATTTATCATCTTGGAGAGTCAAAGCAACACGCATGAATCAAACCATGGTCAACCAATTTTTGCCCATGTGATCTGCAGTAGTGGTCCGCGCTGTGCCGCCCACGTGAAGTAAGAGTAAAAATTTGGTTCAACAAAAAGGCAGAAATAATCGGAAATAGAAAAGTAATAACAAGGAAAATAATTAAGAGTAAAACTTAAGATGTGAATGGGGAGAACTGAGAACTGAGAACTGATGCGAAGCAGCGAGTAGAGGTTGCTCTGTGTAGCTGCATCATTCGTCGTTTTCGGACATGAACTTTATTTATCGTTTCGCTCTTTGTACTTTGCCTCTGCAAATTGTTTGTCTAGTAGCATCTTGAATTTTGCCACTGTGTTTGCTTCTACTATATGCTGAGGCAGGTCGTTCCAGACATTCACCACTCTTCGTTCGAAACAGAGTTGATGGGCGACCCGCTTCAAATTCGGGACGATAAGTTTATACCGGTGTCCTCGCGTGCAGCTTGGTGTGCGCAGATGAAGTAGTTGTCTCAACATGGGGTAATCACCCAGATGTAATATCCGGTGCGTCATGATGAGGTCAACCCTCAGCCGACGATAAGATAGGGTGTATAACCCTAGTTTCTTACATCGGTCTTCGTATGGCATACCTCGTAAGTTGGGAATCAGCCTAGTGGCTACATGCTGCACCCGCTCAAGCTTTTCTACTTCGCCCCGGGTGATGGGACAGTATGCGGGAGTGCCGTACTCTAGCATTGGTCGTATTATCGAGACGAAGAGGCGAGTGGCAATCTCTTCGGACCAAGTGCTAAAGCTGCGCCTGAGAGCCCAAAGCATACGAAGGCTGTTTTGGTACAGCCTGTTCGTGTTGTCAATGGACTTTAGGTCGCAGCGTGAGAGTACACCGAGGTCGCGCACGAAAGGAGCGGGATGCAACGGTTGTCCAGCCACTGTGTACGTTCGGCCGTGTTCACACTTACCCAACCTCATGAATTGCGACTTGGCAGGGTTGATCGGAAGGTTAACCTCTGCAGACCATGTTGCGAGGCGGTCGAGATCCTGCTGAAGTAAATCACAATCATTGAGTGTGCGGATTACTCTCCACACTTTCAAGTCATCTGCGAACAAAGCACAATGTGATTGTAGTAGCTGAGGCACATCGTTTATATGGATTAGAAACAATATCGGGCCCAGTACAGTGCCTTGGGGCACGCCGCTGCTCGATGGATACCACTCAGTTAGATGGTTGTCCACCTGGACTCTCCACTTCCGATCAATAAGGAAATTGCTGATCCATTTGTGCAGCGAACCACCAACACCGCACATCCTCAGTCTGTCAAGGAGCACTGCATGGTTAACCTTGTCAAAAGCCTTACTGAAGTCAATGTAAATGACGTCAACCGATTGGCCTTTGTTCAGCGCTTGTAACCATTCGTGCCTCGTCAACAGTAGGTTGGTGATGCACGAACGACCTTTCAGGAAACCATGCTGTGCGGAGGTTAACAGGTGTTTCGACTCGAGAAGTTGCAGAAGGCTCTTCTTCACAATCCTCTCGAGCGTCTTTGCTAAAACTGCCGTCAGGCAGATCGGCCGGTAGTTATCCACTTTGCTTGGGTTACCACCTTTCGGGATAGGCTTTACGACTGAGCATTTCCAGTCGTCCGGTAGTAGACCAGTGGATAGTGACCTGTTAAATAGTTCAGCTACAGAAGGTGCAATTATGGTCGATAATGACTTGAGGATTAGTGGGTGTATACCATCTGGCCCAGCAGGTTTCGTCCCGTCAAGATTTGGAACTGCAACCCTGGTGCATCGAGTTTATGCTCAACCTCCACTGTTTGCGATGACACTGCGTCCCCAGTTACTGCATTTCAGGAATCAACTACTCTAAATGACAGTCGAACGTTCCTCCAAACGCCATCGGATCGTGGTTTGTGCAACTTCATTGAATGACCTTGGGGAGGTGCTAGTCAGGTCAAGTCACTTCAGTATAAGCTTTATGTACTCATATAGGTGCATTTTTAGCAGTAGAGTTAACACAAAAAGCTACAACAAATCAGTCAACCTTCCGTGTCATAATACGATAAATTAGAATCAAGTCACCACGATGTCGGCGATAGTGCGGCGAAAACAGTCTGAGCTTAAGGTGTCTCTCAGGATATGACAGCTGACGTTGTTCTTGAACCAATTTTGTGCCATTCTTAAGGACTCGCTCCACCGACATCCTATAACGAACCAAGCACCGTGGACAAGCTTGGACGCAATATTCTTGCTGCGACCTAACGTAGGTCAATATAGTCTGATGAATGTTTCCGACCTACAGCATTTTGAAACTTTATCCGGCGGCTTCCTTCCATTGCTTGAATTTGGATGTATGAGCAGCACCCAGGTCACCCGGCTGATGCACTCAAAGTAGCTCATGCCCAACAAATAAATGACATGTGGTGGGATCGCTTGACCCTAGGTCCAACTTGCCGCTGATCTCACATAGATTCGCGTTTTGGGCTTTACTCGATTTCTATTTTTAATTGTAGATCGATCCACTCTTGCGCCACTGCTCTTGGCTTTGTCGCTGACTGTAAGCTTTCTCTCCGTAACACTCGCGCATATTGACATAGGACTTCCGTCTTGGGTCCAGGTGCATTCTGATGACAGCTCTCCACACCCGATCAGTGCATCATCTTGGCTGCAAGTTCGTTCTTTTTTATGGCCACTGATCAACTCTAATTAGGTCCCTCCTGGATCCCAAACTGAGCAGTTCAGCGGCTGGAGAACTGTTCTCTCTAAGAGACCAACCTTTTGGTAAACCATCAGTACTACTGCTTGACGCATAGAGCGTCTCGTACGAAACACTAGAACGGCATCGGGCTTAAGGTCCAAGGAAGTTTTTATCTTATTGCACTTATCAAGGCCGTCACGAAAGACTGCTGTATACCTCTCTCGCAGGTGCTCAATGGGCACTGCTTTGTGGACTGTTGGTTTGTGTATCTGGACAGTTGCACAGAGTTGCAGACCCTTGCATTTTGAGTCGCAGTCGATTTCTCCGTCTAGCGATAAAACCTCTTGGTGCTCTTTGACCCCTGCGGTATACGGTGATAATCGCACTGAGGGGCTTCTGGTTCGGCACGTTTTGATCCACATTCTGGCGTCCATTAGCTGTGTAGCGGATTTGCGGTTCACATCTGGTATTTGAATTTTCACCTTTGCTATGTAATCCCTGGTTGGGCTGCTTGTAACACTCATCTGCATTGTCCTCTGACATCAGCTCTTCTTGAACGTTCAACTTTTGTTCCAGCAACTTTGTCAGTTGCCGCCGTGATTCTTCAAATATTGACTGCTGGAACTGAATGAGCGTTTGCAATTACTCCGAACAGATGGCTGTAAACTACAGTGATACCGTTCTTGTGAGAATCTCCCTCATTTGCAGCTGTGCAGCCTGGAACTGCTGCTGCTGTTGCAGCAAAATAGTTTTCAAGCCTTCTACTGAGATAGTCGTCTTGATTAAGTTTATCTCCCTTCGCCAGAAAATATGTGGTGGCCACTTATTTTACGGCTAACCTGCTGCTACCATGCAGCTGATTATCGCCAGCTGTCTGTTGTGCGTTCTCGCTGATTGTGTACATAACCTGATCGTTTATCAATACTCCTGCTCCTGTGGTGTACGATAAGTGGGTCCAACGATGTGACGCCTATCTCAGAGGATTCGTGAGCACATCCCGCCATGGTTTTACAAAGGCGAAATGAGGTCTTCAGACAGCTCAGTCATGTCGCACCACCTTGAATGTGGCCATACAGCTTCAGAGAACGACTTTAAAGTCATTTACTCACTATCTGAACACTTCTCCAAAGGATTCCGCAAACAGCTCTTATCCATCGCCGAGACGATCTACATTCACCGTCTGAAGCCGGTGTTCTGTGTACAAAAACGATTCCTACGACCGATACTACTACCTTGGCCAACGTACACTGTCACTTAGTTCTTTGGTTGTTACGTTACCTACCTAATTACTTCTGACTACTGAGCTTTGTGTATGCATGTTTATTTAGTTCACTTGGCATACCATCTATATCCCTTTCTCAAATTATCGATTTTGATTGTTCAAACAGTTCAGAAGTCAATCACAGCCTGAGTTGACGCTTTCCCCAGTGCTATGTAAACGTTTGGGTCTGATGAACGTTTACCGAAAAGAATTCTCTACCCTGAACCGGTATTGAATCAGTTGTACCGCCCCCAACCAGTTCAACCCGCGACGAAATGTGAACGTTAAGACCTGCCGGACCGAGGGATTTTCATTTGGATTCTGATTCTTGTTCTATGAGAGCATAGCGCAATAAATAGTTTGTACGCATCTTCTAACAATAATATTGGAGATGTTAATTAATATTAATTGACACAACTCAATCAGTTTAAGTGCATGGTCCAATTTGCCGCTGATCTCACATAGATTCGCCTCTACTCTACTCGTGTTCGATCTCTAATTGTAGATCGATCCACTGTTGCGTCACTGCTCTCGGCTTGATCGCTGGTTATAAGCTTTCTCTCCGTAACATGCGTCACTTGAAATAAGCGTGTAATTGTTTTGGATTTCTAGGGGCTAAATTAGTCAACTCCATTTCACGGCGGAGCCGAGCGGCTAAAGGTATCATCCGAGGGGGTTGACACATAGGTGCGTCAACACCAATTGTTAAGCATTTGACGCGCGCCTGAGGCGAGCCGTGGTGGTTTCTCCCCCATTCTCTTTCTGATTGACAATGGGGTGTAAGGGAAAGGAATATCAGAGAGGCAGGATTTAAATCTATCCCGAACTAGCTGTATATCGTCATCAGGTGAAATAATTAACGCAGGGGAAACTTGTTGCGTGAAAGTCAGCACGCCAAATATTTGGGCTTTTGTGTCAAATCCTTTGCAATCTCTAATAGGGGCAAAGCTATATGACAAACATGGTCTACAGTATTCCTCACTTCTCAACGATCCGCTCAAAGATGTACACTTACGGGATTCTGCTATGGTTCTTTAACTGAAGGTCATGGCATGCTCTTCGTGTTTCATCGCTCGGGCTTTTCTTTCTTGAAAGCTTTGTGTGGAAACAAAGTTTGAATAACACTGAACAGAAAATTTGCTTTTTAAATTCTCCAATGACCCAGAAGGAATTAGAACTGCCCAATATACGGACGGATATTTAATACCTCAGCTGGCGGCAGTCTTGTTTCGCTTTACCAGCTTTTCTCAATATCTTAGCTTGAAAACTGCTCCAAGTGCACTGGTGTGAGAATTGGACATCGCCAGTATTTTTGTGATAGAAAAGGGTGTGGATATCCTATCCTACTCGGGATCTCTCTTCTGGGATTCTCAATCTATTCTTATCGGCTTGCTGCTTTCCGGGTTTTGCTTTCAAAACTAACGCTTGTAATTAGCGTTTGAAAATCTTGTAAGGTTTTCTAAAATCGATTCTTGCTTGGATCTTGGATAAGTCGTGTTGCCCTACTATGTGAGAACGAGGAAATTCGCGGTTTTTCTTCGTGTGTTGTCACCAGTACCCGCTTGTTTCCCACCGTATTGGCTGATCGTGCTCTCGTCGCTTGCTTAGTTATTTTTCGTAGACCTATTCTCACCTGCCTTATTCTTCTATTGATCTGTTCATTTTCTTTGCTTTTCGTTTTAATCTTGTAATAATTACAAAAGGAAACCGTCCCGTCTGACTCGGCAGTGTCATGCGGTAATGTTGGGCGCCTAGAGTCTGTTACAGACTCGTCGGGCGAAATGCAGTGCGATATTTGTCGTAAGTAATTTCATGAGTCCTGCGCTGCTTTATCTCCGGCTCAGTGCACGCTTATGGCATCGAGTGAAACTTTGCTTTATAGCTACTGACTGCTGTACTTACAGGACCTTTTTGGTGTCCATGGAAAGCAGGTGATTTTGCAACACTAGTTTCCAGGTTAGGTGACCTATAATCTCTATTACCCTTGTTGACTTCTTTAGATCGGAAAGTCAATAACTTTACAACCAGCCAATAGACTACAGTAGATCCTTGTAATGCGGCAAACTCAATACAGCTTATAACAACACTGTAGGAGTTTCTTCTGTTTGCGGAGACACCTCAGGTTGTTTTTGACCCCGCTCTTAGTGAAGAAGATTTGCATACCTTTGCATTTATTAAAAGCGAGTGAAAATAGTCGCGCTCTCTTCACGTAACCTCGGTCCGACAAGTGATTTGTAGTCAATTTATTTGACCGCAAGTCCCAATGTTTTTCCGCCCCAGGCATTGACTTATGCATCTACAGAACCTTCAAAACCTGCTATCCACCGGCGCCCATCCAGCTCGTGGACACGTACGTTAAGTACTTCTCCTTGCCTGCACTTGTTTATTGACTGTAGCCTCTTATTTAGGGGCGTATCTGAACCCGGCCTGTGGCCGAAAATGGCACGCCTATCTTGAAATCCTTAGGTCATCGGTTCGAATCCACGTAGGAGCTTGTGTCCTTGCGGTATACTCAGCCCACACGCGACCGGTGTTGGTAGCTTGGTAGCGAAGCCTTCCATGTTGGATTTCCAAAGGCTTTCTAAATTACTGCCACCATGTTTCCCTGGGGTTACAAGGAGAAAACTCATAAGATTTTTCATCGTACAAGTTGATGAGCTGAACTCCTGACACCGTCTTCTGCCAGTGGTTCTTTCCACTCCAGATGAGTGCCAAGCCATGCTGAGTATTACTTTCAAACTCAGTTTCCTGGGGTCAGTGTGCAGCCTGACTTTCCCTTGGCTGAAATACTGAAGCTCAAAGAAGTTATCGGAAATCTTAAAGCACGCCGTGACGCCATAAAGAATGGTCTACAGTTGGTGCGTGTTCGTGTGCTGAGCCGGCGGTCAACTACTGCTCTGCCTGAACCCGTTCTGGTTGCGCGCGATCCGGAGCTCACTATACCGATGACCTTCAGATATTATTTAGTAGCGTGCATAGCTTACGAAACAAGATGTGCGAGCTCAGCGCTTTTGTTGATCACTCTTGACCTGAGGTTCTTGCGTTCACCGAAACGTGGTTGTCATCCGACGTTACGGACAGTGAGGTACGCTTATCAGGCTGCGCATTACTGAGAGCTGACTGCGTATTCGACCGTCGTGGTGGAGGCATAGCTCTGTATCTCAAACCTATCTTAAGTATTTCCAACATGCGCGCGTTTTGCTCATCGGGTGGGGCTATAGAAGCCATTTCGGTTGAATTGCGCAGCTCTAAGCGGTTAAACATCGTGTTAGTATGTAGGGCTCCTAATATCACTTCTAATAGGTTCATTGACTTCATTCACGATAGTCGACTACCGGCTGCCTAAGTATGGGAGATTTTAGCCTCCCGAAGATATACTGCAGACCTTTTCATGTCAGCGGGAGGTGGATGGCCATTGCTCTTCTCGACCTAACGTTGCGGATACCCTTACACCAGTTCATGGAAGGTCAGGCGCTGCCCTCTTAGATCTAATCGCTACGTCTGCATATGTTACAAATGAACTTTTGAATCGCCTATGGGAGGTAGCGGCCACTTCTGTGTTTCATTCAAATGTGCCCACTTCCGGGACCATACAGCTAACAGCATCCCGAGTCCAAATATATAGCGAGAGGATTTTCTTGCGATCAAAGCTATGGTCGCAACCTCGCCCTGCATTATTTTTTAGCGACGATGACCTGCACATCGTGTAGGATTACAATACGTCCTACCTGTCTGAGGTGTCTCGTTCATATCCCCATTTCCGTGAGTTAGGTTAAAAAGGCGCATTTGTCATGGTTTGATTCAGCTGCATGTCGACTGATGAACAGGCGGTCCAGGGGTTTGCGGACATATCGGTCGGCTCTCTCGGAGAATATTTTTCGGCACTGTCGTTAAGTACGGAATACCTGCAGACAACATATGCATACCGCTCGACTGTGCTATGAGGTGAAATTGGCTGACTCGCCCTCAGTAAATCCAAAGCACTTCTTCACCTATATCAAGTAGAGGACCAATCTAACCTCACTCCTTTCAGTCTTGTTTGGCTCTGAAGGTGCGGCTCTTGACACGGACCACGCTGATTCCGGTCTACTTACGGAATACTATGCACCGGCATTTGTTTCGGAACCTTGCTTGTCGCCTATTGATTTGGAGACGAGAGTTCTGTCTGACTCTCTACCGATGGATATTATCGTTACAGACTCAGGTGCTCATGCTACTACGGGAACTATTCACTACTATATCGACCGAGGTACATGCTGTTCACCTCAAGTTGTATGAACTCGCAGCTGAGCTTTGAGAGCCGACCACACATTTGTTGAGAAGTTCCTTCTACATTACTTCTTCTGAATGGAAAGGAAACATAGTATACCCCAATTTAAGAAAGGTGACAGATCGGTCAGCTTGACTAGTGTACTGGTCATATTACTGGAGAATTTCTTAAGGCATGTCTTAGAAACCAACTTATGGAGGTTCGACTTGTTCGGTTCGTCTCGGCACTGTTTTCGTGAAGGTTACTGTTACCTTACCAACTGGTTGGATGCTCGGGAATGCTGGGCCGACGCGTTTAATCAGGGCGATGAACTGGATGTGATTTATATTGATTTTGTCAATGCATTTGACACCGTCCCATATTACTGCCAGTTTTGTAAATTGCTGTCGCATGGTAGCTCCGAGTGAGTACTGAAATGGATGACATTTCTGGAAGGTTGGGGATTTGCGTTCGGATGGGCCCAAGCCTCTCCTCTCGACAATTGGTTTACTTTGGTGTTCCGCAGGTGTCTGTTTTTAGTCCACTGTTGTTCACCTTGTATAGTAATAACTTGCCTGAGAAACTGGGGTGTCGTCTCTTATATTTGCAGACGACCTGAATTTCCGGGCCACCGCCAGTGACCCGGATGAGTTCCAGTTTCTGCAGCGTGCGCTTGTTAGACTCTGAGATCGATCCACTTTGTGGCAACTACCCATAACTCTTCCCAAGTGCCTAGTTTTGCGTCTTGGGATCAGTGGTTCAACACCTTACTTTTTAGTGCGCAACGAAGTATCACGCGTATCCGTGCAAACCTATTTAATGTCACGCTGTCATCGAATCTAAAAGTCGGACGCAAACTGGTCAAAGGCTTCTTACAACGGGTTCAGAATGCTGTAGATGATCCACAGGTTCTTTGGAATCCGAATGGGGGAAATATTTGTTAAACGTTGCATAGCTTTCATCAGAACCGATTTAAAGCACTGCGCACAAGCCTGCCCCCTTGTTTAGCCATCATCATTCATTATTGTACATATTAGCAAGAGGTGGAAAACACCTCAGCAACTGTGTTGCAATGCATAAGAAAAGAAAAACACATACAAAAAGTGCACGCCAGCTGAGCTTCCACTAACGGATGTACATCATTCCGGAAAGCTACCAGTCAGCTACTATGCAGTAAAAAAGTTTTATTTAGCGAACTTTGTATTATGCAAAGAAATGAGATTGCGACTGGCCAGTGAAGCTAAGAGAGATGGGGATGGACAAAGAACGTTACTGGGGTCGGTTCTTAGCCATATCCGCATGTGTATCCAGTCAAACTTGTTCATCGTCTTTCGGACCCCAACCAGGGAGCCGAGAGCCTCCAACCGAGACCAGCGTCGAAGTAATGGCCTTCATTGCTCTCGACCGAGTCATCGCTTGGCCACCTCTCGTCTTCTTTCATCCACACCCCAGGCGCGCAAAAAACACACTTCGCGAGAGTCGATGGGCTGGCATGCGCAAAACCTGCCCCAGCCATCGGATCCTAGTGCGTGAAACAGCACTGCTAAGTGGTTCATTTCCTTTTCTTGTGTCATGAACAAAGTGTCGAACACGCTCGTCGCTCATGCGGCGTTCCCACTAGATGTGAACCGAACTACGAAGGCACCGGTGGTCGAACGTAACTAGCCTCTTTATGTCCGCTGATCTAATTGGCCAGCTTTCGCAACTGTACAGTAGGGTCGAATGTATCGCTGCATTGTACACTCTACCCTTCTGGGCGAGAATGATGTCGCGTCGGCGCCGTAAGTGGCTAACTCTAGCAAAAACACCTCGATCTTTTGCTATGCGGTTTGGGATCTGGTCTTCGATCTAAGGGGCACTGATACAACTGCCTCGGTATTTTAAATGACTTCTAGCTGCTCCCCGCCAATGGTCAGCGCGTGAGGCGGTTCCTTCCAATTTTACCGAAAAGCTTCGCACCTCGATGATGCAAAGCATAGCTCAAAACGGCTGACAGCCAGTGTTACTCTGTCCAGTGCAGCTTGGCACGTCTGCGACTTGTCACAGATTAGGACAGTATCATCAGCAAGATGGCAGTGGAGGGGGTAGTGAGGGCTTTGTCCATGATGATGTGTTGGCTAAGATGTGTGTTATATCCTGAGAGATTGCTTAAGCTGCATCTTTTTCCCCTGCACTGTCGGTGTCAATATGACTATCTGATCCTTACCTATCGCACCTTATCTGGTCAGATTGGACCGCACGTATGGCAGTTTTTCCTTCCGTAACAATTACCGACTCTGTGGGCATCTAAACAAGCTTCACAATCTTTGATTCGATTGGGTAGTTGCTTGTTATAGGAACCCAATGTTCCCATAATGATCACAACGCGATTCAGGCAAGTGCACATGCTTTCAGTCAGCCTTCGAACTCATCAGATATTCACATGTCGATTAGCCTTTGTACCTCAGAAAACATACATTGTCCCAGTCCAGCCTAAGAAACTACCAACATTTACGATTCGACAAGACGCCAATTCAGTAGCTTATGCCTTGCTCCCAGGCCTTGCTTACGCAAACTATTTTATGTGCCAATTCACATGTTACAATCGAGGTATAAAAGAAAGGCTGGACTGCGCTGTAATCGCCTTGAGCCTGGCCAGTAAAAGTGCCCATACGAAGGATCTGTCATTGTCTTTTTCTCTCGAATTGGGTAGCTGTGTGTGAAATCGCGTTCGGTTATAGAGCCAGCCCAACTCGCGTGTAGAAAGCGTGTTACGGTTAAGTCCACGAGTTGTACAACTTCGAATTTGGTCGCTTACCGTGCAGTGTGTGAAATGGCTTCAAGACACATTCGATTGACAGCTGCATGAGCTTGCTGGCCACCTTAGTCAACGTTGACCACAGGAAGTTCCTCGACGTCTTTATTAATGGGCAGCCTGTTCGATTGCAGTTGGACGCTGCTTCGGACATCACGATCATCTCCGAGAAACTCTGGCGATCCCCTGGCAAACCACCACTCGACTCAACCCTGCCACCAGCGCCTGTGGTGGCCACGTGCAATTAACGGCAACTGCAGTTCTCTGTCTGCTTTCGAGGCGTCACAATCGACGGAATCTGCTACATCACAAAGGCGAAGCTCAACCTGCTTATTCTCGATTACTTTAGCTTGGCCGATCTACAACTTCGGGACATTTGCAGCGCCGTACTATCTCCGGAAGTACCAATTGACCAAACCGACGCCATCACCAGATAGTTCGCTCAAGTATTCCAGTATGGTCTTGGCCCCTGTACACGCACTCGCGTCGTGTCACAGCTCGCTACCGGAGCTCAGCCGATATTCGGTCCAAAAAGGCCGGTCCTTTTCGTAGCCTTACCATTGGTCGATGATTAACTCAAACGTTTGGAAGATATGGGTGTCCTTTTACCCGTGTCCTACTCTGTCTCGCACTCCGATCATTGTGGTCAAGAAACCGAATGAATTCCTCCGTATCTGTGCCGGTTTCTCTACTGGCCTCCATGCTGCGCTGGAGCCAAACTGCTACCCACTACTATCTGTAGCCGACCTGTTCACGATGCTAAATGGTGGCGAGTGCTTCACCAAGATCGACCTTGCAGATGCCTACCTACAGATCGAAGTTGCTCCTGCGTCGCAACCGCTTCTGACGATCAAAACACACCGCAGTCTCTTCCAGTACACCAGACTGCCGTTTGGTGTTAAGACCGCCCCAGCTCTGTTCCAGCAGACAATGGATGCAACGATCTCTGGCATTCCAGGTACGGCCGCGTATCTGGATGATCTCCTCATTGTTGGCCGCACCTCAGAAGAACTGAGAGAACGTCTGGTCTTCGTCTGTAAACGAATCCTGAATTTTGGCTTCCGCGTGATGGCTGATAAATTTCAGTTCTTCCTTCGGTCGATCAAGTATCCCGTTTTGTCTTCGATGCTAATGGCCGTTATCCTGACCTCGAAAACCATCGAACCATTCAACAGATGCCGTCCCCCAAAGATATTCATCAGCTGCGTTCTTTCCTTGGCCTCAACAGTTACAACTATGCTTTCTTACCATTGCTACACGATGTGCGGGCCCCGCTCAAATGACTGATGCAAAAAGACGTTCCTTGGCACTAGCCCCCCGTATGCGAGAAGGCTTTCGTGCGCTTACAAACCATGCTTAGTTCTGACCTACCACTAATACAGTAGACCCATCCTTACCCATTTTGCTCGCTGCTGATGCCTCCAATCATGGAGTCGGAGCAGTCCTCTCCCATCTCTTCCCTGATGGTTCTGAGAAACCCGTCATGCACGCTACACGCACACTGACGTCCGCAGAGAACTATGGTTAGATCGAGTAGGAGGCTTTGGCCATCGTCTTTGCGGTCAAAAAGTTTCACAAAATTCTCTATGGTCGGCATTTTACTATACTGACCGACCACAAGCCACTGCAGTCAATCTTTGCTTCCAGGAAGGGCATTCCAGCATTCTCAGCCAGTCGACTTCAACGATGCGCCGTTATCCTACTTGGGTTAGATTTCGAAATCCACTTCTGCCGCACTCAAGATTTTGGTCAAGCTGACGGTCTCTCTCGCCCCAAGCGCTATGATCGCCGCTGTCGCCGTGGAGGAAGATGTTCGTCATCAGCTTTCAAGCACTATTCGCAGTCTCCTTGTTAGCGCCGCCGATATACGTCACGCGACTGCACAGGACACTATCTTCCGTCAAACTATCGCGTACGTTCAGATACGTTGGCCTAACACTGCACTATCTGAGGAACTCAAGCATCTATTTCAGCGTCAAGAATCTCTCTCCGTACTTGATTCTTGTCTCATGACTGCCGATCGAGTTGTTGTTCTTTACTGTCTTCAACAAGTTGTCCTCCGTCAGTTCCATTCTGCACACCCTGGTATTAGCAGAATGAAGGCAATCGCTCGCAGCTTCGTCTTTTGGGTCGGTATTTATAGCGACATTTAAGACTGTGTTCGCCGTTGCTCCCGATGTCAAGCAGCCAAGATGCCACACCATCACCTTCCAGCCCCCAGGGAATCACCGGGAAAACCTTGGTCCCGTCTACACATCGACTATGTTGGTCTAATCGATGGCCTGTCCCATATGGTCCTACTTGATGTCTACTCCACATGGCCTGAACTTGTGCCCAATAACCCGATCTCAACGGCAACGATAACTTGTCTCCAACGAACCTTCAGCCAACACGGGCTCCCTGATGTTCTGATGTCCGTTAACGGGTCGCAGTTCACATCATCACTATTTGAAAAATTCTGCCGCTGTCACTGCGTCCAGCACTTGATCACCGCCCTATCAACCACAGTCCAACGGCCATGCGGAATCTTTCTTCGATGCTTTCAAGTGAGCGCTATTGAAAGCCCGTTGGGACGGGACCGTGGAAACTATTATCCAGGCCTTCATGTTCATCTACAGAATCACACCGAATCCAGCAGCTCCAGGAGGAAAATCTCCGGCCAAAGTATTGCTGGGTCAGAATCTGCGCACCACACACGAAGCGTTGGTTCCAAACAAAGAGCCACCGGTCAAAACTAAATCCCTCACCAGTCGCAAGGGCTTCGCTGTTGGAGCTCCTGTTTTCCCCCGTGACTACCAGGCTCGTCACCCTCACTGGATCGACGCTATAGTAACGGGCTATCGTCGTACTTTACTACATAATGTCGCTGTGGTAGAAGACACATTTGTTCGCCACCAAAACCAGCTTCTACCGCGTCGCGGAACGCTTAAAGAACAATTCAAGTCGGTAACACAAATACCGTTGCACATACTATTGGATACTTTCGGAATCGCTACGCCACAACCAGGACCTATGGAAGTCGGACTTTAGTGCAATGCGAGCTGAGACTTTAGTTCTGAACTGTGAGATTTCGATGGCTGACTCTGTCCAGTTAGCCTGTGATTAATTTAAGGCATACCTTATGGAGGTTTCCACTCCCTATATTCCACTCATGAGGAAAAGTGAGTTACGGGCACAGTTTCCGTTGATAGATACAACTGTCAAATACCTACTCAAGAAACGGTCTAGATGCTGGCGAGCCTACCAAGCAGCTCCATCAGTCAGTACCTATGATAGTTATCGAGAGATTAGAGATAAATGTAAGCAACATAGGACTGTTCATCTCCAGTACGATCTGGGTTTAGCGGACTCGGCCGCAGCTAATCCCAAGAAACTTTTCTCTTAGGTTAAAAGGTGCAGCGGGGCAAAACTGTCTATCCCAGCATTATTGCAGATACTCAAGTCTTCGAGCTACTGCAACGCATTAATCCCTCTAAAGCTTCCGGTTCTGATTCCATTCATTCGAAGCTGTTGCATGAATTGGCCACTGAGCTTAGTGGTCCTATCACATGCGTGTTTTGAATATCGCTTGACAGCTGCATCCTACCTTGGGAATGGAAGGAGGCAATCATTTGTGCGATTTTCAAGGGTGGTGATGGCGCTCTGCCCGCGAACTACCGGTCTGTCAGTTTGACAAGCGTAGTAGTCAAGTTGTTTGAAAAGCTGTTAAGGGATTCAGTGGAGAACAACCTGAATAGATTCAACCTCCTCAGTGTTGCGCAACTTGAATTCCGCAAAGGATTTTCATGTCAGAGTAATCTCCTTTAGGTCGTGAAAGCTAGGCCGGAGCGGTAGAAAGTGGTCACGCTTTAGACGTGCTATTCGTGGACTTTTTGAAAGCTTTTGACACTGTTCCACATCTTCGGCTCTCACTAAAATTGAGATCTTACGGGATATCTGGTAGCGCCCTTCAATGGGTGTCTGCCTTCCTTGAGGAGAGGGAACAGTGCGTACGGGTGAGTCGTAGCCTTTTTACTCAGGCAAGCTGTCCTTTGTGGCGTTCCGCAGGGCTCGGTATTGGGGCCATTGTTGTTCGCGATCTATGTAAATGACTTGCCGGGGGAGCTAGGAGTGTCATCACTAATGTTTGCTGCCGACCTTAAGCTCTGGGATATTGTAGATATCCCGGGGGGTGTTACGAGTGCGCACTCGGTTAGTGCAGGGTCTACGGTGACAGACGTATCTTGAACGCTTGCTCAGTTTGGAGATGTGCTCAATGCACTACCGAAGGATAAGAGGGGACCTGATTCTCACTTATCGTATTTTGACGGGTAAGATCGGTCCGGGCTTGTCAGGGCTATTTAGTCCCGCGACGTTACCTAATCTCCGCGGTCACCCACTGAAACTGCATAAATCACGGTCTGATAGGATTAGGACAGAAACTCGTCTGTCGCGCCGAGTTATAGATCGCTAGAATTCACTTCCAGATCACGTGATTAGGGAACCTACGGTTAAGGGTTTTGCGCGCCAGCTCGATGCGTTCGGGTGGCAACACCAAACCTTTCCTTTTTCCTAACTGACTCACCTCCACTTTTCCGTTCCTTTTTTAATGACTTAACTATCTTAGTATTCTACTTGCTTTGCTCTTTCCACTTTCTCTACTTGACTTCTGTGTTTACTTTTTTCTCTTTCTTACTTCACGTAACCGGCCTCAGCAGGGACTGCTAGGGCAGGATACGTGGGCATTAATTGGTTGAACAGGGTGTGATGCTGTCTTTGTTTTAGGTCCATCGGTATTTCAAAGTCTTCCAACTCCTGGTTCAACGACCCGCTGAAGAAGGAACACTCACGGGATACTCTTATTGTTCCAGTCCCACTTGAACTTGAACTTTGATGCGGACCGATGGAACTCATGCTTATGCGGATTCTGACCAGACCTGTTTTCTTAATGAGCAGTATGCAGTGGCTTTTGTACATGTGTCCGCGTTGACTAGTGTTGTACTTGTCCCCAGCGTCCCAGAGGGTTCTTATTTAGCTGCATTTTCTTTGGTGGAAACACAAGTCCTTTGGCTGTTCCAAAAACTCGATCCTTCTAATTCAGGTGTTCTTGATTAAATTCACTTTAAGGTTCTGCATGAGTTGGCTGCAGAACTAAATGTATCGCCAAAAAAGGTGTTTCAGAAGTCACTTGACAGCTGTGCATTACCTTTTGAATGGAAGGAGGCTGTCATCTCTCTTATTATCCAAAATTACGAGAGACGTATCAGCCAGTTATAGGTCAGTCAATCTGTCTAGTGTCGTAGTCATACTGCTGCTTGAAAAGCTGGTGAAAGATTTCTTGGCAGGGCAAGCCGACATACGCAGTACGCCGGTACGCAGTACCGACGCTTCGCTGCCGCATGACCACCAAGTCGCATGTGGGCTGAGGATACTGTGATGGTCGCCCAGTCCCTACGCAGGCTTAAATCCGCGCCCTCGGATTACAAGAGAGGCTTGTAATTCTTAAGGCTGCAGGCCGGCAGAAATCTGTTAGAGGTTCACCCAAATAGATTTAATATACTCAGTGGTACACAGCACGGATTCTGGTATGGTTTTCTTGCCTAATGGACTTCTTGGTGTTTCCTGCGAGTGGTCTGTTGCAGTGAACAATGGCCATGTAAAGGGCATACCTTTATTGGATTTATCTAAAGCATTTGACATGGTGCCCCACTTGAGGCTATAACAAATGCTGAGCCCTACCATATATCTCGATACATTTTCATTGGGTGTCTGCATTCTTACAGGGAAAGGAATAATGTGTACACGTGGGTCGCAGCCTATAATTTAGGCAAACGGTCCTTAGTGGTGTCCACGGTGCTCGGCCCTGTGACCAGTGCTGTTCTCCATTTATGCTGACGATCTCCATGGGTAGCTTTGCGTATCATCGCTATTATTAGTTTATGAACTAAAACTCTCGAATGTTTTAAATGCCCCTGGGGGTTCTGAGGCCATTCCACATGCCCTGGACAGATTTTGGAACTGGCGTACTTTGTGACTGCTGCTCATTATTCAGTTCCAAGCTTCTGTTCTTCGTTTAAGAGTAACTTCCCACCTTCGAGGTATCCGCTCGGCGTGTTGGAGCCCTCATGTTTCCAACCAAGTAAACCTAAGCGTCACCTACTTTGACTTTTCATTCGGGCGACAACTGTAAGAAGACCTCAAGTCCGGGGTCTTGTAACTTGTTTTACAAGTGTAGCGCATATCAATAGCGAAAGAATTCAGTGTACATGCCTGTTTCCTAATCTGCATAAGTGTCCGGACATTAACGATTGCGAGATAGTCGTACTTTTCACGGTTAATTGGAGAAGAAGTTTATGTACTCAGAAGGCGCACGGGTGATACTAAGAACAGCTACTTATCGGGGTGTATGATAAGACTTCTTTACTCCTTAGCTTGATACGGTCGTGCGTTTAATGTCTTCATTGCGAATTGGTTAGGTCTCTGATGCATACATTGACACCAGCCTTATGGTACCTCTGTATACCCTACCTTTCACCGACAGGCTGATGTCTCGCCGTCTCCATAGATGGTTGAGCATCTGGAAAACCACACACACCTTGCTGATACGCGAAGTAATATCCTCAGTGATGTGACTAGCGGAGGTGACAGCTACCAAGGTAAATGGATCGATCTACGAATTCTAGTGGCTGTTCAGTGATAGCTAATACTGGCGACGAAGCAGTACAATCCTGCAACACTTTACACTATAAAAGGTGTGAGGCACATGTGAAAGCGTGCAGTGATGCGCCTCTGCCTACTCATTAATGCTTACGTAGCCATTGTGTTATGCCCAAGGAGAACTATGTCGTCCGCATACTTCAGGTTTTTCAGTCCGTCACCTTGCAAACGTCCACTCTGGAAAGGTGATTTTGGACAGCTTTGGCTAACCCCATTTGTCATGTAAAGTTCAAACGACTGGTACCCGTAAACCCTTTCAAAGTGAGTCGTGGTAGGGAGGTTGTAGAAAGGAAAACAGTTTTCTAGTTACTCAGTTCATAGATAGACAGTGCCACAAGCCGGCTCGGCTAGCAGTCGTAGGCGCCTTACAGTCTAGTGTATATCATCCTTATGCAATATGCAACCGCGCCCTGGGCAGTAGTCAGCCTGGCTTTCAGTGATTTAACATTCAGTATGACCGGTAGGTCGTCGAAGACTGCTACCCACTAGACGTTTGGAGATAATAACGCTAATACGTCGTTGATTTCCGCACCAATTCCGATGACTATTTTTGAAGATTGGCATGACGGTTGACACTTCTCAGTCTGATCGCACTCATTCAGTACCTGAAATAGTGTTGAATAGAGCAGGTGCTTCGAGCAACAAAGAATCAAATCCATATTTTATCAAAAATAAAGGAAGGTCGTCGTTTCCTTTTAACAAGTGGAGCTCATGTTGAAACTCTTCCGAAGTGGGAAGCGTGACATAGAATTCCCACGTGGGCACAGGCAATTTAAATGACGGCACTATCGCAAGTGGCCTGCTAAACTGCTCTTCAACATGTTCCACTCAACCGGCTACTCGACGCTGCTGAGGATGGATCAACCGTCCAACCTTCTCACGTGTAGTCTCACTAACTGAGGGCTTTCTTGGACCCGTTTGTTAGATGCGCTGAAACGTTATTCGTTTGCTCCAAACAGCACTGGCATTTTCCATTTCATTGGCTCTTACTACCCACCTGGGTTCCCTGTCATTTCTAAGACTCGTTGACAGTCGTCGTTGCAGGGCATTACGGACACGCTAAAAGTGAGCACCACACAGTACCTGTTTGCGCGGTTCCATCAGTCCACTCGATGCATCAGAGTTCCAGGCACAGCTCAAACGTCTTAACTTGGACTTACAGTAGGCGCAAAAAGCGATCTTGATGGCATATTTCAGACAATTCCAATCAACGTTCGACCCACCAACCTCATTCATCACTACCTGTTGGTTGGTCAGTTCATAATTTATCTTTTGTCTTGCGGACTGTGAGTTCGTTACAAGTGAGAAACTTGGAAGTTTGGCGTTTTACTCTGAGGTATGAACACCAAACCTGCTCGCATTAGAGCATGGTCCGAATGCAGGTACCTAGTTCAAATTGATCCGCGTTCTTGAACTGATGTGCTGCATCTACAAATGATGACGATGTGGTCACGTTGAGTCCAAACCATCAAGGCATCCACTAGTGACTAGATGCCATAGTCTGAACATTCATTACGAAATTCAGTGCTACTAATATAACGATTGTCATCGGCGCCTAATTGCGGTAATCGATCGGCTTGGGTCAACCCCGAAGGGGCCTCCCAGCTGTTGTTTGTAGTACGAATGGCAACCGTCGAACTACTCAATACTTTTCTACTTATTCCGAGCTTCCAGTATTACGACTTATTTGCTTTCTGCTTGTTCATCCATCGCAACGAGACTGGACCTTAGCGTGGTGCGATGGTTTGCGTACCTCTGTGACCCATTCAGTTATGCTGGTTGGCACTTTCCAACTGCCTTCAGAGCAACCAGACTGGTCAATTGTTGGGAGTCAGACTAACTCCGCCTCACAATCCAATCCTCTTCAGAGGTTAGGGAGACGTCGATGACCCTCTTCCTTTAAAACTTAGTCATGGGAGTCAACAAGTCGACTAAATGTAAGCTCACAGCTCGATTGACGTAGAGCACGATCGCCACGCATTGTCTCTGACGATGGGAGGGCATCTTCCGGTGCTCAACGATTTGCTACCACCCGTCTGAAGCCAGGCAGCCACTGGCCAAACTGGTGTATATCCAACAACTCCCACTTACAACTTGCTGTGATCGTAGGTGCGTAACCTAATACGGTCCTAAAACAAGCGTGCACTGTACTAATTGACATATCTCAAGCTGTGGGTCTCTGCAATCCCACTCCCGACCTGGACTTGCTTCCCACTGCTATGCGGGTCACGCTATTAAGCTAACGGCTTTTGGTGCAATCTCTCAAGCGGACCTACATGTACTACACCGCTGAATCTTAATCGCTTACATTAGCTAGGCCATGTCTTCCGTATGCCCGTTGACCGGATTCCTCTTCCTGCATTATACGCCGTGACCGCACCATGTTGGGTGAAACCGCGAGGTGGCCAGTTCATAACGTGGTATGAGGAAATTGACCAAGGGACTTGGTCGGACTGGTGCGTAACGTCTTCGTGGATGTGGGTCTCGAGATAGTCCGCACACGCCAATGGTTCGAGACCGTATTTAACATGAGGCATTCATGCAGTCAGTGGCACTGGTGCTATTGGTTCTTAATTTTCGTTCCATTCTGATTAGTTAGACACACTTTCTTCTTGATTCCATTTCCTTTACACTATATTTGCCTTTAACCACACTATCTTGCCGCTGTTATTTATTGTTATCCTTACGATGTGAGTCGTGACAACTAGATCCACCGCTCTTCGGTGCTCGGATCATATTTGATCAACTGAACTGAACTGGGTCAGACTGTTGAGTCAAAGGCTAGAGGCAGGGCACGTCGAACAAAACCCCTCTCTCGGAATCGGCAGCCTACGTCGACAATACTCTCTTCCTCTCTTTGCCATTCTATCCCCTCTCCATTATTTTTCTCTGAATATTGAGCAAGAAATTGCCGCTTACTTCCCTGTGGCTACCACTGATATAAGTAAGTCGTCTATCATAACACGAGCCTTATTTCAACGTCCGCAATTTAGCTCAGATCGGTCGGGATGCAGCGCTTACTCTCAATTTTCACTCCTTTGATATTGATGTCTGCAGTGTCTCCGAAACACGAGATAGGATATCGCAGGGAGCGACATCAGCAAATCGACGATATGCACTATGGACGCTTCGCTCCCGCACAACAACCACCTGTCGCACGTGGGCTAAGGACATCGCATGGTTCCCCCTGCCCCTACGAAGTCTCCAACCAGCGCCGCCGGATTACAAGACAAGCAGCAGTCATATAGAAGTCAAACCACTCGATTAGATACATCTGAAAAGCCACATATATGCGCTACAAATTCGAACTTCTATTGGGGTTAATAAGCACCGTATGAATACAAGGTGCCTTTCCATCGCGTCCACTTATGCTGCTGCTGAAGGCAGTACGAATGGTAACCAAGATGATTTCTATCCCTATCTTTCATCTCTTCGCATGCCGAAGAATACTAACATCATGTTTGTTTCTGGTGACATGAATGCCCAAGTGGGTCATTGTCCAGATTCTGAACAACATTTAGAGGGCACATCCGGGGTTGATGCACGCTGAACAGACATTGGTGATCGATTCCTGCGATTGTGCGCCGATCACAATATCTTTATAATAGCAGCATTGTTCTCTAGCACAAACAATCACACCGCTTCACCTAGTGCCCACCGAATTCCCCGATGACCTGGACCTAAACTGGCAGTATTGCCATCAGCTACAGATGGCGCATATCAACCCAAGACTGTCAGCCAATTTGGAGCATGTGCCTGGATTCCGAGCACGCCCTAGTACGCACACGCTTAGAACTCGCCCCTCCTACTTCAAACAAGCGCGTATCTTCTAATACCACCTGTACCTTGAACCTGTAGTTTACAATTAAACAATATTATGACGAACTGGCACACCAAAAAAACAGTGTGGAACGAGGTTGGTGAGCCGAACGCTGACTGGGATCGTTTCAAATGTGCCATGAAGAATGATTTCGACGCCTGCTGTTTACCCGACTTGAGAAGTCGTAACTGTAGATGGATCTCTGAGGCGTGAATCGGTTTGATCGAAGCACGGAAACGGGTTCCGATGGGCATTGAGTTTCAGCGTGTCCGTAACTCCCTGAAACGACATCTGACACTGGGTCTTTGTGGATGGCAAAGGCCCGTGAGGTGGACAAAGCAAGTGCTATTGGGAGCAGCCGAGTGCTAACTTAGCTCATCCGAACACGGGTCCGAGAAAGCCATCAATCAGTTAGCGGGAAGATAGCTGAGATCAACAGATAGTTGATCCATTCTCAGCATCGTCTAATAGCCCGATGGGTGAAACATTTTGAAGAGCAGTATAGCAGGCATGCTGCGACACTGTAACTTGCCGAATTACCTGAGCCTACGTGGGAAATTGATATCACACATCCCACTTCGGAAGAGACTCGACATGCGTTCGTTTTGTTGAAACGAAACAAGGTTCCTGGACCCGTCGACCTTCATCTATCTCAGTGAAAAGATGGAGGTGACTCTGTTGATTGGACTCGCTACCCTTTTTAACACGATTTAAAAAACTGAAGAAGTGCCTTCAGATTGCCGAATATTAAATGTCGTGTCCATCTTAAAGAAGGGCCAGCGCTCTTTGTGCGAAAATCACCGAGACACTAGCCATGTTTCTTTTGCCCCCAAACATCTAAAGTGTATCATTTTCCGACCACTTACTGGTCCTCGTGAGAATCGAATCACTGAAAGCCCTGCTCATGGTTGCAGCATCCATATATTAACTTTTCGCCAATTTTCAGGGCAGAGATACACCTTCAGATGACCGACTATGGTGATTTTCGACAGGAAAATTGTCCTCGACTCTGTTGACCACATTAGTTTGTGCCACTGCCGATCCATAAAGGATGTGAGGAAAAGAATGCATTCTTTTATGCCATCTCTACCGTGACTCCGGAGGCCGTGTAAAGATCTACGGCAGACCGTCTCGCGAATTCCCCACGACAAATGCGGTTCGTCAGCGTTGTCCTATATCTCCTTCCCTTTTCAGTTTTATGCTCGACATGATCATGAACCAGCCTGTATATTCAATCTATTCCGGAACGGATTTTCTGCCAGGTGATCGACTAATACAGCTGTATTATGCGGACGACATAATTCTCCGTGGTTTGCACGCATTTGCTATACAAACACTAATTTATAGAGGGAACCGTAGCACTTCACACTTCGGCATGTGTTTTGCACCTTTAAAGTGCAGTGCTGTTATAGGACTGGATCGGCACATCTCCGATTTCAGCTATTTCCGAACAACCACTGAAAGTAATGGATCGGTTCACTTACCTTGGTAGCTGTGTTATCTCTGGCAGTCACATCACGGCGGGATATCACCTGTCAGTGAAAGTTAAGGTGTATAAAGCTGCAGTAAGCCCGGCCTTACTGTTTGGATCAGAGACCTGGTCAGTTCGCAGTGAAGACACTAAACGCTTGGCCGTGTTTAACCACCAATGCTTGCGGAGTATCGCTCATCGAGTAAGCAACGTTGAGGTCCGCCAGTTGCTTTTCGCAAGAAGCCTTCTGGTGTCTGACTCGAGTGTCTACTAAATCTTAAGCGCCTACGTTGGCTACGTCATGTCCTCTATATGCCCGTTGACCGGCTTCCTCTGAGTGTGTTATACGTCGCGGCTGCGCCAGCTTGCGCGAAATCGGAAAGTGTCCAGTCCTTGACGTTGCACAGAGGCATGAAGAAATTGACTGATGGATTTGGTCAGGCTGGTGCGTGCCACCTTCGAGCATGAGGCCTCAGGTTGGTCCATACTATCGGACATGTCACAGTTACGCAGTCAGTAGTGTTCCTGCATTCGGTTTGTTTTCTATGTATACTTAATTGGTATATTCCCTGGTTGTGGTTAATTTTCGCTCCATTCTGATTAGTCTAACGCAATTCCTTCTTCTCTATTTCACTGATCCCTACTGTCTTGCCGTTGTTGTTTATTGCTATTGTTGCGAAGTGAGTCGTGGTAACTGGATCCAAGGCTGTTCGGCGCACGAATCACGGTATCACAATCGAAAAACTAATTGTTCGTCGACTTTATCAATCCATTCGACATCATTCCACATTCTTGTCCAAACTGCAGTCATATGGCGTCTCCGTGCCTGCTCTGCGTTGGTTGATGATGGCCATCATCAACTGGAGTAAATCAGCCATTTGAATTGATGCTTCGTTGCCGTACAAACATTATGACCTACAGAGTGAAGAACAATTAGACGGGAAGGACAGGGGTGTAGTATAGAACAAGAAAACCCTAAGCGAACATTCAGGGCCAAAGCACCTACACATTGTCAACGACATGCGGTCACAAACAGCTGGCTAGGGTGCGAACAGAAACGGATTTCACTGCCCGGCCTCATAATCATCCATTACTCCTACGATAACTCAGCACCAAACGCATCATAAACAGTCAGTCCGACTAAGAGACGACACCAAACTCCCCACGGGAGTTGATTGTCAGCCATATTCACAAACTTGGCGAGCCAATCCCAAGGCAGGTCAAGTCGACTCCAGCTTGGAGGGCGAGGCGCGCCAATGGTATGCAGTTTTGTAGTCAGTGACTTTATTTGCATCTGCTGATTCTTCTTTCGCCTTCCTTGATTGCTTTCCTTAAGGTACGTTCGTTAAATGAAACAGTCGTCCTCCGGAAGTTGTGATCTGGCATACTTGTGTAAGCGAAAGCTACTCAATTTGTTTGGTTCTACAGAACTAGCCTTATCATATCTGCCTAGCATTCGTCTGCTCCCACCGTCGGGTAATGCGGGTGCCATCTTTGCTAGCGATGGTTCCCAGGCATTGATGGTCAGAACGGTGAGGTGCTTCAGGCTGATCGGATGGGCCAAATCTGACTCCCGTAGCCTATAACTGCCGTTACCATGGCCTTGTATATATGAACTTTCTGACCAACCTGAACTCTTTCGACGACGCAGATTTCGCGTATTCAGGAAGGCAGTTTTAGTTTTTGCGATACCTAAACTGATTTTTGTGCTTATGCCCTCATCTTTGATGATGCAACTACCGTGGTAGATTTATTGGTCAACTACTTTGTGTTCCTTGCTCTCAATGGTCTAGTTGTCATCAAGTGCTTATTAGTCTTGTTGCACACATTCAAGGTGTGAAGCGCTTACCAACTTCTGGTACCACTCTGGATCGGTTATTCACTGTCTACCGTGCCGCTCGAACATCTTTCAACAACAGGATAACATCGTTCGCATTAACAAGAACTGCTAACCTTTAACCATTTCGCACCTTATGGTCTGCATCTCAATGTTCCGCATGTTTTACGCTTCATAATGGATTCCGCGACGAAGTTAGACTAAACGGACGCCACTTGTTGTTGGAAAGACATCCGACGGTTAACCGTAGGCCCTTACGCTGCTTCTCGTGTTCGAGTGTAGGGAACGTTCATTATTCTCTTTGTTTATAAGAGCATCTTTCCTCGCAAGTATTCCGTGCAGAATGAGTCCATCGGCTGAGTCGAACGCAATATTGAAGTCCAGGAATCCTGGTATTGTCAGTCTTCTGTACGCTTGACTATGTTTTAGTACCTTCCGCATAATGAATATATGGTCTGTACAACCCCGTCTCCTCTTCGTGAGTCTTGTGTCAGCTTCTAGCCAAAATGTTTAGGCAAGCACCAAAACGTTTGGGACTTTGTCGGGACTTGTTGTACATACTGGCAGTTATATTTTCCAAATTTAGGTCTGACGAACAAGCGACCATTGATTTTCATCTGTGTTCATTAGACGTTTATTCAGCTTGAATGCTAGTGCCGTCGCAACGAGACTGGACCTTAACGTGGTGCGACGGTTTGCGTACCTCATTGACCCATTGAGCTATACCGGGTGATGCCTCCGAGCATCTTGAGAGCTACTCCTACCAGGTTGGTCAACGGTGAGAGGTCAGACAAACTCAGTCTCCTGGTCCTCCAGGTTGGGGGTTTGAAATGGGATGGCGTCCATTTCTGTTAAACTAAATCACTGCCACTCCGCTGCCTTGCGGACAGACTTTTGAGCCAAAGGCTTTGGATGAGGACCCTAATCGTCCTCATGTCTAGGTCTGGGCGCCCTGGCAGTATCCCAGCCCACACACAACCATGACATTTTCTTCAAACATAAACTTCATCCTGCATCGGCCGTCGCGCAGATTATCAAGGGTCACCTTATCTGCTGCATACAGCAGGACGGATAAGCGAAAAGATGCTACTGCTGGCGCCTCCCTTCTTTCTTTTCCACCTTTTTCTCTTACTCCCATCCCGGCCCCCATTACTAACCTTCCTTCTGTAATTCCCAGCTTAATTGACAGCAACCGAAGTGCTATTGGAGTAGAACCATCTGCAGCCACCATCTCACAGCACCTATCGGACGCCTATCCGCAAAAGTCCCTTATAAGGCCACGCTGTCCCGTTTCCATGCCGACATTCGACGTCCGCACTCTAAGACAAACAGGTCAGCAGGCTGCACTCGCGCGTACCTTGGACACACTGGGTGTTAATATGTGTTGTGTGTCCGAAACTAGGATCAATGACCCTAACGGGGTTATTGAATTGACTGCACCCGGCTTATCCTCTCGTTATTGGTTGCACGCATCCGGAGACGCCGATGCGGCACTCACGGGTCAAGCTGGTGTAGGTATCATTCTCAGCTCCAAGGCTGAGCCATCGTTGGTTGATTGGATTCCGGTGAACAGCCGTTTATGTGTAGCCCGTTTGACGACATCAGCTAAGGCGGTTTCACGGGGTTGTACAAAACGCTGTTTGTTTGTGATTTCCGTTTATGCTCCCACCGACTGGAGTGCTAATGCAGTCAAGGACACTTTCTATCACGAACTGAACGCCCTACTACGCAGTGCTACTAGTTCGGATATTATAGTATTTGGAGGGGATATGGACGCACAAGTAGGGCGTCTGAGCTCTTCGGAAGCTCAGCTGGGTGGTAATTGTGGGCTTAACTCCTAACGGACTGACAACGGTGAGCGTCTGCTGCAACTGTGTGCGGAGCACCATTTGTTTCTTACTAGGACTGCTTTTAGACACAGTGGGCGCCGAAGTGCCACTTGGCGTCCACCTGTAGCTGGCCAGCGATGGACCCAAATTGACCACATAGCCATAAGTTACAGGTGGCGCGGTTCCATTCTGGATTGCCGCTCGTACTGGGGTACCTATGTCGACTCTGATCATGCCCTTATACGCTTTCGTTTCTCCATGTGGCACACAAAGCGTCTCCCCCGATTGGCAACGGAGAAATTGTCCCAGCCCTCGGTCAGGCAAGCCTATCAAGAAGCACTGCATACCGAACTCTCGCTGTCTTGTCCTAATTACACTGAACTTCAGTGGAATAAGATCTCCGGTGCCATGCACGACGCAGGAACATCTGCTTGTGGCACTATCCATCGTCACCGCACAAGTCACTGGATATCCGAGAGGTCGGTGAACCTGTTGGAAGCTAGAAGACACCTCGCGGCTGGTTCTGACCACAATGTGACCAGACGGGCTATTAGGCGTGAACTAAAGCGGAGCCTACGTGCTGATAAGGAAGCCTGGTGGACCAGTCGGGCTCAAGAAATGGAGGAGGCAGAAGCAGTAGGCAATTACCAGAAGCTCTTCCAGCTAATCCGCCCCACTGGTCCCAGAAAACCAGGCGTCAGTGAGACGATCAGAGACAGTGCGGGCGCGCTGATACACAATAAGGAGCGCCGTATGGCTCGTTGGGCGGAACACTTTGAAGATCAGTTCAGCTGGCCTTCTGCTCCCGGACCTCTTCCTACTTAGGTGAGGCAGGACGTACCATGGACGGTTAGTTTAGAGCCTCCGTCGGAGGCCGAGGTCCGAAACGCGATCACAGCCCTTAATGTTTTCGTGCGGCTGGCCCGGATTCCCTCCCACCTGCACTATTTAAGGATGGAGGTGAGGTCCTCTGCAAAGCACTGACCTCCCTAATCGAACGTATCTGAAGTGAAGAGTGTGCCGGCTAATTGGAGCGAATCGATTATAGTGGCATTATACGAAAAGCGCAGTCGCACGGAATGTGCGAACCGCAGGGATGTTATCCTAACGCCAGTTGTGACAAAATTACTGGCCTCGATTATCGTTCGTCGCCTCACTGCAGAACGGGAATCTCGGATTGGGGAAGAGCAGGCCGGTTTTCGCCCAGGACGTGGTTGTATAGACCATATATTAACTTTGCGGCAGGTGCTAGAGCAACGGCACGCATACCGCAGACCGACAATAGCTGTGTTCCTCGATTTCAATAGTGCGTTCGATTCAGTCGATCGATCGATTCTGTTCGAAATACTTGCGCGGAAAGGTGTCCCCACGAAATATGTGAACATCATTCGTGCTCTATACTCGAACACTACAGGGCGCGTCAGGGTCTATGGTGTCCTATCGGATAGCTTTCCGACCACAAGTGGCGTTCATCAAGTTTGGCCGATTTCCCCGTTTTTGTTAAATTTCGTCGTGGATTCTATCATGGAGTGTTCCCTGACGGAATCTCACGATGTAGGCGTTGAAGTGTTGCCTGGTGAATGGTTAGTTGACCTAGATTATGCGGACGATATCGTCTTGCTTTTTTGACGATGTTGCGGCGGCACAATCAACCCTGAATAGCCTGTCCAGAGTGGTCCCATTATTTGGTATGCACTTCGCACCTCCAAAGTGCAAAGTGTTGCTGCAGGACCACCCGCCACTTGATGACCCCTTGACGCTTGCTAACGAGGAACTCAAAGTGGTTGATCTATTCACTTATCTTGGCAGCCGCATCAGCAATGATGGGCGCATAGAAACTGACGTGAGCTCACGCATTGCAAAGGCCAGAGCTGCCTTCTTGAACCTGCGTCATCTTTGGCGACAGAAGGGAGTTTCCCTCCGTCTGAAAGGCCGTGTATACAAGGCCACAGTGAGGGCCGTTCTGCTGTATGGTAGTGAAACTTGGCCCCTTCGGTCTGAAGATCTGAGGCGCCTTCAAATCTTTGATCATCGTTGTTTGCGAAGCATTGCTGGTGTCGAATGGCACCAGCGTGTCCGCAACGATGATGTGCGTAGGCGAGTACTAGGTGGTGATGATCATGCTAGCACCCTAGAACAACAGCTTGCACAGAATACGTTGCGTTGGCTTGGGCACGTGCTACGTATGCCTGCTCACCGCTTACCAAGAGAACCTTGTTCAGTCTACCAGGTGTAGGATGGCGCAAGGCTCGAGGTGGACAGAAGTTGACTTGGAAGCAGGAAATGAAGTCACTGACAAACACACTGGGTGCCGTTGGTCCGTCTCGCCTTCCGGGTTTGAGTCCACGTGACTCACCTTGTGCTTGGCTCTAGACTTTACAGGACATGGCTCGCAACCGACACCAGTGGCGTATCTGCTGCCGTCTCCTAATCGGATTGTCAGTTTAAAGTATGTTTGGTGCTGAGTTATCTGCTGGGTAATGGCTGATTATGACGCGTGGCAGTGAAAGCCGCAAGGAAGCTGTCTCGCCGATGCCGCCTTATCTTTGCACAATAGCCAGCTGTTTGTGACGGAATGTTGTTAACCCAAGGTGTAGGCGCCTTTACCCTGAATGTTTGCTTAGGGCATTAAGGTTATTAGGTAAGTCCCTCTTCTCTCCCTCTTCTTATTCTTTATTTCATTGGTCCTCATGGTTGTATGGCAGCGAAGCATCAGTTCAAATGGCTGATGTGCTGCTGTTGATTATGATGATAATGAGTGAATGCTAGTGTATTTCTACGCATTCAGAACATTTTTCTACCAGTTGGGTTTTGTTTTTTTGAGCTTGCTGTGTCGTCGCGGGCGTTCGCGTAACGCTCACGTAGATCGGCACCCACAAGTGGTGTACGAGCCCACACTTGTACTCCATATAGAGCGGCAGTTTTACACACAACCTTTCCAACGACGATTGGTCACAGTGTAATCGATCTGCGTCCACGACTAGTCCTAGACTTGTTGGCGGCATGTAATGATGCCGTGGGTGCGTTTTTGGAGATTCGTGCTCGCAAAGAATAAACGATCATCTTCCCACCATTATCATTTCGGGCCTGCGGCTACGTGAATCGAAACTAGAAGGCAACATCCCTCAAATCAATTGTCGGGAGACCAAGTATCAATGCATTGAGGGTGATTAAAGGTATCCGGAAAATGTGTTCTACGGGTGGGATGTATTATGTGTACGCAGCAGATATGGAGTTGATTGTGCTACCGTCTGCGACTTATAAAGCTACAAGATTTGTTGTGTTGTATTCTCACGTGCAGGCAGGCAGTGGTTGTAGCGGTTTCACTCGTAGATCATGAACTGTTTTATCTTAACTTTTAGCCTCGTGAGTACGAACTGGTTTTAATTCTTACCCCATTTCTAATCTTGCGAATGCCACATGTACAGCTGCTCAACTTAAAATAAATAAAAATCGTCTTTCACTACTCTTTTAGAACGCAACAAAGTATAGCAAGTTTCGTTCTTAAACCAGACGCTTTGCTCTATAAGTATAATCTCAACTTTAATATTTCTCTCATCACCACACAGTTACTCCTCATCTTTTGCACAAGGAAAAGAGTAGTTGCTGTCATCCGTACACAGAGCTCTCTTTCAGTACCCCATGCATTATTCTGTGTCCTTTCATGGCTTTGTACTGGACAACCATGGATATCAAAAACACGATTTTTATTCCTGCATGGTGTTTGGAATATGGTGTAAATATTTTATGAACCCGTTGCAAAAATCTAGTCAATTCCAAAACTGGGCACGTGTCGTTAACTCCAGCATATACATTATTTGTATTGTTATCGTTTTCATTACTATTACTATTTGGTAGCGTTGGTCCATTTGGCACCCCAATGTTCGTCAACTAACCAAACAGTTAATATAGTTGGTATCACCAGTGTTGGTTCCAGGCCCATTTTGTACGTTCTCTTTCTTATATTTTAGATGCTTATTGTTAACACATTTCGGGCTTTGGGGCCCCTGGGGGTCGTACCAATTACCGGCGCCAGTTTCTGGTGTCGCTTATTTTGTGCCATTGCTTTTGCAAACCTGATGATGCTGGCGTGGCTGAGCAAATACAGAGAGATTCAGCCGTGGTATGTTCTTCATCGTAAATCATGGGTTCGCTATTATTTCAGTTTTGCTGTTCTTGGTAACGCTTCACATACAGCCGTGAGTGCTTTCTCGATTGTCCATTATGCCGATTAGACAACCCCACCAGATTCGTGGATGAACATTACTAATCTAAAATGTACTCATAATATAAAGGAGATAGACGACTGCTTTTTATTGAACAATTCGAAAGCATTTATCCCGTTTGAGGAAATCAGGGTTCTATACGAGGTGAGTTTTCACCATACATTTTTTTCTTACTGATATTCGGTTCGGTTTATTCTTATGAAGGTCGTCCACCGGTGTTTTGAAATCGGCATCATCGGTCATTGAAAGCTTATGCGAGATTGTAGTTTTCACACCACACGTCTCGAATTTTGTTGGGTATTCGTTTCACTCCATCTTCCTGAATCTGGCATTGGCATGCGGCTTACCTAACATCATTGTTGTACCCACGTACGGTGGATCCAGTCTTAATTATAATAATAACCTATTTAGGACGAATATTAAAGAGAAAATATTCTCTACGTAGAATAGCTTGAGGGCAAATCAAAAGGACAAATGCTTGTGCGCCGCTGATTTGTCTGTTGTGCTCTTACTATCCAGATCATCAGCTATTCCTTGCATACCCATTTTCGGAAGTAGAATGTTACCACCTCCAGTTCAAACGCTCGTCTCTGCACTGCGTCATGCACCAACGCCTGTGGTTTAGCAGGTCACCTGCCGACCAGGGTTAGGAGAGCAGATTGGCTTCCTTTCAGAACGGAGCTACTGGGACTGTAATTTCATTTTCGATGACAGGGGCTAAAACATCACCGTATGTCCTGGCCATGTGTTCAAGGCAATGGTGAAGTACGTCTTAGTCCATGGTAATGAGACTTGGTCCCTTCGGACTGAAGACCTAAAGCTCCTCTCTGACCATCATTGCATCCAAGCATTGCTAGTGTTGCATAGTACCAGCATGTCGGCAGCGATGATGTGCCCTGGCGGAGATATACAGATCAGTTCTTTGGCACATCCAACAATGGCGAATAATTTGTGTTTTCAGACGCACGTGCTACCTGTGCCAGGTCACAGTCATTGATTTGTTGCCGGAAATAAAGTCACTGACTACAAATCTGCATACCATTGGCGCGCCTCGCCCTCCAAGCTGGAGTCGACTTGACCTGCCTTGGGATTGGCTCGCCAAGTTTGTGAATATGGCTGACAATCAACTCCCGTGGGGAGTTTGGTGTCGTCTCTTAGTCGGACTGACTGTTTATGATGCGTTTGGTGCTGAGTTATCGTAGGAGTAATGGATGATTATGAGGCCGGGCAGTGAAATCCGTTTCTGTTCGCACCCTAGCCAGCTGTTTGTGACCGCATGTCGTTGACAATGTGTAGGTGCTTTGGCCCTGAATGTTCGCTTAGGGTTTTCTTGTTCTATACTACACCCCTGTCCTTCCCGTCTAATTGTTCTTCACTCTGTAGGTCATAATGTTTGTACGGCAACGAAGCATCAATTCAAATGGCTGATTTACTCCAGTTGATGATGGCCATCATCAACCAACGCAGAGCAGGCACGGAGACGCCATATGACTGCAGTTTGGACAAGAATGTGGAATGATGTCGAATGGATTGATAAAGTCGACGAACAATTAGTTTTTCGATTGTGATACCGTGATTTGTGCGCCGAACAGCCTTGGATCCAGTTACCACGACTCACTTCGCAACAATAGCAATAAACAACAACGGCAAGACAGTAGGGATCAGTGAAATAGAGAAGAAGGAATTGCGTTAGACTAATCAGAATGGAGCGAAAATTAACCACAACCAGGGAATATACCAATTAAGTATACATAGAAAACAAACCGAATGCAGGAACACTACTGACTGCGTAACTGTGACATATCCGATAGGGTCTCCAACCATTAGTATGGACCAACCTGAGGCCTCATGCTCGAAGGTGGCACGCACCAGCCTGACCAAATCCATCAGTCAATTTCTTCATGCCTCTGTGCAACGTCATGGACTGGACACTGCGATTTCGCGCAAGCTGGCGCAGCCGCGACGTATAACACACTCAGAGGAAGCCGGTCAACGGGCATACAGAGGACATGACGTAGCCAACGTAGGCGCTTAAGATTTAGTAGACACTCGAGTCAGACACCAGAAGGCTTCTTGCGAAAAGCAACTGGCGGACCTCAACATTGCTTACTCGATGTTCCCACCAGATATGAGCGATACTCCGCAAGCATTGGTGGTTAAACACGGCCAAGCGTTTAGTGTCTTCACTGCGAACTGACCAGGTCTCTGATCCAAACAGTAAGGCCGGGCTTACTGCAGCTTTATACACCTTAACTTTCACTGACAGGTGATATCCCGCCGTGATGTGACTGCCAGAGATAACACAGCTACCAAGGTAAGTGAACCGATCCATTACTTTCAGTGGTTGTTCGGAAATAGCTGAAATCGGAGATGTGCCGATCCAGTCCTATAACAGCACTGCACTTTAAAGGTGCAAAACACATGCCGAAGTGTGAAGTGCTACGGTTCCCTCTATAAATTAGTGTTTGTATAGCAAATGCGTGCAAACCACGGAGAATTATGTCGTCCGCATAATACAGCTGTATTAGTCGATCACCTGGCAGAAAATCCGTTCCGGAATAGATTGAATATACAGGCTGGTTCATGATCATGTCGAGCATAAAACTGAAAAGGGAAGGAGATATAGGACAACGCTGACGAACCGCATTTGTCGTGGGGAATTCGCGAGACGGTCTGCCGTAGATCTTTACACGGCCTCCGGAGTCACGGTAGAGATGGCATAAAAGAATGCATTCTTTTCCTCACATCCTTTATGGATCGGCAGTGGCACAAACTAACGTGGTCAACAGAGTCGAGGACAATTTTCCTGTCGAAAATCACCATAGTCGGTCATCTGAAGGTGTATCTCTGCCCTGAAAATTGGCGAAAAGTTAATATATGGATGCTGCAACCATGAGCAGGGCTTTCAGTGATTCGATTCTCACGAGGACCAGTAAGTGGTCGGAAAATGATACACTTTAGATGTTTGGGGGCAAAAGAAATATGGCTAGTGTCTCGGTGATTTTCGCACAAAGAGCGCTGGCCCTTCTTTAAGATGGACACGACATTTAATATTCGGCAATCTGAAGGCACTTCTTCAGTTTTTTAAATCGTGTTAAAAAGGGTAGCGAGTCCAATCAACAGAGTCACCTCCATCTTTTCACTGAGATAGATGAAGGTCGACGGGTCCAGGAACCTTGTTTCGTTTCAACAAAACGAACGCATGTCGAGTCTCTTCCGAAGTGGGATGTGTGATATCAATTTCCCACGCAGGCTCAGGTAATTCGGCAAGGTGCAGTGTCGCAGCATGCCTGCTATACTGCTCTTCAAAATGTTTCACCCATCGGGCTATTAGACGATGCTGAGAATGGATCAACTATCTGTTGATCTCAGCTATCTTCCCGCTAACTGATTGATGGCTTTCTCGGACCCGTGTTCGGATGAGCTAAGTTAGCACTCGGCTGCTCCCAATAGCACTTGCTTTGTCCACCTCACGGGCCTTTGCCATCCACAAAGACCCAGTGTCAGATGTCGTTTCAGGGAGTTACGGACACGCTGAAACTCAATGCCCATCGGAACCCGTTTCCGTGCTTCGATCAAACCGATTCACGCCTCAGAGATCCATCTACAGTTACGACTTCTCAAGTCGGGTAAACAGCAGGCGTCGAAATCATTCTTCATGGCACATTTGAAACGATCCCAGTCAGCGTTCGGCTCACCAACCTCGTTCCACACTGTTTTTTTGGTGTGCCAGTTCGTCATAATATTGTTTAATTGTAAACTACAGGTTCAAGGTACAGGTGGTATTAGAAGATACGCGCTTGTTTGAAGTAGGAGGGGCGAGTTCTAAGCGTGTGCGTACTAGGGCGTGCTCGGAATCCAGGCACATGCTCCAAATTGGCTGACAGTCTTGGGTTGATATGCGCCATCTGTAGCAATACTGCCAGTTTAGGTCCAGGTCATCGGGGAATTCGGTGGGCACTAGGTGAAGCGGTGTGATTGTTTGTGCTAGAGAACAATGCTGCTATTATAAAGATATTGTGATCGGCGCACAATCGCAGGAATCGATCACCAATGTCTGTTCAGCGTGCATCAACCCCGGATGTGCCCTCTAAATGTTGTTCAGAATCTGGACAATGACCCACTTGGGCATTCATGTCACCAGAAACAAACATGATGTTAGTATTCTTCGGCATGCGAAGAGATGAAAGATAGGGATAGAAATCGTCTTGGTTACCATTCGTACTGCCTTCAGCAGCAGCGTATGCGGATGCGATGGAAAGGCACCTTGTATTCATACGGTGCTTATTAACCCCAGTAGAAGTTCGAAGTTGAAGCGCACTCCTGTGGTTGTTTTCCGATTTCAACTCAAGTGGACTATCTCTTATTTGTGTGCTGTGGTCGATGGCAACACCTTTAATACCTTTAGCTATTGACTCCATAGCATCTTGTCCGCAATGTATGTTGTCACCTTCGTTAATTTCGAATCTGTTGAGTCAAGCTATTCTTTTAACGCTCTTGTCTTGTATGGTTGTTTCGAAGAAACAGCTCACTTCATTGTCAAGATGGTGAACAGGTAGTGTTTGCGCTGCAGGCTGTGGTATCTGCCTTTGAGTACGGACGTTGTTAGAACTTATGTGGAAGGAGACAGGTGTTATGTTGAACGTGTATCGGGTATCGGTGGCCGCCATATCGAAGTCAGCGGCGGTTTCTTGCTCAAGATTCAGAGAAGATACTGGAGAGGGGACATAAACGCAAGAAGAGGAAGGGGAAGTATTGTCGACGTAGTCTAGTTGGCAGGTGTGACTTTCCGACTCCCCATTCTTAGAGCCTGGTTTTATTTGAGGTTTCGTGCCTCTGGAAATTGACTCATCAGTTTAACCTACATGGCAATGTTACATGTAGGTTCGCTTATATGGCTGTTCGAAGCTTTTATTTCAGTAGCCCGAACCACAAGGATACTCGGAACGAGACTTGTCCCAAACCCGGTTGAACGTTTTATTTACTACTTTGACCCATTGAACTGTGGTGAGTTGTGCCCCTGGACCCCTTTGTTGCTACTCATATTACTTTGGTCTGTGGTTGGATTTCAGACAAACAGTCTCCAAGTCCTCTAAAATGGTTTGTACTGGGATGGCGTGCATTATTGTATAACTGCATCATTTCCACCTCTTTGCTGACTTTTGGACAGGTTTTTATGCCATAGGCTTTGGTCGAGGACCCTTCTCGTCCTCCTTACTATGTCTGGGCGCCCTGATTGTATTTTGGCTCACGTACTACCGTGATTATTTCTTCATATTTAAACCACATTCTGCATTGGCCTTCGCACAGCTTATCAAGGCTCCCTTTATCGGCGCCATACAGCAGAGCGTATAAGGTAAAACCTATCACTGTTGTCTCCTTCCTTCTTCCTTTTGTATCTGTTTCTCTTACTCCTATTAAACTTCCTTCTATGATTCCATGCCTATTTGACAGCGTCCGCAGTACCACTAGTCACACCATCTATAGCCATCTTCCCACAGCATCCACCGGACGCCCATCGGCAACAGTCCCTTATAAGACCACGCTGCTTCTTTCCCCTGGTGGCGTTCAACGTTCGCACGATGAGACAAATTGGCCAACATGTACTAATCGCATGCACGTTGGACAGATTGGGTATTGACGGGGTTGTTGAATTAACTACGCTCGGATTGTTCTCTCCCTATTGGTTGCATGCATCCGGAGACGCTGATGCTGCACTCGCCGGTCATGCTGGGGTAGGTATGGTTCCCAGCTCCAAAGCTGAGTCATTGTTGATTGATTGTAAACCCGTGAGGAGCCGTTTGTATGCAACACGTTTGATGACATCAACTAAGGTTGACTCACGAAGTAGTACAAGAAGCTCCTTTTTGTGGTTTCCGCTTGTGCTGCGACCGACTTCAGTTCTGACGCTGCCAAGGACACATTCTATAACGAACCGAACACGCTACTACACAGTACTACCAGTTCAGATATCATCGTGGTTGCAGGAGATATAAATGCACAAGTAGGTTGACTTGACTCGATAGAAGCTCAGCTAGGTAGTGAGTATGGACTTAACTCCGAACGGACTGACGACGGTGAGTAGCTGTTACAACGGCCCGGACTGCTTTTAGACACAGTTTGCGCCATAGTGCCACTTGGTCAGCGATGGGGACAAATAGATCACATTGCCATAACTTACAGATGGTCTGGTTCCTTCATGCAAGGCCGATCTTTCTGGAGTACTTGCGTCGACTCTGATTCTGCCTTAGTAGGCTGTTGTTTTTCAATGAACTTTACCAGAAGGTTTACTGATTACTGTTTAGAAGCAGCGAGTAGAGCTTGCTCTGTGTAGCTGCATCAATCGTTGCACATGGACATGTACCCGTTATGTTGTGTTCCGCTCTATATATTTTGCGTCAGCAAAGTGTTTGTCAATGAACTTCTTAAATTCCGTTACTGAGTTTGCCTCTACTTCGTGCTGCAGCAGGCCGTTCCATACATTTACCACTCTGCGTTCGAAACAGTGTTGGTGAGCGACCCGCTTTAAATCCGGTACGATAATTTTATACCGGTGTCCTCTTTGCTACTTGGTTTGCGCAGATGAAGCAGTGGTCTCAACATAGGGTAATCACCCAGATATTATATCCGGTGCGTCATGATGAGGTCAACCCTCATTCGACGATAAGTTAGGGTGTGCAGCCCTAGTTTCTTACACCGGTCTTCGTACGGCACACCTCGTAAGCTGGAAATCAGCCTGGTGGCTACATGCTGCACTCGCTCAAGCTTTTCTACCCCACCCCTGGTGATAGGACAATACGCGTGAGAGCCATACTCTATCATTAGTCGTATTATTGAGATGAAGAGGCGAATGGCAATCTCTTCGGACCAAGTATTGTAGCTGCGCCTGAGCGCCCAAAACATGAATGCTGTTTTGGTAAATCGTATTCGTGTTCTCCATGGACTTAAGGTCCTAGCGTGAGAGTACACCGAGGTCGCGCACGAAAGGCGCGGGGTGCGACGGTTGTCCAGCCACAGTGTAGGTTCGGCTGTGCTCAAACTTACCCCGCCTCATGAATTGCGACTTTACCTGTTGATTGGGAGCTTGACCTCTGCAGACCACGTGATGAGGCGGTCGAGGTCCTGCTGAAGCAAATCACAATCATTGGGTGTACGGATCACTCTTCGCACCTTCAAGTCATCTGGGAAGAACGCACAAGGTGATTGGAGTAGCTTAGGCACATCGTTTACATGGAGGAGAAACAAAATCGGCCCCAGTACAGTGCCTTGGGGCACGCCGCTGCTCGATGGATACCAGTCAGTTAGATGGTTGTCCACCTGGATCCTCCACTTTCGATCGACAAGGAAATTCCTGATCCATTGGTGCAGCGAACCGCCAACACTGCACATCACCAGCCTGTCGAGGAGCACTGCATGATTTACTTTGTCAAAAGCCTTCCTGAAGTCAATGTAAATGACATCGACTGATTTGCCTTAGTTCAGCGCTTGTAACCATTCGTGCCTCGTCAACAGTATTTTGGTGATGCACGAGCGACCTTTCACGAAACCATGCTGTGCGGGCGTCCAGAGGCTTTTCAACTCGAGAAGCTGCAGAAGGCTCTTCTTCACGATCTTCTCGAGCGTCTTTGCCAAAACTGCGATCAGGCAGATCGATCGGTGGTTATCCACTTTGCTTGGGTTACCACCTTTCGGTATTGCTTTTACGACTGAGCATTTCCAGTCGCCCGGTAATAGTCCAGTGGATAGTGACCTGTTAAACAGCTCAGTTACAGAAGGCCCGATGATGGCCGATATGGACTTGAGAATCAGTGGGTGGATTCCATCTGACACAGCAGGCTTCGTCCGGTCAAGATTTGCTAGAAGCTTGCGTACATCCTCAATACTGCAGTCTAGGCTATCAAGTTCAGCGGGAGCGGTATTCGTCGAACTCGTTACAGACACCTGGTCACTTGCAAATACGGAGGCTAAGTGCGCCGCCAATGCGGACGCACGATCTGTACTCGAGGTTAAGGGCTTTCATCGGAGCCTTCTAACACTGGGACATTGGCTGCAGGCCTCAGGCGCCGCTTCATCTATGCGAAGAATCTCTTGGGAGCAGTTTTTGCGGCGGTTGCAAACTGCTCTGCGAAGCTTCTGAGTTTTTTGTTTTCGCGTTGTAGCGATTTCGCAACTGAGAAATTACGTCAATCCTCGATTAGGCAAGCCTAACAGGAAGCACTGCGTACGGAACGTTTGCTCTCTTTTCCTGACGACACTGAGCTTCAGTGGCAATCGGATCTCATCTGCCAGGCACGGCGCTGAAGCCTCTACTTGTGGTACTATCAATCGTCACCACACCATCGTTGGATGTCCGAAAGGTGGGTGAACCTTTCGGAATTCAGAAAAAATAACTCGGCTTGCTCTGAGCACCATGTGACCAGACGGACTATTAGGCGCGAACTGAAGCGGTGCCTGCGTCCTGACACCAAGCTTGCTCTACCATTTGGGCTCTAGAAGTGGAGGAAGCGCGGGAAGTAGTCAATTATCACAGGCTTTTTCAACTGTTCCGCACCAACGGTCCCACGATTTTCGGTGTCAGTGAGACAGTCAGAGACAGCGCAGAGACTTGATTCACTATAAGGAGCGCCGTATGGCTTGTTGGGCGAAACGCTTTCGATAGCATTTAGGTGGTCCTCCTGCTTCAGGACCTCTTCCTACTCAGATGTTACGTGCTGAGCCATGGACGGTTAGTTTAGAAGCTCCATCGGGGGCTGCGATCCGAAACGCGATCGCACCCCTTAATCATATTCATGCTGATGGTCCAGATTCGCTGGCACCCACACTAATTAAAGATGATGACGAAAACCCATTGAAGCACTGAGCAACGTGCTCACTCTGGTTTGGAAAGTAGAGGCCATTCCTGCTAACTGGAATGAATCAATTATAGTGACGAAATACAAGATAGACAGTCGCACTGACTGTGCTAAACACAGTGGTATTAGCCTATCGCCGATGATGACCAAACTGCTAACCTCTATTCTCGTTCCTCATCTCGCAGCGCAGCGAGAATCTCGGATTAGGGGTGAGCAGGTGGGCGTCCGCCCTAAACGGGTCTGGGTGTACCATATATTCATACTGCGACTGGTGCTATAGTAGCACCACACGTACCGCAGGTCGACAATAGCTGTGTTCCTGGACTTCAGGAGTACGTTCGATTCAACCGATAGATGCATTCTATTTAAAGTGCTTGCTGGAAAATGTTCCCACGAAATATGTGAACATTTTACTTGCTCCATACTCGAACACTATGGGTTGTGTCATAGTCTACAGTGACCTGTCAGATCTGTTTCAGACAACAAGTGCCGTTTGTCACGGTTGTGCGATTTCCCCATTTTGTTCGATTTCGTCTTGGACTCCATCATGGAATGTTCCCTTACGGCGCCACACCATGCAGGCGTTGAAGTGCTGCCTGGTGATAGGCTAGTTGATCTTGATTATGCAGACGATATTTTCCAGCTTTATAACAATGTGGCGGTGCAATCAACATTGAATAAGTTCCATAGTTATCCCATCATTTGGTTTGCGCTTTAGACCTTCAAGGTGCAGAATGTTGTCACAAGATCACCAGCCACTTGACGACCCATTAACCCTTGATGGTGAGGAACTTAAGGTAGTTGATGAATACACCTTAGCAGTTGCATCAGCAACGATGGGCGCATAGCACGTGAAGTCAGCTCACATATTACAAAAAAATAGAATGCTTTTCTTGAATCTGCAACGTCTTTGGTTTCCCTCCGTTGATAAGGCCATGTTGCGAAGGCCACAGTGAGGGTTGTCCCACTTTATGAGAGTGATACTTGGCCTGTTCGATCTGGGGCGCCTCAACATTAATCATCGTTTTCTGCAAAGCATTGATGGTGTACGGTGGCACCAGCGTGTCCGCATCGATGATGTGCCTAGGCTAGTACTAGGCAATGCTAACCAAGCGAATTCCTTAGAATAACAGCTAGCACTGATTAAGTTGGCTTGGCTTGGACACGTGCTAGGTATATCCGATCGCCACTTACTGAGGAGGGTGTTATTTCGTCTCCCACTTGGGGTGACGCAAGGCTCCTGATGGACAAAAGTTGACATGGCAGCGGGAAATGAAGGCACTGACGACCCAATTCGTTTTCGTCACTTCGTCTCGCCTTCCAGGCTGGAGTCCACGTGACTTGCCTCATGCTTGCCTGGAGACTTTACAGGACATCTCTCGTAGCCGACACCAGCGGCGCGTGTGCTGTCGTCTAGTCGGACCACCTGTTTAGACTGTGTTTGGTTATGCGTTATCTGCGGGGTAGTGCCTGATTTTCACGCCTTCAATACACTTTGGCGTAGGTGAGAAACACACCACAGGTAATGTACCGCAGGACAAAAGATACTGAAGATTTACGCTACAAAGTATTCAATAGGCAAGTAACATAATGTTAAATAGTATATTATGCATTTCTTATGACATCAGAATTGAAGTGGTGGACAAAGAAGCTCTCAACACCATAGCCATTGGGGTAAGCTCTTCACCATATCAACAGGTGTGTCCAACCAACCGTGTTCATCGTCCTTATGACCCCAGCCAGGCAGTCGGGATTCACTAATCCACGCCTACTTCGAAGTGATGGTTTTTATTTCTCTTGACCACGTCATCGTTTGGCCTCTTCTCTTCGTCTTCCAACCGCACCCTCGGCGCGCAAACAATGCACGTCGCGGGAGTCGATGTGCTGTCATGCGCAACACGTGGCTCAGCCATCGGAGCCTGGTGCGTGATGCAATGGTGCTGAGCGGTTCACTCGCTCTTCCTTCACCAAATACGCGATGCCAAATACTTTGCTCACGCACTCCTCCCACCAGACATGAGCTAAACTGCGAAGACAGCGATGATCAAACGTGCCTAACCTCTTTATGTCTATCGACCTGATGGACCGTTTCACAACCCTATACGAGGGTCGAACGGAGGGTTGCATTATAAACTATGCATTTCACGGCCAGGGTGATGTCGCGTCGGCGCCATAGGTGGCAGAAGTTAGCAAAAGTCCCTCGAACTTCTGCTATACATTTCGTAACTTCATCTTCTATCCCACGGACGCTAATACAACTGCCCAGGTATTTGAATTCCTGAACGACTTCTAGCTGATCACCACCAGAGGTCAGCATAGGCGTGGGTCGTTGCTGATCTTGGAGAAGAACTTTGCATTTCGATGGAGCAAAGCTTAACCGAAAACGATTGACAACCCTTGCCAATCGGTCAACTGCTTCTTGGCACGTTTGGGAGCTGTCATAGATTGGGGCAATGTCATCCGCATACTCCAAATCAAGAGGTTGGTCACCAGAAAGTACCTCCACACCGTGTAGGTCGTGTCCCGTGAGCGCTGTTTCCATATCTTCGTCAATGGCGAAATTGAAGAGGAAAGTTTACAGCGCATAACCTTGTTTCACACCGCTGCACATATTGATGGGTGGCGACAGTTTGCCATAAGCCCTCATTCCGCACGAACTATGCGCGTACAGAGCTTTGATACTGTTTTCGTATTCATCGGTCACACCTTTCGTAAGCAGACATTCACCAAGGGCACATCGCTGCACCGAATCGAAGGCACCTTTTATTTCTAGGAACACGACAACGGTAGGTCGCCAGTAAACATGGTGGTGCTCCAACAACTGACGTAATGTGAAGATGTGGTCGATGTAGTCCCCAACTCGAAGAAACCCAGCTTGATCCTCATTAATTTGGCTTCCACGAGTGCCAGTTAGTCTGTAGAGAACGACAGATGCAAGCCATTTAGAGGTAATGAAGATCCGATTGATCCCTCTATGATCGCTGCGTTCAGAACGGGGGCCTCTTGAAAATTGGGACTATGACGGAGCGGATCCAGTCTATCGGGACAGTTTCTTTCTCCTAATTTTTCACTACTAATTCGTGAATACCGTAAGGAGGCTGGCTCGCTGATGCCGCTTTTTCCTTGCACGATAGCCAGCTGTTTACGGACATGTGTTGTTTACACAAGGTGTACGCGCCTTGATCCTGAGTGTTTGCTTGGGGCATTCCGGTAAGTCTCCCTTTCTTCCCTCTTAATATACTTCGTTCCGTAGGTCGTTGTATGTCAGCGAAATGAATCGGGCCATGAGCGGGGTTTGAAAGCCGCCTTATCATTGCACTCTAACCAGCTGTTTGTGACCCTCTGCTGTTGACAAGGTGTAATCGCCGTGGCCATGAACCTTTGCTTGTGGGTTTTTGCTTCTATACTAGATCCTCTTTCTTCTCTTGTCACTTTTCTTTATTCCGTAGGTTACGGTTGTTTTATTGCAGCGAAGCTTTATTCTTAATAGCTGATGTACTGGTGTCGGGGATGCTGATGATTTCTGAATACTGAAGATAGAGAACTTGAGAACATACATCTTTCTTGCTCCATGGTTAGGTCTCCGACAAGTACGCGAAATCACGTAATTCATTACCGCGCTTTGTCAGCATAGTTCGGTTGTGCGGCGTCCTATTCAAGGGTAGCGCGCCTTTGAAATCTATACTCCGTGGATGCCATGGCGAGGCCGCAAGTATCTTAGCTTAGAGAAGGCGAAACGAGCTCTTGGGATACGCATCGGAATTCCTACTCCAACAGATCCATCAGCAGTGATGCAGCTTTCCAAGTAGACAGAACTCTCCTTAATCAGTGTCTCCTCATGACGCACCGGATATTAGATCTCGGTGAATATGCCATGTTGCTGCATTTGCGCACACCAAGCAGCACACGATGACACGGGTACAAGCTTATAATACCGGATTTGAAACAGGTCGCCCACCAACTCTGTTCCGAACAGGGACTGGTGCATGTATGGAACAAACTGCCGCAGCACGCAGTTGAGGCAAAGTCGGTGTCGGACTTTAAGAAATTCCTGGACAAACATTTTCCCGATATACAATATATCGAGCGCTCTCCAACATAACGGGTCTTTGTACCTGAGTGATATTCGATGTAGCCACAGAGATATCTCTTCTTACTTCTTCTAAGCAGTGATCAGTTACCACAAAGAATGAGTGCTGGTACAGGCATCTGAAAGAGCTTTGCACCTGGATGGAGAAAATGCCACCCCATACTTTGGCGTTTCAATCGCCTGGCGCTTGAATGCGAGTTAGACGGCCTATGGACTGTCACCCAGCAAACTATATCATTAACGTAGTCCAAGTGAATTACTCAGTGTTGTATCCAGAAAAAGCAGCAGGCCAAAGCAGCAACGAAACGGATACATAAAAATGTGTCTGCACATGTGCACGTTACAATCAAATACGTAGACGTTAGAATTGCAATCAATCAGATGCAAGAGCATACGGCTTGGCCTATAAATGTTAAGTACGAACCGTGTGTGTTATAAACGAATCGATAATACGAACAAAGCGGAGTGTTGGAACACGGCACTCAGCTACCTGGGGGGGGGGAGCTCACTGCCAGCGATCAACGGATCTTCCAGAACATTTTTGGGGACATCATCAATGACAAAGTTGAAAAGAAATGGTGGTTAAGGCATCGTTATCGAACTCCGATGGCGACAACAAAGGAAGGCGAAAACTTGCCATAAGCCATAACTCTACCCGTGGTCAGACCGTAGATAGCACGCAGTACGGAAACGAATTCTCTGGGACATCATTCCTCAGCAGACGGTACCATAATACAATCCTGTCAACATAATCAAAAGTAGCGCGCATATTCAGTAGCACAACAATCGTTGACTTTTGGTACACATGGCAGAGCTGGAGCATCTGTCAGAGTGTGCATATTTGATCGTTGCTGCCGCAGCCAGGGTGGAACCCAGCCTGTTTTTCCCGCTATAGTGATTCGCGAGTTAATGACAGCCTTCGAAGTATGAACACCAGGACTTTTCAAACAACAGAAACCAAGATGATACTCCTGTAGTCCGTGCACATTGTGCACAGACCTTTTTTGAAAATGAGGACGACTACCAACTCATTCCAGGATGATGGAACCTTCTGTTTCAATCAGACTACTGAGAACAAAGAAACGAGCTCTAACAACTGAATAGCCATCAGGGCCGGGTGATTTCTAGCGCTACAAAAGGTGGAGTTCATGCTAGATTTCCTAATGAGATTGGAGATCTGTAGTGACAGACCACTCTGCGCCAGTGAGCGCTCCGTGGAAAGTAGCTAGAACTGGCGACCAGCCAAACTGCGAGTCGACATGTTTAGCTCATCGTTCCAAACGTCGTTGAATATTAGTGCTAATGGAACCATCCTCTTCGAAGGTTTCCGATCTGGTCTAAGCGAAACAATATGCGATGACTCGGATTAGATTTGAAAGTTTTCTGGTATTACCAGAAAGGCTAGCGAGTTCCAACTCTCTAGCACATCCTCACCAACACATTTCACATTCCTTTTGTAAACTCCTGCGCAATTATTGATCTAGTAATTGACGTTCTTCACTACAACTGACGTCCGCAGGAACCGAGCGGTGTCTGTCAAGCAGTGATCCAGCTTTTCGGGAGGTGATGAGCAACTCCGCAACTATCAATCCTAGCAGAAACTAAAGATTTTTGTTGCGCATCCACTGTGAATCCAGATCATCGTCAGAAGCTGGGGTAAGCGGTGTTAACAGGGAGGCCTGGCACTCGGCTGACGTCGTAGGCTCTTGTAGGTTTTCTACGCTCGGTCGGTAGTGCATACGCCTAGGCGATCCTCTGAAACGCATGCATAACAGCGCGAACCAGTGCATGATCTGAGTCCAGACGAGTTGACCAGTACGATCGGCAGTCTGTTACACTTCCACGCCATCCGTAGCTTATTGTTATGCAGTCAAAATAAGACCACTTGCGTTTGAGAAGGCGGGTACCAGGTAGCAGCCTTTCTTTTCGAGTGTCCAGAACTGGCACTCGAAAGGAATAAATGACTATATGAACAAAGGGTCAATAGTCTGTCTCCATTGTCTGATCGACCGCTACGAGACCAAAACTACCCCCAAGATGGTGCTCGCTTGGGGGCATGCCGGGCAAATCTCCGGCAAGAATGATAATTTCAGATTTTTTAGCGGAACGCAAAAGGTCATGTAGTTATTGGTGACAGAAATTCTTGACTGCATCCGGGCTGCAGTTTGCAGGAGCGTAGGCAGAGACGACAAATAAAGCTCGTGTAACATCTCGACGTTTACTTAATTTACGGGAACCTGTTGGTCTGACTGCACATAGCCGACTGTTGACTGGGATCCATTCAGGCAGTGCGGACTCAGCCTTGTCAATCAGAGCAACCCCAACATCAGCCTGGTCAGAAGCGGGCAGCCACTGGGTCCCCAGAAAGGCTCAAGTGGTATTTGACTTCAGGGTATGCCGAAGAGGTTATCCTGATGACGGTAGTGGAGTTATGCAATCTAGTTTCTGAGAGGCAACATATGTCTAGAGAGCGTCTCATGAGTACAGATCGGGCATGCTTGCATGCATCAGAGTGCAATGACTGAACGCTCCGAGGTCGAATGGTGGACCGGATCGAAGGAAAGCTGGGGCTTCGGTGTAGTGTGAGAAGTCTGTGATCGCCAGGCATCGAACACCAGAAATTCGACTCTGACTTTCGTCGGGTGCGATTCGTGAGCTGCTGTTGGCAATGACCAAAGAGGATATAAGTGTAGTTGAAAATGGGGCGTGGGACGATCTGTGAGTGGTGGTTGAGCAGTGAGAACAATAGGGTAGGTAGACATAGAGTGAAAACAGTAGTATGATCCATTCATGATTCGTCAGTTTGCGTGCTACTAGCCGGTTACCCAGGCCGAAATGGTTGTCTTAGGGGCTTTACCCCATAGCAGCAGGGCGATGTGAGGGTGTCGCAACCCGTTGGGAGCCGGTAACCAAACAAATAGTAGATACGCCTTTTGGTCCTACAAAGTACCAGGGGCCCGACACACTCTGAGGTTACAATGCCACTCAGGGAGAAGCAAGGAGCAATGAGTTTATTTAATGGCGAGTCACATCCGCCGTCACAGTGTTGTCAAACAGACATAGGGAGAAAGCTTGCCAAGGAGAACCCACCACGTGCTGGAATACCGCCGCTGAACCATTCGCTGGAGCGGAATAATTTCGGTTCACCCAGCTGGCACCACGAGTTGTTCGGCCAGCTTCTTTCTCACAAGGTAAACTCAGTCACGTCCCTTTGTACAATGGGAATGCGTGCTGACCTGAATCAGCAGTTCGCACTGATGTTTTCCATGTCAAGTACGTGCCGACTAAATGTGCGTATGCCGTCTCTAGCAGTTCTGACGTGAATCATACAAATCAGAGTTTAACACAAGCGAATAATGACAAATCTATAAGAAAATTTGCAATTTGGTAGTCTGGTCAACAAGCAAAAGGTTTTTCACGAAGTCTAATGTTTTCGTTTATTTTCATCCATTCCTTCCTGTTTCTTACATCGTCCGTCAATTCATTTCTATAGACCAAAGCTTGCTTCTTTCTGCTTCTAGAATCGATCCGCTATTTCCACTAACGATGCGTGCAATTCACACTGACCTGAATTGATCCCTAGCTATTTACCCGGTTTATGGGGAGGGCGAGTGCAGGGCTATTATTTGTCTCTTCGTCCGCTGGTTGCTGTTGTTTAGGGATCCCGTCCATTGCGGTACTCAGAATTAGTCCCTCTCCTTAGCAACCCTGGGAAACTTGGCCGCATGCGGCTTGAAACTGGTTGACTCACCAAAGAGATCCTTTTGCCTTAAAGTCCGCCCGTGAGTGTGACCTACCTTGAAATCCCCCAGTAAGCGCACTACTTGCGAGTCAACAAGCGAGTTTTCGCCTATTTAGTTGCTTGAATTCGGGAACTTTAAATTGGGTCATTCTCCCATGAACGATGTGTTTGGTCTCATAATTAGTGTCTCCCGGCTGCTCCATACAAGTTTTACCAAAGGCCCTTGGTCTTCTTATTCGGCAAGTGGTTGGACCGGTTATCCGCACTGTCAGTGGAAACACAACAGACGCAAACTTAATCAAGATGTCAACCTCAGCAGAAGCCTTGAAAGCTATTTTGCTACAACAGCAGCAACAATTCGAAGTTGTGCAGCTGCGAGTGATCTAGACCTTCACTCTAATACTATCGCTTCACTATGCACCCTTATTCAGTTGATGCAATAATCAACTGTGTCAGTGAGCCCGTTTTTGACTTCTATTCAAGGCTGATTTTCTGCGCTTGGTTCAGACGCTGTGAAGATATTTCCAAGTCGGAGCTAGCAAATCTTGATGGTGCATCAAAAGTACGTTGCGTAAACTCAGAATTGTGGAACACGACAGCTACATTAATTACATGTTACCCAATTGCGCTCAAGCTTTGAGTGTTGGTGGACCAGTTTCCCGACACGGAGATGTTCGACGATCAGGCATTATTTCGCAGCAATCGGTACAATTTCCTGAAGCTGTGTGAGATGGACCTTGACAGCCTCATTGCCCATGCAGCAACAGTGAAGCGTGAGTGTCAGAAATGCAAGTTGAAATTACTTACTGAATATCAATTTGAGTGTCTCATGTTGGTGTGCCGTTTGCAATCTCACAAAGGTGCTAAGAGCTGAGCCAGATTACTCTGGCTGTTGGAGCGAAACCCAGACATCACACTGCAAACCATCATTGCAGGGTCCCATAGAATCACCAAATTAAAACACGACCCGGCTATGTTTGGAGATGCAAAGAGGCAATACAGTGATGTTGCAGTGCATCAGGTTTCCAGGAGCAAGTTTCTAACCACTGATCGCAAAATCTCTGACGATAAGTCACTATCAGCCTGTTGGCAATGTGTTAGAATGGTGTCCATTCAACTAGCATCTCTGCCATAAATGCCGTAGACCTGGGCATAAAGAAACCAATTCCAGATCCAAGTAACTTTTTAGACCGGTTTATGATTTTCGGAATTTGAATTGCAGTCATTTTGCGAACAGAGTGGACTGACGATGTCGGAGGTTGTAGAAAGTACATCGCCATCAGTGGCGCGCTTTCAGGCCGATGCGGTCTCAGACATTTCACTCGGGTCGTCAGATGTTAAACCTACCATTCAGCAGGCGAGAATTGCATCAGGCGTCAAGTCGAAATTGCTTTGTCATATTGACTGTAACTGTTATTATGTCGAGTTTACCGCATGGGGAGCGATTTTCATCACGAACCACCAAAATTTGTATCTTCTTGGCCTAGACTGGATCTTCCGATCACCCGAATACATAGGCCAATCACTTCCAATACAATAGCCGTCGAACGTCTGCGAGAGAAATATACAAGTCTTTTGGGAAGGCCTCTTCAAGTGTACAAGCTTCACTGTCCAATAAGGCGGGTTTTGTTCTAGTGTTTCGTACGAGACGCCCTGTACCTTGCGCCAATGGCTGATCAGGAGCTGGATCGCTTGGAAATAGAGCAGAGGTTATCCATCTGGTGAGCTACTCATCTTTGGCTGCACCTATTGTTGTGATTAAAGAGCCAAACGGTTAGCTTCGAATATGCACTAATTTCTCGACGGGTCTGAATGCTACTTAGAGCACCCTCCAATACCTTTTACTGCTTCCGGATACTTTGTTTGCGATATTCAATGGGAGTAAATGTTTCGCAAAGCTGGATCTTACCGCCGCAGATCGAGGTACATGAAAATTCACAAGAATGACTCACCATCAATACACACCGGGGTCTGTATCAGTACCACCACCTTCCGTTCGGAGTCAAATCTGCACTAGCCATATTCAGCAGAGAATGGACACAATGCTGACAGATATCAACGGATAAGCTGCATACCTGAGGCAGTGCTCATGACTTATTCGAAAAGCTGAATCAAGTTCATTGCCGTGTTGAAGAATTCGGATTCTGACTCCGTCCTGAAAGATGGACCTTCTTTATGCATTCAGTTATGTTTCTCGGTTTTATACTTGACAGGAACTCCAGGCGCTCAGACCAAGCGGACATCTGGGTAATCAGGAAGATGCAGCCACCACAAGGTGTTGCAACACTACGGTTCTTCCTGGGACTTATAAAGTATTACGTTCCGATCCCACCGCACATGCATTGCTTGCGTGATCCATTCAGTGATCTACTGATCAACGATCAACGCCGGAACTCATCCGAAAAATGCTAGCGATTATTTGAAAAGGCAAAACCCGCTCTTTTCCGATCTTCTGTTGACACATTTTGACCGTCTTTGAGATTTTGGTGGCCACAGACGCATCGAACTATGGTATTGGGGCAGTCATAGTCCACAATTTTTCGGATTGCTCAGAAAATGCAATCGCATATGCGGGCAAATCACTATCTCCCGCAAGACGAAATTCCGGCCGAATACAGAAAGTAGTCTTAGCGATATTCTCGCTGTAGAGAAATTCCACGGTGTTTAAGTGTACATTTCTTACCATAGGCCTCTGTTAGCAAATTTTGTTCAAAGTCGGAAAGCCCTGTCTATACAGCAAACAGGTTGCAGCGGTGGGCTACAACATTACTGGGTTGCGACTTTACAGTGAAGCACAATTTCCACAATGGACATTAGGCAAGGTGATGCACTTTCCCAGCTATTGGCGAATCAGTAGCGCCAGCACGAAGAAGCCATCATTGCAGCGATTTATCTGGAGTCGGAAGTGAAGCTGCTGTTGTTTGAAACGCTGAGAGGACTTCCGGTAACTTCTGCGGTGGCACATAATGCGTCGATGCGGGATGCCGTTTTACAACATGCGGTCAAATTTCACACTATACAGTGGCCGTAGAACAACATAGCTGGAGGTTTGCAAAGTTAGTCCCGAAGGAAAGACAAACCGTCAGGGGTCAATGGATGTTTCTTTTAGCTGGAGGAGTTGTTATTCCCAGGTAACTTCACCAAAGTATCCTGAAGCAGTTTCGTCGTTGGCGCCCTAGCATTAATATATTGAAAATGATTACGCGAAGTTAGGTTCACTGGCCAAATATTGTCACGATGCTGGAGCATCTGTAAAAGTGGTGCTCGAAATGTACGCTTTTCAGCAAGACTCCCAGAAAATCGGAACTGTCTTTTTAGCTGTTGTAATTGAAACAGTGGCTGCGAGTACACACTGATTTCTTTAGTTCTGTGGGTGACCAACAGTATCTTGTTTTTGTTGATTTTTTCTGCTAGTGGCCTGAAGTGTTTTGCATAGAATTTACAAGTGGCGTAACAGTTAGTATGTTGAGAAGATTTTTCGCCCAGCATGGAATACCAGAGACCCTAGTAACGAACAATGGTTCTCAGTTTACCAAATACTACACAGAACCTTATCACGCACCTATGCTCGCCGCCGTTCCACTCTCAATGCAATCGGCAAACGGAGCGCTTTGTTGACACGCTTGAACTGACAATGTTGAAGGTGAGGGGCTAGAACTACACTTGAGATATCTGGTATGTACATATCAACTCCGAACCTTTAGCTACCAAATCAACGGTCCCCAGTAGAACCACTGCTGAGTAGAAAACTCCGTACTCTGTATTCATTGGTGCTTCTGAAGCGCCTCGCCTGACAAGAGAAGAACACGAGAATGGAGAAGTACTACAATCAACGCCACAAAACGCCATCACGTCTATTTTACCCAGGACTGAGAGACTGTCGCACTAGAAGACTACGGTGGATACCAGGCTTGATCCAGTGTAGGGTTAGACACCTACTCTATGAAGTTCTACTGTTAATGCCGTCAACGAGAATTAAGATAAGTACCAGTGAACAATTGCTACCACTGGATAGTTAGCTGGACAATTTAGCATACACCCTGGAGCCCAGAAGGAACTGAATGAACCTTGCCCAGTGTGTCTGCAGAAGAAACAAACTTACAGTCACGATAATGGGCTGACCTGATAGGGAAATCAGCGGTCATAATGATGATGAATCCCAGGAGGAAGTCGTACTTCGCTTTTCACGAGGACGGTGCTAAGGGAGCCGGTCCCTCCGTAAGAGCCCCACAAAAATTGGTCCCACGCAGCTTGAAACTGATTGGGTAGCGAATGGGAGCACTGCTTGGAAGCCTACCAACGAGAATTATGTACCTTGTACATTGCTTGAACAGCGGACATGCGAGTTTTCACGCATTTAGTAGTTGCTGGAATTCGGGAACTTTTAATTGGGCCATTCCTCCACAAATTATTTGTTTGCCCTCTTTTTTCGTACATTCATTATACACGTTATCTGTGGGTAGAAAACACCTCGGCTATTATGCCTCACTAGTCGAAAAAGCGGAAATAGTGACAGAGGCACGCCAGCTGAGCCACATGTAACCGATAAGCGTCGTTTCGGTGAGCTAGCAGCCGACTGTCATACCGCAAAATAAAGTTATATTCTGTGTCAGGAATGAGATCGTGCTTGAAGTGCGAAACTAAGTGAGATGGGGGTACGAAGTAGCTCACAACCCGAACGCCACTGAGGTCGTTTCCTAGTCATATCAACAAGTACATCCAAACAACTGTTCATCGCCTTTCTGACTCCAACCAGGGAGCCGCGAGGCTCTAAAGAGACCACCTTCGATCTAATGTCCTTCTTTCCCCTTGGCCAAGTCATTGCTTGGCCTCACCTCTTCTTATATCCACGCCCGGTCGCACACCCAGTGCACGCCGCGGGGGTTAGTGTGCCGGCATGCGCAACACGTGACCCAGCCTTCGGAGCCTGTCGCTTTATATAACGGTGCTGAGCGGTTCACTTCCTTTCTCTGTTTCATAACCATGCCGCCGAACACGCTCATTGCCCACTCGATGTTCCCACCAGATTTGAGCTAAGCTGCTAAGGCACCGGTGGTCGAACCTAACTAGCCGTTTTACGTCTGCCCATCTAATGGTCCAGCTTCCAAAACCTTGGAGTAGGGTCGAACGTACGGCTGCGTTGTACACTACCTTTCAGGCAGTGACTGATGTCGCGCCGGCACTATAGGTAGTGAAGGTTGGCAGAAGCGCCTCGAGCTTTTGCTATACGGTTCGTGACCTCCCAGGCTCTGATGCAACTATCAAGGTAGTGGAATTTATTAGCGACCTCTAGGTGATCACCACAAACGGTCAGCACAGGAGTGAGTCCCTGCCATTCCTGATGGAGAACATTGCACTTTGATGGTACAAAACGAATCTCAAATCGGCTGTAAACCTGATGCTGATCTACCCGGTGCTACTTGGCGGGTTTGTAAGCCGTCACAGATTATGGCACTCGTCAGCATACTCCAAGTGTTGAAGTGGATCAAATAGGAACGGTTCCGCACCTAAGTCGTGCCCGGTGTACGCGATTTTCATTATTTCGTCAATTGCGAAGTTGAAATGTGACAGTAGGCACCCTTGTCGTACACCGCTGGAGGTATTGAAGGGCGACCCCCATACATACTGTTTCTCGGGTGCTTCCTACAAGTTTTGCCAGCGGCTCTTTGTTTTATTCGAGAAATTGTTCGACAGTGATCCGAGTAGTCGTGCCGATTATCCGCACCGTTCTGTTTGTTATTTCAACTAGCTGCCATCAAAAACAACTCAGACCTTAAGGTCGAGAAGTCGTATTGAAATTCATTGGGCGAGATGGTTACAAATGCATCTCGCTCGTTCAACACAATGTCATACCAAATCAGAAGTCGAGCAAATTTGACTTGATGCACCTGTGTTATCGATAAACCGCAAAAGCGCACTTTCTTATCTCACACGTAGGTACCGTGATGGCGATGGTTTACTTTGGATTGTCTAACTGACCGTGTGATTGCATATGGTCTCCTCAGGATAGCTGTTTATTTAGAAGCCTCAGCGTAGTTGCAGTGGTCGAACTCTGCTTGCTAGGTACATCATACAGCCAGTTCAGAAAACGTTTAGCCTCACATCCAGTTGGATAGACAAGCACGTTGTATTAGCTGTTCACCGGAAGCGTGAACGCGGTTCTTTCAAATACCAACTGAGTGCCCTCGGTCTGTGCGCCCTGCATGCGGCTGCAAGGCCACTTCGTGTAGTGTAAGCATATATGCTTCCGTTTACGCTTTTCTCACAATGTTCTTCTTGCTGTCACATGTTTTCCTAACACGTTTTCCTATACGTTTTCCATCAGCTTTTCGGCTCACTCCAAGTGGAATCCAAGACATTGCACATTTTCCATTCAAATTCGCCCATCCCATCACTGACCTACACACATGATCCAGTCGGACATTACATGTTTTTCGACGAATACAATGTCGAGAAGCGGTCACGTGTCAAGTTAATCACCGCTGACGAAGGTGTGTTTGTTTGTTCAGTTATGTCACTGCTCCGCAAATTCCATGTTTCTTTTGCGCGTTTGCATTTTTTTCGTTTTTTGTGTTTGTGAGTTATCTTCTATACCCTAACAATAGATCAGAATCAAATACTTTGATTTGCTCAGTTCTGTCATTCTGGCGCACATTCACTGTCCACTTTGTGGGGTTTTTTTAATCTTCTATATTGGTTGTTTGATAACCTCGTTGTGGCTGTGCTCTCATAAAACCGATATCGATTCTACTGGTTACATGAGACAGTTGGTCGTTGATAGCCCGTAGGCTTAAGGACCACAAGTCTGCCTTGTAGTCTAAGGGTGCGGGTTCGAGCCTGCATAAGGAACGGCCCTTACACTATCCTTAGCCCACGTGCGACTGTTGGTGGTTTCGCGGCGGGGAAATGTCGGTACTGCATACCGGCGTACTGCTAATTACCCGCTTGGTCGTTGCTGGGGGAGACGGGGTACACTATCCTTGTGACCGTGCTAAACTCACAGAGTGGTCCCATGTATACAGTGTGGAACTGGCTGCTGCTCAGCCATCGCTTTGTGTATGCCTGGTATGCATGATTCCTCCATTTGACAGGCAGGTTGCTGCTTCTGTACGTGTTGAAATAGTGTGGGCCAGCCTCGTTGATGGAACGTGGATCCCGTCTACTTTATTTCTGGTCTTATTCCTCCGGTTTTACCTTGGTTATGGGATGTGTAAATGGAGCTGTGTGAGATGTATCGCAATACACCCATGGTCCCTTCGTTGACACGAGCGTCCTGTGGCTATCTTGTAGAGTTCACAGTGACAGGCAAATCCGGAATCGGATGCCGCTAACCATGTGGGGCTAGATTTCTGCTTTGCTGCATCTGAACTGCCATTCACTCGCCATCTGTTCGTCCTGCAAATGCATTTCGTTGCTTGGGGACCAGTTCTTCTCTTCCGAAACTATTTTCATAACCCATAGTTTTGTTCTCCTTATCATAATTGGGTTCACTTTTACATCGGCTCATGCGGGCATCATGAAGCCGGCGTGCTTTTCATACTCACCTATGATTTCGGAAGCACTCATGAACGACCTGGATGTGCGTTTCTTTAATGTCTTTGAACCTCCTAGCTTCATTTATGTCAGTGTGATAGCCCCCATTCGAATTTTTCTTTGTTCCATGCTAATACTACTTCCCCTGACTCGTGCTTTAGTTCTGGGTGGTGCAATTCTGATTGAATGTGTCATACAGTCATGACCTATGCCAATCTTTTGACACGTGGCAGATACTGGTATCTGTTTCTCTTTCTGCTGTAATGCTTTCCTAAAGCTTCACTGTTAACACAGTCACTAGTTAGCCTTGCTTCTGCGAATTCTTCCTATTGTCTGGACTCGAGGAGATTGATTTCACTTGTTTGTGGGATCTATGAAGAAGGACTAACCTTCGTTAATCTGTAGCTACCCTTGGATGCTTTTTATCTGTAGCCCAGCGCCACATTGGCTGTCATGAGATGCAGGTAACCGTGAAAGCTTCTAACAGACTGAGCAATGTGTTCCCACGCGTTCTTCGCCTCACGCATCCCCTCTAGCATTTTGCTTGAAGTTGCCGGCCCGTAGCTTTAAGGACCACAAGGCTGTTTTATAATCCCGGGACGCGAGTTCAAGCCTGTGTAAAGACCAGAGGACCGTCGCAGTATCTTTAGCCCACTTCGACTCGCTGTGGTTTCGCGGCAGTGAAGCGTCGGTACTGCGTACCGACGTACTGCTGGTGTCTTTTCCCTTCAGGTTGAAAACTTTGCATCACTTGTGTGCGAACGGTTTATCCATGCTAGCGACATTCATCATCATCAGTACATGTTAGCCGAAGGTGAGGAACACACCTCAGCTAATGTGCCGCAATACAAAAAGATGAGGCTGAAAAATCACACTACAAAAACTATGATGTTATATATTATATTATGCGTTCTGCATGAGATCGGGATTGGAGGGGAACCTAAAGGATGGGGGATTGACAGGGAAATTCACAACACAAACGCCATTGGGGCCGGCTCCTAGCCATATCAGCAAGTGTGTCCAACCAAACGTGTTCATCGGGGTGCACCAACCAACGCCTGTTTTGAAGTGAATGTGTGCTGCCATACGCAGCACGTTTCCCAGCCATCTGAGCGACACTCAATATCATATCATCACCTTCACGGCGCATCGCTGCTTGCCAGTTTATTATTTTACTGCCTTATAAACTCATGCCTCTTATCTTTTCTCCCTCTTCCTCACTTTAGGCATTCCTCTTTCTGTTCAGTGGAACCGGAATGGCTACCCATATCCAATTCAAATCGCGCAGTTCGGTCTAAGTCATTTCTCTAAGTTGGTCCGTCTAATGAATTCCACCGGCACTTCTAGCGCTTCTACTCTACCAGCAACATTGCCACTCAGTCTGGATCTACTGACTCCTGCAGACGGAGTACTGCATCATTCAAAACCACAATCTTGGTTACCGGTCGGTAACAAGGACGGGACGTATAAATTCTCAGGTTTGAGATTGCCTTATATATTTATGTAAGCTATTCAAATAGCACTTTCAATCCACAGTGCACATATTTGTTTTTTCCCCATACGCTAATTGCCTCTCTATTTCCTAGTGCGATCGTTTTGACCAATACACACCTTTCAACTGGTTTCATCATTGTTGACAGAAGGAAGGAAGTTATGGTTGTTACTTATATGCTCAACATTCTGCAACATACTGTTTGCTCCGCCGCAGCATTCAATTGTTTTTTTTTAAATGATAACGCCACATGGCGCTATCCAGGTCCTTGGGGTCAACGTCGCGAAGGCGAGCAGCCATCGCATTCTCCATTTCGCACCTATTCTCACCGTTATCTGGAAAACTAGCATTAAAGCTTCCTCGATTCACTGTACCGGAACGACACATTTATTTACGAAAATGTACGTGGAATTAGGTGTGCACTAACTTGTCATCAGTCCCACACTTAACACTACGTAGTACATGGTTCATACGTACCTCATGCTGGCGTATGGCGACGTAGTCTAGCTGGTGTTAGCAAAGCACGTTTTCTCGAGCGCAGGCCAGTGGAGCTCACGAATCGTGGCCACCTAGTCGTCTGCCCGAAAGACCCGAACCAGCTGGTCAAACTCAGCCGATGCCCAACAGTCCAATTGCAACACACCGGAAGATGTCTGTTGTGATAAGTGACGACAATCAAAAAGGAAGTCTCAGTGGTGCTCAGCAGAATCGTATATTCCCAGAGGTATCGCATATTTATAGAAAATACACTATTTCTTTCCCACTGGTTAGCCTTATTAGCAATCTTTTCTTTCCTTCTGTTTCATTGGCTCGTGGTTGTCCCATTGTGTCCACTCTATCACTGGATTGCATCTCGATGTCGTTTGTGTTCTATAGCTAGTACCAGATTGGTCGTATTTCCTCGGTCCACTAATGCTCGGCTGGTACGCGGACAGTCTGTCGTTAATAACGGTCTTACGTCCCCCATCGTCTAGCTGACCAGTCTGTGCTTCCGGCTTTTTGATACCCGCAACGTGCTATTGGCATGTTTGTCGCGCTGCAGTATTGGTTTTCCTTCACATGATTGGTCACCGTCCAGTCGCGTGAGGTCTCTTCGCTCGGGTGAATATGTTATGTTCTACGATCCGTGGTTAGCCTGTCAGACCGACCAGACTCGGCCAATTTCTCAAACCCCATTACATCGTGTTGTTTTTTTCGCATGATTGTCTACTGACCCATCGCGGTGACCCAGAGCCCAAGTACGCGAGGTTTCCTCGCTCTGGCGGATCTGCTGCGTTCCATCACCCGCGGTTAGACTGTCGGGTCAAACAGGCTCGCCCGTTTGCTCAAGCCCCATTACATATTTTCCTTTTTGTTTTGTTAGGATTGTGTTACAATAAGTTCCATACTGTTTTCCCCTGCATGTGAGCTTTCTTTGCAATATGGAAGCAAATGTTGGTAGCTCAGGTTGCTCAGTTGGTGGTCTATGTTCGCTGAGCTCGACAGGTTGACTGCAGACGTTTCGTTCTGCTGGAACAGTTTTCTGCTCCCACAGCCACACCAGTATGTCGCTCAATTCATCTGCAAGCGCAGATCTCCCAAATTTGAAGAGAGTTGTAGGTAGTCTATCTGCTCCTGCGGCCTTGTTCAGTTTCAACAGTCTGCTTTCACCTTCGACCTCTGCGGGTGAAGCCGGGTCCGAGGGGACGGCCCAAGAAGAAAGGGAATCGGTGGCCGATAAGGAGAGTGTTAACTTTGATTGATTAAACTGCTTTTCAGTGTGTCCGGCCAAACGTTTTGACAAGTTTGGTTAGTCTGTGGACTCTCGTCACACATAGTCTCGCTTACCGTAGCTATGCTTCCGCCCGTTTCTCGTACCAAACGGAATGATATCCTTTGGTTATTAATGGCAGAAGTTGTCTCTTCCATTACACAATGAGACCACCAGGCTTTACAGTCTTTGCGAATCTCATTGTGTTCGCTTCTAGACGGAATGTATCGATGAGCATCCGGAAGTTCAAGAGACTGCATGCAGACCCAATGTCTAGGTTGGCGATCTGATTTGCCTCCTACTGATAACATCTGGCGGATATGCGACCAGTGATCTTCAAATGTGTTCAGTGAGGGCTTACTCCGTTCGGGTGCAAGCGTGCTTTGATGCACATTTCGAACATGTGACTTCGCCATTTGACAAGTATCTGTGTGCACACAGCATTGCGGACTTCCTCCAAAACGCACACGCAGGTCGGCACATACCAGTGCGTAGTCGTAGTCCATGCTCGTACTGCAAATCCGGCGGTAGTTTTAAATACATCCTCTCCAACGGTAACTGATCGCGATATGGTCGATTTATGTCTATGGTTTATCCGAGGCTGGTAGGTGCCATTTCACTCTTCTGCGGGTACTGCGTCGGAAATTCGTTCTCGCAACAAGGAGACGAGCATCTTCACAGAGATGTAGCAACCGCTCACTGTTGTCGCCTTAGATGGCTACATCACGTTTGCCCCCCCTTCCCCCACGTGCTTAACAGTGAAGTGAACAACGAAATGGGTTAGAAAAAACGGTAAATGATAATACTGGAACTTGTAAGACTGACCAGTGACTTTAAGAAGCCGATTGCATTAGCTTCACTGATTTTGCGGATTCACCGTGCCAAATGAAATTTCCAGCTACTGAGTTGATCGACTCCGAATCGCACAGCCGGAACTGGTACGGATTGTCTCAGTGATAGGCTCACTAAGCAGTATTCTCTGTTTTCTATTTCGGTTGATTTCGAGTCCATAGCTATATGCAGTCTATGTGTCTGGTAATACCGCTAGCTTTAAGGACTCTCGATTGGACCCCATTGATTACGGGCTGGTAGATTACCTGATTTAGACCTGCATTAATTACTGCTCGCCACCGGGTGACAACGTAACTCTGTTGTTTCGTTGTGCGCTCCATCAGAGGACGTACACATAATGTTTGGAGGTCGTTCCCGAGTTAATCATGACTGTGGTAATGTACTCGTTACTTGTAGAGCATATGATCAAGCTGGTCACTTACAGAACAGCATGGTGAAGACTTCTTTTTGGTCAATAGTTGTCGAACCGCCGTTGTGTCAACCACATGCTTCACATCAACAGGATCCCTGTTCAGCATACCCATTCACCTTGCATCGCCTGGTTCATGGGAAACGGCGCCCTGCCATAGACTCGGATTGGCACTGTCCCAATTAGCTGCAAATAGCTCACGCTAGTTCAAGACTGTTGCTCGATCTGAAGCACTTTTTAGCTTTCGGCCGCACTCTGTTGCTTAGTTTGATGGCACTTTCTTTTATGAGCTTGATGAACTCCCAGTTTCGATGCAATTGATCGCCCGCTTACGAAATCTTTGCCCCATTTTATTAGAACGCAAGCATTTGCTCTACTTCAAATTTAGCTATCACCCGTATCGTCCTGAACTAGGTACTGACTGCATCTGTTAGGATTACATGGCTGTATTGGTGAAATAAGAGAACCTCTGAGACTAAAATGTCGGCAATGTTTGAACATATACAGTACTGTTAATATTTTTTAACCATAATCCCGAAATCTCTTAGTTTGTGAACATTTCCACTATTAGATCTGTCATTTGGATCGTTGGATGTGGCGTTTTATACAGCTCTTTAGCATGCTCTGTGTTTCACTATCATTAGTGTAATCCTCTTAACTCGCATGTAACGTCAATCTCGATTCGAATATTTCAAGAGTGGTTTTAAATGAACTTTGTTGGCACCGATACACAATTATCCAGCGAATCCTTTACCGTTTAATAGATGCTGCACATTTAACAGCTATCATCCTAACTCTCGCCAAACTAGCGGGGAGTTCTACCCCGCTCATCAAAACTCAACTTTCCCCTACTCTGATCGATATCCAATCGGTCACCTTCCACACCAGAAACCTCGCGCGCCGACATCAGTCGGCTTTGTTTGCAACTGGGATCGCACTCTTGGGACAATGTCAACGACGTCGTGTGCCTGTCTCAACCCGTTCAGTGATCGCAAGTTACCCACGTGACTGACGCCTCCGCAATGCCTCACAACACAGCAACAAGAAAACTAATGTGTACTCGGTCCATCCATCCGCCGCTTCAAAATCGTGCTCCAAAACTATTCGTATTCAAGTACCTTGTGATAACTGTAATAAGAAATTTTATTCCAGGTGCGTAAATTTATGGGTAGCGAAAGTGCAAGTATGACATTGCACACCGGACTCCTTTTGGTCCTGTACCAAGTGTATGATCAACCCACTGGTTAACTTCGTCGCCGCACTGCCACAGAAATGTGACAAACTGGCGGCGATTGTGCAGCGTGCCACGGGTGGTTTAGCAGACGCATTGGAACCAACTGCAGCCGCACTCGACTCCCATCGTCTATACTTAAGCTCATCTTTGGAACAGAGTGGCCAAAACAAGTGTCTGATTAACAGCGTAGAGCCAGCAACTTGCATAGAGTGCTTTTCCCCGGGGTGTGTCTGTGGCATATAATACTCCATTGCAATCATATTTATCTAGCACTACCGAAAGTGATAACTTACGCACCCGTCGTCGCTGCATGCAAACCCAGGGGAAAGTTTGCTGGTGTAGCTGCAGCTACTCCAATGACACGAATACCAATGCGCCTCCGAGACGACCGCCCATCACGCCGCTAGTAAAAGAAAGCACTCTCTTATCCAGTTACGAACAACAGGAAGACGCACGATTCGACGAAGATGATATGCTCCAACGCGCAAATTTTATCAATGATAAACTACTTGAAACACTGGGAAATTGTGTACCAATCAATGGAAATCCAGGCCAAATAGGCTGGTTTCTTTCGTGTCGTCCGCCACCCAAACTCAGTTCACTATGGCAAGCTAAGGCTACTTCAGGTGACATTTCAGGCGGGTGACGAAGCGGAGACCGTCCTGTTGTCAGTTCACCGTCTTCATGATTCGTCGTGCGGCGTTCGTATATTCCCTGACACCTCTTGGAGTGAGCATCAGCAAAGGAAACAAAACTCACGACCGATGAAATGTCGATCTTTGTCCATGATGTCTCCAACATCCAGTCTCCCGACGAGTCGCAGGCCCAAGCTCATGATTTGGAAGAGTGGAGGTGCATCTGCAAAGCCTTATCTCTCCACGACGTGATTTTCAACTCAACTTCAAGGTTACCCATATCACCTAACTATAAAGCAAGTTGTCCAAGTGTGTTAAAAGTTGTGCTGTACTCCAAACAAATGGTTTATAGGATGCTCGGAAGTTGGCACAAGTTACGAACCAAACTGCCATCAGAGTTACGTCTGAAGGTGGTCGAGGCTAGGCCACTATTAGCTGAAGGAACACAAAACAAGCGCGAAGTTCTCTCGAGCCTAGCTGTCTGCATTTCCGAACAGGAGCGCAGTATAACTCTCCAGCCGTCCTAAGAGGAAGGAACAGACAATCAGTTACAATTCGCCTCTGAAGGACTAGGTAGTGGGTGCACCATGCAGCAGCCTGAAACGGCCCTGAAGGGTAGGCAAGAAGTATATCCAAAAAACGATTGTCAGCCTGCCCCGCAAGGATCGGTGTGGATTCTCGTGAGGCATTTGTGTGTTCAGGTGCCCTTCTGGCATCCGTTGCTCTCAGTTGTTTGTATACAAACGCGCAAGGCCTAAGCACATTGACCGAGCTTCGGTCTCGTCAAACCTCAGTGTGTTAGAACTTCATCATGGTAACCGCGACATGGCTAGACGACCTGATTACCGACTCCGAGATCGCACTGTCTAGTATGTCACTCTTGCGCAACGACCGACCCACAAAGGGAGGCGGCGTAATTCTTTATTACCTTTTCGACCTTCTCATCGACCGCGTAAACGATCCTGGGACGCCTTATGATGTTGTCTTCACATAATGCTGGGCGATATATGCTTAGTGACCACTGTATACCGCCCTCCAATGTCCACTTTGGAAATGGACGAGGCCCTAGCTTCGGTTATGAAAAACCTACTGGAATGATGTTACGGCCACGTTCTCTTGGTAGGGAACTTCAATCTGCACGGCCTAGAACCCTCGGCCACTCTGGGTGGACAATTCTAGGCGGAACTGAAAGCTACTCGCCGGTTCTATGCTGTACAACTATGTCACTTCTCCAACGCGCTTCAGGACAGGAAACAAACCGGCTACTTTAAATCTCGTCTTTATAAACGAAGAACTCATGATCGATGTAGTAACCATATGCACCCCTTTGAGTCTCACCGATCATACGATACTAGTGTTCCAATACTTGTGCTATGCAGAGTATCTTAAGGAACATAACCAACTATGATAACCTGTCCGAACTCATTGGTTCAACAAGCTGAGTTTTCCTAGCCCAAATGGTCCCCTGAATTGGCCTGTGGGTAAGTTGTTAATAGATTCAACAGGCTCGTGACAAACACAAATGGAACCAAAATCCATCGACCCAAAAAGTCGTTTTTAACGAACATGCTCACCCACATAGCCTCTCCGAGCGAGGACACTTGGGTCGCTTATACAACACAAATGAACCATTGTGTTGAAATCGTTCAGGAGGATAAAGTAAAGAACCATGAAAACCTTGTAATCTTTCGCTCTAACCCCATGCTGCTATACAGACACGTAAACAAACTTCGCCGGGTTCAGTGCGAATTTGTGCTCTGCACACAGCATGCGTGTTAGCACAAACGCCACAAGTGGCGACCAACGTTCTTTGATAACATTTTGGCAGTACCTTCCTGTTGCGGACCCGTCAAATATCCCCGCAAAAATGCGCCAGTAACTCCGGCATTATGGCTGTGGAAAGCGAGGTCCAATTCCTCCCCACAACGTAGCAGTGTCCAACCACTCGGAGACGCGGCCCAACTGCGCACCTGTTGACAATATTCTTTTGCAAACTACCAGCCGGTCGTGGTAGCAATTATCCCTACCTTAATAACCCATTGCATTGGCTGTGACTCGCCCTTTGTTGGTCGTAAAAGAGCCTTCAGAGGATCATCTGTCTTGTTTTCCTCTTCGCCTTACTTGGGAGTCGGTCGGTCACGTGATTTTGTGTGCGTCGTTAGCCAGGCAGCGCTCGCGTCTAAGTCACTAGTGCGCGTCCACCGTAACCCCCTCTTGTGTGCGTCCGTTCCGATGGCTCAGCGTCTACCCAAATACGTGCGGCTAGGTTCGTTCTCACGCTCGCTCCATTTCCGTCTCACCAGCGCGTACCCCGGACTAAGCTAACGCCGTCAGGTCAGCGCAAATCCGTTCGATTGGCCAGCGCTCCAACCCGTTACCGTAGGCATGCTCCAACCGTGCCATTGACAATCTTATCAGGCATCTACACAGTCATAACAGAGGCGTTCTCTCAATTATAACACTTCCAAAATGTGCACTCGTCCTACACCTTGTCTACGCGGATCATGCGGCTATCAGGTCTTGACTAGATATTCTTTACAACCGCAGCTGTGCTGAAACGGCTGATGTCTTTGTGCGGATACAGCTCCCCGGGTGCTTACGGCATTTGCCGCCCACGGTTTGAAAGTTGCTGCCATGTTTTAGCTGAACTATTAAGATTGCTTTTCCAGCGTGGTCAACTCGACGCATGTCTCCACGATGTGGAAGCACAAGGTCATCACTTCAATCTACAAACGTGGTAGCTGTGCTGAACCAACGAATTATCGCCCGATAACACTTCTTTCGGTGATCTCCAAGATCATGGAGTCCATTGTAGCTGAGGCACTCATGGTTTACCTGGAGAGTAACAAAATCCTCGTTCCGGAGCAGCAGGGACTTCGCCGAAATCGGTCCTGCACCAATACTCTGTTGATAGCTTGTGCAAGCTGAACGGAATCTGTAGATGCTGGGGTAGGAGTAGACGCAGCCTACCTCGATTTCTCAAAGGCATTCTACGGCCTGGACCGTCGCGATCAACTGCACAGATTCCAGAATTATGGAATCGGCGATCCCTTTCTGCTCTGCATAAGAGACTTTCTCGTTCAACGTAACCTGAATGTGTGAGTTTGAAGTGGCTTGTTGGAACCAATCGAAGTTCAGTGTGGCATACCACAGGGCTCGGTACTCGGGTCCCGCCTGTTCCTGGCCTTCATAAATGGTCTCTCAAGCGTGCTGTTTTAAAACTATCTGCTATTTGACGTGCTATCGCTTCAGCGGAGGATCATACGGCCCTACAGGATGACCTGGATAAAGCGTACACATGGTCCATTGAGAACATGCAGCAGTTCAACGCCACCAAGTGCAAAATTATGCGCAAACTCCATGAGAATACTCAAGTCTACCGCCTAGAACCACAAATTCTACAACGGGCTACTCATGAGTGCTGTCTTGGCAGGCTCGTCCAAGAGGACCTTGGGTGTTTGAGACATGCTGAAAAAGCACAAAAGAAAGTGAACCAGCACTTTAGCCTTCTTTGTAGAACGTTCGGGAAGTTTGTCACCTCAATCTTTCCGGAAATGCTTGGAGCGTACGTGAGGCCGCACACTGAATACGCTATTCAAGTGTGTTAACCCTGGCGAAAGCACCACCACACCGCGCTCGATACTGCACTACGCAGAGCGAAAAATAACGTCAGAGATTTATCCCGCTTTCCTTACTCATTCAGACTGAAAACTCAAAATGTACAGTGGCGGTTTTTGGCGTGTACGGGGAAATCCTGAGAAACCCAAACCGCAATTGCCACTGTCTTTTTAAACTCAATCAAAAGACATCCTATTGGGGTCATTAGTTTACGTTCGTCACGCAGTACAACCCACTGGAATTTCGACGAAACTTTTTCTCTCTTCAAGTGTCACAGCCATGGGACGCTCTTTCGGCACATGTAATTAATGCCCCCACTTTATCACTATTCAGTAAAGGCCTTGATGATACACTGACACATTTACCCTACATGGTATAGCCCATGAGCATCAGATGATGGTATTAGTGCACAACGAAACAGTGCATCGTGTCATAAACAACCTAAACTCTAGGCAGGAACACCCGCACATGTGCTACTTCAAACCGCTTTATGAGTGATGTATCTCACACGATCTTTCACTGACGTAGCTTCTTTTGTTATTTTGTGCAGTTTTTACCCTAACCATCCTGTGAGACATGTCAAGCATTCGTTTTTATACCCGTCATAAACCATCGCTCCATCTTTCTTCATCGTTACTGAAAATCAGAGGAGACCCGTATATTCCGCTCTATTTGGACCCTGTTGAGTTGCAATTAGGCGGGTGATTGTTAATCGTCATAGGGATTTTTAAGTTGTCGCCCATGTTTACTCGAAAAGTGTCGATATATACCTCTTATTGCATCGTCTCGGAATTGGTGAAAGACATCACTCCACGGAACTAACCGATCATTGGGATTGGGATTATGAAAGCCATGTTAGATTCTCTCCAACGTTGGATCACTTACACCTAACCGAGCACTAGAACGGAACGATTGATGCAGATTGTTGTCTATCCTTCCAAGAGTCAGACCAAAGTCTGCGAAGTGACCAGCGATATGTTACACATGAATAACTAATTATTCCTATCTTACATAAATTCCAGTCACTCTACACGTATTGCACATTTTCAATAGCCCGCACTCGTTCTATAACCGAACCGTCAACTGCGTTAATTGCTCTCGTCACTGTCGCGTTTTGTTTAGCTTGTGTTGGACTACGTTTGTATTGCCTATACTCTTACCACCAGGTGATTCCTGCGAACCTTCATCGTAGCCAGACTCAACCAGACAGTCACCATACATCCTGAAGAGCGTTATTTTGTCGTTCCCTCCTGTTGGGACTCGTCAGCTGCTTGCACGTACTACATCTGATCACGTGGCTTTACTCTTTCGAGTCAATGACTTAATCCGCGGAACTATGGGGGACGGCCGTGGCCCACTGTGACTACTAGCTGCGATACAGGGCTGCTCATCCTCCACTATCATTCATCACAATGAGAATGGACCTAAGCATGGTGCAATGGTTCGCCTACCTCTGTGACTCATTGAGCCATGCTGGGTGGCATTTTCCAAGTGCCTTCAGAGCCAATCATACCAGACAGGTCAATGGTTAGGGGTCAGACCATCTCAGTCTCACAAGCCAATCCTCTTCGATTGAGGAAAGGTTGATGGCTCTCTTCTTTTAAAACCTAGCCATGGAAGACAATGGATCAACGGGTTATAAGCTCACAGCTCGGTTGGCTTAGCGCACGAGCGCCACGCATTGTCTCTGACGATGCGACGGCCCCTTCCGGTGCTCTATTTTTTGCTGCCGCCCGCCTCAAGCCAGGCAATTTCTAGTCAAACTAGTGCAAACCCGCCAACTCCCACTTGCGGCTGGCCGTGGTCGCAGTTGCGTAACATTGTACGGTCGTAAAACGCATTTGGATTGTTCCAGATCTCCAAAGGCTGTGTGTGACAGGCCTCGCACAGATCCCGGTGGGCGTCTGAGACCACACTCCCGAGCTGGATTTACTCTTCACTGCCTTGTGGTTCAGGTTATTGATCCAGAGCTCCGGGTGGAGTCCCTCAAGCGAACCTTCAAATCCCCCACTGCCTCGTGAATCAGACTGTTTAGTTAAAGGTAGATCCAGCTGTACGCCGTAACGGCGCATCGCTGCCACGTGACCACCACCAGTCGCGCGGGCTGAGTATACCGCGAAGATGTCCACCCCTACCCGGATTCGAACCGGTGACCTTATGGCTGCAAAGCAGGCACGCAGATTTTTCGGTCACCGTCTGACCCCTCTCGGCATGGGCAGCCGGAGAATGTCATCTGCCCTCTCGACTATGCCTACAATTTTCCCTTTTCTCTCCCTCTCTTCTTCCCCATCTATTGAGCAAGATTCTGCCGCTGACCTCGCTGCTTCTACCATCAATACCTATAACTCGTCCACCAAACCACGCGTCTCATTTCACATTGGTTCTTTTCCCGTCCGCACTTTAGGTCGGATCGGTCAACAGGCAGCCCTGACTCTCACTCCCCACTATCTTGGCATTGGTGTGCTGTTTCTCCGTAACGCGGGGACAACAACTGTGTTGTGACGGCTCTTTGACTCCCTGGTTCTGAATTGACGACAACGGCTATACTCTACGCATGATACCGAGTCAGTGGTTCAAAGTATTTACGGTGTCGGTATCCCCCTCAGCAGAAATTCTGAAAGTAATCTACTTGACTGGATACCGGTGAACAGCAACATGTGCGGTTTGACTTCGAACCGTACGAAGACAAGATGCCTTTTCATCGCCTTCGTTTATGCTCCTATTGACTGCAGTTCGGAGGGCATCAAATATGATTTCTACTACCATCTTTCATCTCATCTCCGCATGGCGAAAACTACTGGCAACGTGATTGTTGCTCATGACTTGAATGCCCGAATGGGTCGTCCTTCGGACTCTGAGCAACACCTGGGAGGGCGTTTCAGAGACTATGCATGCCGAACAGACATTGGCGATCGATTCCTGAAATTGTGCGCCGACCACAATCTTCATATTAGCAGCACTGCTTTCCAGCCCAAACGTTTACACCGCGTCACCTGGGGCCCACCGAAGTTCTCAATGACATGGACACAAATTGGCATCAGCTACACTTGGCGCCCATTTGTCCAAGACTGTCGGCCAATTTGGAGCACATACCTGGATTCCGACCATACTCTAGTGCTCACACGCTTGGCGCTCAGCCTTCCCACTTCAAAGAAACGCCTAGATTCTAACCTTCTTACCTTAAACTTGTATTCGCAATTTGCGCTTCAACAGTAGCATAACGAACTGGCCTATCAAATATCAGTGGTTAATGAGGTTGGTCGTCCGAACGCTATCTGTGATCGTCTCAAATGTGCCATGAAGAAAGTCTCTGATGCTTCCTTTGCACCTGTTATGACGCCGTAACTCTGAATGGATCTCTTAAGCATCGATCAATTTGATCGCAGTGCATATACGGGTTCCGATGGGCACTGAATTTCGGCGTATCTGTAACTCCCTGAAACGACATCTAACAAGGAGTCTTCGAGCTGACCGGGAACGTTGGTAGGTTGCACGGGCCCGTGAGATAGAGAATGCCGGCTCTCTTGGAAACAGCTGGGCACTATTCCAGCTCATTCCTAACACGGTTCTGAGAAGGCCATCAGTTGGTGAGACAATGGCTGAGAAAGATGGCCAGTTGATCCATTTTTAGCGTCGTTGACTAGCCGTTGGGCGCAACATTTTGAGGAGCAGTTTAGCAGGACCGGCGCTTGGGGAATCACCTGAGTCGACTTTGGAAGTAGATATCAAACCTCCCACTTTGAAGAGATTCGACATGAGCTTGCCGTGTTAAAACGAAACAAGCTTCCTGGACCCGACGACCTTCCTCCATCTTTGCTGAAAGATAGCGGCGGCTCTGTGTTGGCTGGACTTGCTTTTCTTTTTAACACGGTTTGGAACACTGAAGAGGTGCCTTCAGACTGTCGACTATCAACTGTCGTGCCCATCTTCAAGAGGGGTCAGCGTACTTTGTTCGAAGATCGTCGGGTCATTAGTCTTATTTTTATTGCCTCAAAACTTCTCACGAGTATCATTCTTCGACGAATTACTGGTCTCCTTGAGGATTAAATCATTGAAAGCTAGGCCAGCTTCCGCCGTGGCCGTGGTTCTTCCACCACATATACACTTATCGCCAAGTTTTAAAACGGAGACACATCCAGACGACCGACTATGGTAGTTTTCCCTGACGAAAGCCGCCTTCGACTCTGTTGACCGCGCCAGCTTGTGTCACTGCCTATCCATGAAGCGCGTGTCAGCTAAACACCTTTCCATTCTGTAGTCCCTCTACCGTGATTCCCGAGGCCGTGTAAGAGTCTACAGGAAACTCTCCTGAGTTCTTCCCCCCGACAAGTGGTTTCGCAAATGTTGTCCTATATCTCATTTTTTTCAACTTTTTTCTCGAAATGATCATGAGTGATTCGGTTCTTTCAGACTTTTCTGGTATGGAACTTCTACCAGATGACCGACGGAGTATGCGAACGTCATAGTTCGTTCTCCTTAGGTCCTATGCGTTGACTGTGCAAACACTACTGCATAGGTTTGTGCGTAGCGCCGCATGCTTCGGCATGTGCTTTGCACCTTCAAAATGAAAAGTTCCATTGCATTACTGGCGGACACCTCCGATTTTGTGATTTCCGAACAGCCACTGTAAGTGGTGGATCGGTTCATTTACCTATGTATCTGTGTCACCTCTGGTGGTCACATCATTGTGGTAGTTACTTCGCCAATCCGCAAGACCCGTGTGACTTTCTAGATGCTCAAGCATCTATGGAGACCGCGGGATATAAGCTTGTCAATGAAAGGTAGGGTGTATAACGCTGCGATAAGGCCAGTGTTACTGTATGGATCGGAGAACTGGCCAGTTCGCAATGAAGACATTAAACGCTTGACTGTGTTTGACCATGGTGCTTGCGAAGTATTGCTCACGTCTGGTGGGAACACCGGGTGTGCGATACTGAGGTCTGCCAGTTGGTTTTTGCAAGAAACCTTTGATGCCTCACTCGAGTGTTTGTTTAATCTTAATCGCTTACTTTGATTGGGTCATGTCCTTCGTATACCCGTTGACCGACTTCCTCGGCGTGCCTTATACCTCGTGGCTGCACCAAGTTGGGCGAAGCCGAGAGGCGGCCAGTCCATGATGTGGCATAGAGGCATAAATAAATTGACTGAGCGACTTGGTCAGGCTGGTGCGTGCTGTTTTTTCGTGAATAGGGGCCGCGAGATGATCCACACCAATGGTTGGAGATCGGATCAGACATGGCGCAGTCACGAAGTCGGTGGCGTCTCTTCATTTGGCTTCTTTCATCTGGTTGTTATTTTCTTTCCATTCTGATTTGTCCAACACATTTCCTTCTTACTTCTATTTTCCCCAAATGCCATTCACACCCAGACCCACTAACCTACCGGTGTTATTTATTGTTCATTTTACGGTGTGAGTCGTGGCAACTGGATCCACTGCATTTCGGTGCTCTGGTGGCGGTCGATCAACGGAACTGAACCGAGCTATCATGTTTGTGATTGGCTTGCAACAGACGGGGTTAGCCTCCATAGTTGTAACCTCCCTTGCAAGCCACCACAAACCGATGCTGACACGTGAGCTGTTGAGGCGTTTGGTGATTATTAAAAAGCGGTCGAGGAATTTTGTGCTTTTGCTTAGGCTGCTGGTAACCAGACAGTCCGAATTACTGTTTCATCCTATCGGGACTCGCCATATAGTTGTCATTGATGATCTTGTGGGCTACACCTAGTTCGCTTTACTCGTGCCGCTTCCTGGCCGTTCCGGTTACCCAATTTACAAGTCGCCATCACAGCCATTATACTATCGACCAATATTTCCGCTTTTCGGGTCTGATTAATGCACTGTCCATCACTGACGGATCCAGGGAATTTTATTTCCAGTCTGCTCTTGCAGTACCTAAACTCCAGCGACCGTATGATCATCTGCTGCAAGCTCTCTCCTGGGCTTTATGACGGATGGAGGGCATAATTAATGTTCTTGCTGACCGATAGCCCGGCCAGACTGGATTCGATTGATCGGTGATATCGTGCATTCCAGTTGTTTTCCTATATACTGTGCTCTCTCATGGCTTTCAACCCGATGGTCATAACTGCTGACCATTCAGCTCCTTATTGAGCCTTGCTGAGGACTTGATTCGTCACAACTGGATCCGTTGCTTTTCGGTGTCCGGACAATTGTTGGCTCGGAAAACAGAACAAAATCATACTCGCTTTTCATACGTCCTGCTTCGTAATTTCCACTTAGCCAGCTCTTTTCCATCCCGTTACTAATAACGGCCACCACATTCGTTTGGCATCCAGAACGTTAAACGCAGATAAACTTTTTACACTCATATAGTTTTGTTTTCGACTTCTTTCACACTTCGGATAGGATGCAACACACCATCAATCGAAACAGTACAAATTGACAAGGAATACGAAGAAGTAGTTCACCTTCAATTGAAGACACACTCAGGCGACGTGTGCATCACTGTTGTTGGATAGACTAGTAAGCGTGACAACTATGTCACTGCGGGATTACCATATGATGAGATATGAGAACATCAACCACCTAGAAGGAAGAGCCAACATGCTGACGTGCTCAGTGTGTAATGAGTGAGAGGGATCGTTTCGGATCCTGAATGAAAATTTGCTACATGTACCAAAGTGCTTCCTAACGGTAAAATGAGCGAGTGATTCCATTCTTAGCATCAGGAACGGAATCTTAATGAACAAACAAGCAGAATGTAATCATTTGGAGGCGTTTGGGGGAAATGATAGGTGGGCAAAATAATCAGTTTGGGAGAATACATGCATCAACAACACTGCAAATCAATACATGAGGTACGGAACGCACGCTGAGCTTCGGTGGATAAAGCGAAAGTCTTTATTTTACCACTGTTAATAATAATAATGTGAATATTTCTCAGATTCGCGAGTGGCCGCCCCTGTGATGGGATAGATCGTTTGTACAATTATGCTCATGCTCTTAAAAGAATAAGTGTTTAACGGTGTCCGTGTTGTCAAGACATTCTGAAGTACACCGTTTTATGTAGCATTCTCTTCGTACTCCTTTAAATGTTTCAAGCAAGTGGTGGGACGCTGCACGATCACTTACGCCCAAGTGATTACAGCATATCGGATTGGAGGAACGAAAACATTACGTCACACTACTTGAAAGGGTTTGTTAGTAATGAACCGGGAGCTCGGCAAATTTACGAGTTTGTCTCTTCTTCACTGTGCCACGAAGATATCTCTTTGGCTGGAACCTTAGAAACACATCAACATATTCGCACCTGTAAAAATGGAATAGAAAATAGAAGTGGGTTAGGTAGTCGTCTGCAATCCACCACAGTTAGGCGGGAGTACAGATAACCTTTTACTGCATAGCTACTTGATACGTGTACGATTTGTAAAATATTTACATTGTAACGCTGTTCTTGCCCCTGCGCTCTGCGCTCCAACCCAACCGGGAAAGAAATAAAACACCGATCCTGTTAGACCGAAGTGTATTAGGCACAGAACACGGTTCATTTTATAGGTCACAATGCATCATATCCTATTGTAAATTCCTGAGCTGACACAAGCCACTTGCCTGGATAGAATTCACACCTGCTTGCTGTCCGCACTGGCTAGCTACTGTCGCGTCCTGTCACGTAGTAACCTGTTTCATACTGACTGACTGATTCCATCAGCTTCCCGCGTGACTTAGCCGTGTAACCGCCGGTCGAGAAGGAACCCATGTCATGCTGACGGCCTGATTTCATCAGCTTTCGGTTTGACCATGGCAACGAGTCTGTCAGCAGCTCACGTGAACTGGTTAATCTCGCCCTGCCAGAGTGCACTATCTTAGTTAGCTGTTTCGTCTCCGTATTACACACATTACGCTACATGCGTCTGGGGGACACCATTTTCGAGCAAAATATTTTGGCTTCCGTTGGCATTTGCATAATCCTGGAACAGGAGCTGCACAGTCTTGCTTTTTTTATCCGTTGCACATGCGCAGCTTACGACACGATGTCTACTGTAGTGCACTTGGGCATGTGAGCAAACTGCTCGACATCATCAGTATGAGTGCTTACGACGATGAGATGTTGTGTGGTTTTTCTAGTCCCTTTATCAACGCAGACGTGCACGCAGTCAGATGACACTTCTGCAATTCTTCCTCAGACACTGCTGTTATTTTGGTTGCATTCCAGATATCGAATACGATACTACTAGTCGCTAAGCATTGGTTCAAAATTATCATCGATGTCTGCAATGCATCCGCTCATCACTTCAGAGAGACTAGTGGTAGAGCATCCCAACCACTAGGCTTGTTTGACTTCAAATGTATGAGCTCCCAGGATGTGATCAAATAAGATGGTTGAAATTGGGCTTATAAATAAAACTGGGAATGCGTTGGGCCTTGGTTGAATGTGCATTCCCACTACGGAGCGGGCTGCAAGTGTCTTTACCACAGTTGTGTCGAAACCTTGCACATATCAGGGTGATTGGAGTTCCCTGTCTCAGTCCATATACTGTTTAACTTTCTTACGTCAGTCTTAAATGGCATAGTCACTCCTCGATAGAGGTTTATTTGCCCGTATACGCCTATTCTTTTTTCCCTCGAATTGGCGATGAAACCTGTCAATTTACAAATAGGATGGTCTCCACGGGGTAACATTGATCACAACGTAATTTACTGTAGTTCCTAAGGTGCTCGCACTGAGCTGGCAACTCTTTGTGCATAAAGACTGATAAACCAATCGGTAGTGTCAATTGAAGGTTTGTGATGTGTTGTCTATTAAACAGTCCCATCGTCTAATAGTTCCCTTATCTTTATCGGCGTTTCACGGCTGGACTTAGAACGTGTGACATTTATGAATAATGCGGTGGTCATAATTGCCCAAGAAGACACGCTTTTGTATAGGAAATATGTTGTGTTTGTTAGTAACTATTACATCTATTCGTGCATCCACTCTGCTAGATTGCACTGAATTGACTAAATCACTCATGCTCATGAAAACCATGTCATTTCTAATGAAGCTGCCGGCAACAATCCAAATGAAGCATTTTAATTAATGGTAACACTGAGGTAGGACGGTCTGCGGAGGTTTTCAACTTTTGTCAGCTGTGAATATTATCTTGCCGTTTCCATTGTGCAGCTACCACTGTTCTTTAGTGCGCAAAGTCCTGTCCTGCACTTTTTGGAGCAGAGGTCAAGCAACCTCACAAACAGAGGCCAAACGTCTTATGCAGTTGAATTCCCATGGGTTGGTATCAGCGCGTGTGATCACTTGGCCATAATTAGAGCCATCTGTGCCGACGATCTACGACTTATGCTTTTGTCTCCATAAAAGTGCAATTTGCCGCATAGTCACGTTTTCCTTTTTACAGAAATCGGTTTTCTGTAGCTGTTCGCTACAGCAATCACTTAGTTCTATCCCACTTGCTTCTTTTCATGCACTCCTTTCCCAACATGTTGGACGGCGATTCACGAGCCTTCCAATTTCGCTAACCACATCCGCCTGGTAAAAACTTGATCTCTTAAAAACTCCTCGCAATTGCACCCCACTGGACTTTGACAGAAATGCCCATTCATGCGCTGCTTCTCTCCGCTTCCGCCTAACGCTTCTAGATTTCTTGACTACGTGGACGCTAACCTGAACAGTGCAGGATGAGGCTATTTTAGACTTGTAGTTAAACTTTTTTCGCAGCTTAAAGACAAAAGAGGGACTTCGTTAACTTGCTATAAGACCGGCTGAAAGCCTTCAGTCACATTTCTTTTACGTACAACCCATATCTGTTATACTCGTTCCTCGCCACATATTAGTTCCAAGGCACGTTGACCATCAGGTTAGGGGCCAGTATCAGAACCTAGTCCTGATCATATTCAGCTGTATCAAAGATGCAACCATTTAGGCCGGTTGTTTTGGCACTGTTTTCCCTATATCACTCATCTTGCTTTTGTTTTTACTGTGTGGCTGATCTATTTACCTACTCCCTTTTATCACTCACCATTACATTTTGGCAGTTGATCTTGTGATCATCCGGACACACTTCACTGTAATCATGGTGCTCACTTTTCTGAATATCCCTGCAGAAGCTTTCGATTATTCTAACGTTCTCGTGTATTTTCGTGAAGCAGTGTCCTTCGTAGCCGTCTTGCTTCTCTTATTTTGGATTTTTTGCGCCAACCTCACATGATCGTGCCTCTAATGATTTGTCCCACATTGTCGGAAATGAAACTTTACTTATTTGTTTATCTATAAGCATGTTCTCCTTAATAACACTGTTTACTCTTTATGTATTCTCATTAAGAGCTTCAGCGATTCATACCATTAACTCTTCTGACGAGTTATTTTTAATTTTAATTTTTAGTCTTATACTCTGCCCATAATCTGGCAACACTGGGGGGTGGTTACTAACCAATACATCCGGATACTGTCAATTAGGCTTATTGCTAACCAATTCGTTGCTCTTTGTTTTCTCTGTTAGTCGCCCAACCCGCACGCAGTCATCATGCGGCTGTGGCTATCACTATGAAGTTAGGCGAAGAGACGCGCCTCTGGAGATATTTTGTCCTCTATGGTGACAACTGGCACAACGGCAGTTCGGTCCACTTGCGTGTATCTTGGCTCCGCGGCAGCAATCGTACACACTCCGATAAACTAGTTTCTAAGGAGCTCGTGTACGCTTGTCAAGCTTCTCCTGAAAGCAGCCAAAATCGAGTAAGCCATCTCTCACTTCTTTTTGTTTGCATTCATTCGTAATTTTATTTCAAGCTGGTCACACTTGAGGCGCACGCCCTCACTTCATGCCTACACATCGGCTCTAGTTAGCTCGAACTGGTGGTTCCGCTGTGTTATCAGCGTTTGTGATGGCGACTGTTTCTTTCAATTATATGCGTCCTGAAATGGCTCACCCAAGTTTTCTATAGTTTTGAGTTGTCTGCCAAAGGCAATTATCCTCAGGTTTAAGGATCTTCCGACCCCACTGTCATAGGATTGTATTAGCAAAGGACAAGCGTGCCACATGCAAATAGAGCAGTTGCTTGGACGCGTGCGCATATTTCGGCTACGCACTGATTGGTTTTCTGGAGAAGGTTTGTTTAACTGATTCAAAAAAAGAGTCTGATAAATTTGGCAGTGTTGTTAATTATACAAATGACTTAGTTATTTATATCCAGGTTCCTACTTGTCGGTCAGGGTGTCATTTTGCTGAGCTCGCTTTGCTGCATAAACCGTTTGTATCTGAAGGACCTAGTTCTGCGGCATGATATGAGAGAAAACCAAGGCAAAATCACCCGATGGTACTCGGTTTCTGTTTGGTGTGCAGCCAACTGTGCATCCACCTGCCCCAGTAAACATGGAAGAACGAACTTTGGCCAATAATTGGAGAATCTGGAAAAAACAAAGTGGGTCGATTTCTGTGTGCTGGTGCGCTTGAATGAACAACCGATGGCGTATCGATTGGCGATGTTTAGAGATACAATGGGAGATAAAGCACACCGCGTCTTGGGAACTATGCATTACGAAAAGAACGATAACCCAGCTGATCTGGAAATTATCATGCGAACATTTGGTGATTTCTGCAAAGGCCAGACTAACGGGACGTATCAGCGGTATCTCCTTTTTACCGGAAACCGGCGCCCAAACGAAACCATCGAGGATTATGTTACGGAGCTGAAGATCCTGGCTCGTTCGTGCCATTTTTACAATTGTATGACTGACAGTCTCATCCGAGATAAAATTGTGCTGGGGATCAATGATGAAAACATCAACCAGCGGTGTTGCGCGGCAGTTACCGCTCAGACAGTGAATCATCAGCTGCATAACCCATCCAGCAAATTCGGTTGGCAACTGAAGCAGACCTATGTGCCGTATCCAGTTTACCTGACAAAACTGCGAAGCTTGTTATCAAGATACACGAAATTTGCAAATTCTGTGCCGCGCGACACTCGAGGGATCGCAATCATTGTCCGACGTGGGGTCAAATTTGCGCCAGATGCAGCAGACGGAATCACTTCGCTCGATGTCATCAGTCTTCGTAAGTGAATGCACTCAATCGTGACACAACGCCCTCCGAAGTACCCACGGACGCTGCGAAATTTGGATAACCGTTCTGCATTCCACTTTATCTTCGGGATTATTTTGTTACACGTGATTTTCTTGTGTGCAATGTGCACCAATAATTTTCTGTGGTATATTTTTCAGTCTGCATATTTGGTACATCTTCTCTACTTCGGAGTCTTCTTTGATTGCCCCAACTGCTGTCTCTGTCCGCCAACTTGGATTTGTTCTACGCTAATCGGACATCATGACCACCACACCGATAACCTGAAACAAAGTATTTTGTGCTCATCAAGATTATGCTAAGATAGTAAAAGGAGGATTGACTTGCACACATCGCCTGGACCGGTGCCTTACGAAATGCGTCAACATCTATCGAACCAACTTAATTAACTACAATACGCCGGGTTCTGTCCGAAGTGCACAACCGTTCCACTAGTAAAATGTGTACTAGCGTTAGCACAAAGGTACGACAGTCTAGTCGCCGAATCTGAACATCGTTTATATGGGAAAATTCCTTCACTCGAGGTGACAGTAGCGCATCTTGCACCTAATCCGTCTCCTTCAATTAGTGTCTCGAAACCAAGGAAAAGAGCCAAACGTCCACACGGCCACACAGTACTAGAAACCTTGGGTACCAAGAACCAATTTGTTATCGCGACCGATAGAAGCATGCCTAGCCCCACTGCCCACATCCTCTTATCCAATCTACCGACTGATGCAACGTCGGTAACGCTGACTCTTCCGATTGACCAATGAAATCAGAAACGCTCTAAAGACCGATCCACTTATGCAACCGTTGCTGCTCAGTATAATCGAAGTACGACCTCAGTAGCCTCACCTAGTACAGCCACAAAACGGGTCAAGCGCCGGGTGCAACTTACAGAGACGTCACTAAATCCATCGATGATCGTACTTCCCACATCACCGAAGACCAGGCGGGCTTACGGGGCTTTGACACTTATATGCACCAACGTTCCTGAGTCCAAGTCAAACTCTTTAAGCGGTAAACAGCTGAATGATTTGATGTAATAAAATTTCCTTTGTTATAAAATCGGAGTTCAAGCCTGTAGGGCTAACATAATGCGCATCAATAGACATCCAACCTCTACCCATTATGGGGCGTCCCGGCTAATGCGATTAATGTTGAGTTCCATAGATGATGTTGAGACGGTGCTTCTGTCGGCATACCACCTGTGGAGTGAAAACACAGGAATGCGTATATTTCCTGATGTTCCATAGAGCGAACGTCGGCGGAACAAAAATAATTCAAACGACCACCACACGGGGATTGATTACTAGTTACTGGTTGGAAGCAGCAAGTAGAGTTTGCTCCGTGTAGCTGCATCTAATGTCACTTAAGGACAAAGACCCGTTATGTTGTGTTGCACTCAATATATTTTGCGTCGGCAAAGTGTTTGTTCAACAACTTCTTAAATTCCGACACCAACTTTGCCACAACTACGTGCTGCGGCAGGCCGTTCCATACCTTCACCACTCTGCTTTCGAAATTGAGTTGGTGAGCGACCCGCTTCAAATCCGGTACGACAAGCTTGTACCGGTGTCCTCATGTGCTACTTTGTGTGCGCAGATGAAGCAGCGGTCTTAACATGGGGTAATCTCCCAGATGTAATATCCGGTGCGTCATGATGAGGTCAACCCTCATTCGACGATAAGTTAGGGTGTACAGCCCTAGTTTCTTACACCGGGAATCAGCCTCGAGACTACATGCTACACTCGCTCAAGCTTTTCTACCTCGCCCCGGGTGATAGGACAATACGCGAGATAGCCATACTCCATCATTGGTCGTATTAGTGAGACGAAGAGGCAAGTGGCAATCTCTTCGGATCAAGTACTGAAGCTGTGCCTGAGCGCCCAAAGCATACGAAGGCTGTTTTGGTAAATCCTATTCCTGTTGTCCATCGACGTTAGGTCCTAGCGTGAGAGTACACCGAGGTAGCGCACGAAAGACCACACCAACACTCCCACCCGATTCCGAGTAAAAGATAAGCCGTTAATACTGGAACGGATATTCACCAACAAAGAACTAATGGTCGAGAGGGTGATCCTCGACGTTCTACTGGGCCGCAGCGTTCATGTAGTCCTACTCTTCGAATACATTTGCTATGCAGAATATCCCGTGGAAATCACCGATGCAGCAAAACTATTATATGCTACCACCCATTTCGTCAACCAGTTTAACTCTTTGGTTGTCAGAGCATCAGCGACCAAGACCATCTGTCCGAGAAACATGGTCTCGTTTCTGCGAAGCAGCACACGCTTGTGTATATCAATGCGATACTCAGCCTGGTATATCTACAAACTTTCCCCGGGCACCGAACTGGATGGTCTATCCGACCCAACGTAACCACTATACTCAGCTTTTCTGCGAGGATAGAATGGCTTACCAGCAGGAGTTAGCAGTGTGTATGGCATCAGACCACAAGCTTCTGTATCAACACGTCAACAGTCTACGTAAGGTGAACCAGGGAATTCCTCCTCTTCAAACAGCGAACAGACCCACACAGACACCGAAAAAGGCGGCTAATGCCCTATGCCAACGATATGCTGCAACATTACAGCGCAATCACAGGCCACCTAATTCTTTGACGATGTTTGTTTCACCCCCAAAACTCACTCACATATCCTTCACAGCAGAAGCTGTACTAAAAAAGCTGTTGAGTATGCACAATCACAACCCTCCTGGAGTTGATAATGTGTACACGAAACCTGTAGCCGCGGTAAGAGAGAGTTTAGCTGAGCCTTTGACTCGATGCTACCAACACTGTTTTAACGAAATGTACGCGCCTGATATGTGGAAACACGGGATGATTACGCCTATTCACAAGGGAGGTAGTGGTTTCAATCCAGCCAAATACCGACTCATAATCTTACTGTCGTTTCTTTCAAAGGTCATGGAGGCTATTATTTCTGATGCGTTGACCGCCTACTCGAACCGGAACAGCATGGCTTCCGACGAAGTCGATCTTGCACTACAAATCTACTACTAACACGATCCAGCTGGACTGAAGTAGTAGACTCTGGCATAATGGTTGATGTGGTCTTTGTCGGCTTCTCAAAGGCGTTCGATCGGTTAGGCCATAACATTTTGCTCTTCAGACCTTTGATATTGGTGATCCTCTCCTAGAATGGATCAGAAGCTTTCTTTTACACTTGTGCCTGGAAGTACCAGTGCTTTAATCGCTGTCAGATCCCATCCGAGTTGAATGCACAGTCCCACAGGGACCAGTACATGGACCGCGATTATTTTTTACATATGCTAACGATATCACAGGCCTCATAAGCTCGAACTGTCTTCTGTATGCCGATGGCATCAGGGTGTGGAGGGCGGTCAATAGACCAGATGATATCACAGTACTTCAAGCCGATCTGGATAGGGTATACGCGTGGTCAATCCAGAATCTACTTCAATTCAATGTGGACAAATGTAGAGTGCTTCAATTACGACACAAATTAGTGCATCCCTACAAACTCGGCAACCAGGAGCTTCAGACGTTTTCTGGCGAGAATGTTCTGGAAGTTTTTGTGCTGTTTGATTTTGGATATTCGAATCAGACTGAAAAGTCGTCAAGGAGAAAATCCAGCATGTGGACCTCCTGAATAGTGCATTCTGACGATTCGACCCTTCTCTTTTTCCACACCTTGTCGGCTCATGCATGCGGCCACATGTGGAATACTCAATACAGCTCTGGCGGTCATGGCTGAGGAGAGGTCTGACCGCTTTGGAGATATCCCAACGCCGGGCAATCGAGAAATGTCAAGGGTCTGTATAATTTGCTGTATGAAGGCAGGCTAGAAGTGCTCGGGATTTTCAGCAGACAGTATCGGCGATTGCGCGGGGACTTCATTTTGACTTACCAAATTTTGAGAGATCCCAACCACGTGTGCCGTTACTTGCTAGAGCTCAGTCACAACAGTAATTTGAGAGGTTACCATCTCAAACTGGCAGAGCAACACAGTCGCTTGGAATGCCGTCGGAATTTCTTTTCCGTACTCGTTTACAGTACGTGGAATGCCATACCGAAATCTGTCATATGTGTTCCCACGTTGGTAGAGTTCAAATCTCCGAGTTGACCGTGTTCTTATTTCGCTGCACCATCTTACATGACCCAATACGCATGGATAAACACAAGTGCCGGTAAGAGATTTCACTGGCTGTCAGGTCCAACATTTCGTACCACTTCTTCGTCTCATGTATGCGTACACCAGAAGGAGACACGATTTTTACCAACATCCCATTTGCCGTCACTTCCGATGGATTTACCTTGGATTTACAGTCTGTACTACGTATACTTCAGGGAGTTCACTGTGTAAACTCTATTTTGCTTTTCTGTGGTTTCACCACGACCGTTCTACGTGACATGTTAAGCGTTAGCATTTATACCCGTATAAAACCATGCAATCAGCGTGTCGCAGATAGGACCAAAGAAGTGCGCCTATACAAGTTTATTGGTTGGTGACGCGATGGTGCGTTTCTATTTCGACTCGGATGCCACCATGAACACAGTTCCAGCTAAGCGATACCCAGGAATTCGTGTGCGATCTGATCAGCGATTCCTGTGCATGTGGAACGGTTCCAAGCTCTAGCCGAAAGGTTTGGCCACGATCAGAGTTATTAATCCCAAAGACGGCTGTTCCCATCATTTGGATTTCGTGGTCGCGAAGGAAGGGCTGACGCCAATTCTCGGCTTTGATGTCTTGGTTTTATTCATTTTAACCACGACCGTTTTGTACATGTATGTGAAACGGAGGCAGATGTTAGTGTTTAACCCAAGTTTTGGGAGGTTTGAAGGTTCCGTTCATTCGTCAATAGATCCATCAATACGACCGATTGCGCTGCCAGGTAGAAGGGTTCCGTTTGCATTACGTGATATGTTCACCACCGAATTAAGGAACTTGACACAATTGGGCGTAATAGCTGAGGTCGACAAGCCGACAAACTGGGTTAGCAAGGTCGCGATTGTTACGTCTATGTATAGATCCTAAGCTGTTGGATGAAGTTTTGCGTAGAGAATACTATACATTGCCGATGTTAGATGTCCTGCCGCGTTTGGTTAAGCCGAAGTGCTTCACCAAGGTTGTTCCCTCATCGGCGTTCTGGCACTTGCTCCTAGATGAGAAACCCAGTTTCTTGACGACGTTTGCTTCACCCTTGGGACCTTTTCGCTAGTTACGTTTACCGTTTGGTTTGAAAGTTTTGAGCGAAATTTTTCAAAAGCGGCTACTGCAAACTGTTGATGACCTGGACGGTGTAACGTGCGTAGTAGACGATGCACTGATTTACGGCTCAACCGACCAGGAACATGACGCCAATCTGCACCAATGTTAGAGCGTTGCGTTCAAAAGCAAATAAGGCTTAAACGCGAAAAACTTGTGGTCCGGAGGTCTGAAGTGCTTTTTCATGGGCACCTTCTGACTTCCGAGGAAATAAAGATCAATCCCTGAAATATCAAGGCTTTGCAGAAGATGCCACAACCTAAGGACGTCAAGACTGTTAGTCGTTTAAATGGCATGGTGAATTATTTGTGCCGGTTTTTGCTAAGACTTACTGAAAGCATGACAGATATCCGGAGACTGACTCACAAAGGTGTAAAGTGGAGTTGAGGAGAAGAGCAGGAGTCAGCCTTGACAACCATCAAGCGTCTTATCAGTTGTGCACCAGTACTTGGTTACTATGATCCAGTTCTACCTTTAAGGGTGCAGTAGGATAGCAGCCAAAGCGGAATAGGTGCCGTTCTCCTGCTGAATGGTTCACCCTTGTATTTCCGCAGTTGAGCGCTCACAGTGGTGTAAAGGAGATGCTCGCTATCGTCTACGCAACGGAGCGATTCAACAACTACACATTTGGAAGGAAGACTACAGTGTATACTGACCACAAACCGCTCGTGTCAATAGCTAGTAAACCGTTACACAGTGTCCCTCGACGTCTTCAACGGATGCTTATCCAGCTCCAAAAATACGACATGGATCTGGTGTACACTCCGGGGACGCAAATGTTCATCGCGGACGCTCTGTCGAGAGCTCATCTTCCGATAGTCGAGCACCAACAGGAAGAACTCGAGGCAGTCATTCTCCTACAACGTCCGGCGGTAAAGACAGATCGCCTGAAAGAGATAAAACGTCATACGGAGGTAGACACATCCTGCGTGGCGTTTCGCGATCTGATTTTCAAGGATGACTAGATACACAGGATAAACTTCCGAATGAACTAACGGCATTCTTCAACTTTCGGGATGAACGAACGGTGTATGACTGTTTGCTGTTCAAAGCGAATCGTATTTTGATCGCACCGCTGCTTCGCAAAGGAATGCTAGAACACGCTCATCGAGCCCTTTTGGGCGTCGACTATAGTATTAGTAGAGCACGCGAACTGATGTTCTGGCCCGGGATGACAAGTCACACCTGAGACCATGGAGCAAGCTGTTCAGCCTGCCGGTCCCACGAAACTCGCCAAGGCAGGGAACTAATGATGCTGCGTGAGATTCCAGATCGACCGTGGCAGAAAGTAGTGGTGGACTTGTACTGTGACAGCGGGTAAGGCTAGTTAATATCTGTGGACTATTACAGTGAGTATTTTGAGATGGATGCAGTCATCAATATGCTTAGATGTCAATTCGTCAGACACGGAATACCGGTGAAGCTTATCTCCGACAATGGCTCACAATTTACAAGTGCTGCGTTCCAGACCTTCACGATCAAGTGGGAATTTTCGCATTGACAAACTAGCCCATATCACAGTACGTCTAACAGAAAAGCAGGGCGGCGTTCAACTAAGCCAAGTGATTGTTGTCGGAAGCCAGAACCACTCATGGGGACCTGTATCTAATGTTGTTGAAGATTCGCAATATGCCATTACCGAACATCAGTCTCAGTCCAGTATAGCGTTTGTACAACAGAAGGACAAGAATCGTAATGCCTGCGACTTCTGGACTCTTACACGCTGTCTCGCCATTGCCTGAGTAACTGCAAAGGGGCTTAAGAAAACTGGTGACAAATCAGAACCGGTATTGTGACCGCGGGACGCGGGCGCTACCGGAGCTATCAGTAAATGATGAAGTGTGGATCCAAACAATACCAGGTGTCAGCGAACGATGGAAGAAAGGTGTGGTGACCACGAAGGCTGGAGAAAGATCTTATGAAGTCAGTATCGGAGGGTAGGTAGTCAGAAGGAACCGAGTGCAGCTGAGGCGACACAGGGAACGAGAAGGAGAACCTGCAGCAAAACACTTAACGTCTTACGGATGGGTCACGACGACTGAGGCAGAAAAGACGACGCGGAGCGGAAGAGCGTACGGAGTCTACTGTGACACCGATGCAACTGATGCCGAAAAAGAAAAGGATGTGACAGGATTGTGCAAGCAAGTGACTAGCGTACCGCAAACGAACATAGCAGTTGCTTGGACGCCTGTGCATATTTCGCCTACCCGCTGATTGATTCACTGGAGCGGGTTTGTTTAACTGATTCAGTGGAAGAACCTATGAATGCGGCAGGGTCGTTAGTTGTGAAAATGACTTAATTATTTTTATCCAGGTTGCTGCGTGTTGGTCAGGCTGTCATTTTTACTGAGCTCACTTTTCTGCATAAACCGTTTGTCCCTGAAGGACCGAGTTTTGCGACTTTTCTACTTCCAGCACACTGCATTTGCTTGCATCCCCACTCTTATCTATCACTGTGCTCTCTTATTGTCTCATACCTAGCAGCCGATGAAATTATATCTGGTCGTAGTGTAGAATAATGATGGTGGTGCTCTTCCTTTTTGAAAATATGGATTTGGATTTTCAAGCACTTATTGCAATCATTGCTCCCAGTACGTCACTAATTCGTACTGTCCCCATATCTACTCGTTATTTGGAGCATTATCATCTTCATTGTTATATTTCCAATTTTTCTCCCATTGTCGCATTTCCTTCATGTTCCAGGATCTTTTTCTTTCCGTTTCGCATGACAAAAATTCCGCTGTATTTTGGATGCCATCATGTGGAATGCTTTCCGATTCAAGCAACTCCAAACACAACGTTACGTTGTCTCGTGATCTTGTTTATGATTTGCTCAAAGCTTTCGGTCAAGAGATCTTTATGCCGTTCCCAAGTTCCAACGATCAAAATAGTGCTCAGTCTTTGGATTCCATGTGAGTTTACCCTAAGCTCTTGTTAGTCCACCACTACTGCATTAAATTCTTACGTTCATGTGCCGCTTATCGGTTTGTTCGTTGAAGAAAATCCTTTCACTAGACTCTTTATTTACTGGTCGCCCGTATTGGGATGGTGAACTGCGATATATGCGTTCATTTTTGGGATCTGTGGAGTGATCTAACGCGCACCTACTCTACCGCCCAACTACGACTTATCCACACTACACGAGGGATTCCTCTCTAGAGCCGTCCGAGTAGCTCACCAATCAGTTCAGCCTCTAATATCATCTACCAGTTCACTTGCAGTTGCGGTGACACTTACCTAGGCAAGACTGATCGCCGGCTGGCTCAAAGGGTGGCGGAACACTTCCCATTGTGGCAAAGACAGTTGCTGTTTAACCAAGGCGGAGCGGACCAAACTATGAACCGGAATCCTGCCTCGTCTATCACCAAACACCTCATGACGACTCGTCACCAGGTGAACCCAATCGATTCATTCAAGGTGTTATTGCGCAACGGCAACCCGACGTTGTTGGCAGTCGGCGAGGCGCTACTGATAAGGTTGAATTGTCCCGTGCTCTGTGTCCAGAAACAATTGAGGCAATCAATTAGATTGCCTTGGACCTGATTACCTCATTCTCATCAGTTTTATCTGCTTATCTATGTTACTAAGTGTGGACCCTATTTATTGCGTGTTTTGTTCTGCCTGTATTGCGTAGCGACTGACGTGAGCAATCAAAATGTTAACATATCGCAACCTATGTCTCCTTACTGCCTTAATGAAATATTCTAACTTGGTCAGCACACTGACAGCGGGTGCAGTTTAACAATTATTCTACGATCTCATTTGGGGACCTGTTGCTCACCAGGGAGTTATTTCAAGAAACATGCTTCACGAATGTTCTTGTCGTTCGAAATGTCTACTGGAACCCAGCTGAGATACACGTGTTTTTTTCCAAAAATCTATTGCCTGGTTTATGTCTGACATTAGAATGCAGCCGTTAAGGTGTGTATCTCTTTTCTGGCCATATGCTTGTAATCACGATGTCACCTGACTTCTTCACGACTGTGAAGCAAATTTCCAGTATAGCTTCTTCTTGTCGTTTTGTTAGATTTGATTTCTTCCGAGAGCAATTTTTTACAGGATTAGAACTGCGGTTTTCTTTCATGCTATTCTTACCAGCCTCGTTTTTTATCTAGGCGGAAAACTTGAATTGACATTTCTCCTTTCTCTCCATCGCAAGCCTTGTGTTTGTGGATTTGATTGAACTCCATGCCGGAGCTTATGGCTCTGGTGGCGGCGGCTATGTTAGCAAAATGCTTCTTGGAAAATCTGCTCCACATGACACCAAGCTCTCCTCGGTCGATTTGATGGCGGAACGCCTGTTCCACCACACTCGCTTTCTGGCTGCAGTCAAATGGTTCGTCGATCATCAGGAAGAGGATGGCACGTGGCGAATCCCCGTTGTTCATCATCTGCGCAGGCGCCCTTCTCTAAAACCTGGTTGGCCATCAGCCATGGCGCAAGGTTTGTGCAACGGATTTTCCTTTGTGTGGTGTTACTGTGTGTCCACTTATATACCGACTGGTTTGCACCGCTAAACTTTCTCAACTAAATTCCATACCGCCCGTTCACAATCCTTTTTCCATCGCTCGTTTGCACCGGTCGAAGGCGGGTTCCTTTGTGTTTAACTCCTGCTTTTTGAGCACCCCCGTGTTTTCACTTTGATGCTCAATCTGTACTGGGACCTTTGTAGTAAACCTCCGTCCATTCAATCATTGGGACCGTATCCGAAGTGGAGGAGTTTTGGCGCTGCTCGCTCCCAACACCGGCTTTATCCGTGTTTGGACCTTTTAGAGCGAGATAGCCGGAGCTGGATATGGAACTGATCATATTACGATTATAATGGACATGGGAATGCCGATAGTGATAATTATTTTTGATATGCAAAAGGCATTCGACTGTGTGCCACACAAGCCACTGTTGTCCATCCTAGCGTCATATGCCATTGGAAATCCTCTGCTAAGCTGGTTCGGCTCATACACAAGAGAACGAACGCATCATTTGATTGGATCAGCAATTATCTACACCAAAACGAATAACCAGCAGTGTCTTCCAGAGAAGTGTACATGGGCCGCTACTTCTCATAATTTACGTCATCATAAGTGTGTCGCAATACAAAAACGATAAGATATGTGCAAAAAAACGGAGTTACAGAACTTTGCAGAAAACAACATAAAACCAAAATCATGATATGATGCTTACTGTCGTATTACGCGTCACCTGTGAGAACATGGCTGAAAGGGGGAGGGACAGCAAAACTCACAACACAAACGCCACCGGGGCCGGCTCTTCGCCATATCAACCAGTGTGTCCAACGAAACGTGTTCATCGTCCTTGGGACCCCCACCCGGAAGTCGAGATGCACCAACTGACCCCAACTTCCATGTGAGAGTCTTCATAACTCTCGACCAATTCATCGCGCGGCCTCCTCTCCGGACCCCGGTAGCGCAAACAGTGCACGTTTCGGGAGTCGGTGTGCTGGCATGCGCAATACGCGACCCTGTCATCGTGGTTTTTGAAACAACCATGCTGAGCGGTTCACCTGCTCTTCCTGGACCAAATACGAGACACAGAACGCGCTCGTTTCTCACACGATGTTCTCACCAGACATGGGCTAACCTACTAAGGTAGCAGTGATCGAACGTAACAAGCCTATTTATGTCTGTTGATCTGATGGACCTAACTTATGCAAACAACGCATGCGAACCCATCAAACATGGACGCTCATTTCAGTTTGCGGATGACTTCAAACTGGTCTACTAGACCAATTACAACTAAGCTTGAGAATAATGCGTGAAGAACTCTCCGCACTGAATATATGGAGCGGGCTCCTGCTAGTGAATCACACCGCAAGAAAATCCCAGGTACTTGGCTACAAATGTCGCATTCCAGAAGGCTTTATTCCTCTTGCCGGTAACGTAATCCCATTTTCTGACTCAGTTCAGGACTTTGAAATTATGTATTCCAGTTCTTTTAATTTTTCTGAAATGCACTAATAAGTCGCTAAAGGCAGGCAGCTATCCGATTACATCACCGGAACTTTCTTCTTACGTGGAACACGACTTGAGCTACTCATAATCATCGTAAGACTTAATCTGGAGTATTGTACTATCATTCACAGCCAACTACCGAACAAGGACAGATTAGCTCTGGAAAGTGTCCTATGATCATTTACTACACAGGTCCTTGGTCTCCGCTAAATCTTGAGTTAGTATGATTGTTGTCGTCACCTTTGGCTGTGAGCAAATTCATGATTAGAAATACTGTTTTAAACCACGGAAATCAACACTATTCTTAGGTACAAATGGTCGCTCATACTTAGAAGTCGTATACCGTCTGTAAATACACATGTTTATTTTTTATGTGTATATAGTGATTGACCGCCGATAGCCTTCGAATTGGCCGTTGTTGTTGCCTCTTGGAACATCGTTTATTTTACACTAACTACTGCGGATCTATAACTTTTGTTGTTATACTTTATCAGTTTTGTTTAACTGAACGTGTTCTAGTTACCAATGTCATCATACTCTGCCTATCTTTTGGAATCGTTTCGAAGTGCGACACTTAAAAAGCTTTTCGTCAACTACGGTCATAAAGCCAAGGACACTTTTAAACGAATTATGAGAAAACATACTGGCAACATAAGGAAATATCGCGCTGGTTGGAAAGTTGATCTCTGACGATGCCCTTTGCGGTAAATGCAATTACCACTCATCCTATCCAGCAATGTGCGCTTTTGCTCGGAAACGTCACTGACCTTACAGCCCTTATAAAACGAAAGGAATCTATAAACACACGTATTATTACGTTACAAAAAAGGTGGTTGTACAATGGTATTGAAGATAGAGTAATTCGCATCGGTGAATACCATGCGATAAGCTCCGATCGCCAAGGTAAGCCAAGGAATCGTGGTGGCGGTGTCATCACGTACGTTAACCGATTGGTGCGACTCAGTTGGCCAATTATTCACTCACTGTACAACTCCTATTAGCTGTCATGTACTCGAATGTAAGCCTAAATTTCTCAGTGCCTTTCGATCCGTTGTTATCGGAAACTACTACATTGTCCCTGATACATCCTCGTCCGAATTGAAGCTTTTAGTTGAGCACCTTTCTTTGGTGTTTCTGCCGAAACTAGAATGCTCTGTCTGCGTTCTTCCTTGTGACTTTAATAAATGTGATACAACGTTCTTCTAGTCACTTGATCGGTCAAATTTAGTAACTTTCCCGACCAGACAAAACGCACAGCCTAAGGTTGCTTACACATACAAAGTTCGTTTGTTTTCCATTCATAAGCGTCCACCACTAAGCAACTCGGACTATGGTATACACTAAAGTTTTGCCCTGCCATCTACAGTAGAACTAACTATGCCGCATTAAGGAAACGACAATTCAGGACTATCCGACGACGCGATTGCTCAGTGGAAAATATAGCACGAGTTCAAGAAACGCTTTCCTTAACTGATTTATCATTTTTTCTGATGAAGGTCTATCGGTTTAACGCGATTCTCGCGGGTTAAGTAAACTTCTGCTTCTACCTATGCTGCCCTATCGAAACAATCTATCTGCAAGCATATGGATTTTATTGTCACCCCTACTGAAACAACGTCGAAGGAAAAAAGAGCGTGCTTACAAGCTTAAAATGACCACTCGAGTCAAAAGCTTGACTTTTACAAATTAAAGCTGAAACCACAAGACTAAACAGTTTATACCTCGAAACGATACTGGGAAAGCGTAACTGCCTGAATCATTGGAGACTGTTGAAGCAAATCTGTGGCAAAAGTACCATCGGAAGTACTAGAATTGTGGATGTTGACAAACTCAGTTCTGAGTTTAGTTCCTCTCCGTCGAGCGCTTTTCTATTACCCTCCTTCACTTTGTCATACCCAGCCTCCTTAGTTGATCAAGTTGCTGTCCACAGTGAACTCAAGAAGCTAAATACGATTAAAGCTAGTGGCTCTGATGGTTTATTACCCGTGGTTTTGAAACAGTGCGCCAATTCCCTTACATTACCCCTGACTGACATTTTTAACAAGTGTCTCGCGATCGTTGTCATCCCCGACATCTGGAGGTCAGCCGGAATAACGCCAATTCCTAATAGGGAACCTCAAAAGTATCGGTCTCTTTCTTGTACTTACGTGCTCTTAAAAGTCCTACTAGTTCCACAGATCTCCACAGCCACTCATGCTGATGATGTCTACCGGTTTGCGTTTAGACTCCAGCGCTCCACGCTTGATGCTGTCTCCTACCTTGTGTATTCAATAGCCTATGCGCTAGGTAAGAAGTGCTGGTCCGTACGACTTTTTGTTGACTGTTCACTTGCCTTTGGGAGTCTTGGTCAATCACTTCTGCTTAACCTACTTTATTTGAATGAAGTCCACCCTGATGTTTGTAACTTGTTGCTTGACTGTTTCACCGATCGTTTGCACTTTACCAAGTTAAACGGCAAAAGCTCCTTTATGCTCCTCGCTGACTGGTATTTTGCAGGCCGCGATCCTCGCACCCCTTTTATTCTCTTTATTTGTCGAAAGTCTCCCCATACCAACAATATTCATTGGATGTAAGTATGCTGATGACGTTGTCTTGGGAGTGCAGATTTCCGATCACTGAGACGTCTACACTTCGATGTGGTTTAGATGCATTTGTGAGTTGGTCATCAACCAGGTCCCTTAACCTTAATGTTATGAAATGTACTGATGTAAAAATTTTATTTTTCCTTCCTGATAAATTGTGAGTACTTTTGGACGCAGCTCCTCTTTTAACTTTGGAGGACAAAACCTTTCCTATTTCATCCACTGTCAAATATCTCGATGTCGATTTTTCACAAAATCTCTCTTGGTGCATACACGTTTGGGCGACTTTTCATAAGGTCAGGTTATCTTTTTATGCTTTCCAATTCAAGAAATTATCCGTACCGCGAAGCTTCATTTTGAGATTTGTAGCTGCATGTATACTACCCCACTGGTTGTACTATTCCCTAGTAATGTTCCCTGGACTACTTCAAAAGGACTACGTTTTGATTGTGCGATCGATTAAACATATTTTCCGATCTAGTGGCTTGCCTAGAGATTCCATAGTTGATTTTATTAGTCGTAAGCATTTCGACGCTTGCTTGAATTTTACTTCTGTGACCTCTCTCGTCCGCTACATTATGCTCTCTCACAAACGTTACCTGTCTCTCCTACACGCACGGAATTTAGGATTTTCTTCTCGCACTTCTTCGTATCGTAACACAATCTTGCCTTATTTGTCACGCCTTCTTGTCGACCTTATAAAAGTCACAAATGCTTCGCGCATGCGGTTACTTGAATGACATCTGCATACCTTTGTCTATTTCATTCTTCAATCTATATTTTTGTATTTTTATCTGGTCCCATTCATTCAGTGTATCCTTGGTAATAGCGTGAATGCTGATGATGCACCCATTTAGGTGTATAGAGCCTATTTTGACTTGATTTGAACCACTTGGCCACAGATCCAGAATTCAAAACTATTTTTTTTAGTTTCTGTGTCACGCTTTGTTCGGTGGTCTTAGTAGTAGTTTAATGCTCACTGGCTCAGGTACTTTGTACCGACTGTCCTAACCTGATGAGCCTAGTGTTAAGGGTGAGGTATAGCTATCTTTGTCTTAAACTATCCTTTCGGTCACGTTTCATGCACAGTTGGTTTTGATGCGGTCCTTGTTTCCGATTGCCGTCATCTTTCCTCCTTGGCTGTGAATACATTTGGCAGTGCTCCGACCTACCTTGTAGTGGGTTCTGTCTTCACATACAAGAGTCCTTGGTTTGAATTTACGGCTGATTTACTTCTCTCGTAAACGTTATGGCACCGCCTTCATCGAAACGCATCTGTGACCACGCATTGTTTAGGTTGGGGACCATTTCTTCCGCATGGGCTCATTATTTTGGGCCCCAGCCAACTCATAGACCACATCAAACCATTTTTGCGACTTTTTAGGACTGTCTTGAGTTCCTTACTGCAACACGCATTGTAGAGATTTTGTTTTCTGATGTACCGTTTGTGGCTTTTGTTGCTTCACATTGCGAATGCCCTGCTTTCTGTTATTTCTTTCTTCAGGTCATGGAATTTCGCTTCTGGTTCGAGCTTATTCTGTTCTCAAAACTCCAGTTTATTTGGAAAGGGCTCGTCGCGCTCTTATAAGCTATAACCGCACAGTACGTGAAGGTGGCATTTTGGCGTATGTTTTGGGACAGCGTTCTTTCCCGTGGTTCGAAGAATATCCATCGGATCCAGGCAACCACGTTTTAAACGGATTCATCTATTCTCTGATTGGTCTATACGATCTTGCCCAGGTCCGTATTCTGAGCTTATCCTACGATTTTTAACCTAAAATGGTCTCATTCATTTGTTCTACTTGCTGATTTCTTTTTCCAGGTAGATCCTGATGCTCAATCAAAAACCTATGCCAATCACCTGTGGACCAGTGGTTTGACATCATTGTCTACTCTTCTCTCACTGTTCGATTCCGGCACGGGTAGTTTTTACAACTTGGCTCACGTCGGTGTGGTCACACCAACTACCGCCGACGCTTCCACCTTAAACCTTCGAGAAGACGACGGAAACCGATTGGATTTGGGTCCGAACCGCGCTCGATGGAGCTATCACGCGTTGCACGTTCAGCAGCTGAGAACACTCGCTTTTTTAGATCCAGTCCACTCTGTGCAATGGCTTGATACCTCCATACGCTGGGCGTCCTACATGGAGGGTTTCCGTTCACCACATAATTAGCGTACCACTCGACTTTCTTCATTGACTGTCCAGTAACATTTTCGATGTGTCCAAAGATTATCCCCCCCCTAACCACACATACCACCGATATTTCCTTCATGTTTTCAGCTATTTTTTGATATTTTCCATCTTTCCTTCTCCTAGGATGAACTTTGTCTTTCTCGTAAAATATACCGCAAGCCTCCTGCCCCAGTTCACCACTTTCAAGTAAGAGGACTCGGGTAGTTAGGACTTTTTACTCATCTGGAGGACCCTTTTATCATCTTTTGGTCATCATCAATACACGTTAGCCGATGGTGAGAAACACACGTCAGCTAATGTCCCGTAATACGAAAAGGTAAAACATTAAACACTGGACTTCAAAGCTATAAGAAGTAATATCATGCAAATCTCACATTTGTGATCATTGTTTGGGTGAGGGGAAGATGAAGGGGATTGACAAATAGACTCACAACACAAACGCCATTGCAGTCGACTCTTTGCCACATCAGGTAATGCATCCAACCAAACCTGTTCGTCATCCTTCGGTCCCCAGCCAGGCAGTCGGGAAACACCAATTGACGCAAACTTCGAAGTGAAGAGCTTCATTTCTCTTGACCAAGTCATCCTTTGGCCTCCTCTCTTCTTACATCCAGACCCCGGTCTCGCAAACATCGCGCGTTGCAGGAGCCAATGGAGTGGCATGCAGCCATCGGAGCCTGGTGCGTGGTATAACGGTGCTGAGCAGTTCACTCACTTTTCCTACACTAAATACGTGGCGCCGGACATTGTCGTTGCTCACGCAGTATTCCCACCAGACATGAGCTAAGCTGCGAAGGGAGTGATAGTTTAACGCAGCTAGCTTTTTATGTTTGTTAACTTGATTGTCCAGGTTTCACAAGCGTACAGGAGGGTTGCACGAACGGCTACATTGTAAACGCTGCCCTTTGTTGACTGGATTCTCTACTCTATTTAACACGATTTGGTGCAATGTATGTGTTCCTGCAGAATCGCGACTGTCAAACGTCGTGCCCATCTTCAGGAAGGGGTGGCGTAATTTGTGCGAAAATCACCGAGATATCAGCCTCGTTTCCATTGCATCCAAACTTTTCACTGGTATCATCCTCCGTAAGAACCTTTACTGAAAGCCAGGCTAGCTTCCGTTCTGATCGTCGTTGTATCAACCACATATTTACTCTTCGCTAAGTGTTGGAGCAAAGACACACATACATACAACTGACAGTGGGAGTCTTCCTTGACTTGAAAGCTGCCTTTGACTCTGTTGACTGCGCCAGCTTGTGGCACTGCCTATCCATGAAGTGCATGCCGGCTAAGTTCCTTTCCATTCTTAAGTCTGTCTACCGTGATTCCCGAGGCCGTATAAGGGTCTACGGAAAACTTTCTCCTGACTTCCCTCTCTCGTGACAAGTGGTTTCATCAGGGTTGTCCTATATCTCCTTTCTTCTTCAAATTTGTTATCGAAATGATCATGAGTGACTCCGTTCTTTCAAACTTTACCGCAGTGGATGTTCTACCAAATGACCGACTCACAAACCTGGAGTATGCGAACGTCATAGTTCTCCTTAAGTCTGGTGCATTGACTGTGCAAACACTACTGCACAGGTTTGTGCGTAGCGCCGCATGCTTCGGCATGTGCTTTGCACCTTCAAAGTGAAAAGTTCTATTGCAGTACTGGGCGGACACACCTCCGATTTTGTGATTTCCGAACAGCCACTGTAAGTGGTGGATCGGTTCATTTATCTTTGTCACCTCTGGTGGTCACATCACTGTGGAAGTTACTTCGCGAATCCGCAAAACCGTGTGATTTTCCAGATGCTCAGGCATCTATAGAGACCGCGGGATATAAGCTTGTCAATGAAAGGTAGGGTGTATAACGCTGCGATAAGGCCAGTGTTACTGTATGGATCGGAGAAACTGGCCAGTTCGTAATGAAGACATTAAACGCTTGACTGTGTTTGACCTTGGTGCTTGCGAAGTGTTGCTCACGTCTGGTGGGAACACCGGGTGTGCGATACTGAGGTCTGCCAGTTGGTTTTTGCAAGGAACCTTTGATGCCTCACTCGAGTGTTTGTTTAATCTTAATCGCTTACGTTGATTGGGTCATGTCCTTCGTATACCCGTTGACCGACTTCCTCGGCGTGCCTTATACCTCGTGGCTGCACCAAGTTGGGCGAAGCTGAGAGGTGGCCAGTCCATGACGTGGCATAGAGGCATAAATAAATTGACTGAGCGACTTGGTCAGGCTGGTGCGTACTGTTTTCTTCGTGGATAGGGGCCTCGGGATGATCCACACCAATGGTTGGCGATCGGATCAGACATGTCGGAGTCACGAAGTCGGTGGCTTTCTTTCATCTGTTTTTTATGCTCGCTCCCTTCTAATTAGTTAACCGCACTTTTTGTGTTCGTTTTATTTACATTATATTTGCTCTTAACTTCACTACCTTGCCGTTGTTACTTATTGTTATTCTTGCGATGTGAGTCGTAGTAACTGGATCCACCGCACTTCCGTGCTCGGATGATAGTTGATCAATTAAACTGGAATATCTGCCCTTCAGAGCGAGAGTAATCTCACGCTGGCGCCACAGATGAGGATGATTAGCAAAAGCGCATTGAGATTTTTCTATACGGTTCGTGATCTCATTTTTTGTTCCACTTGTTCTGATTTATCTGCCCAGGCAGTTAAATTTCTTGGCTTCTAAATGATCACTGCCCATGGTCAGTGCAGAAGTGTGTCCTTTCCAATCTTGAAGAAGGACTTTGCATTTCGATGGTGCGAAGCATAGCGCGAAACGACTGACAGCCAGAGGTGATTTCTCTAGTGCAGCTTGGTACGTTAGACAGCTGTCACAGATAAGCTCTATGTCGGTCAGCATACTCCAAGTCGAGAAGTCGTACATCAGGGAACGGCTTCACACCTATGTCGTGTCCGGCGAACGCCGTTTTCATGACTTCGTCAATGGCGAAGAAAGGTGACAGCTGACAATCTTGTCTTACACCGCTTGAGATATTGAAGGGCGGCGAACGCTTGTTGTAAGCCCTCATTCTGCCTTATCTACACGCATAAAACGCTTGGATAATATTTACATATTTCTCGATGGAACTGAGGGTTCTTATCATCCTGGTGGCGAGTCTTGAGCCGCCATCTTCTATCACCCTAAAAAGACTTGAAGATATATTAAGTTCGTATTGTCTTCTCTCTTCGTTATTCAAAATCGGATCGTTTCCAGCAAATCCTATCTTGCATTGCAGCAGGGATGTTTGAGTAATCAGCGTCCCACTGCATACAGTGCGTAGGAACTTCTTATTACTTTGTGGATTCATTATCACTTCATTAGACTTGCGTGTGCCTATGGTAGTACACTAGGGATTTAAGCAATTGTAATACAAGTGATAGGGTAGTGTTTTGGAAGCGAGCTTGGCAACAAAACTGCCATTGAATACGGGCTCTGGATATATCTGGCGACGTTTCCAACCAATGTTGTGTGTTATGCTTTGGCCTCGAAAACGGGAACAGAGAGCGCCGTGTCCCAGCTAGCGTTGGAGGTGTGATGTTGCTGCACCGTATCCAAACCACCTGGTGACTTTATTCAACCTCTTTTAGTTATCGTCAGCACTCACAATGCGACTTTTTTGGACAACTACTGAGCGGACACACGCAGGACGTCGTTAAGCCAGGAAAGATTTTTGTTTTTCTGTGTGGTTCAGGGCTCCATCTATTCCGTTTATCTTCCAACTCCTGTGCGTGTCATCTTTATTGATAAGATAACTTTACTCGTATGAATGGCGAACGACGGTCCTATCATTGTGCTGGTAGTAACGGCCGCGTATCTTTCGTCGAGTGCCATGGCAAACTCACTGACGCCCTCTGTACGATACATTGAGCCTTGATCCTGTCGACCTCCGGGAATCAACAAGTAAGTCTGGGCGGCTATGGCGAATCATGATTAAGCAAATTCGTGGTTATTTATTGAGTACTTACAGTATTTTACGGTTGTCCGTTCACTGGCTAGCCCTTGTTAACTGGCCTTTGGCGTTAGCGACATCCCATTGGTTGTGCTCGTTCGCCAACCTAACCGATGCACGCCTACCGAGTCCATGGTTATGTTATTCCTCGCTGTTACCATCCCGGATAGACTGCACGGAGGCGTCTGGTTAGCCGTCCGATCATTTAGTTATTGTTAACATGGATTCAGACATAAGCCATTTGATCGCCGAACGGCCGACCATTCCACTACTCTGCTGTCCGAAAGCACGCTGTTTTTCATTTTCCCTGGGCCGAACAAGTCGTTCATGCTCGGCCTGATACATCGGTACCGCATCCATTCTATTCGCCCCCAGCCTTCATCGCAAGGCCCACAGCTCCATCAGATACGTACTACACTATGAAGTCTTCCGACGAAGCACTGAACTTATCACTCGTAGCTTTCCAGTCTTCTCGGTCCGATGCAACCTCAATCAACTGTTTCCACTAGAGCATCTCAAGCGTACTAAGCCAAGCAAGGGGCTCCATGTCGATGGGTTAGTATACCACCCTTTGTTTCTTTTTGCTTCTGCTGAATCCAAAAGAGCAATAACGACAAAATTTAAAAAGTTGCAGAAATATATGAACCTTTACCAATGATTAAAGTTTTCCCTGTAGTGTTATTTTCTCCCGCCAGTGTAACTGGTACCGGTTTTTCCCTTAGCGTTTACTCGCGTCATCTATCACAAATTGTTTGTTTGTGCTTATTGTTTTTACTCGCAGCACACGACGTTATATTTGGGTCCTTGAAAGCTTACGATTGTCCTTCCTCTTTTCCGTCTTTGTTCGGTGGTCTTACGGTGTTAGCCCATGGTGGTCTATACGCATTTACACTCTTGGGTCAGTTCGGCTTGTATCACAAGGCTGCCGGTTGCGAATGATCCTCGCTTACACCAACCGTTCATTTCCCGCTCTCTTCCGAGATGAAACAGACTAGTAACGACCCGGAGACTTGTTTCTCCGACTACCGCGTGTTATATGCATATTCCATCATTTTGTGCTTTAGCGGTTTAAGCAACTTCTTTGTCTGCGATTGTTTCCGTCGACCATTCTCTGATTGTCAGAATCGTATGGACACACTCATGCTCTCCTTTAATGTGGCCTGATTTGATCGCCTTTAGTTTCACGTGACCGTGTGAACCGTCGAATAGGTGTAGATTTCCCTCCTGGTGGAACAACTTCGTGGTTCTACCTAGGTGCTTCGGGTTTGTTCCGTTCCAGCAAATGATTCGTTTGGCAAGCGTTTTTATGAAAGTCACGTATGTCCGTTTACAACACTGACATGGCATATGTAACTCTCCTCTGTATAAAATCATTGCGCCTTACTTCACTCCAGTGGAGTATTATGTTCCAACAGCCTGTTGTTATAATCGCGGGGAGGATTGGGCCCCTCTTTGGTAGTCTAACAAACGTAAGGCGCATGAACTTGAGTTCTCAGCCACAAGCTCCCAATGGACGCGATTCCTTGAAATGGCCCTGCTGCCATTCGGGTTTAACTATTCAGCAAAATTCTCAGAGTGGTGTCCCCTAAGTCAACCCCCTACTTCGGTTTGCGTAACCGGGAGGTATCGTCTCCCCTGAAGAAACAATGGACTTCCCGGCGTCGTGTTCTGTTTTCTTTTTCGACAACTTTATCTTATTTTGATTTAGATGGTTTTTGATGGCTGCATGTCTATTCGTGGACTGCTGAAATAGATACAAGTATATAGTTGCCTATCATGTGGACTCTTCCGTTTCCAATTCCCTTGCCCGAATATAACTTCGTCACAGAATTATTCTATCTCGTTTTGCCAGTGTAGTGTCTTCTACGCTCAATGGAAGGTCGCGTGGGTGTTGATCCTCGGATCCACTGTTTCGCTTTACTTCATGCGACTCTCTTGGATGAGCGTGAGGATTGATCTGACGCAGGATTTATGGTGTTTTAGGGCCAGTGCTCACTTGCTCAAGTCGCAAAATGGATTATTAGGATACAGGGCGTACCACAGCCGACCGAACGGCGCATGAGAGGTATTTGTCCCACTTACTCATTGACATGCGTGGATTTGTTTGTTCGCATTCGTAGTATGCTTGATCCGCACATCTATCGTTGAAATTAGCAACACACATGTCTCACATTGAAGTACAATAGTAGCCTTTTAACTTTTCCTGTGTTCAGATTGCGCTGCTTGTTAATTTTTCTGCCTTAGTACATGCATATTTTCTTCTTCACTGTGGTGACAGGTAAACGCCCAAAAAGTTTCTTACCACACGGATCATGCGTCATCGCACAGTCAAGCCATATGGTGACACCGGATACAACATTGTGGTCAATATTGTCTACTAAGCGCACATGGTATACAGGAATAGAAAGCCGGCACTACCTCAGGTTTACAGTCGCCTTTCTATGACTTAAATGCATTGTTCAGAAGATGTCAGCTTCTCCACTTTCAATTGCACATGTTACCTGTTTATGATCTATTACGCTCAAACTAGATACGTTTATGGTTTTGTCAAAGACGACTTTGCTCCTGAACTTCATCAGCGCTTGAGATGAGTTTGCAAATCCGATATTGTTGTTCTTTCTGGGGAGTTCAACGTACGGGTATGTCGCTTATTACCATGTGAATGTGCGCTGTTTGTTCATCATGAGCTCGATGGGAGCCCATCAGATAACAAAGATAGACTTCCAACACTGTGTGTATCCATTCCGCTCCAACTTCAGGCATACGAGGAGCCGTTTCGCAAACGACGCAAACACGTTCTCAACTTGACCACACTAATCTGTTTCAAATGGTGGTGCAGTGTTCGGGTTCTTTACATCACTCTGATTTACTCTTCTTTACTCAGACCACGTGCCGGTCTTTGCGAACACCGCATGAGTTTCGGAGGGCCTGCAAAAACCAAGCACCATAAAGTTTGTACCGACAGTTTGGTTTTCCATCGGATCAGCTGAGCTGTCAATCTTCCCTTGCGTAGATGTTTCGCTATGATCCACCCGCAATATATTGAGCAACGCCGGACGTTCATGCAAAAGACGAAAATGTCTTGTGTGAACTCAATCTGCGATCTCGCTTCGTACCCGATGACATTTCGAGTCCGATAATTTCCACGATACATAAGTGGTAACGTTTTCTTCACCGTTTGGTAGTTGTAAAAAACAACCCCGAGACCGAATTCGGAGGCCAGTTGACACCAAAGTTTGACATGATTCGTCAAAGACGGCAGCTATTGGGGTAGAGGAAATCTTTCTTTTTAGTTCGTCGAGGTCATTTTGTTGATCACTGTCGCAAACAAACGGTGACCCCCTTTTTGCAGATCTCCGTAGTACATCTGCCAGGGTTGCGAATTGCGTTGTAAGGGCGAATGTCCGGAAAAGATTTTAGTTTCGTTAAGTTACTACGTTTCTGCGTGTCTTCTATGGCATACACATTTTTGTTACTCGGGCGTATGCTGCTGCGGGAAATTATGTTTCCTAGAAAATGGATCTCAGGGGCACTAAATGAACACGTTTTCGTCTTCAAGCCTTGATCAACATTACTGAAACGATGAAGGACACTTTATGTAAATATTCCTTACGCTCTTCCGGCGTGGAACCAAAGGCACAAATATCATCCAAGTGTCGAACCTTTTCATCAATACCTGCCAAAGCGTGAGTCATAAATCTTTTCCAAGCAGAAGGTGCTGTACTGAAACTCATAGGTAAAACTTGTATTGAAACATTCTATCGAGAGCTAGGAATGCGGTCAGGAGTTTGGAATCCTTAGCACCAGCCATGTGGTAAAATACACTTTTTACATCCCGTTTTGAGAAAACCGTTGCACTGGAAGGACAATCCGTCCGCTCATCATGAGAAGATAAAAATCGACGACCATGTGCCTGTTTAAACCTTATAGATCATTGCATATCCTGGTAGTGTCGTCTTTTTTCAAAACACTCATCATCGGATGAACCCACTCGGAGCACTCGATTGGATAGCTTAGATTGTTCGCTGACATGTCCTGCAAGGATGCTGAGACAGCTTGACTTTTCGCAAGCAGAAACGGTCAGGATTGACTAAAGCAAACAGGTTTCGTCTCCCGTTTCAGCTGGATGCGATGAACCCTCCTGAAATAGGCCCGATCGAAGGTTGAAAATGCCCCGGATAGCATTCTTATCTGTGTGTTACTCCAATGGGAGAAACAGTCATACTCTAGCAAAGAAAAAGTGGCAAGAATACATAATCCTTATTGCACGCGATCGCAATTAACCATGCTGTTGCGCACGAGTGCATATATCTGTCATGTTTCCATTCCACAGCGCAATACACATGGGGAATTACTGGACATCACATTCGTGCGTCGTTTCTCCTCAACTTTGGGAAGTTTGGCTGCCTATCCGACCCCGTATCCGCTTCCGTAACTCGCATTCTGACCAACCTGGAATTCTTCTAAGATTTTTGATTTGCTTGCTCGCGGTTGCGTTATTCGGCTTGGGATTACTCTTGGTCTTTCGATAAATAGCCTCCCCTAGTTACAAATGCTATGGATATAGCGTCTAGCGAGAGGACGTCATCACCTCGCAAGCTAGCCACCGTCAGTGAAAGTGGAAGATAGGTGGTGCCATATCCCAATTAGCTTGCAAATTATGTAGCTCAGCCAACCTCCCCCATATCTCAGTGGCTTAGGCCGCTGGCTAGTTAGCCTCTGCCTCTAGCGGTCATGGTTTCGATGCCCAGTAGGGGACCGAGGGAATGCGCACCACCGACGAGCCCCTACACGGCGAAACGCGCGTGACCTTTTTCCGGGCTAACCTGTGCTATGTAACCTTTGAACTACTGAGATGAATCCCTTAAGAGATTACACCTAAATCCTGCTACTCACGAGTAATATAAAATAGCTTTTCTGTTCCTCAAATCAACGTAAGCTTTATCCTTCCACGTAGGTCCATTTACAGCATTTCCACACCAACACTGTGGAATATAATACAACAAAGCATCATTGGGAAAACATTTGACAGCAGCGAATGAAAATTTGCATCTTCAATCAGGCATACAGTCACGAAAGCGGCGTTTTCTTCCGGTTGGGTCGATTGGTGAGAATGATAGGAGAGGCAGGGTAGAGTTTCTATACGACGAATTCCGCGAAAGTGAAACTTTAAAATTTGACCGTGCATATTTCCAGCTGTTTGCTGTAATGGCGCCTAGCTGCCATTCTACCACCATCAGTCGCACGCGGGCTGAGGATGCCCACGCCTACGCTGATTCGAACCGGTGACCTTATGGTTGCAAGCAAGGTTGGCAGACCACTCGGCCACCGGCCGTCGCGAACGGTCAAGAATAACAAGCTTTTTGTAGTAGTTCTGGTAAAATAACACGCGGACAGTATAACCGCTGAGGGAGAGTACATGCAGTTACAAACCTCAAACTTAAAGCACTGTGAACGGAAAGCATTTCAAGTCTGAGAGCGTTAAAACTGAGCCTTCGAACGTTTTTATATGTTTCAAGGACATGCGTAAATTTTGAGATAGAAAACTCAGAAATATTTTACGGTAGATGTGTGAGGTATGCTTTGTTAATACACAACCATGGGAGGAGAGAAATGTACAAGGGACTGCAGTCTCTTGAGATGTATAAAATAGAACGTTACGTCGCAACGCTTGGAAGGGTTGAGAGAGAGACCGAGAGTTCATCTAACCCTGGTTGGAGTTTCAAAGAGTCCTAGATGAATGGGGTTATGCTACCCAGAACGACGTCATCAACATATTTACAGTCTATGAAGTTTTATGGCTCAGGCTCGTTACCGTTCGTCGCTGGCGATCCGCTCGTTCTGTGAAGCTTACGCTGTGCCGTTCTATCTCGTCCATAACACCTGCGCTTGTTTCTGTCCTCTTTCGTTGTGGCTTTCCAGTCTTCCGCCTGATCGTTACCTTTTGCGTCACTATACTCGCTTCATATACTATGGCCGCTGCAGAGCTCCGTTTAGCCATCTTTTCGCCGCCTGACGGTCAATTTTGTACTTCACTCCTTTTTGATCATTTACTGTGTACTGGCGTTTCCTAGGTTCCTTAAACTTGCTTGCAGCTGACCCACTAATTTCTCTTCGATAATTGTTATTTACTTTGACCTGTTTTCCTATACTGAATGATCACTTTTGAGCATCCTAGTTCCGTTTATTCCGTAAGTGTCGAGATTTGGTTTCTGTTCTGGCGGTTGCTTTCAATATCTCGTGATGCGCTGTTCCCAGTCACGATCATTCGTTATGCAGATGTAGGGTGTAGTTCTTGGTGCGCTACTAACCTGTAATTCGAATTGAGAGACCTTGGTGGTCGAATTCATGCTGATTCGATACCCAAATAGAACTTCGGGCAATGCTTCCTCCCACGCCAACTTTGTACAATTTATCCATGCCATCATAGTTCTGTTGGACCAATGTCATTCCGTTGGTTTGCGGGTGGCACGGTGACGTACGTTTCTATTGGATCCACCACTCGTTCAACACCTGAAATGCCTACGATTCAAAACAAGTTGCTTGATCCGTAATAACATATTCCCACGTTGAAATCGTATACCTGTTCCACGGTTTCGCCTGTTTGATCTTTGATCGGTGCAGCTTCTACCCATCGAGTGAACTCGTCGATCACCACTAGGATGTAGTTGTTTCCTGAGCGACTCAACGGTAGTGATTCAAAGATGTCCTATCCGCAACACTGCGACGGTTCCTCAACTTCAATCGATACCATCGGTGGTCTCGGTGTATCCCTTTCGCGGATGGTTTTCAGTCTGGTCAACTCCGAATGTATACGGCTCCGTCCTTTCGCATGCTTGGCCAAAACACTTATCTCAGCAGCAGTTCAAAAACCCTCTCAAATCCCAATGATCATATTCATATGCCAATTGAATCACCTGTTCTCGTTGATTTTGTGAAATAAATGTTAGTTTCGTTCTATTTGTTGCAACCGCCATATTACCGTTTGCGAAGTGAAGCCTGCCCCAAATCCTGAGGAGTTCCCCCAGCCCTCCTGGTGTTGTTTCCCGTAGTAAAGTAGTACACAGTGAGTTTACGAATTCATCCCTTCTCTACTTTTCCACTAGGTTTATATCCGCCACTGTGACAGCACATCGGTATAACGTTGTCTGCCACGAGTTCGCCTAAAACCTGGCTCAACAACATGTAAAATAATAGGTTCTTTCCTCGATGCTTAAGGTAGATTCTTGAAGCTGGTAAGCCCATCGTGCAAGACGGTCTCTCGGGTCTTTCGTCGTCATCAGCCATGATAGAGGTTTGTGGTCAGTGCTGACATGGAACTTATTCGCTAAGAGGTAAGTTCTCCACTTCTCCAAAACCCACGCGACAGTAAGGTATTCCTTCTCTGTCGTAGTTTGCTCTGCACCCGTTAGCACTCTACTAGTACATTCTATCACTCCAGCTGGTTGGGACAGCACTGCACTGATTGCAACGTTACTTGCATCGACCGCCACAGTAACTCCTTCACTAGGATTGGGTATGCGCAAACATACTCGATCCTTTGCTACTGTTGTGTCGGACACTGCTAGAGTAGAGAGTAAACCAATCCGCGGTAAGAAAGAACGATCAGAACGAGTACGCAGCAAATACTGGTGTTTATTTCAGACCAAAACGTGGACCAGTAGTCTTAAACTGCACTGTACAGATTCCTCTGGGTATCATCGACCACTCATGGGAGTTGATTTCAAAACATTATACTTACAATCAGGAAAAGACTGATGAGTATGTGCCATAACATTATTGACACTTGCGTTCAACTTCTGGACAAGTTTTGAAAAGCTGTATTTAGTGGTGTAAACATTCTGTTTCAGCCCCCAAAATGTGGTATTAGTATTCAATGCAGAACTGAGGATAGGATAATTTTCCTGCTGCAAGGCATCGTAGTGCAGTTGATCTTCATCGCCAAGCACTTACCTGAATAATTTGATTTTGTGAGCTTCAAAGCCAACGGTAGGATTCTGTACAGAAAAAAATTCCACTTAGTTAGTAAATGTTTTCCTCCATCTTAACCAATTCGACAAGGTCGGTTTTTCCTCATCAATCAACGAAAAGATAAGAGGTGTATTCAACATCTGTTTCATCATTTCCGTTGCCACTAATACCTATTGCAGGTAACGCCCACTCCCGTGACACGTAATCCCAACAAGCAGTATTTGTTAGAACAGCAGCAGGCTTGTCGACCATTTGAACAAGGTACAAAACTCACGGAACTCGCGTTGCGAGACCGGAGGCGTGTCTGAGATGATTGACTGGCTGGTGTGAGTGGTAACCGATCCTCGCCCAGCTGATGTAACTGCATCGAAGTCATTCGCGCGCATTGTCTAGTACCTGACTAGAATGCGATCTGGTTGTAACATCCGTTTTTCTTGCTTTACAATCTACGGCTGACCCAAAAGTAGTCAGATAACATCATGTGCAAGACGTAATTTCTGGCTCATCAGAGCTTCATTGGGCGTGCAGCCATTCAAAGTTTGCGGATTTGCAGTTGCTCTGTTAGAATGTATGCAATATTTCCACTGGATTTTGGTAGTATATGTTTAACGTGCCGCCAAATCTCTTGACATGCTCATTAGATTGTGGATGGAAAGGAGGTGCTTTGATAGGTGTGATCCTGTACCTTTTGTGAAGTTAGCGAACAACTGGGAAGTGAACTGCGTACCGTTGTCGGACACGATTGTTTCCGGAAATCTAATAATGGAGAACAGGTCTTATTTTCGCAGTCGTTGAAGTTACAGTGCTTGAGACCAGGATGGGAATTTCTGGCTACTTACTGAAGACATGCACGACGTAGTAGGCGTTTAAATATAGCAGGGACATAGCACATTTAATTTGGTTAGCTCCTTACACTAAAACCTGCTTTATGACGTTCTTCTGCACTGGGAACCCACCAGTATCCCGAGTGGAGTTCTACAAACGAAATCTGATTTGTGTTGTGAAGATTATAAAAACTTTCCTACATCTGTGCCATTGTAAATGCGCCCTTCACTGTCACTCTGTTTTGCTCACTGAAATTAATGCAGAATCGGTAGGTTCTATCAGCCTTTTTCGTCATTAGGACTGGCGATGAATACGGCCTGTTCTTCCTGCCAATGAGCCCTCTGGTCTCCATCTCTGCCACCTGTTTCTGTGCCTCTGGCAGAGGGTTTTGTGATATTCTTCTGTTAGCTGACTTGCACTATCCCGCTGAGATTAGTGGTATACCATGTCCTACCCACTTTCAGAAGCCGTAATTCACACCCTTGAATAAGTGCGCATACCTCCACAGATCATCCCATATCGTACGAGGGACAGTCAGGCGGAACATTTTAGGTACCCATTCGGTTACATTGTCCCGTGCTCATCTCGACTGTTTCGTCACCCACAAGTACCACCTCGCTTCTCAAATCGGTTCTGGCTCCGAGTCGCCTGAGGATATCATTGCCGACTATGGTTTCCGTGGCCCCTCCACGACGAACATCGAATGGTTGATAAGCGTTGCCCCTATCCTAACTTCAACCGCAGTGCCCCTACCACCTTCCAGCGATGCCCTCCAACCGTCTGCACTATAACTGATGATTGCATATCGGAATCCCGTCAAACATTTGCGTAATGAAAACCCCCCGCCTCCGTGTCTACTCTGGCACGGGCTGACACCACTTTCCTAGTTATCTCGAGGACCGGTACCCTCCATCTACTCGGCGTGAACAAAGCGAAACCATCATAAACATTGTTTGTTCGAAATTGGGCAAAATGACCTAAATGGTTGCATCGAAAACAGCAACGATCAACCCGGTTTCCGTGCTCATTGCGTGGTATAACCTCCCTCACTGTATCCCTCGAAGTCAGCTCTGCCACCGTCTGTATCAGCAAAAGTACTTTTCATTCCAGATCCGACGGTTAGATCCTTTGAACTCTCATCGGCTCTGAGAAAGCTTGGGCCACGATGCGCTCAATACCAATTTCATTATATCCCGGAGTTCGTTGAGTAGACTTCGGATGGACTGCTCTCTCAGCAATCTTTCTGTTGTGGCGACATCTCACTCGGGTAGCCCAATCTCCAGTCAGCTGCTCCGCATCTGGAAATACACAATCAGGTTTTCTCGTTCTCCTATTTATGCAGATTGAATCTGCTCCAATGCCTGTTGCCGGTTGGTTTCTCTTCCGAATGCTGCACACAGCGCTGCCTCCATCTCATTGCACGTGCAACCTGTTTGGAACTTCCGAATTGGTAAGTACATGGTCCACGATCTCCCGATCAACAGCTTACTCATGGCCTACAGTATTTAGCATCACCTTGACTCCATTGCATGCTGCGATAGCTTCAAACTCCTCGAGGCAAGCTTCCACATCTTCATCAGTAAACTGCGTTTGCCAGGTCAACTTCATCCTACATGGTCACGGCACCAATATAACAGAAACGAAACGGCAAGGAAGCACAAGCTTCATTGCACACGACCACAGCTAACCAAGCTGTTGCGCACGAGCGCATATCTCGTCTACGTTTCTATTCCACAACGCAACACACATAGGAAATTACTGTATCTCCCAATTGTGCGTCATTTTCCACCAACTTTGGGAAGTTTGGTTGTCTATCCGGCCCCGTATCTTCGCTTCCGTAACTTGCATTCTGACCAACCTGGAATTCTTCTAAAGCTCTTGATTTACTTGATCACAATCACCTTATTCGGCTTCGGGACTGCTCCTGGATGCACCGACAAGGGCGTCTCTCTCTGATTGGATTTGTTTTTTACAGTAGCTACCGAACCATTCGCCATTTTTGACAGCAGAAGCTAATTGGCGCGCTGACACGATTTCCCATATGCGTAGTTGAAACGTCTTCCGAGAACGTCACTCTCATTTAGCCCCCTCTACATGCTGATAAAGACTTCCTAGAACAGTACGCACAGTTTTCGCAGCTTATTCACCCTTCCAGTTTCAACTAACGTCACGCACTACATAAGAACTCGCAGCCTACCGGTCTCTACTCGATCACAACGTCCTGTCCCTGATAAATTAAAAACTGCTCAGGCGGAATTTGAGAATATGTTTGAACATGATATTATACGCCCTTCTGAAACTCAATGGGCTTCTCTACTTCACGGGATTCCGAAGAGGACTGACGATTATCGGACACTATATACGTGTACTTTCCCTGTCAAGTGTCCCATTCCGCACATTCAGCACCTTACTAAATGTTTACTAAAATCGAATCAACATGAGCTTATCACCAGATTTCCGCTAGAGAATGTGATATTCGTAATATCGTCGTCATCGCACTGTTCTGTCCGTTTGAATTTCCGCGGATACCTTTTAGCCTGAGAAACTCTGCACAAACCTTCCAAAGGTTGATACATAATATTACACGCGGATAAGACTTTGTGCATTCTCATTTAGATGACATTTTTGAAGCAAGCGCCTTAAAGTCAGAAAATCTGGATCACTTGCGACTGCTATTTCAGCACCATTTCGACTGTGTGAGCTAGGTAATTGTCGACTGACTTGTTGGGTCACTGGATTTCTGCATCCGGTATCCGAAATATTCCCGAAAAAGTAGATGCAATCAAAGGTTTTCCTGAGTCGTTACCTTTTAAAAATCCCAGACGCTTTCTCGACATAGGTAAATACTACCGCTGCCTCCTCCCTAATTGTGCAAATACAAGGAAGTCTCTACCTGATTTGCTTCGCAGAAATCGACATGCTTTAGTTTTTGCCGGTTCTGCTGGATCATCTTTCGCAGAACTCAAAAAACCATTGCTGATGTTGCTCTGTTGACGCATGCTCAGCTAAATGTTCCTCTTGCTTTGGTAACATACGCTTCAGACGAAGCGGTGAGAGCAGTCTTACAACAGTCTTCCAATGGGTCTTGACAATCAGTAGGTTATATTTGAGACGATTACAACCAGCCGAAACCCCTTACTACACCTTTGCTAGAGCACGTTAGCGTTTTATTTCGCAATTCGTCACTTTCAACCTTCACTCGAGAGTAGATACTTCATAGTGTTTACCGATCACAAGTAATTAGCCTACGCTAGGTATGTCCAAACTTTTCTCAACGCGGGCCACATTTTTTAAGGTAAAAATATGATGAGCCATACTCAGTCAGTCTGAGGTTAAGTCAGTAACCAAAGATGACTTGTGTTATAACTTTTGATTGCAAATTTTTATTGGAAGGCGTGTAACAGATTTTTACTGCTATAAACTGGTCAGATAAAGTTCAGTGACATTGGTTTTGATACGCAAGATATCATGTTGGCGAGAATCACTTAGTTTCGTCCTCATACGGTTCTTGTTAAACTTTAAACCTGAGAATGTGCTCACGCTTATATGTCGAGACCAACGAGCTGAGCATTTTCTTGCCAAATGTCCGAATCACTTGGAATCTGGCTTTATCCAGCTGGCGGTAAAAAATTGATGAGAAGGAGCTGTTGGTGCCGACTGCGATATTCAGCGCCACTTTGCAACCAAATGAACCCCATTGCAGGAAGCATGAAGCATTGTCAGCGTCCACAAAGAAAGGCGAAGGAAATGGAAAATTCTTTGAAACTCATCAATCAGATATAATATCGTTGAGACACCGCATCTGTGCATTGATGGTGCTTTCTGGATGACTTGTCATGATTTTCTGTAGTGATAAAAATTTTTTGGCATTAGACTGTATTTGTGACAGTTATCCTTGGAAAGTTGCAGCCTATTGCTAGTCTTTGATGTGTGAATACAATTGGCTTGTCACTGCACATTTTGACCCTGAAGGCCCGTGTTCCACATGTTCAGGTACCGTGTGATATCAACAAAAAAGTTAAACTCAACAAACCAAGCAGCATCAGATAGTTGTGGCATCGACTGCCCAGTGCTCAGTACTTTGTCCACGACTATTCCTGATTTACATAAACCATCTCGCGACAGTGATTATCTCCAACTCCTTACTTTTCACTGATGATCTCAGCGTATGGTGAGCCACTAGAACAACCAGCGGCAATGCAGCACCTCAGTATGGTCTTGACAGGATCTACGAATGGTCGACTCAGAACATTCTTCAGTTCAAGGCTACAAAGTGCACGGTGTTGAGAATACGCCATAACGCTGCTTTCGACTACAGACTGGGGGGGTCAAATATTGCAGCGCACTTCAACGGAATGCGATCTGGGCGGGATAGTGCAGAAAGAGCTGGGCTGTTTCTGTCAGACCGAGAAAGCCTCCAAAAACGCTAACCAACACCTTGGGCTTTAGCAGAGTTTATTCGAGCGCTTTGTTCCTTCCGTCTTTTCTCAGGTGCTCAACGCCTACATTTGGCCTCATTCTGAGTACGCCATGCACGCCTAACAGCCATGGCAAAAGCAAGACCTTACCGCTATTGAACTGCCACAACGAAGGGCGACCAAGAACGTAAGGGGTTTGTTTCACCTCCCTTATCGATTGAGGCTGAAAACCCTCGGGGTCTATAGTGGACAATATCGACGCCTGCTTGGCGACTTGAAAATGACTTATATGATCCTGAGGAATCCAAACCATTTTTGTCGTCCCCTACTAAAGCTGAATCGCAATACCACACACAGAGGACAGCAGCTAAAGCAGGCCACCAATACAGCCGGTTGGAATGCCGCCGGAATTTCTTTTCCCTTCGTGTGTGTCAAAACTGGAGCGCTCTTCCCACATACGTTGTTTCTCCCCCACACTAACGGTATTCAAATGGACGCGATCATATGGTGCTCCTTGTCAGCTTTTGTGCTTTACTACTTACACGCTGTTGCTGTGTAATATCGTACAGATATAGTACAACTGCATTCATCAATTACATCAGTCCAATAAAGCGGCGCACGAAGGAGCGTTGTAATTCTTTTGTTCTTCAGACATACCTTCCCCATATTACTTCCCAAATTACGCTACAGTAACAATTCAATAAGCATTCCAAAATATTTTAATGAAGTAGGGTAGCTGCTTCACTAGACGCTTAAATTAACGATTTGCTTTCAGTTCAACCATCCTACGGGATTTGTAAAGCAATCGATTTTTTTACCTGCAATATATCATTGTTCATTGTACATGAATTGTCCGATTCCCTTCTAAAAAATGATAGCAATGAAGTGCACTCCTTTGACTGAGTCATCTTGCATCATTGTGATGCACAACAGCTCCCTATTCATTCCGGATGTCGAGTAGAAACTGCTAAACCTGAGGACAAAGTAGAGCTTTAGAGCAAGATATTTGCTAGCTTTTATCATTGGCTTCATAGTATGATCACACCCAATATGTATGACACAAGTAACTTTTTGGCGAATGATGCGGTAGACTTCAATGGCTTTGCTCCCCTCTTTGCTGACTTTCTTACGGACAAGTGTTGCTAACCCACTTTGCTCGCCAGTCATGGTTGGGACAATGTGATTACTAATTCCAGGGATTTTTCTTATGCTAGTTTGATATCATTGATTGCAGTAGTAACAGAAGCAAATGAATGTATTTATCTTGTTTGGTGCATAGGACTCGGAAGGTCAAGTATTTCCCCACTCACACATGTCATCGTCGAGTCCCTACAAGAGGTGAGAAGCTGGGCAGTGTCAGATGCATCAGTGCTTTCATTACTGGCTACCGAGAAAGCCAAATTTGCTACTTTTCCTTCCAGTTGTCTCTTACTATCCGATGGGATGTCTTCAATCCTGCGAACCACAGTGTTGCGTGTCAGGTAAAGGTTGGCAAAATCTTGCTTTTCCTCAGTACAGAGACTTATCACCATTTACATCACACATACTCGTCAGCGGAGCGACAAGATTCTGTTAAACGCTCTCCGCTATGCTGTTTCACAAAAGTACGCTCATTATCTTATAAGGGGCGATTTCAATGTAATTCAATAGCATCAGTGTTCCCTAATGGGCCATCCTTTTAATGGAAACTCCTTGAATTCATGAAAATGACAGTTTTGTACAACCATGTACATCGACCAACCAGACATCGCGGTTCAAACAAGCCATCATTACTGGACCTAATCCTGACAAATGAAGATTTGATGGTTGTCATTGGCATACGGCCCACCACTGTGTTATGCCTGTATTGTTGATTAAGAGAAACTCAGCGAACTATTACGGACTGTTTTAAGCTGCACCCCTCAGCAGCAACAGTAGACTGAGGTCTACAGACGCACAGTTCGACGAACGACTCATGGAATGAATCGAAATGTGACGTCATATAAAGTCATGTAATAAGTCATATAATCAGCAGCGAAGGTTGTACCATTAGGAGCATCGCGCAGGACCAATACATGGTTCCGAAGCAGAACATGTAAATGGATCAACAGAAGGGATAAGATCCGGAGGCAACATTCGTTAAAGCTATGGGCTACCACATGGCAAACTTACCAAGCAATCAGAAACTATTGCATGTCGCTCATTAGAAAGGTAGGAGACAACGGTGCTGAAATTTACGGGTAACACCACACTACTATACAGATACGTGAATGACAAAAAGTAAGCTCGGAATACCACCACTCAAGAGGGCCAGTGGCCTAACAACTACTGCTCTGCATTCCGCGAACGCTCTACTCCTGCCGTTTGGTTCGGTAGCTACAAATACCATGGAATCTTCACCCTATCAACTCCCAACGAATTTCGTTGGCTTCTCCAGCGTCACCTTTACCCTAGCAGCTGTTGCAAGCAAATTACATTCTCTGGAATCGACAAGATCTACCAAAAAGTACATAAAACCCGTGCTCGCACCATAGCAGCACAACTTGCAACTTATTTCCAGGGTCTGCTTAACTCCCATACACTCCAGTCTGAGTGGAACAATGGAATTATCACCAGAATGTACAAAGGAGGTAAGCGATCGGATCCTGCCAGTTGCCGACCTATTACTCTCCTACCTGTTTTATCAAAAGTGATGGAATCGGTAATCGCAGATGAACTGACGCGATACTTTGAATGTCTACAAATAATTTCTATTGCCCAACATGGTTTCAGACGCAGACGATCATGTCTCACCAATTTGCTACTTACTCGGGACTCATGGATCAGGGTGACTGATGAACAGTCCCCATATGTGTGATTTACTTAGGTCTTTCTAATGCATTAGACAAGATCAATCACTTCTTTCTCCCCAAAAAAATTGCGACCTACGGTATCAAGCGTTCCTTGCTCACGTGGTTGGAAGACAACTTACACGGCAAAACAATAAAAGTAAGAGTAGCCGACACTCACTCTGAAAGCCTGGGCGTCTCCAGTGGTGCACCACAAGGATCCGTCCTATTTTAGTCCACATAAATGACCTTCCAGCAGACATTCTATCCCCGATGCAAATATTTGCAGACGTTGCTGAAACATGGAGAGTTGTCTTCTCGGCATGCGACCGTGTCTATTTTCAGGAAGATCTGGCTCAGCTTAACGAATGGGCAGGAGGGACCCAGTCCCACTGAACCCTGCAAAGTGCCATCTGCTGAGAGCGTGCAGCAGCTTCGTCAACACCTATCTGTTGGGCAACACGTCCTGCAAAACGTGACTTGTGGACGCGACTTAGGTATCATTGCAAGCATAGGCTATGCCACAATTGACGTGCGTGCTCTCAGTTCATTAAGAATAATCCACTCTAACTTCTCTATCTTCTAGCAGAGTAATCACTGTGCGCTCATTCGAACCGGATTTACCAGCGCTACACAGTGATCTATCATACGTGGAACTATCTTATACCACTAAAGTTTTAACCATCACTAAACGCTTTGCTTGTCATCCGCGATTAAACACAAGCGGGTAACTCATTCACTTTGTGCCCATTGCCCTTTTGTGTGCCACCATCCGCTGCCTAATTCTCGAGGCCGTCCGAAAAGTCTAAGCTTACTCCAATCCGGTGTTTCTCAACGCATCCGTGAAGGAATGTGTGATCTCGTGATCTGGATTCACCGCTGTGTACTTTCCTTTACTGGGTTCCAAACCAAATGGACCTAACCTCGATCGATCAACCGACCAACACTTCAACGTGTGCGTACAAGGGAACGCTGGAGACAGCCAGCGCGCTACGCTGACTCATGCTTACCTTGACGGGGGAAGCTGAAGTGACAAACCAATGACCTTAAACAGCCCGCCTACTGTGAACTTGTCTTGCAGGAAGAGCAAATGCTAATCATGTGCTAAAGTGGCAAAACCGCTCTGGTGTGTACCATGTGTTTGAAATCCTATCACACTACCTGCCTTGGGACGGGGCCGACAAAGAAAACGGTACACTAACATAGCAGAGGAGTTTTGGTTCAGCCTAGTATACAATTCCATCCCATTTGTTAGCTGTTTACCTGTGCTGCTGAAGAGGTGTGAAAGACTAACATAAGCGGTCGAGCAACTGGTGAGCGTCAGGGTTAACCCTTGGGAGGAAACGGACCTGCAATTATATGTGAAAAGGACACCCCGGTTCCCTTAGTCAGGCCGAAGAAGAGAGCCATGTGTCCCAACCTTACCCCGACGACTCAGTCTCCAGCAGTATCAACTCCATTCTCGCTCTCTCCTATAAGTAAAAGCATTGCCTGCAGCGCGCCTGCCTCAACTTCTGTACAGGGTGCTGCGCCTAATAGACTGTTCGCTACACACGAGACCGTAAGCTACAGTCAAGCAGCCGTAGTGAACAACCCGGCAACGTAGGTATCGGTTGCCGCCAAGCGAACAACGGAAAGAGCACCGGTAACCTTTGTGCCCGGGCTAGGGAAAACTAAAATGTCGCAGTACAGATGGCCCCTACCAGTGCCGTTCACAAATTCACCAAAAGCCCCGGATACGGAGGCTCCAAAGCCAAAACCGGTAGTCACCAGTCGCAACCATAGTGCCCTAAACCTTGTGGATACAACTGTCCCCGAATCCAAATCCAATACAATTAAGGGTAGGCGGACGGAGGATCGTACTCCATGAGGTTCCATCTGTATCTCGATAGACACTAAAAAGAATCTCGCGTCACCCAAACGCGTTGCACTGCGGTGAACCCAGGTTACTCCGTGTAACACTAAAGTCAGCGGACGAGAGGGATGCCGTTCTGTTGTCTGCGAATCGTCTCCGCAACGACTCAAGTGGAGTGCGCATACTACCCGAAATTCCGTGGAAAGAACGTTCAGCGGATCTCGCTAACAGAGGTACAGAAATGTCGTTAAGAAAACATTGATTGCTCACGGTGTTCCTGAGCTTGGTGATTCCTCTTCCAACGATGCTCATATGCAAGACCGCTTGCAATGGCACTACATCCAGCAGGCTCTTTCTCTTGAAAATGTCGTGGCCACCTCGTTGACAAGGATCCCCTATCACCAAACTATAAGGGGTGCAATCCCATGCTGTTAAAACTTGTGTTACAGTCAGAACTAACGGCACGAACAATTCTAGACAACTAGACTAAATTCCGTTGCAGATTGCCAATAGCAATTCGTCTGAAAGCAACAGGAACACCAACATCTTCTAATGACAATCCAGTAGAGGCACAACTCCTAATGGAAACGTCAACTGCAAGACCCGGCTTGGGGACGGTTTCAAGAGTAGCCATAATATCCGGAGGGAAGCAGCAGAGCACGAGCAAACATAGGGATCCGGGGCATCTGATACTTGACCATATACCAAACTCGTCCTGAGAGTCTGCAACCCATCCAAAAAACGATTAGTCGCCGATCCTTTATTGATCGGCGTAAATGCACTTGCTTCACTCATCCAATCTAACACACGTATGGTCTCCGGGGAACTCTCATACAGGTACACAAATGCCCAAGGTATGGTGAGCAAATTAGCTGAATTAAGACTTCGACACGAGTCAGCAGCTTTGGACCTCATCACTTTCAACGAAACGTGGTTGCGCTGTGATATAACGGGTGCAGAAATCCCGCTTATGGGCATGTCCGTCGTCCGGATGGATCGATCCAGCAAAGGTGGTGGGGTAGCCCACTACTTTCGTAACAGCCTGCAATGCGAACCTATAAACGATTCGGAAATCAGCGTACCTGACTGCATTTGGTGTAGTTTCCGGTTGAGAAGGAACGATCTTGGCCTATTGATTGTTGTTTACCGCCTACCATCGTCTACTCCTGAGATGGACTGCAACTTGGGGGCTGCGCTGAGGTAATTGATAAACAGGAAGTACAGTCACCTTCTAGTCACCGGCGACTTCAACTTACATGCGCTGGAATCCCACCCCTCACCAGGAGAGCAGTGCAAGGCAGACGTGCAATATCTGGTTTCAGACTTTTCGCCTTATGGCTACGTCACTATGCCCATCAGGTTCAGGGGAGATAACAGGCCATTCATATTAGACCGAATATTTATTAATGAAGAACTGATGGTCGAGAGAGTGATAACCGATAATCCTCTGGGCCGCAGCGATCCTGCGACGCTATGGCTTCAGCATATGTGCTGCGCAGTTTATTCTAAATAGCACGCCGAGGAATACCATGCCGTAACCAACTACGATGACATGTCCGACCTTATTTATGCGACAAGTTGGTCGTTCTTAGCCGAATTGACCCCTGAAGTGGCCTGCGGAGAATTCGTCAATATATTTAACAAGCTGGTTGCAAGCACATACCAAATCAAACTACCAGCCTAAAAGGACAAGGTCTTCCATAAGAAGCAGGACAAGTATATGCATGGCATTAAGGGGTTTGGCATGATGCATCTACATAGCCTCCCCGAACGACCATACCTGGGATGTCTACACACTACAAAGGAACCACTGTGTCAAACTCGCTTAGGAGGATAAACTGAAGAACCAACCAGGTTTAGTGGAAAGGCGTTGCTCCAATCCCACACTGTCATACAGACAAGTAAAAAATTTGTGCCGTGTTAAGCGCGGTATTCCTGCTCTGCACACAGCATGCGGATTAGCCCAAACCGCACAAAAGCCGGCCAAGGTTCTCGGAGGACAATTTGGCCGTACCTTCCATAGCGCGCAATCATCTTACATCCTACCTAAGCAGATAATGCCGCCATCAGGGTTTACTCACATATCGTTTACCTCCGCAGCTGTACTGAATTAGCTGAGGACTCTGCGCGAGTTCAGCTTTCCAGTTGCGGACGGCTTTCGCACGAAAGCGTTGAAAGTTGCTGCCTTGAGTTTGGCAGGACCACTAGCAATTTTCTTTCAACGGTGTCTGAAAGTGAGGCACGCCCACACGATGTGGACGCACGGAATCCTCACGCCAATCTACGTAAGTGGTAGCCGTGCGGAACCAAAAAATTATCGCCCGATAACACTATTTCCTGTGAGCTCTAATGTTATGGAGTTCACTGTAGCTGAAGCTTTGATGGGGTACTTGGAGTACAACAAAATCCTTGTTTCGGGGCAGCGCGGATTCCGCCAAACTCGGTCCTATACCACTAATCTGTTGATTGCTCCTGCAATCTAGACGGAATCTGTGGACGCTGGGGTAAGGTTCGACACGGCCTACCTAGACTATTCAAAGGCATTCGACTGTCTAGACCATCGCATTCTACTCCACGAACCCCAGGACTATGGAATCGACGATGCTGTTCAGGGCTGGACAGGAGACTTTCCCGTGCAACTTCAACTGAATATGGGGCCGAAGCAACTTATCGGAATCCATCATAGTTAAGTGCCGCGAACCTCAAGGCTCGGTACATGAAACCTGCACGTTCCTGGTTTCATAACCTCGCGAGCGTGCTACCTTCTAACGGTTTGCTAGTTCTTGATGATCTAAAGGTATGGCGTACTATAACTGCAGTGGGGGATCACACAGCGTTACAGGAGGACGTGGACAATGCATACACATGGTCCATCGAGAACAAGCTGCATTTCAACGTCACCAAGTGCAAACTTCTCAGCATACTGCACAAGAATATGCACAAGTACCGCCTAGGACCACAAATTCTACAGCGGGATCCTCACGAATGCGATCTCGGCGAGCTAGTGCAATATGATCACGCTTGTTTGAGACCGACTGAAAAGGCATCTAATAAAGCAAACCAGTGCCTCGGCCTTCTTCACAGAGCTTTCGGGCTTTGATCCTTTTATCTTTCCATAAATGCTTAGTGCGTACGTGAGGCCGCACGCGAAATACGCTGAGAAACTCCAAGCAACCATGTCATGCCGTTCTGATACTTAGTGGAAACACCCCTTTAAGACATCATCAGTTTAAGCTGGTCACGCGGTACAACCGCCTGGAATGTCGGCGAAACGTTTTCTCTCTCCAAGTGTCCCGGCCTTGTAATGCCCCCGGAACATGTAATTAACGCTACCACCCTATCCCTTGACAAGAAACACTTTGACGATACGCTGTCACTCTTTCACTACGTGCTATAGCCTGTGGGGAGGAGCCTGGGATATTAGTCGGTAAGCAATGACAAGTAAGACGTGTCAAATACGACAGTATAGAAGTCGGAGGCGGCTGAACTCAACGTATATTGTACAGGCTACAAGAATAGGAAGCGAATCAGACAGAGCTAGAAACGTGCAGCGAGGTACTCACCAAAACTGTTTGTGTCCACGGATGTGCGGTCGTTAAAACAAATGGAAGTTTTAAAGGTTAGAGCAAGCATAAATCCAATGTTGCAGTATACTGAAGGAGCGTGTTTTCCGCTATACTACAAGGGCTTCTCTCTCGAATGCTGAAGGATGGAATCCTTCGATGAAGCTGTTAGTGGGGAAAACAGAAGATGAGGATGGTCACAAGTAATTGCATGGGGTTGAGTAAGGGCTTCTAAGGTAGGGTGTGTAGCAGAGTTCGCTGAGTCCAGGCTTTGGTTAGTTATTATTTATGATGGTGGTGTGGGCCACAGTGCATCATCGGTAAGCCGTCGGGACGGGCTGATCGGACTGCAAAAGGCTGGCCAGTCCAGAAATAGGCTGACCGGACCTTCCCTTTGCTGCAGACCCGACGGTGCGCTTGGGAGGTGTCACTCCCCCCACCGCAGTTTAGTCCACGGTCCTCATCCCAAAAAGAAATACAGGCGACCTCGTCCCATGAAGCAATCCGGCGTCCTCGTCGGCAATGCCTAGGCAGCGTTTGGGGACTAATCCGTTCGTGTGTGTCTGCGGTCGAGGGCGACTGTCTGTCCCTCAGGTGAGGAAGGGGGCCTTGGGTCGGCTGGTGAGTCACTCCGGGGTTGCGTTCAGCCGGTTGGCGAATCACTCGAGGGTTACTTGAGCAGTCCCGGCGATTGTGGTTCTGGAAGGTAGAACTCAGAGGGGTGGGCAAGGGTCGGGGAAGTGGCTTGACGCCGGAGAGAGAACATGGGATGCATAACAAAAGTAAATACGCTTTTTAGGTTTTCAAAATGTTTTGGGTTTTCCTTGTCGATTTTGCAAATGGTTTGTGGATGAGACGCAGGATAACCACTAAAGACGAAAAAGGCATGTTAATGGAAATAGCAAACGTTTATAAAAGCTGAAAAACGGACCGGACATTTGACCTGTCTAAAGCTTCGGTCGGTTGCCTGAGGTTGAGGCGGGATAGGTTGCGGGTCAAGGGGTACTGAGGGTTTCGGGATATCCAGTGCTCAGGAAGTCACCGCAGGTGCGGGTGCTTGTGTGAAGGCATCAGGATGGGTTGCAAGTATTTCGTCAGAGGAAGCCACTTTGAGGCGGTCGATGGACACCGTTGTTCGGTTATCCTTCTGGTATAAAGTTAACTGTTTCGGAGTCCGTTGCAGAACTCTGGAAGTGCCAGTGTAGGGAGGCTGGAGAGGACGCCGCACTGCGTCGGTGCGGAGGAAGACGTGACTGCAGATAGTGTGTCCGCTGGGCATTTGTTCATCTCTAGTCTGTTCACGGGGCGGAGTCCTTGAGCTAGGGAGGACGCAAAGTTAAGCGGCGACATACCCGACGATGCGGGAGGTGAAACGAATTCTCCTGGTAACTTGAGCGTCTTGCCGTAAACCAGCTCTGCTGGTGCACATTGTAAGTCAGCTTTGGTGCTGCTGCGACTACCTAAGAGCATGAGCCAAACACTTCCGTTCCTGCAAGGGTCGGTGGAGGCGCAGAGCGAGGCATTAAGCTGTCTATGGAAGCGTTCAACTAACTCGTTGGCTGATTGATGATACACTGTGGTATGAATGCGGCGACAGCCTAAGAAGTTGCAGGACGTATCGCATTGTGAAGATTCGAAAGGCGTTCCTCGGTCAGTTGTGATGGTTGACGGGTATCCGCAGTGCGAAATCCACCGGTCCAATAAGGCCCGGACAACAGTCTCAGCTGTGCAGTCTGTTACGGGGATGGTTTCTGGCCAGCTGGTGCAGCAGTCGACACACGTACTAAGGTAAACGAATCCGGGTGAAGGTGCCAATGGACTTACCAGGTCTAAGTATACATGCGAGCACCAAGAGTCCGGGCAGGAAATGAACCAAGCGGACGGCGGGTGTGACGATGTACTTTGGAGCGCTGGCATTGAAGGCGGGCGCAACCCCAGGTACGAACTTCTTTGTTTACGCGTGACCAAACGAAACGTTCGGTGACCACTTTCAAAGATGCACGGATACCAGGACGTGATAGTGAGTGCAGTGCGTCAAAGACTGTGCGCCTGAAGGAGACGGGCATGAGTGGTCTCGAACAACCGGTGGAAATGTCACAGAGGATGGTTCCTTCCGTGGTTTGGAGAAGAACAGGTTGCACATGCAGCGAAGTGGACTGCAGAGTGCGCTGTATATCTTCGTCTTGAGCCTGTGCCGATGACATGGTGGCAAGATCAACGGTAGGCAAAGACTGCAGTGTGAGGTTGACGTGTGAGATAGCGTTGACGAAGGAATTCTCGACACCTGAGGATGACGTAGGTCAGCAGCGAACTGCGTTTGAAAGTCTAGGTGTCTTGTTTCCCGTGGTAAGTATTTGTCGCAAGCCGAGTTGTAGGCAAATAAAAGGGGCTTGCGGTCAGTGTAGACCGTGAAAGCGCGGCCTTCGAGTGTGTGCCGGAAGTGATGCAGCACTGGGTAAATGGCGAGCAGTTTTATGCCAAAAGTGCTGTAGCGGTATTCCGCTGGCTGCAGACGCCTGGAGAACGACCAGGGGGCTTGCCATTGCCCACCAACGTGTTGTTAGAGGACGGCTCCTGCCACGGCGTCCGAGGCATCAGTCGTAATAGAAAGGGGTTCAGTCGATCCGGAGTGGGCGAAGACGGCTATGCTGAAGCTAGTAGCTTGGACTTTGTCGAATGCTGCCTATGCTGTGTCAGGGAAAGCGAACTTACGTTCACTTCCTCTGAGTAAGTCAGTCCGAGGCTGCATGAGCGGAGCGCAGCGCGGAATGAAGCGTTCATAGTAGTTGACCAAACCACAAAATCGACGGAGGTGCTTGAACGAAGTCGGAGGTGGGAAATCCTTGATTGCCTGGATCTTATCAGGAAGGACCTCGATATGAGACGATGAAACGAGGTGGCCTAAGAATTCTACCGTTGAGCTGCCCAGTTCGCACATAGTCGGCTTGACTGTGACACCGTGTTGTGTCAAGCGCTGGAAGAGAGTTCGAAGATGCTCGAGGTGCGCTTGTTCCGATGAAGTGGCTACTAAATATCATAGAGGTAGGAATAGGCGAAGTCTAGACCACGAGTAACATCGTGGATGAAGCGTTGGAAGGTTTGTGCGGCGTTGCACAGTTTAAAGGTCATTCTTAAAAATTCGAACAAACTGAAAGGAGTGATGACGGCTGTTTTAGGAATGTCATTATCTTCTACAGGTTCCTGGTGGTAAGCGCGAACCAGATCGATCTTGCTGAAGTTCGCCCTGCCTATGAGACATGCGGTAATGAACGATGAACAATGACACTTCCAGTAGAATGGTTGCGGTGAATAGGATGAAATCAAAATATGTCCGGGTCATCTATCAAACGTCTGCCCAGATGAATACTTAGATAATTAACATCAGTGTAACATTAAAAAGTATCGAGCGTAAAGCTTCATAAAGACACTGGGGCGCAGTGATTGTTGACGTAAGGAGTGAGAAAAGTAAAATATGGTCGCTCACTTAGGTCCATTTGATACATAAAGCCCGTTGAAAAGAACGCTTGGCATTATCCACAATAGAGGAATTTAGGTAACGACATGTCGGGAGCTAAGGGCAACATCTGGTCGGTTTTTTGGTATCATACAAGGTAGAAGAGGATATACTGAGTCTGGGAGTGCGTTCCAGGGTTGGCAAACTCGAAGGGAAAAGTAATTCGGTCGACACACTAGACGGCTATATTGTTCCTTCAATTTTGAGCAGTTACCCATGAGCTGCGTGTTGTGGCTAAGTTTCAACGAATGACGGCATACGTGGTTGGGGTCACTCAGTATCTGATACGGCAATATTAGACCGCCGCGCAGCGTTCGATAGCGTCCGCTGAAAATTCTCCTCAACTTCAGTCTACGGGGGTAAGAATGCTAGCACAGCCCTTTACATTCCTTGTTGCTCTTCGTTCTGGTGCCTCTATCGCTTGTTGGTCGCGCTTCAACCAAGGTTGTCAAGCTTGAATAGCGTATTCAACCTGCGGACGCACGTAGGAATTGTGCATCCTTGGGAAGATTGATGGGTCAAATCTCCCGAATGCCCTTCGCAGCATGCCGACGTGCTGGTTGTCTCTTTTTCAGCTACCTCAGCCTGTTTTGAACAGTTGAGGTCGCTCTGTACGAGCACATCCAGGTCACGTTTCTGGGAGCTCTTCTGCAGTCCGTTGGTCCCAAGTGAATACGTGTAGTTATGTCTATGGCGTAATTGTACGATGTGACATTTGTCTACATTGAACGGTAGGGCGTTTTGACTGACCAGTTCGACACTGTGTTAAGGTTGCACTGCAGCCGTTCATGGTCGTCCGGTCCTCTGATCCCTCGCCAAATCTTGATATCATCAGCGAAAAATACGAAATCGGAAGTAATTGATCTCGCCATATCGTTAATGAACACTAAAACTAGATGAGGTCCAAGAACCGAGCCTCGTGGTGTGCCACACGCCACATCGATTGCATGAGACAATGATTCTCGGACTCTCACAACTAGCCGTCGTTCTTGTAGAAAATTGCCAATCCAGCTCAGGAATGGGTCGCCAATGCCGTAATTCCGAAGCATCTGAAGGAGAATTCGATGGCTTAAGCGATCAAACGCTTATACAAAGTCCAGGTAGATGACATCGACTCCTACTCTATCATCAACAGCTTCAGTCCAGCTATTACGTGCAATTAATAGGTTAGTGTTACCCGAATGCTTTTGACGCAAGCCACGTTGCTCTGGGGCTATTAAATTGTGGTTTTCCAGGTATTGCATAAGCGCGTCTGCGATGATTGATTCCATCACTTTGGGTAGTAAGGGAAGTAGTGGTATTGGACGGTAGTTGGCAGGATCAGTGCGACTACCTCCTTAATGTATAGAATGATGAACCCTCGCCTCCATACTGATGGAATACGGTTTTCTTCTAGATACCGCTGATAGAAAACTGTCAGTGGTCTTGCTATAACACTACTACCGTTTGTAGAGCCCTCGGTCGGATGTTTCCAGCTCCGGGAGCACTGTGGATACGCAAGGATAACAACTTCTTCAACACAGCTTCCGCAGTAAACGTGATGTTTTCTAAACCAGAGGGTGGGGTATTAGAAATAAGGAGAAGGTTTGGGCTCATTACCTGCTGGAAAGTTTTTGTGTAATGAAGTCGTAGGAGATCAGCTGCTTCCATTGCTGCTCTCGTGCACCACTCAGCCGTGACTAGCGCTGGAACCCCTCGCTTTACCTTTCGAAGGCCGTTAATGTGTCTGTACAGGAGTTTTCGGTTAGTGCAGAATCGCTTCAATAACTTCTGCTGATGAGCAACCTTGGCTTCGCGGATCAGTTTCACACAGAAGTTACGATGTGTCACGTATGCAGTCCAGGTTCCGGCATTCGGGCAGCCCTGGTGGTCTTGCCATGTCGAATCCCGGGTCCTGTATTTGTGGTATGGCATACTTATCTGGGACGGTTGGGCGATTAAGTGCACTGTACTCACCGCAAGGGCGCCAGTCACCAGATTTCTTAGGGATCATAGGAAGGAAAGAGGACCAAGGGCTGTGAGATGGGCGGATTATTCCAAGTTCAAGCATGTGCTCAAACTCCGCCCTAGCTACCTTTGGTTTCTCAAGCGATAGTTGGCGTGAGCGGCATGAGACAGATGGCCCATTCGTTCGTATGTGGTGTGTGAATTGAACTGCCACGGGCAAAGCTGCGTTCGTTGGCTGAACAAGCTTGGGATACTGAGAAAGAAGAGTAGCGTAGTCTGGCGAGGTCTGTGGAAATGCATAAACTAGGCATATAGATGTGACATCGGCGGTGATGCCCCGTACGCTGCGTTTTGTTGCAGCGTCGACTATCATCTCGCGTTTTGCATCGACCAGAAGGTCGAAATGCCCGAGGAATTCAATGCCGATGATGGCAAAGGGGACTGCAGTGACGGTGAATACCCAACGGAGCGTGCGCCGAAGACCTAGGTCCACTGTAAGTGACCGATGACTATAGGTGGCTATTGGCTTGCGATTGGCGGCACCGAGGCTTGTCGACAGAGGAGTGGTAGGCTCACCTGACTTCCGCCCCGGCATCAACTAAGAACTGGGTATCGGAGTCATAAAACTTAATGTAGATGAGACGACTTTGATCTTTGCCGACATTCGTGGCCATTAGAGCCTGGTGTGGCGGATCACATATAGTGGAGTAGCTAAATGGCTGAACGCACTTACGGGCTTTATTACCGAAACGCGAGTGGTAAAAGCAGTAGGCAGTAGCATCAGGGTTCGTGCGACGGGGCGCTGATCCAGATCGTTTGCGGTGCTTGCGGTTTGAAGTGAGTTCCTCGATCTAGCGCTGAAGCGACGCTAGCTGCAATGATAATGCATCTATTGCCGACTGCGGGCTAGTCGCGCCTGTCGTGGTTGTTGCGCCAACGTAGAGCTGCTTCGGTGCTTTGGTTTCAGTCTCTGACTGGGGCAGTTCGCTGAGGCGGCCTGCCAGATCTGCAGTTGCTGTGATTGTCAAGTCACTTGCTACTGCAAGTATAGCCTGTGTTTTCAGGAAGGCCTTGCATCCACAGCTCGCTAAGAAACCCTACGTCCATTTGGACAAGCCGATGAGCTGTTGCGTTTCGCGCAACAAGGCTGAAAGCATCCTATCTCCTTTTTGCAGATCACTAAATGGCTGCTGCAAGCGAACCTTGTCAGGTGGCCTGACTCGCTGAATAATAGCCTGTTTAAAAGTCTCGTATTTCACTACTAGAGGGGGTAAAGTATGATGGCTCTTACCTGCGAGGATATGCTTTGAGGAAGGCAAGATACTAGCTGCTTAAACATGGCGAAATCAGAAAATCCTACGAATATAAAATACGGATTCTAGGTGCAATAACCATAACAAAGGATCATTCTCCCAAAAAGGAAGGGCTAAGGCAGTAGAATTGACCATGACAGGCTGAACGGCGTTAACCGCGCATAAAGACGACTTATCCTCTAGATACTCCATGGCAAAAATCAGATAAGAAATGTGATGGGGGAGAAAACAAGATGTTCACAAGTAAGGAATCACAAACTCATTGGAACGAGCTCACCAGAATGAAAGTGCAAAATGACGGGCGGTGTGTTCCTGACAGGGGGTCACAAATTGTTGGGCGGAGGCTGGGATACTAGTCGGTAAGCAATGACACATAAGACGTGTCAGGTACGACAGTATAGAAGTCGGAGGCGACTGAACGTAATGTAGATTGTGCAGGCTAAAGAATGGGAAGCGAAGCAACCATAGCGAGATGCGTGCGGCGAGGTATTCACCAAGACGATTTATGTCCACGGATGTGTGGTCAGTAAAACAACTGGACGTTTTGAAGGTTAAAACAAGCATAAATCCAATGCCGCAAAATACTGAAAGAGCATGTTTTTGGATACATTACAAGCCCGTGACTACCAGCTGTCGGCACTAATGAACAGCAGAGGGTGGAAATTGCAATAACCCTACTCGAGGATGAGTCCCTCTAAACCCCTTGCACACCATTTTATAAATGCTACTACATTAGAAACTGGATTTCTGTATCCCTTCGACCCGAGATTGTTGCACACGAGTAAGCGCTGTACTTGATATTTTTAATTTTTTTCTGTTGCCTATTACGTGATCAATAACCACTCCCCTTACTCTTTTGTGTGCGCATATTCTAATTTCAAACCCTTTGTACGGCAGTGCAGCACAATCTGTGATTGCCCGAATCGACGATTCCATTATCCCTAGATCTATCTCATCTAAATCGAACCACCATACGGGACATGTCAAGCACTTGCTTTTTTACCGGTTATAACTCATTGTTCATTTTCACTGTGCAAAAGGTCTTGGTAGTTTGCTTCAATATTCAAACGCAGCGAATGTCGCGAACATGAACTTGAGACTTTTGAGACGAGCTCTACGCACCTTTGCGCGACAGGTAGTATCAGTGCTGCTCAGCTTGTATATTCGTGCTCACGTTGAACATGCAATACAGGCCTGGTGTCCCTGGTTAAAATGAGACATTCACCTGTTAGAATAACCCCAAAGAAGAGATACAAAGGCAACGTGTTGGCTATCCGGTATAAGTTACGAACTGCGTCGTCGTGTACTCGGTGTGTTCTCATCGGAATACCGACCGCTTCGCGATGATCTTACTTTCGCATACCGGATACTAACTAAAAGCGGGCATCCATGTACATCACTGTTGCCCCTAGCCCCTTGCAAACAAAACCGAGGCAACCACCTGAAAGTAATGAGGCAACGCCCGCTAAAATTGTAGGAAGTATTTTTACTCACTTAGAACCTGTTCCCACTGGAATGCATTCCCAAAGTTTGTGGTGAAGGCACCGGACATCCCGACATTCATCTTAGTGATAAAGGCTAAACAGCAGTTTTATAAAGTGCAATGGTTTAACCACTGATACTTCACCTTCTGCGTTGGAACATTTTGCTTTTAAAATGCTTTTGCTTATTCAACTTGTACGTATTGTAATGTTATGCTTTTTATCCCATTATACACTATTGAACTATTGAACAACCTTTGACAAATTCGTCTTCAGTAAGTGATTGGCAGTGTTCCGTTATTCGTTTCACCAGCTCATATCTCTGTAGCATTTTCATTCTACTGAACGATTCTTGCAAACAAGCTTCGGTGGTAGGTTATTTCAGCCTCTATTTTCTTCAGTTTCTCAGCTTGTTCATTTTTAGTTAATTTGCTTAAGTTAGCATGCCTCGCTTGCTGGTGTTTCTTGATAATAAATGGCTTGAAAGCAGCTACACTCCAAACAAATCAGACACACGCTTGTTCAGCCGTTCAGTGAAAAAATACACTAGTTTCTCCTTATGTTGGAAACGACGCCCATCGTCAGCAACTCTACTTTTTTAGTCACACTCTCCATTCTAGCAGTGCTTGATTTTCATAAACGATCTGGCGACGGAAATACTTCCGATTTCCTACGCTTCGCGGATGGTATCAATACTTTTGTCCGTGCAGTACTCTTGTACGGCTGTGTGACTTGGCCTATTCGCTCTGATAACATGAAGCGGCTGTTAGTCCTCAACAATCGCTCTCTACGAAGGGGTGCTCAGGTGTAGTGGCAGCACCAAGTAAGCAACGCAGAGTTCCGAGACCGCGTGCTTGAGCAAGAATGCGGGGCTTTGGATTCCAGCGTGAATGAACGCCGGACAAAATGGGTTCAAGGTGAGAGCAGCCATCTCTCGCCAACTATTCCGTCTGCACACAAACGCCAACCAGTTTTATTCACCCGTTTTCGGTTTGAAACCGGCTCCACCTTTCAGCTACTATTACATAACCCTAATCCACGCTTATTACGGTTCGCCTAAGCCGTGACGACAAGCCAGCTAAAACCTGCCCTGTGAGTGTAGAAACAGTCAGTTTTGACCTAAGCATACCCCGGTCCTAGGACGATTACCGCCGTTCATCTCATGGTGTTTGATTGACTTGGCACACCCTTGGGACGTTATAAGATAAGAACTAGTTATTGTACTGACGTACTGACGAAATATTACGAAAGGCGCGCGTTTATCAATGCCCGTCTTCTCATTGTGTGATTAAAACTATTGGAGGGAACGAACCGTTGATAAAAAACAAACAGTTTATTTCTCGGCGGTGTGCGAGCCTGTGATGGCATAGGGACACAGCAATGCCGACGCGAATTTCCTGAAACCGTTCACACATGCAACTTTAGTGTCACCTTGACGCAAACCGAACTTTAGCGAAGTATGTGAACCAATGGTGTACATCCGTTCACACGTGAGTTATACTGTGCGGCCAAATTTAGCAACACGCAATGCACTGGTCACACCGCTTGCACGTGTTCACATGTGGCCACGGTACGCTGGGCTACGCAAGGACAGGCTCTCAGGACATGTAGAAAGTGTCCATTCAGAAGCACACGTGTCCACTAGCACTTTTCGCTACTTAACCCCTGCTTCAGTCGAGCGGTGGATCAGGTCTCTGTTGCCGCCGTAACAAGGCAGTCCACCATCGCTGACCCCGCATCTATGTCCGGCCTGTGCCTGCGGAGTACGAGGCTAGCATGCATGACCCGCAGGCCGGTTAGATCAACCGGCCACACATTCGATAGCTACACCTCATCCGGTCTGTTCATACAACCGTTGGCTTCGGGATTGCACACTGGATCAGCGCTCAAACTCTGACCACTTTTCACGACCATATCCGAATAACTCAAACGCACTTGAGGTGGCCGTATGTTCCGATGTAGGCGAAACGGTACCGTATCTGAAACTGCTGTTCCGCTTTTCAAGAAATGCTTGGCGGGATGTACTAACCTACTGATTTGCGGTCGTACACCTCATTGCGCCGAACCAAATTATCCTCTTGCGTATGGTCTCCTCCGCTCCGACCTCGCTCCTGCTTACTGGCGGCACCCGGACCACTGCTAAGGGTTGCTTGACTAGTACCTCCATTAGTATGCTCACCATAACTCTTCATATGCCTCTGCTCTTTGCTTCATGTCCGCATTTGACTATTAGTGTGGCCGTACCTGGGATAACGACCCCCAATTCACGGCAGTTTTGACCCTTTGTGACCCTTTTTCTCTAGATTCTGACGCTTTTGGACTATGTAATTATGAGCGCTTTAGCGTAAATACTCTCACAACTTACTCTTCGCACTGCCGTCCGCATTCAGCCGCTCCTGGCCGATACTTTGAACTTCCTTTTCCTCTTGGAACGTTGCTTTACTTGCAGTTGCTCCCACATTCGTTCTCAAGCTGCTTGGCCTTAGCTTCCTTAAGCTGCCGCTCGAATTCCTACTGCTGTCAACATCATTGATTTATCTGTTCCTCTTCAATAATCGTATTATTCGCTCGATTTTGTAAACCCACCTTGTTATGTCGGTCTCTTGGCCCTCCGCGTGCAGAACCTTCATCTTACGTAGTAGTTGTAGTCTGAACCACTCCAGCGACGCGATGTAAAGCTCGAGATTGCAAAACATGTATACTAAGCAAAAGTACGTAGGTTTTATGTTTTCAGAAGGTTTTGATTACATTCGGTTTGGTAGGGTTTTATTATAGCAACATTTCGCCCTTGACACAAGAGCTTCTTCAGGCCAGCTCTTGTGTCAAGAGCGAAAGGTTGCCACAATAAAACCCTACCAAAACCGATTTGTATTCAACACCTTCTAAAAGCATGAAATCTTAGTCGGTTCCAAACATATTCCAAGATACGTAGATTTTAGTTTATCATAGGCACCGTCGTGCGCCACCAGTCTTTCGGTAGTGCTTCTTGGTTCATTGCTGCCTGCCTGTTTGACCGCCTCTTGTCTGTCACTCGTTATTTCCCGACATTTCCAGTTACTTCGGCTGAAACAAGAAGGCGTATCCACTGGGAATGGCCGACCGCTTCTCAATAGCCTACTGGCTTAAACACTTGATCATTTCTCCGGATGAGCACCCCACTCAGCGTTCCAAATAAAGCTCTATCCACCATTAGACGCCACTTTCACGGGGTCCAAACAAATGGGTTTACCTTGCCTCGTACGCACGGTATCACAAGTTACTCACCTGGAATAATCTATGTACATGGATCCATGTTCCACAACGTAAGACAAACAATTCTAGAGTGATTACTTCACAGCCTCCGACCTTCCGATTCCCCATTCACCTGGAGCTTTCCCGATGTCATTTCACGGACAACTTTGCGCTTGTAAGAATGGCTTTTCCGATGGCCTTTTATGGAGTTTTCACTTGATCATGGAGAAAATTACACTTACTTAGGTTTGAAGGAATTTCGATTCCGTTTTGCGGAGAATGGCATGTTCACCTGTTATGGACGTATTCAGCCACAAGGAACAGCTGCACTCACCATCCCCATGACCAGTCCAGCGTGGAGAGCTGAACACGGTTGCGAACCGGACAAGTATATAACAGAAAAAGCCAGCCTCTATCAACAATGTTTTTACTCACCTGCACCGTTTATCATTCGACTCTGCGAATCATTCGCAGCATTGCCCAATTTTAACGACTAAGCCAATCGGGCAACCAAGGAAGAAATTTGGCCGTAATCGACTGCGAATAATAGAGTGAAAATCGGTCTGTACGATGCATCACAGCTAGCATTACGGTCCAACGGAAGCTACCCCAGTGTTCTAGAACATATTTTGTTTTCGCCTGGCAGGCGTTCTTCTTCTAAAAAGCAACAAATGTCCGCTTAACAACACTGCAACGTGGCGGATGTGACTCGCCACTGCATAAAGTCACAGCTGAACATTCCACACTGACGTAGTCCTCAGACTTCTACGTACAACTTGTGCAACAGTTTTTACTACGAAGAATGCTTTGATGGAGCACAGAACATTCCGATTTCTTAATGGTCTTTGATTGCACCAAAGCCTTATTTGGGCTCCTGTGCTCATGGAATACTACATGGCTAAACCACGCTCAACTTTTATATTGACACAAACCTTTTGATTGATTTTTACGCTCCCCAGCGCCATCACGTTTCTCGGTCTAACTATTAACCGGCAAAATGCTCACTGCTGTGGACTACAGCTTTTCGGTTATACCTTCCATTAAAACGCAGTGTTTTAATGTTTCAAAGCAGCTATGCTTGTACGCATATTTGATCGTGCCTTCACAGATGTGTCTCGTTTTGCCGAGAATATATCAGATATTTATCTATTTATTCATTTATTTATAGAATATCTGCTTTGAGCACTTAGAAGGTAGGTGCAAAACACCAGAATCAAACCGCGCCGACGCGGGCACATCCTAATGTAGGGAGGCAGAATGCAGTGGTTGCCCGGAAGACAAACAGCCCACTAAAATAGAGGCGGACGGAAACGGGAACTGACGCAATGAGGGACAGCAGACGGAGCAACCCTGCCTTAACAGAACGGGACGAGAACGGGGCATGAGTAACGTCCGTCAATGAGCCTTAACCAAGCAGAACAGAAAGGGTGTTGTTCGAGATAGCAATAAACAATACAACGCCGCCTTTATTGTGACCTCCCAGACCAACCCTAAGCACTGTGTTGCCTCCACGTTCACGTAAAGTAGGAGTTATCGAAAAACACCCGGGCCGGTAAGAATGGGAGGCGTAGTAACGGAGATACGGGAGTGTAATAAGCGTGGAATATCCCGTCACGAAGCCACCAAAGTGCATGGTGGTTTCGCGAGCGGCAACCCTGAGAAATGGTGCGTCGAGGGAAGGAAAGGTGAGACTGTATTGCATGTCTGTTTGGGTGTTGATATAGCCTGCGATAGCGCCAATAAAATTTGTCCTTCATTGCGGTGCGGTTCTTGTTACAATACGGCCAAAATAAGTGGGCCGGCATGAGTTTTGCGAGAAAATCGACATCGTGAGTGGACAACGCGACAAGAGAGTAGTTTACTACAATAGGCAATTAGGGAAGCAAAGCGATGATAAGGCTTTTGGAACTTCAGTGAAGGTTGCCTGCATGTTGGCTACCTTGGTAAGAAAACCATGTCTACACGAAAGTGTAAGATGGCTACACAAAAGGAGAGCGCTTTTCCATTCATTAAGAAGGCAACGCGCGACGTCGACACGCAAGTGCGGTGTGGCAAAAGCAAATCGGAATATTCTAGGTCTCACGGTGGCAGATCAGGTATCATGAAGCATATTAACTCGCATAGTTATAAGGCAGCAGTGTCTGCAGCAACATCTTCCGCCCCTATATTATTAGTTGCGATGAACATCGTTTGGAAACACAGAAGCCAATTTAGCGGCCGCAAAATGTGCCTTCTTTTATCACGCTGTATTTCTTAACCACGGTTTCCACTCTAGGAATTTTATCAGGTTGATAAAGCAATTGTTTGAGAGGCTCTTCGCATGTGTACGCACAGAATGTGCGGCACAGATGATGAGGATGGTGATAATAATAATAATAATGATAACGTTAATAATAGCTAATGTCCTGTACCTGGTTGCCAGATAAACGTCAAGAAAAACAAGAAAATAAAATTCGTGTCAATGTTCACAGAGGCCTCAAGTCTCAAGGAAGTAATGGTGTTCGAAAGCCTTGTGAGCTATTTTGCCGTCATTGGCTATTGAAGTCAAATTATTAGAGCTGCAGTAACTTAGTGTCGACAGGTCGGACACCATTTGTCAATTGCTAAAGTAGTGCCTGAACAAAATACTATGAGTCTAAAATTGTGGGTTTGTGCTGAGGACACGAACAGAGTTCGGTGGAGTTCAGAGAATCGGCCAGCATAATGCTTTTGCGAACTTAAAAGCTTCTATTAGGTAAACACTTGCGGGATTCGGTTGCGTGGCTCACATTGTCCAGAACACACTGCATAAGTCAGGTGGCTGTCGGCTCATCGATGTTGAAGCAGCTGTGGCAAAATATTTTAGTACTTTTAATTTTACACTGCGTCGAAGAAATAAAGAAATACTGTGACTCTAAAATCGAAAAATAGGATACGAGAAAACCAGATGGGTTTTAGTTATGCCAACAGTGGAGGTAATCCAGAGGGTCCTTTCAACGCTGCAATCCTAGTTATCTTTCGATAGAAGTGTCCTAGTTTATTAAAATATTTCTTTGTTAATCGCTACTCTGAGCTGTGGCTCCGCTTTGTACATAACTCACATATTCCACACCGCTGTATGGTTGAGGAACAAGATATCTCAGCACTGGAAGTGTCGTCTGCCATGCCAGAACCCCTGCAGAATTGCGATGACAGGAACAGAAACACCTTTGTTCCAAACAAGGTATAGATTCCAATTGGCCAACTCGAACAAGCGGGTCACGTCAGCAACAACGCTTGATGAATATTACCACCAGTTTCTACGACAATTGCGTCGAATATCTATAGAAAAAATGAACCGATTCCCGGAACTGAGTGGCTTTAATTGGATGGCATTAAATCAACCACCGTGCTTGGAGAAAGTTGAAGCATTCGTCAGCATTTATGAATTTACACTCCCAGACAAGGAACGCAAGGACAACAAGCTGGTTGCCGAAGCTAAAATCGTGTGTATGCTTGCAAGAGCGGATAAAGTTTTTGATTAGAGCAGTAGTCAAACATAGGTTGATGCACTGTGGGTAGAAGGGTTTTCCCATTTCCAGACCAACACGGACCCATAGGAGGAAGTAGGAAAAATATTTAACATAGTTTCCGTCTCCATGGGACTAATGCACTTACTGGATGGACTAGCTCACAGCTGATCCCTGTATGGCCGATGGAACAATTGTTCTTTACAGGGAAAATACCTAATGCCTAACAGTTCGCGTAGGATGGTTATGGTGACTATTCGAAATGGAAAAAAAAGGTAGCAAAACAAGGTGTACGTCAATTTATACAGCCCCTCGACGTTTTTGGTTGCCCAGGCGTTGGGGTATCTCCAAGGCTTTGAGGTCTCACTTCAGGCATTGCCCCCAGCCTGTACTGATTATTTCACTTGAGGCCGTATGTATGAGCTGAGAAGTTGTGGAGCATCGAAGGGCCGAATGGTCCGACTGCATGCTTCAGGAGCGGCGCGTGTTGGATGCCCTCCTTGAGGCCGTTTCTGTCCGCGTTGACCATCCAAGGTCAACCTGGACAAAACCCCAGATCCTTCTCACCCGAAGACGGTTGAAGCTCCTGGTTGCCGAGTTTGTAGGAATGAACGAAAATGTGTCGCAGATGTGGCAACCTACGTTTGTCCAAATTGAATCGAAGTAGATTCTGGACAACGCAGCTTAGCCTTTAAACACTGAAAGCGAGGCTTAGGATTAAATGCAGTTCTGAAGACAAGAGTGCCGTGTATCATTGTGAACGACTTCATACCGTGCTGATGCAGCGCCCAGATCCACTTAGCAAAACGCATTCATTTAACTAGGCACACAATCTCTTCGTGGTGTCAGCTGGTTTCTTCGGATTCACCGACTTCCAGCAAATAGTTCAGCAGCAGTGTTTCAGGACATGGTTAGCTTTCGCCTGGCTAGCTTCTTTTCTATAAACCGCCACAAATATCCCTTTAACTACACGGTGACGTGCCAGATTTGAGTCGCCGCTCATTAAACTCACTGATGCTTACATATCGGGATAATATAACCCAATCCACGGGCATGGGTCATCCAATACGAAGAGTTCGTTTCTCTTCTTCCTAAGCCTGACCGAAAGCAATCACAAATACGACGTCAAATTCACAAATTGAAGCAACACAACAAAGCAACACATTAATGCTTAGGTAACACATGAACCGATTTGTTAGTTTCAAACGTATGTCGTTTTTACATTAACCAGTCCCTTTTGTGTCGACATAACCATGCCAATGCGGCCATGTCTCGCACTTTCGAGAATAAAACATTTCTTTATTTCAGTATTTCTTGATAACCGTGGTTCCAGCTAATAGCATGTTAAGCAGTACATCAATTTTTACTCGGAATTGGTCGTACCGATTTGTTACTTTGGCGCCTGTGTTCATGAAACCATGGATTAAAATATGGCGAAGCGACGCCGACCGTTGGCCGTTGCCACCTAGTAATAACATTGGTTTGCTTGTGACTGACAGGTTGTTATAACTGCTGAAATTTTACGGCGAATAGACCTTAGCACGGTTGCTAACGGTCAGGTTCCAATCGGCAAACTTCAGCAACCCTGTCTGAGGGCAAGTGGAGCAAGCTCGAACGTTAACCCGTAATTAGAGATCCGACGGCAAATGCAAAGCACACCCACAACACTCTAAGGCGGCACCAGGTCACCAATATCAAAAGAGGAACCGATTTCGAAGATGCGAATATTTGTTGTTGCGTGCTGAAACAAATGTGCAAAAAGGAACGGAAAATATAATAGAATGTTTCACTGAAAATGCGTAGAATTTATAAACACTACAGGGCTCCCCTACTGGAGCGTGAGTCGGGAGAACGAACGCTCGAATTTCGTGTGTCTTTGGTAGTCATTAGTTTAGAATGCAAAACAACGGCGCATCCCGAGCATGTGTGCTTTGGTGCGTATGCTGCCTTCCTTGGTTCAATGGAGGATGTAGGGGCACAAAAGTTTCACACGTTGGTTGGGTTGGAGGGGTACTGGGAAACTTCAGTGCGGTGGCTTGTTGTGATGTTTTAGTTTCGATGTACGCTGGTTTTAAGCGATCAAAGCTCAGAGCATCCATTGAACCGTTTCTACCCAATACGACATACTTCTCTTCGCGAATAAGAACTTTGAAAGTGTCCTCATACGGCGGTGTCAAGTGTTTACGCTCCGCAACGACGCGCACAACTACGAAAGGGCAGGTAGGCAAATCAGCTTGGACTTGCGGATTTCGAGGGCTGAATCAGGATGGTGTTGACCTGACTGAAGCAAATGGTTGTCGCAATAGTACCACAAAGCAAGTCGGGTCTAGTTCGCCGGTGCTTCTAAATCTAACGCCATCCCACTGGCAAGCCTGAGAGTTGAGCCGAAGACCAGTTCAGCGAGGCAATAACCTAGGTCCTTTGACCGTGTGGCGGATGCCGAGAAGGATAATTGGTAGCTGTTCTGACCAGTGCGTGTTCCATTGTGCTGCGGTACTCGCAGCTTTCAGTTGACGATGAAAACACTCAAACAGAACGTTTGCGGCTGGATGGTAGGCGGTTGTTCGCAGATGCCAACAGCCAAGTAAACGATTGAGGTCTCGAAACAGAGCGGAATTGCACTGAGGACCTCTGTCTGTTGTGCTCGTGGCTGGGGTGCCAAACACAGATATTCATGTTTCAACGAAGGTCCGCGAAGTAGTTTAGGTGGAAACGTCTCTTAAAGGCACTGCATGAGACACCCGTGTGAAACGGTTGGCATAGGTCAACAAGTACTGGAAACGGTTGTATGGATAAATTGGTCCAACGAGCTCAACGTACACAGGTTTACCTCTATTTTCAGGTAAAGCAAATGTGCCAGGTACGGTGATCCTGTGCCGATGTACCTTGCTAGTTTGACAAGTGGCACAATGCTTCGCCCAATTTCGCATTTCGGAACGCATACTGTGCCATAGGTAGCGGTCGGTGATTAACTTGACCGTGGCTCGGATGCCGGGGTGAGCAAACCCATGCAAGAGATCGAAAGCAATACTCCGGAACTGCTGCGTAACAAAAGGTCTTGGCTTTCCAGTCGATAGGTCACACTAGAAGTTAAAATCGGAATTAACAATAGGCACTTGCGAGCGTTGCAAGGAAGTGTTTGTTCTCACGTCTGCGAACCCAGGATAGCCTTCTTGGTGAGCTGCAAAATCCTGGAGGTTAATAGCTTGGCTGGGGATATGGTGGAGATGGACAGGAGAAGTTGCCTCAGCAACAGTTTTGTTAGTGGGATCAAGTTGAAGAATATCGGTCGTGAATTGTGACATGTAATTAAAAGGACGAGTCTCACGAGGTGAAAATCGATCGGTGGAACCGCGGAAGGCAAAAGCTAGGGGATGTGATCCGTTTGGCTAGTGAAGGGACCTCCTTCTAGTAGATGATGGGTACTTAACGACAAAGTAAACAGGCAGAAGTTCGCGACCAAATGTGTTGTATCTAGTTTGCACAGGCTGAAGCTTTTAGGAGGAATGCGACAAGGGTTTAGGTTGGTGGTTGATCAGCTGCTGTAAAACGGCGCCAACGGCAGTTGGTGAGGCATCAGTCCCGAGAACGAGAGGTGCATCAACATCGGTTTTCATGTGGCTAAGCGCGGTGGCGTTGGATAACGCCTGGTTGAGCTTATCAAACGCTACATTAGCTCCTTCTGTTGGCTCAAGCATTTGGGACTTGCATTTTAGTAAATTTGTCAGAGATTGAATTAGCCGGAGCAACCTTGAATGAAACGATTGTGATAGTTGACCATCCCGAGGAAACAACGCAAAAGTTTGAAGGACTGAGACATTGGGTAAGCCGTCATTGCCTGCGTCTTTTCAAAAGGTGGACTAATACCATTGTGGTCGATTGCAGTTACTGAAAAAACCGATACAGGATTGGCCGAAAATACATTTGTCACCGTTACGCATCGCGCGTACTGAGCAAACGCTCGAAGAGCAGTCGGAGAGGTACCAGGTGTTCCTCGTCGTTCGAACTCGAGACGAGAATGTAGGCGATGTAGGCGATGACAAAGTTTAACTCTCTAAGGACTTGCTCAAGGAATCGCTGAAAATTTGGGCAGTGTTTCGCAATCTGACGGACACACAGACAACTTCTTACAGACGGAAGGGGATAGTAATAGCGGTCTTTGGGATGTCGTCAGGAGCGACAGGAATGGGATGATATGCACGAACTAGCTTTGCGTGCCAGTTGCTAGAAAAACCACGGATTTTGGGAATTGGGTATCTAACAGGAAGAGTGACGCTGTTGGGCGCACGGTAGTCGCCACATGGTCTCCAAACGCTGGTCTCCTTGGGCACAAAATGAAGTGGAGATGCCTAGCAGCTTTTGGAAGGGTGGATGATCCTGAGTTTAAGCATGTATTCCAACACCCTCTTGGCCGCTTGTAGTTTATCCGTTGGAAGGCGTCTTGGCTTGGCAGCCGCAGGAAGATCAGTTGTGGCGATATGGTGACAGACATCGTGCTTAGTCTGCAGAGTGCCGTCATCAGCTTTAACCGGGGCGGAAAATGTTGTAGTAATGAGAAGTAGCGTGACTCTTTAGGCAGGAGTACGTAAAGCTTAATGAAATTGACCGTAGCGAGCTGGCCGGAAACAATTAACGACGTAGTACCAGCTCGTAGCTTGCCACATCGCAGGTCTAGGACCAGACCGAATTTGGTGAGAAAGGCAATACCAAGGATGGGCTTCTGCACATCCGCAATCAGAAGACGAAAGGGAAATTACGTCGTAAACCAAGCTTAAGTGTCAGCAGTCTCCGGCCAAATGTTGCGACCTTGGTTTAGTTAGCTGCCTGTACGAAAATTCCGGATGGTCGCTGAGTACTTTTCTCCCAGGATCGAGGTATAACGCTTGCGTTGGCGTCCGTATCAACCAAAATGTAAAAGTTAGTGTTGGATTCCAAGAAGTACAAGTAGCAACTAATGGTTTAGCCAGCAGTACCTCTCGCCATCAGTGGTTGGCGTCGTCGTTGCCTTGCCGAGAACCCAAAAATGTCTTCTGGTATTTATAGCCTCGACGAAAATTGCCAGCAGCATCGCTGCAACGGCGGTATAAGCAGTAGTATGATCGCGATCGGCCGGTGAAAATTTGACAACGGCGCCTACTCCTTGAGTTGAATCTACGGTTAGCAGGTTGTTTACGACCGATGTGAGACACAGCGAGTTCTCATCGAGGGAGCCGTGCACTAGTAGCGTCAAGTGAGGTACTTCCAGATGGACTAGTGGTGCTCAGTCCAGTCACAGTATTCACAGTAAATTTAAAGAACCGTTCGTGGACTTTGTCGGCCGCTTGGGAAGTTTGTCCCACGGGATTTCATCAGCGAGGACCACTAACGTCGCCGCGGTGTTTGCCGGAATGCGGTTAATCCAGCTCTGTCGGAGCATAGAAGCGTCTAGGATCGAGGAACCCACAACCGTACGCAAGTGCCAGAGGAGTTGAGGAGGGCTGCGGTCTCCAACCTCTATGCCAGAAAGTAGCATGTGCAGCCATGATTCATTGGAAGACGTATTGCGTTTTGGAAAGGCTGATTTAAGTTTGTCATACGGCGATTCAGCCGACATCGGATCAAGGAGAGCGCTCGCCTCCAAGGCTACCTGTGAAGGAAGATGAGCAGTGATGTATGAAAACATAGATGGTTGCGTAGTGATCTTACCAAACCAGAGTATGGTTTTCACCTGAATAAACCAAAAGCGAGGGTTTGAAACAGCAAAGTTAGGTAACGAAAAACCAATGGAGCTTTCACACGGTTCACAAGGGGCAGCGTAGACAGACACAGGGTAAGAAAAAAGAAACAAATAGGCAAATGATTAAAGCGTTGCGGTCACTAAATATAGTGCCTGACAGAGAGTTATAACCGCTGAACTATTACGGCGAACAGGAGCTTAGCATGAGTGCTCAAGGTCAATTTACAAAAAGTAAAATCAGCAAACCCCTCTGATGACACGAACGGAGAAAACGAACGCTGATCCATAAGTATAGATCCGACGACCGATGCGAAGCACATACGAAAAACTCGAAGGCGGCCCAACGTCACCGATATCATACGACGAACGAACCTCGAAGGTGCAAATAAATGTTGTTGTGTATAAAGACAAATGTACAAAAGAAGACAGAAAATGGAATAGAAAGTTACAATGTAAAATATGAAGAATATATAAACAAGGCCACATTTTCGTAACCCAGCTCCATAATGTTCCTGGATCCCCTATTATCCGACGAACTTCCCAAGTGTAAAAAACACGAGAATTTTGGTTTTACTTTATGCTAACAACACGGTTTACTATTTCAAAGCATCTATGTTTGTAGCTAGGTCCGATCAGGCTTTCGATTCTGGGGAGGGACCGCTTGACTATAAGCGCGATTTCAAAATCAGAGTGAACCTCGAGGTACAACTGATCTAGGGATCCAGGAAAATATGGTGAAATACTGCAAGCAAAAGGTGCAATGTCATCTTTCAGCAGGTCTCGATAAACAGAAAGCATTTATGTCACATATATTAGCTTAAATAAAAGGTTTGTGATTATCGTAAAAATAGAAATTGAATAAAAAGGTTGGTGCATTATTTTAAGTTTGAAGAAAAAAGGAATCCTTGCAATGGGTGGGAAGCGTATGTGGGTTCCTTGATGCACCATAACATAAACTTCCTGATGGCAAGTGTTTGTGCGATTGTGCAATTTTGCGCTTATCCTTATGTGTAGGTGCGACTAACATTGTAATTAAATTGGGAATCAAAGTAGCTTGCTATGTATTGCACAAAAGACTGTATGGAATTAGAAATGCGCAGAGCTGGCTATAAATGTATGCGTGCATAAGGTAAGCCTGTATGCACCCATATAACCTTATATATATAAATATATGATTGCCAACTTTCCATATATGGTTGGCGGCATCCGGTTTCGGATTTGCTTGTCACTCTGGTCAGCCACAGGACGCCTGCGCCTACAGAGGGACGATGGGTGACTTGCGCTGCATCACCCACCGCTCCATCCACACACCCCATATCCTGTGTAACCCCGAAGGAATAAGACCGGGAGGCATGCGGATGGGAGCCAAGTTTCATCAACCGAGCCGGCCCACACTCCTTCACAGGCAAACACAAGCACGCTGTAGTTGGGGAATCAACCGCACACAAGGCGGTGACTGGACCGGAGTCCGCTCCATACTGAGTGCATGGAACCATGCTTTGATCCTAACACGGCCACGAGGACCGTGCACCCTGTCCCCTCCAACAACGACCAACTGTCTCCTAGAGCCAATGTGGACGAGGTACTGGGTAATAGACAGGTAGGCACCGTGTCAACATGCACATCCAGCGCAGCCACACCGGGGATATCAAGCAACAACCAATCACTTGAGAGAAAGATAACAAAGGACATAAATCCAGTAATGCATAAGGAAACGGTGACATAAATCATAACTTAATGAGCGTATGAAGTAAATTGTCTACAAACGGATCCGAGATCAGATCACGAGGTCGGAAAGTATATTTTACGAAAACGCCACAAACACGAAAAGGTTATCGAACTTAACTACAATTGGCTTAAGCGGCGTGTGCATATTTATTGAGGAGAGTATAGGTAGACCTTGGTATGAGAAGGAAAGGCATTAGGACAAAATTGAAAACTCGCCAACTGAAATAAATAGACTTGGCATGCAAGCACGCGGTTAGTAAATCGAATGCAGCGGACCTACAGAAGCTCCGTCGGTTCTGCATACGTTCTCTGCAGGACCCGTTTTCGCTTCGGTAGGGGTCCCGTGTGGCCTGTCGCATGGCTCATTAGGCCTGTCTTACTCAGGCACTCAAGACCGCATGTGCTACAGCGCCAGGCGCTCGATGTTGATGGCGTACAACCCATCACTGCTTGCCGCTTCCGCACTTACCAATTCTTCGCTGCAGGTACGAGGTCTTTCTCCCGCACTTGGGCAACTGCCTTCGGGATTAGATCGTGCCATGTACGCAGATCAAACGCCTTCGATTCCCATAACCTGCAATCAAGCTTAGAACGTGAGAGGCTCAATTTGCTCATGTCATGTTAACATATATATATATATATATTAATGCTTTCGTAAATGTGTTAAAACTACACACGTTTAAGTATAGTTATTGCTATGTACATCTACGTATATCTTGCAATATTCAAGTTGAAAAAAATTGTATGTTACTCAAGAAACACTTGCTACTGATTATGCAGACTAACAGGTCTAGGTGCTTGCACACCTTGAAATATAGTGAATAGCATAGTTGGAATGCGTGTTTATGAATAACTTTATACAATTAGCATGACCAAAAGCCAATTAAATCTTTAGGTGCCGGAAATGGATGGTTTGTATGATGCTTATGCCATCATATTGTGATAAATGAGCAATTTAAGTACAGGGCGGAGAATAATTTTAGATGTGTATAGCACGTATATACGCGTGAGTAGGTATTACTGTGTATTCCTGCGAACGTGACGGGTGCATTTTGGGCCATGTTAATGCGTCATGGGATCGCCCTAATGTGGAAAGTTCACCGGACACAAGGAGGGCGGCAATTGCCTGGGTGCATGGAAACGTGATATAATACCGTAACCGTAGAGTCATCATCAAGTAGGTAACAGACGTATTTGATGTTTTAACCGTCGTAAATGTAAACTGCATAATAAGGGTGTACATGTCCCATAGGGCGATGTTGTTATTGACGGGAATGAAACGTATGGCATGGGCTGCTCGGGCTTCCATGAACGGTTGTTAAGTATTGCACTGACGTCCCATGAAATGTGCGATAAGATTACCAAAAGTGGAACAATACGCATACCTAAAACACGGTGGTTACAACAAATCGAACCAAAAGAAAGCAAATAGGTGCATACGCAGTTATTAATTGTAAAGCATTCAGAACATAAAAGTTTAATAGAGATTTGCACGCAAAGATACGGTTGTATAAGGCAACGCTTCATCGGGACTTCTGTTAACCCTTATGCAGAACCATGGGTTGAATATGCCAGGGATCAGGGTTTTAGAGCAGGAGATGGCATGCGGCGGTAATGTGCTCGTAGGAACTCTCCTGCGCTGCATGCTGTTGTTGAAAATGTAGTGATACCAGTTTGTCATGGTGTTGCGCACTGCTTGGCGGAAAGAGGGTAAATGGCGGTACGATGGTTATGTCACCCACACATGCCTTAAATATATCAAGGTCCGTAGACAAACGGTCGCCGCAGCCTGGTTGGGACAACGTGCAGTTCAGCTTACTTGCATTTAATGTTCCAATGGCATATCGACGGGCGAGCTTAAGAGCACCATCCTTAAAGTTAACGGTATCGCGGAAAATCCGGTACAAGTTGAAAGGATGGTCAAAATATCACTAACTAATCAAACGGAGCACAGACGATAGTAGAACTCTGCGCACTATAATGTTGAATTGTAAAGCACTTCGCAATGATACCAAGTTAAGGCAACTGTATTTCAGCCCACCAAGACGGACACTACCAAAGCATACCCGAGCTTCTTGTGAGACGGCACGGCGTACCACCACCTCAACTAATTGACCTACAGCGCACCCTACATGTAGTAATCTACACAGCTCAGCTCAGCTTCATGCGCACCCAGGTTGTTGTGCAACTGCTACATCCCACAGACCTATGCCGCCGGTCCAGATACAAAGGCCAAATAGTCCACTGCTTTCTACTCCTCAGCCTGCGCATTTTTAGACTAGGTGGGGAGGAGCCGCGACAGTTTCATCCCGGCACCAAACTCCTCATCGCCCAATTACCAACTGCAATGTCCTCTCACTCACATCCTACGAATACAGCAGATAGAGAAGTAAACATCAACGGCTTCATCTCTTCATCCGTAAAGCTAGTAGACCACAAGTGTTCCTTCTCACTTCTACTTATAAATGCTTGTCCCTAAACAATTCAATGCATACCTTGCGTCCGCTGTCTGTCCGCGCTACCCTGATGCATTATTTGTCACGGAAACATGGTTTGCTCCTTATATTTCAGAGGAGGACCACTCACTTCCTGACTACCAGCTGTTTATGCAACCTCGTGTGCATGAACGAAGTGGCGGGTGCGCCATTTATGTTAAAAATACTTGCCCAGCAAAAATGTCCGACAGCGTAAACGCGGCTGAGGCAATGGATTCGGTATGGATAACAGCCGATATCCTGCGATCGACGGTATTATTCGGGTGTGCTTATAGGCTTTCTGGTACCTCAGTTAAGGGTGACAACGCACTTATGGATACTTTTGCGCAAGCATCAAATTTCGCCTGCTAATACAACCTCTTTGCAGGAGATTTCAACCTGCCTTAGTTAAACTTGTTCTCAACTGCTGCAACAAAGAAGTATGCTGGCCTACTAGGATGTATCAATTTAGGCGGCTGGAAGCAACATGTATCCGCTCCAACCAGGGCGGAACATATTCTTGGCCTGTTATTTACTCTAGGCCTCGCATCAACGCGTGTGGCAGTCGGCCGGGAGTTTCCAGGTAGTGATCACAGATTAGTGCATTGCTCAGTTTACTTAAAGCAACATAATGCCTACACAGCAGAAACAAACCCAGTCTTAGTATACCGCCCGATGGAACTCGTCAAAAGGACAACCTTAGCTGTACTCGTCCGATCAAGAGTTTGGGATGAATTCTTTATGTCGGATTCGGTGGATCGCTCGGCTGAGCTGTTCTATGAGGAAATATTTCACTGTCTCCCACTCTAGCTCCCGTCACATTTAATAAGGTAATAATCTAAAAGCGTGACCCAAACCAGCATGCATAACAGTATGCGTCAGCTTAGACTATCCTATAACAAAACCTTCAATATCGCCCACATCATGAGAGCCAACGAGATTGCACATCAGCTTTCTGCCAGATCTAAGCGGCGGCAAACTACTCAAGAAATAGCCGCACTAAATAGTGCGACCAAAGCTAAGAATCTCAGCTGGCCGCTGCGCTGTTGGAGCCCTAACTATGGACGACAGATCTCTACCCTAAAGATTACTCCCAATGAAACTTCTAGTGACGCAAGAAGGTTATGTGAATCCTTCAGCTCACGTTTTAAAGAAGCAGTGTTTAGAAATAGGTTCAACCTTTCAGGCCTTGCAAGTACCCGGTAGCCAGTACCAGTCCTCTGTACCGTTTGACATACATAGTGTCCGTTTTGCGATTGCAACTACCAAGTCATCCTGGAACCTTGGCCAGACGGAATGCCGCCCGGTCTACTTAAGAATGGTGAAGAAAATATCCCTATTATCCTTTGTATACTCTTTACGTTATCAATGCAGTAAGGTCAATGCCCGACTGCTTGGAAACATTCCATCATTATACCAAGGCATAAGGGCGGAAGCCTACAGGAAGTTGGTAAATATCGCCCTATTAACCACAATTATATTATCTCGCGCGTGATGGAGAAGTTGACTAAAAAAGCCCTCATGACTCAAATTTATGCAGGCGAGAACCTAACTGAATCGCAGCACGGGTTTCTACTCGCTCGGTCTTGTGCAACCCGTCAGCTGAACTTCCTTAATTTAGTCACTGAGACCATTGACTCTTACTTTTCAGTTGTCATTCTTTAGCTTGTTATGCAAAAGGCGTTTGACAGGGTACCACACATGCGTCTGATGCACATGGTACAGGCATACTGGGTAGACAGTCCTCTGTTAGACTGGCTGGGTTCCTATCTAATAGGACATACGCAGTATGTTAAAGTTGAGCAAACCTTATCCACCCCGATCGCCGTCCCCAGTAGCGTGGTGTAAGGGAGCGCACTTCGTCACCCTATGTTTGATTTATAGCAATGACCTCTGCAGGTGTTTGCAGCACGATCGATCCTTTATCTTTGTTGACGACGTAAAAGTTGTCTACGTCTTGCCCCTGGTAATGAATTATCCGCAATTAATAGTAGTTGTGAGGATCTCAAAGCACATGAAAAGTGGTGCGAACATGGGCAAATGACCCTCTCCGCGCAAAAACCTAATGTCATGACCCACAAATTTTCAATACTTGCTTTGTCCTTAACAATAAACGGCATCAATATCAAACAGAATGCCATGACAACAGACCTGGGCTTGCGCTATTCCATGTGCCTCAATTTTGCAGACCAAGTTCATTATCAAGTGGCAAGCGTAAGGGGATAATCGTTCTACGTACGCCGTTACATAAAACCCGCAGATGCAAGGCTAGAGCTTTATAAGAGTCACGCCAGGCTACATCTGGAATATTACTCTTTATATGCAGCAACCTACGGAAGTCGGACCGTGTTCTGCTTGTAAAAGCTCAGCGGCGCTTTACGAAGACGTTGTCTCCATCGCAGCAAGCGTTGAATTATCGACAAAGGTGCGAACACATTAAAATTCATCCCTTATAGCAAAGGCGCAATATCCTTAACCTGTGCTTCTTACATAAGCTAATTCATAGAAAGCTGCACAGTAATATCACTTGTCTTAAAATAACGTGCGCATCTGAATCTAAACTCCGAAACAAGGGCCATTTCATTACCCGCTAAAGGCAACGAAGAGACTGCGCTCTGGTTTCTTCTTAATTGTGCACGTGAACCTATGGAACAAGTTGCCCTGCAGACTAAGAGAAATCCAAAACTTCAGGCATTCAGGAAGAATACACAAAGATTCCTGTGTTTTGGCAATATGCAAGGTATCTTCCATATCTACGACTCGCAGGACCGCTTCTTCGAAACTGGCCCTGCTGTAGCTTGAGGACGCCCACGGTGTAGTGCATGACCTCTAAGCAACTGGAGCTCACAAATCATCCATCTTCATTGTCATTATCGTCTTATCACCTAAGAGTCTTTAACGGTATCCGACGCATAAATTTTCTAGGGTTTAAGAGTAGCAAACGGAGTACAAGATGAATTTAGTCTTCAGCGATATCTTCCTGACCTACCTGCGTTCTCCTACGGACAATTCCGCCTTATGACTACACTATGGAAAGAGTAGACGCCACCACAGAAGCACCCGGTAAAGGATAATATGAGAAAACCACCATGAGCTGTCTCCATCAGCGACTCTTGTTCTTTTAACTTATCCAGTACCGCAATCACAAGGTCCTGAAAGTCTCTGTCGGATAAGTCGCACGCATCGTACACGGGCTAACATTAGAATTCTGACGTGCTTCGGCCCTCTCACTGACACGTTGATCCAAAGGCTGAATGGACCAATTGGGATCCACAACCCTCTGGCTTCTCTTCTTCACTGGTCACCGTCAATGTTTAAAATTTTTGACAAACAGTACAGCCTAGCCTACAGACTGGCAGTTTCGCAAACCCGTAGTTATTCCTAACATAGGGTATTGCAGGGCCATGACGAAGCCACCTGTGCAGGCAAATTTCAATCCTAACATTTTATCTAAATCTTCCTTCCTTGTCTTCAGCTTTACATTGATCACTTTCCAACTTATTGACTACTGGGGGCATGGAAAATGTATTAGGCTTATAACCTTTGAGGTACTCATAGTAAAGGCATCCTACCAGACCTAAGCCTTGCAAAAGAGGTTGAAAGCGTTTGTTGCTGTTGATACACCTAAGGTTAGCAGCAGAATTGTTCAAAACCGTCTAACTGCCGGCTTTAGATGATTCTTTGTGTGCTTTCGTAAATCTCGGTTGCTAGCTGGTCCTTATGGATGCATTTTCATTAAGCCTGAGCACCAGTTGCTGTACTCCGCCGTTTACAACCACTATTAGTATGTAAACAGCAAAATAATATATATATCTTACACAGTGTTGACAAAGATAGCACGTTAAAAGTTCTAGGCCCAAGAATCAGATATTCTGCTCTCCGCTTATCATCTCTTGGTCC
>OX104063.1:66331969-66500394 GCA_944474145.2 Dicrocoelium dendriticum
GACATTAACTGGTTGGCCAGGGTGCGATACGGGTGTTCCGTTTTGGATGCGTCAATAACTGAGCACTTCATCAACTCCATGGATTCCATTGAGTCCTAAAAGTTGTGCAATTGACCGCGATGTGATTCGTGTGTATTGGTTTGGCTCTTCTCGCTTTCAGATTGCTTCCGCGAACTCCATCCTGGTTCAACAACGCATTGAAGAAAGAGCACACATGGGAACTTTCCTGCCTTTCCTGTCCAAATTGAGCTTGAATTGGAAGATCATCTACCAAGGTTACTAGTTCCCCATATTTTTGCCAAGGTGTCAGGCGGTTTTTAGTCACGTGCAACAACTAGAACATTCCGGAACGTCCGAAATCGATGCGACATCATCATCATCATCAACAGCAGTACATCAGCCATTTGAACTGATGTTTCGCTGCTATACAACCATGAGGACCTATGAAGTAAAGAATAAGAAGAGGGAGAGAAAGGGGACTTACCTGAAAACCTTAATGCCCTAAGCAAACATTCAGGATCAAGGCGCCTACACCTTGTATAGACAACATATCATCACAAACAGCTGGCTATCGTGCAAAGATAAGGCGGCATCGGCGAGACAGCTTCCTTGCGGCTTTCACTGCCACGCGTCATAATCAGCCATTACCCGGCAGATAACTCAGCACCAAACACACTTTAAACAGACAATCCGATTAGGAGACGGCAACAGACGCGCCACTGGTGTCCGTTGCGAGCCATGTCCTGTAAAGTCTCGAGCCAAGCACAAGGCGAGTCACGTGGACTCTAACCCGGAAGGCGAGACGGACCAACGGCACCCAGTTTGGTCGTCAGTGACTTCATTTCCCGCTGCCAAGTCAACTTCTGTCCACCTCGAGCCTTGCGCCATCCTACACCTGGTAGACTGAACAAGGCCCTCCTAGGTAAGCGGTGACCAAGCATGCGTAGCACGTGCCCGAGCCAACGCAACTTATTCAGTGCTATCTGTTGTTCTAGGGAGCTAGCATGATCATCACTACCTAGTACTCGCCTACGCACATCCTCGGTGCGGACACGCTGGTGCCATCCGACACCAGCAATGCTTCGCAGACAACGACGATGATCAAAAAGTTGGAGGCGTCTCAGATCTTCAGACCGAAGGGACCAAGTCTCACTACCATAGAGCAGGACTGCCTCAGTGTGGCTTTGCATACACGGCAATTTAGACGGAGGGAAACTCTCTTCTGTTGCCAAAGATGCCGCAGGTTCAAGAAGGCAGCTCTGGCCTTTGCAATGCGTAAAATCACGTCAGTTTCTATGCGCCCATCATTGCTGATGCAGCTGCCAAAATAAGTGAATTGATCAACTACATCGAGTTCCTCGTTAGCAAGCGTCAAGGGGTCATCAAGTGGCTGGTGGTCCTGCAGCAACACTTTGCACTTTGAAGGTGCGAAGTGCATACCACATAATGGGACCACTCTGGATAGGCTATTCAGGGTTGATTGTGCCGCTTCAACATTGTCGAAAAGCAAGACGATATCGTCCGCATAATCTAGATCAACTAACCGTTCACCAGGCAGCACTTCAACACCTACACGGTGAGATTCCGCAAGGGAACACTCCATGATAGAATCCACGACGAAATTGAACAGAAACGGAGAAATCGGACAACACTGACGAACGCCACTTGTAGTCGAAAAGCTATCCGATGGGACACCATAGACCCTGACGCGGCCTCTAGTGTTCGAGTATAGAGCACAAAGGATGTTCACATATTTCGTGGGAACACCATTTCGCGCAGGTAATTCGAACAGAATCGATCGATCGACCGAATCGAAATCGAGGAACACAGCTATTGTCGGTCTGCGGTATGCGTGGCGCTGCTCTAGCACCTGCCGCAAAGTAAATATATGGTCTATACAGCCACGTCCTGGGCGAAAACCGGCCTGCTCTTCCCTAATCCGAGATTCCCGTTCTGCAGTGAGGCGACAAACGATAATCGAAGCCAGTAATTTTGTCACAACTGGCGTTAGGCTAATACCCCTGTGGTTCGCACAGTCTGTGCGACTGCCCTTTTTGTATATTGCCACTATAATCGATTCGCTCCAATTAGCCGGTACACTCTCTTCGTTCCAGATACGTTCGAATAGGGATGTCAGTGCCCTGCAGAGGACCTCACCTCCATCCTTAAATAGTGCAGGTGGTAGGGAATCCGGGCCAGCGGCACGAAAACGATTGAGGGCTGTGATCGCGTTTCGGACCTCGGCCTCTGACGGAGGCTCTAAACTAACCGTCCATGGCTCGTCCTGCATCACCTGAGTAGGAAGAGGTCCGGGAGCAGGGGGCCAGCTGAACTGATGTTCAAAGTGTTCAGCCCAACGAGCCATACGGCGCTCCTTATTGTGTATCACCGCACCCGCGCTGGCACTGATTGTCTCACTGACGCCTGGTTTTCTCGGACCAGTGGTGCGTATTAGCTGGAAGAGCTTGCGGTAATTGCCTACTGCTCCTGCCTCCTCCATTTCTTCAGCCCGACTGGTCCACCAGGCTTCCTTGTCCGCACGTAGGCTCCGCTTTAGTTCACGCCTAATAGCCCGTCTGGTCACATTGTGTTCAGAATCAGCCGGGAAGTGCCTTCTAGCTTCCAACAGGTTCACGGACCTCTCGGATATCCAGTGACTGGTGCGGTGACGACTGCTAGTGCCACAAACAGATGCTCCTGCGTCGTGCATAGTGGCCGAGATACTATTCCACTGAAGTTCAGTGTCATTAGGACAAGACAGCGAGAGTTCGCTATGCAGTGCTTCGTGATAGGCTTGCCTGACCGAGGGCTGGGACAATTTCTCCGTTGCCAATAGTAGGAGACGCTTTGTGGGCCTTCCGGTAAAGTTCGTGGAGAAACGACAGCGTACCGAGGCATGATCAGAGTCGACACAGGTACTCCAGTACGAGTGGCAATCCAGAATGGAACCGCGCCACCTGTAACTAATGGCTATGTGGTCAACTTGGGTCCATCGCTGGCCAGCTACAGGTGGACGCCAAGTGGCACTTCGGCGCCCACTGTGTCTAAAAGCAGTGCTAGTAAGAAACAACTGATGCTCCGCACACAGTTGCAGCAGACGCTCGCAGTTGTCAGTCCGTTCGGAATTAAGTCCATACTTACCACCCAGCTGAGCTTCTGAAGAGCTCAAACGCCCTACTTGTGCGTTCATATCCCCTGCAAGTACCATAATATCTGAACTGGTAGCACTGCGTAGTAGGGCGTTCAGTTCGTGATAGAAAGTGTCATTGACTGCATTAGAACTGGGAGCATAAATGGAAATCACAAACCAACAGCGTTTTGTACTTTTTCGCGAATTCACCTTAGCTGATGTCGTCAAACGGGCTGCACATAAACGGCTGTTCAGCGGAATCCAATCAACCAACAATGACTCAGCCTTGGAGCTGAGAATGATACCTACACCAGCTTGACCCGTGAGTGCCGCATCGGCGTCTCCGGATGCATGCAACCAATAACGAGAGGATAAGCCGGGTGCAGTCAATTCAATAACCCCGTTAGGGTCATTAATCCTAGGTTCGGACACACAACACACATCAATACGCAGTGTGTCCAAGGTGCGTGCGAGTGCAACCTGCTGACCTGTTTGTCTTAAAATGCGGACGTTGAATGTCGCCATGGGAACGGGACAGCGTGGCCTTATATGGGACTTTTGCCGATAGGTGCTGTTGGATGGTGGCTTCAGATGGTACTACTCCAGTAGCACTTCGGTTGCTGTCAATTAAGCTGGGAATTATAGTAGGAAGGTTAGTAATAGGGGCCGGGATGGGAGTAAGAGAAAAAGGTGGAAAAGAAAGAAGGCAGGCGCCAGCAGTAGCATGTTTTCGCTTATCCGTCCTGCTGTATGCAGCAGATAAGGCGACCCTTGATAATCTGCGCGACGGCCGATGCAGGATGAAGTTTATGTTTGAAGAAAATGTCATGATTGTATGTGGGCTGGGATACTGCCAGGGCGCCCAGACCTAGACAGGAGGACGATTAGGGTCCTCATCCAAAGCCTTTGGCTCAAAAGCCTGTCCGCAAAGCAGCGGGGATGTGGCAGTGATTTAGTTTTACAGAAATGGACGCCATCCCATTTCAAACCCCTAACCTGGAGGACCAGGAGACTGAGTTTGTCTGACCTCTCACCACTGACCAACCTGGTAGGAGTAGCTCTCAAGATGCTCGGAGGCATCACCCAGTATAGCTCAATGGGTCAATGAGGTACGCAAACCGTCGCAACACATTAAGGTCCAGTCTCGTTGGGTCTCGATGCGACACTCCTTAATAATCGATTAATCGGTGAAATAGTGGATTTTCTAGGCAATGATTACTTTCTCCCCGACACCCCTTCTAAGATATCGTCCCAATTATACGACGTAAGCGTAGGATTGCCTTGCTGTCTTCGGGACGGTGTTCTCTGCTTTCGGTGCATCTGCTTGGCAGAAGTGCCCGAGAACTGTTTTGTTATCCGTGTTCTGGACTCTTTGCTCCACTGTATGTAGTCGTCCACTGCTTCATTCAGCAAGCTGAAGCTTTCCACCAGTAAATCGAACGGGAGGTCGGTAGGCCTCTCAAGCAAGTCGAAACCAATCCCGAGATAGTCAAGTGACTCCTTCTTGTTCTGAACTCTAACTGCGCACCGGGCGCTGATGGACTTCACCCGTTTTTCCTCAAGATGGTCGCAGAATACATTGCTGAGCCGATACAACAAATTTTCCTGCGTTCTCTTGCCGGCGGATGCCAACCACTTGACTGAAAAGTAGGGATTGTAATGCCTAACTACAAAGTTGGGAACCGGCACGATCTTGCAAACTATCGACCGATATACCTAATTTCTGTAATTTTCAAGCTCATGGAACGGATCGTCAAGCGCGACCTCCAAACACACTGCGAAAGCGTATGAGCCATCTCCCCGCTCAGCACGGATTCCGCAAGGCTGGTTCCTGCATCTCTAACCTGCTGGTTGCCAGAGAATCATGGGTTAAAGTGATAGACGACCGGAGACACCTAAATGTTATCTACATTGACTATAGCAAGGCCTTTGTCATAGTCCTACACAAACGACTTCTACTCAAACTCCAGGGAATTGGCGTCACTGGGAACGTCCTTGCATGGGTTGCAGACTTTTTGCGAGATCGGACTCTTCAAACGCCGTCTGGCTCTGTGTCTATGACTAGCTGAGTCCCACAAGGCTCTGTCCTTGTGCCGGAACTTTTCAAGCTCTATATTTATGACCTTGCAACTCTTCAAGCCGACTGCTTAGTCTACGCTGTTGAGCTCAAGCTATGGTCAGAAGTAGCTAGTTTTGAGGACGCGGGAAGACTCCAAACGGCGCTGGACCAGCTGCACGATTGGTCCGTCAAGGGGCAACTACCCATTAACCACGACAAATGTGCTGTTCTTCCGATTAGTAACCCGGATTCATTCGGTGTATACCACCTTGGTGGGTATCTTCTCAAGAATGTTCTGCACGAGAAGGATTTGGGGGTTATCGTGTCATATGATCTTAAAACTTCCAAAGACCTTGAAAAAGGTCGCGGCCGCAAACGGGATGCTGGGTGCTCTACAGAGGTCGTTCTCCCGTATCACTCCGGCAATTTTCAGAACTCTGTTCACATCACATATCCACCCGATATTGGAGTATGGGTTTCCAGCTACCTATTCTCTCTTAAAATCTGAATACGACTTGCTAGAAAGAGTTCAGAGGCGCAGCTCGAAATCCGTCATGGAGCTTCGTGGTCATGCTTACCCTCATCGACTCAGAAAGCTGAACATCTACCCAATGGCTTATCGTCGGCGCCGTGGAGATCTTGTCTACACCAGACAGATCCTAAGAGAACTTGGAAGTGAGATACAAAAGCACTTTCGGCCCAACGTGGGCGGCTCGACACGAGGCCACAAGTGCAAGTTGTACAAGAGCCGAATACGTCACGTCCGTCCAGAGGCTGCCCTATCAATTCTTGTAGTGGATTATTGGAACAGCCTACCGGGGATAATTTCTGATGCACCGACAAAGCAAAGTTTCAAACATCTGCTTGACTGCCATCTGATGAGTACCGCAGGACTGTGCTGCTCCTACTGCAACAGCGACGATCCCCTGTGGAATACCGTTTCGCAGCCAGTTGCGTCAAACCTGCACTGAATCGGAATCGACGGAGCTGACCAGCGTATTCCCTCCTGCTCTCTACACACCAATGAACCAATGAATCTCCAGGTCGCTACAGTAGTCCTGTCAATCACTGGATCTCTGCACGATCTCTCTAACTTCTGCAAGCTCAGGCAATTCTAACTGGTGCTGAGTATTATTCAGTAAGCAGAACCACTAACGCTGAACTCAACCAGCTCCTCCGGGAGGATCGCGAGGCCTGGTGCGTCCACCTGTTGCGTACGCAACCGATCATTGATATGGAGCAGTCAACCCGCTCTTGGAAGTTCCGAAAGCTTTTCCACTAAATCCGATCAACTAATGGTAATAGTCCGACTGTAGGCAGAGCTTTATGCAGAACCAATGTCGGATGAATCCACTGTCAACAACCCCGAATTGTGCGTTGGGCTAAGCACTTTGGGCAGCAGTTCAACTGGCCTGCAGCACGGATGATCTCTCATTCGGAAATCCGTAGTACTCCCTTGTGTATAGACGCTTCACCACCATCTGAGGCTGAGGTTGCTCACGACTTGCTTCTCATAAGGTACTACAAAGCCCCTGGAGAGAGATGTGTGTTCGTGTGGGGTCTAGTCTCTTTCCGTCAGTCATTCCTCAGTGGGGTCCCTCAGGGTTCGGTGCTTGGCCCGTTGTTATTTTCTTTGTATGTCAATGAGCTGCCCGAACTGCTGGAGGTACCATCTCTCATGTTTACAGATGACCTAAAGTTTTGGCACATAGTGTCTGACTTCGATGGACCCCAGACGCTGCAATGGGCTCTCGATAAACTTTGGGACTGAGCTGCTTTGTGGCAGTTGCCCATAAATTGTGCAGTGTTCCATCTTACACATAGGTCCAAATGACCCCCAAACGAGGTATCTACTTGGCGGTAATGAACTACACCATGTTTCCCAATTGGTAGACCTAGAGGTCACGTTGTCTTCAGAACTTAAATCCAGTGAGAACAGAAGGAAAGCTACGTGCAAGAGTTTCAGAATTTTGTGGATGGTCCGTAGGGCATTCGGGATCATCACGGGCGCTATGTTTGTTATGTTATTCTCAGCACTTGTCAGGCCCCATTTGGAATACTGCATCCAGGCTTGTCCAACTTGCTTGGTCAGGGACAGGATGTCAGGGGAGAGTGTTGAGAGTTGGAACCAAAATGGTTCATGGACTACGGTACCTTTCCTACCCAGAAAGACTACTTAAGCCAGGAATGTTCTCAATGTATTATCGTCGCCATCGAGGCGACCTGGTCTTGACCGATCGCATACTTACCGGTACAATCGGACCCGGTTTCACTGGGCTTTTTTAACCCTCTCGGCTTCCATCTCTCCGAGGTGACTCGATAAAGCTACACAAACTTTGATCGGATGGAGTCCGGGCGGACTTTCGCTTATCCCGCCGAGTGGTGGATTCCTGGAATGCACTGCCCGAGAACGTCGTATTGGCACCAACGGTGAAAGAATTCGAACACCGACTTGATGCCCTTGGCCTACAATTCTTAACATTCCCCTTCACATCTTAGCTTATTCGCCTTATTGAATTATTAGATCTATTACTTTTTGCTTCTTGACGCTCTTATTACTTTCCTACTTCTGTTACTTATTTCACGTGACCGGTGCGACGGGGACTGCTAAAGCAGATCGCGTTGGCATTAATTGGTTGACTGTGGTGTGATTCGAGCGCGCTGATCTGACTCTTCTGGATTAAAGTTAACGCGGACGAGCAATACCCTGGACCAGCGACGCGCCACGGAAGGAACATTCACGGGGATTTGTGCTATTGTTCCAGTCCCACTTGAACTTGAAACTCCCTCCGGCTCTTTTCAAAGATGGTCTTCCTTCACCTGTTCGGGAGTGAACTTCACTCCTCCACGAAGTTTGGACCATCCGTCTGCTTGGCGTCTAGCGGAAATCGCGCCCGTCTCCAAAAAAGGTACGCGAGGAGACTGTGCTAACCACAGAGGGATTAGCCTCATATCCGTTGCATCTAAAGTGCTCGCCGCCATGCTTTTAAGGATATTCAGCCTGATACGCCAACAGAACATACATGAAGAGGAAGCTGGGTTCCGCTCTGCAACATCTTTAGTCTGTGCCAAATACTCGAACGCAGTCAAACGTTCGGCCGGCCAACGATCGCCTTGTTCTTAGACATACGAGTTGCGTTTGGCTCAGTTGACCGAACCTCTCTCTGGAAGTGTCTTGAGAAGCGGAGTGTCTGGGAAGTACGTCAACATTCTTCGAGTCATCTACTCTCGAGCGGAGTGCGGGTGTACGACGGACTTTCCCTGCTCTTTAGTATAACCAGTGGCGTGCGACACGGTTACCCAGTATTACTCTTCTTAATCCTTTTCGCTGTTGCTGATGATCCGTCGCAACGAGACTGGACCTTAACGTGGTGCGACGGTTTGCGTACCTCATTGACCCATTGAGCTATACTGGGTGATGCCTCCGAGCATCTTGAGAGCTACTCCTACCAGGTTGGTCAGTGGTGAGAGGTCAGACAAACTCAGTCTCCTGGTCCTTCAGGTTAGGGGTTTGAAATGGGATGGCGTCCATTTCTGTAAAACTAAATCACTGCCACCCCGCTGCTTTACGGACAGGCTTTTGAGCCAAAGGCTTTGGATGAGGACCCTAATCGTCCTCCTGTCTAGGTCTGGGCGCCCTGGCAGTATCCCAGCCCACATACAATCATGACATTTTCTTCAAACATAAACTTCATCCTGCATCGGCCGTCGCGCAGATTATCAAGGGTCGCCTTATCTGCTGCATACAGCAGGGCGGATAAGCGAAAACATGCTACTGCTGGCGCCTCCCTTCTTTCTTTTCTACCTTTTTCTCTTACTCCCATCCCGGCCCCTATTACTAACCTTCCTACTATAATTCCCAGCTTAATTGACAGCAACCGAAGTGCTACTGGAGTAGTACCATCTGAAGCCACCATCCCACAGCACCTATCGGCAAAAGTCCCATATAAGGCCACGCTGTCCCGTTCCCATGGCGACATTCAACGTCCGCACTTTAAGACAAACAGGTCAGCAGGTTGCACTCGCACGCACCTTGGACACACTGCGTATTGATGTGTGTTGTGTGTCCGAACCTAGGATTAATGATCCTAACGGGGTTATTGAATTGACTGCACCCGGCTTATCCTCTCGTTATTGGTTGCATGCATCCGGAGACGCCGATGCGGCACTCACGGGTCAAGCTGGTGTAGGTATCATTCTCAGCTCCAAGGCTGAGTCATTGTTGGTTGATTGGATTCCGCTGAACAGCCGTTTATGTGCAGCCCGTTTGACGACATCAGCTAAGGTGAATTCGCGAAATAGTACAAAACGCTGTTGGTTTGTGATTTCCGTTTATGCTCCCAGTTCTAATGCAGTCAATGACACTTTCTATCACGAACTGAACGCCCTACTACGCAGTGCTACCAGTTCAGATATTATGGTACTTGCAGGGGATATGAACGCACAAGTAGGGCGTTTGAGCTCTTCAGAAGCTCAGCTGGGTGGTAATTGTGGAATTAATTCCGAACGGACTGACAACTGCGAGCGTCTGCTGCAACTGTGTGCGGAGCATCAGTTGTTTCTTACTAGCACTGCTTTTAGACACAGTGGGCGCCGAAGTGCCACTTGGCGTCCACCTGTAGCTGGCCAGCGATGGACCCAAGTTGACCACATAGCCATTAGTTACAGGTGGCGCGGTTCCATTCTGGATTGCCACTCGTACTGGAGTACCTGTGTCGACTCTGATCATGCCTCGGTACGCTGTCGTTTCTCCACGAACTTTACCGGAAGGCCCACAAAGCGTCTCCTACTATTGGCAACGGAGAAATTGTCCCAGCCCTCGGTCAGGCAAGCCTATCACGAAGCACTGCATAGCGAACTCTCGCTGTCTTGTCCTAATGACACTGAACTTCAGTGGAATAGTATCTCGACCGCTATGCACGACGCAGGAGCATCTGTTTGTGGCACTATCAGTCGTCACCACACCAGTCACTGGATATCCGAGAGGTCCGTGAACCTGTTGGAAGCTAGAAGGCACCTCCCGGCTGATTCTGAACACAATGTGACCAGACGGGCTATTAGGCGTGAACTAAAGCGGAGCCTACGTGCGGACAAGGAAGCCTGGTGGACCAGTCGGGCTGAAGAAATGGAGGAGGCAGGAGCAGTAGGCAATTACCGCAAGCTCTTCCAGCTAATACGCACCACTGGTCCGAGAAAACCAGGCGTCAGTGAGACAATCAGTGCCAGCGCGGGTGCGGTGATACACAATAAGGAGCGCCGTATGGCTCGTTGGGCTGAACACTTTGAACATCAGTTCAGCTGGCCCCCTGCTCCCGGACCTCTTCCTACTCAGGTGATGCAGGACGAGCCATGGACGGTTAGTTTAGAGCCTCCGTCAGAGGCCGAGGTCCGAAACGCGATCACAGCCCTCAATCGTTTTCGTGCCGCTGGCCCGGATTCCCTACCACCTGCACTATTTAAGGATGGAGGTGAGGTCCTCTGCAGGGCACTGACATCCCTATTCGAACGTATCTGGAACGAAGAGAGTGTACCGGCTAATTGGAGCGAATCGATTATAGTGGCAATATACAAAAAGGGCAGTCGCACAGACTGTGCGAACCACAGGGGTATTAGCCTAACGCCAGTTGTGACAAAATTACTGGCTTCGATTATCGTTTGTCGCCTCACTGCAGAACGGGAATCTCGGATTAGGGAAGAGCAGGCCGGTTTTCGCCCAGGACGTGGCTGTGTAGAGCATATATTTACTTTGCGGCAGGTGCTAGAGCAGCGCCACGCATACCGCAGACCGACAATAGCTGTGTTCCTCGATTTCGATTCGGTCGATCGATCGATTCTGTTCGAATTACTTACGCTAAATGTTGTTCCCACGAAATATGTGAACATCTTTCGTGCTCTATACTCGAACACTAGAGGCCGCGTCAGGGTCTATGGTGTCCCATCGGATAGCTTTCCGACTACAAGTGGCGTTCGTCAGTGTTGTCCGATTTCCCCGTGTCTGTTCAATTTCGTCGTGGATTCTATCATGGAGTGTTCCCTTGCGGAATCTCCAAAGTAGGCGTTGAAGTGCTGCCTGGTGAACGGTTAGTTGATCTAGATTATGCTTGCTTTTCGACAATGTTGAAGCGGCACAATCAACCCTGAATAGCCTATCCAGAGTGGTCCCATTATGTGGTATGCACTTCGCACCTTCAAAGTGCAAAGTGTTGCTGCAGGACCACCAGCCACTTGATGACCCCTTGACGCTTGCTAACGAGGAACTCGATGTGGTTGATCAATTCACTTATTTTGGCAGCTGCATCAGCAATGATGGGCGCATAGAAACTGACGTGAGTTCACTCATTGCAAAGGCCAGAGTTGCCTTCTTGAACCTGCGGCATCTTTGGCAACAGAAGAGAGTTTCCCTCCGTCTAAATTGCCGTGTATGCAAAGCCACACTGAGGCAGTCCTGCTCTATGGTAGTGAGACTTGGTCCCTTCGGTCTGAAGATCTGAGACGCCTTCAACTCTTTGATCATCGTCGTTGTCTGCGAAGCATTGCTGGTGTCAGATGGCACCAGCGTGTCCGCACCGATGATGTGCGTATTCGAGTACTAGATAGTGGTTATACACAGCAGATAGCACTGAATAAGTTGCGTTGGCTCGGGCACGTGCTACGTATGCCCGGTCACCGTTTACCTAGGAGGGCCTTGTTCAATCTGCCAGGTGTAGGATGGCGCAAGGCTCGAGGTGGACAGAAGTTGACTTGGCAGCGGGAAATGAAGTCACTGACGACCAAACTGGGTGCCGTTGGTCCGTTTTGCCTTCCGGGTTGGAGTCCACGTGACTCACCTTGTGCTTGGCTCGAGACTTTACAGGACGTGGCTCGCAACGGACACCAGTGTTGCTTTTGCTTCCGTCTCCTAACGTGGTTGGCTGTTTAAAGTGTGTTGGGTGGTGAATTATCTGCCGGATAATGGCTGATGCGGTGCGATGATAGGCGCAAGGGAACTGTCTCGCTGATACCGCTTTATCTTCTCATGATAGCCAGCTGTTTGTGACGGTATGTTGTTATTACAAGGTGTGGACGCCTTGCCTCTTGATGTTTGCTTTGGATTATATGGTTTTCATATTAGTCTCCCTTCTCTTCCTCTTGGTATTCTTTTTTCCATAGGTCACCATGGTTGTATGGCGGCGATGCATCAGTTCAAATCGCTGATGTACTGCTGTTGTTGATTGATTACGTGTGAGAACCGAATTACTGAAAGCCAGGCTGGCTTCAGCCCTTATCGTTTTTGTATCAACCACGTATTTACCCGGAGAGGCATCTATACAGACGACCGACTATGGTGGTTTTCCTTTTCTTGTAAGCCGCCTTCGACTTTGCTTATCGCGCCAGCTTGTGGTACTGACTATCTTTGGAGGGTGTGCCGTCTGAATTCTTTCCATTATGCAACTTCTGCGTGACTCTTGAGGCTGTGTAAGGGTTTATCGGAAACTGTCTCCTTAGTTACCCACGACATGGAGTTCGTCAAGGTTGTCCTATATCTACTTTTCTGTTCAACTTTGTTGTCGGACTGATAATGAGTGACTCCATTCTTTCAGACTACCGGATTGCAATTTCTGCCAGATGACCGATTGACATACCTGAAGTATGCGAACGACATAGCTGTCGAGTCTGACGTAGTGACTTTGCAACTACTGGACAAACTGATGTGTAGCGCTGCGTGCTTCGACATGTGCTTTTCTGCTTCAATTGCAGAATACTGTTGCAATCTTGGACCGACACACCTTCGATTCTAGCTACAACTGAACATCCACTAGAAGTGATGGATCGGTTCACTTACCTTGGTAGCTTTGGTGAACTTATTGAGGGGGTTACTTCGCGTATCGGCAAGGCGTGTGTGGCTTTTCTTAGACTCAGTCATCTATGGAGACAGCGGGGTAACAGTCTGTCAGTGAAGGGTAGGGTGAGGCCGGTCTTACACTATTTATCTGAGACTCAGCCAGTTCGCAGTGAACACACTAAGTGCTTGGTGGCGTTTGACCGCCGGTGCTTGCAGAGTATCGTTCACATCTAGTGGTAACACCTAGTAAGAAGTGTTGAGGTCCGCCAGTTGGTTTTTGGCAAGAAGCCTTCGAGTGCCTCTCTCGAGTCTCTATTGAATCTTAACCGCTTACATTGGCTAGGTCATGTTCTCCGTACGCCTGTTGATCGGCCTCCTCAGCGTGCATTATGCGTCGTGGCTGCACCAAGTTGGGCGAACTTGCGAAGTGACCAGTCAATGACATTGTATGAAGTCATGCAGAAATTATCTGAGATACTTAGTCTGTCTGGTGCGTGCGGTCTACGTGGATGGGGGCCTCTGGATGATCCATACCAATGTTTAGAGACCGTATCAGACATGGCGCAGTCCCGCACTCAATGGCATTCCTGCATTCGGTTTCTTGCATCTGGTTGTTACTTTTCGTTCTGTTCTGCTTAGTTTAACGCACTTCCTTCTTGCTTCCGTTTTCTTTACATTATATTTGCCTTTAACCTCACCATCTTGCCGTTGTTATTTATTGTTACTCTTGCGATATGAGTCGTGGAAACTGAATCCAACCCATTTCGGTGCTCGAATCACATCTGTTCAACTGAACTGAGCTGAACTTACGTTACTGGCACAGTAGGGACTGCTAGTGCAGGAAAGGTGGGCAGTGATTGTTTGACTAGAGTGTGATTCAGGTGTTTCCCTTTAGATCCCTCTTATAAGTACCTGGCTCCGCGATCATCTCAAGAAGGAACATTTCGGCATTCTATCACTGCTCTCCCGCTTGAACTTGAACGCATTAACGTAAGAGCGACCTACATTTTTACATCATTGGCCTCAAATGTAAGGGCTTAAACTGGTCAACGACCTTAAATTTAATCATGATTGTTTGTCCTATTCTCTATACATCGCAGCTCCCGGTTGACTCTCTCCCACCTGTCACAATGTACTCATCAGAGTGGCAACACGATCGTTTCCTGTTTCCATGTCTTCTATCGGTTATCGTGAAGAACCCTTTTCGACCCACATTTATGCTTTCTCCTGATGCAGAACTATTTAAAAAGCAGTACAAGATAGCTCCAATATGGGTTTCCCTTCACCTGGACCTCACTGTTGGTGTTTTGTTTCACGAGCTTGTAAGTTTCGTATTTGTGTAATCGATTCTTTATCAACCATTCAGCTCCCGTATTTATTTTATTCGTCTTTTTGTTCGCATGACTTTTTGGCTGTTTGTTTTTTGAGACCGACTTATAGGAAGTATCGTGTGTTTGCTTCTTGCGTCTTATTTGGTCATTAAGACCGTTCTGGAAATCCGAACCCCTTCGTACGCCTTCGTTGCACCCCGCCATCATAACAAGACACTCATTTGTCTCATTGCCATGTGCTGTCGGCTACTCACGAGCACTTAAAAAGAAACAGTTTGCCATGCTTAAATATAATGCGCAATATAACCAATCATTGACACCACGGGCCTTAACTCATGAGTGATTTTCTTTCTGTCATCGAATACCTACTCGGTGCGTGTGACTGGTGGGCCTCTGATGAGCGATCGATTTTCGTACCACTGTGCGTCCCCGTAAGGCAAATTTCGGACGAAAATCGGTCACTCCTATAATTCAAGCGCAACTGCCCACGCGTTACTACCTTATAACTTTTTGGAAATTGATTTGTGGGAAGTGTGAACGGTATTTTCGGTCATGAAAAAGGCTTTCATCGTATATGTTGAGACTGCGCTAGCGACATTTCTCTTGAAGGACCACAATCTGTCTACATTTCTTCCATTGGGATGACTAGAGGCACTGAAATTAGTTATTCATCAGCAGTACCCCAGGCACTCCTGTGTGCACCTATCGATCACTCGTGTTGCGTGGGGAGTAGTTATCCCACCTCACTATTTTCACGCGTAGTGCATTTCTGATACAATATTTCTTGACACAGGGTAGTACCTAAAGGCGAACGTGTTGTGAGACGCTTTTCCTGACTGCTTTTGCTTCCCTCCTTTCTGTTGTGTCACTGCTAACTATTTATGGGTCAATTTTCACTTCAAGTTAAGCTATAATGTGTAGGCATTGTATGCAGTGGGCGATTTTCGTTCATCGTTCATTTCGGTCGTTTTGTGACGCACAAGACTAATAAAGCTACGCTTTGTTTGGTAAGCTCATCACAGGCTACACTGTTCTAATAGTCAAGCAGCTGCATAGGTTCGCCAACATATCGATACAAAATTCGCGAAGGCCCACGGAGGGACAGGGGAATCTGGATCTCCGGCTTCTATCGAGGTGGACGACACCCATGATCAAAAAAGGCTTACACAGTCACTTACTGCTTGCACATTCTGTTGCATCCCCGGTACCCCAATGTGGTCTGAACATCGTCTAGTCGCCTTACTCCCCTGTCATTGATAACAAACTACAGCAGTATGTCAGTAAAGCTAGAGTGGGTTTGGTGGAGTCATGATAGCCTTCACTGTTCCAATAGTTGTGCAGCTGCATAGGTTCGCCCACACACCCACCGAAAATACTCGAAGGCCCATAGATTGACAGGGAACTACTGGGTCGCCGCCTCTGCTCATCACTTGCGGTCCAAGTGATCGAATTGACCAAGAATTAATTCAGTGGAAATCGCTGTCCACATTGAGATTGCGCATCGCAATCCATACACAGTACGAGTGCTTCACTATGACCCTCCAAAGCTAGGTAACATTTGTTTAAGTCATAATAGACTGCGCGATTTGAGGTTCTAACTTTCCAGTCACACACAGGTCCGTGCGTAAAGGCACAGACACATAAAATAAGCAAATGTCGACGGGGAAGGAAGTGGAAACTTAGTCGCCGCCTTTGCTTGAGGTGATCAAGGTTCACTATCAAAAGAAGGGTTTGCAGTGGCACCCGCTGCTTACATACTACGGTTGCATTAGCATGACTACAATGTTGTCTGAACATCGCCTAGTCGCCTTACCTCCCATTTCTTGCTAACAAATTGCTGGTTTTTTTTTTGCTTAGAATGCATTGTGTCCAATTTGGTTTACAAAATGCCCAATTTGTTTTGCAATACGTCCGATGTGATATGCAAATAGGTGCAAACCCCCCAAAGCCCTCCTGGTCTGGCCGTGGTCACAGGTACGTATCTTACTACGGTCGTAGAACACATGAATTTTTCCAGTACCTCAAAGGCTGCGTGTGACGGGCCTTAATCAAAACCCAATCTGGCTCTGCAATCACACTCCCTAGCTGGATTTGCTCCCCACTGTCTTGTGGGTCAGGCTATTGAGCCAAAGGCTCTGGGCGGATTCCCTCAAACAAACCTCCGAAGCACAACCACCACCACACGTGCGATTGCCCACCAATGCAATTGTATGCCTGCGCACAAAGCACTCAGCATCGGTTGGTGGAACGTGCGTACGCTACTGGACCGAAGTCCCAGTGAACGCCCCGAGCGACACACTGCACTGGTCGCGATGGAACTGGCACGCTACAACATCGAACTTACGTCACTCAGCGAGACCCGGCTCGCTGAGCAAGGTGAGTTGCATAAAGCTGGTGCCGGCTATACGTTCTACTGGGTGGACAACGTCACCTCAGCAGCACATGAACATGGAGTTGGATTTGCACTATCTGATCGCCTCAATGGCCAGTTGGTGGGTGAGCCCACTGGCATCGGCGCGCGACTGATGACTGTTCGTCTACGACTCGGAAGAGGTAAGTTTGCCACTTTTATAAGCACGTACGGTCCGACCATGTGTTATCCTGATGACACACGTGATCAATTCTACACTCAGTTATCCTCCCTGATACGGTATGTGCAGAGGAGCGACCGACTATATCTGCTGGGTGATTTCAACGCGCGCGTTGGGCGTGATGCATCGGTGTGGACATATGTCATCCGTCCGCATGGCATTGGTTCAGCGAATGAGAATGGCGACAGGCTGATCTCACTGTGTGCCACTCATGGCCTGATGATCACGAACACTCGGTTTGCACTGAGTGCGAGTGATATAGCAACTTGGATGCACCCACGGAGTGGTCACGCTCACGTGCTCGACTATGTCATCGTGCGTCAGCGTGACATGTGTGAAGTGTGCATGACACGTGTACTGCGTGGATCTGAGTGTGGCACTGATCACAAATTGGTGCGGACCAAACTGTACATATATGTTCGTAAATCTATGTATTCCCTCCTGCCGTGAACCGGCGTAAATTTAGCATTCTCTCCCTCGGTACTGTGGCGAAACGTATTGAATTGGAGAAGGCTATGGCTGAACGGCTGTGTGACTTGGAATGTATAGCTGCAGTGGGCGACCTGTGGCACCACATTCGCGACCCGGTGACAACTGTTGCCGTAGAGACCATCGAGCGCGCAAACTGTAAGCAACCTGATTGGTTTGATGAGGACAATGCGACGATTGGCGCATTGGTGTCAGCGAAGAATGCAGCATTTGTTGGACATGTGGTAGACCTCAGTAACCTGGGGAAGAAGAGTGAGTTTCAACGAATTTGACGACGACTGATCCCAGAGCTGCGTCGCATAAAATATGCATGGTGGATGGAGAAGGCGAAGCAGATGGAATGCTACGCCGAACGCCGCCAACACAAGGAATTATTTAATTCCTTCAAGGCGGTGTATGGACCGAGGTTGGAACCAGTGAGGAGGCTACTCGATGGTAGTTCAGACGATACCTGCCCACAGACTGCAGACATAATGAAGATCTGGCGAGAACACTAACTGTCCCTTGAACAGCCGTTCAGAGGTCGACTGGGCTACATTGAGCAGCCTTAAGCTGCTCGAGGTGAATATGAGGTCGGTGGACATGTCGACAGTGGATGGGACGCAGCGAGCAGTTGCTCAGCTACGAAACTGCATGTGTGCCGGTGCCAACGGGATGCCGCCTGAAGGATTAAAACACGGTGGACCCGGCTTTGGTGACTGCGTCCAACACTTGGTGTAATGCATGTAGGTTGAGGAAGAGGTGCTTCCTAAGCTGAAGGATGTCCTTGTGCTACCGCTGTACAAGGGTAAAAGAAGCAAGCAATGTTGCACGAATTATCGTGGCATCAACTTGCTGTTGTGTAAGCAAGGTGATTGTCCGAATCCTGTTCAACCGCCTCGTCAGTCAGGTTGTGGAACCTAGCGTGGCGGAAGAACAATGTGGGTTCCTTTCGGGTCGGAGCACCATCGATATGGTGTTTGCGGCTCGTCAGTTGCAGGAGAAGTGTAGAGAACGACATCAGCCGTTGCACTCGCTTTGTGTTGATTTCACCAAGGCTTTTGCTAGGGTGAACCGCGAGGCATTGTGGCTCGTGTTGGATACGCTTGGTTATCCGAGTAAGTTTGTAAGTTTAATTGAATGTCTGCATAGTGGTATGCGGGCGAGGGTGCAGCTGAGTAGAGACCTCGGATGACTTTGCAGTTGTCACTGGTGTGAAGCAAGGCTGTGTCTTATCTCCTGCCCCGTTTAATATTTTTCTTCATACAATGATGTGTTGTGCTTTGGACACCGCCTATACTTACGGTGTTCGTGTGGAGCACCGTATTGATGGTGGGTTGCTGAACATCCGTCGTTTCGGTGCAAGAACCCTAATCTGTGAGACAACTATCCGTGTGTTGCTGTTTGCTGACGACTGTGCGTTGTTTGCACACAGCGCAACAATCAATCAACAACAACAGTACATCAACAATTTGAACTGATGCATCGCCGCCATACAACCATGGTGACCTATGGAATAAACAATACTAAGATAGAGAGAAGGGGGACTTATCTGAAAACCTTATTACCCTAAGCAAACATTCAGAGGCAAGGCGTCTACCCCTTGTGTTAACAACATACCGTCACAAACAGCTGATTATCGTGAAACGATAAGGCGGTATCAGCGCAACAGCTCCCTTGCGGCTTTCACTGCACCGCATCATAATCAGCCATTACCCGGCAGATAACTCACCACCCAACACACTTTAAACAGGCAACCCCGTTAGGAGACGGAAGCAAAAGCAACACTGGTGTCCGTTGCGAGCCACGTCCTGTAAACTCTCGAGCTAAGTACAAGGAGAGTCACGTGGACTCCAACCCGGAAGGCGAGACGGACCAACGGCACCCAGTCTGGTCGTCAGTGACTTCATTTCCCGCTGCCAAGTCAACTTCTGTCCACCTCGAGCTCTGCCTCATTCTATATCTGACAAACTAAACAACGCCCTCTTAGATAAGTGGTGACCGGGCATACGTAGCACGTGCCCGAGCCAACGCAACTTATTCAGTGCTATCTGTTATTCTAGGGAGCTAGCATTGTTATCACTACCTAGTACTCGCCCACGCACATCATCGGTGCGGAGACGCTGGTGCCATCTGACACCAGCAATGCTTCGCAGACAACGACGATGATCAAAGAGTTGAAGGCGTCTCAGATCTTCAGACCGAAGGGGCCAAGTCTCACTACCATAGAGCAGGACTGCCTCAGTGTGGCTTTGCATACACGGCAATTTAGACGGAGGGAAACTCTCTTCTGTTGCCAAAGATGCCGCAGGTTCAAGAAGGCAGCTCTGGCCTTTGCAATGCGTAAAATCACGTCAGTTTCTATGCGCCCATCGTTGCTGATGCACTTGGCAAGGTAAGTGAATAGATGAACCACCTCGAACTCCTCTTCAGCAAGGATCAAGGGGTCATCAAGTGGCTGGTGGTCCTGCAGCAACACTTTGCACTTTGAAGATGCGAAGTGCATACCAGATAATGTGACCACTCTAGACAGTTTGTTCAGGATTGATTGTGCTGCCGCAACATCGTCTTAAAGCAAGACGATATCGTCCGCCTAATCAAGATCAACTATTCTTTCACCAGGCACCATTTCAACGCCTACATTGGAGATTCCGCAAGGGCACATTCCATGATAGAATCCACAACGAAATTGAACAAAAATGGAGAAATCGGACAACCCTGACAAGCGCCACTTGTAGTCGGAAAGCTATCCGATGGGACACCATAGACCCTGACGCGGCCTCTAGTGTTCGAGTATAGAGCACGAAAGATGTCCACATATTTCGTGGGAACACCTGTCTTTGCAAGTATTTCGAACAGAATGCATCGATCCACTGAATCGAACGCACTCTTGAAATCGAGGAACACAGCTATTGTCGGTCTGCGGTATGCGTGGCGCTGCTCTAGCACCTGCCGCAAAGTAAATATATGGTCTATACAGCCACGTCCTGGGCGAAAACCGGCCTGCTCTTCCCTAATCCGAGATTCCCGTTCTGCAGTGAGGCGACGAACGATAATCGAAGCCAGTAATTTTGTCACAACTGGCGTTAGGCTAATACCCCTGTGGTTCGCACAGTCTGTACGACTGTCCTTCCTGTATATTGCATCTGTAATTCATTCGCTCCAATTAGCCGGGACACTTCCTTCCAGATATGTTCGAATAGAGAAGTCAGTGCTTTACAGAGGATCTTACATCCATCCTTAAATAGTGCAGGTGGTAGGGAATCCGGGCCAGCGGCACGAAAACGATTGAGGGCTGTGATCGCGTTTCGGACCTCGGCTTCCGACGGAGGCTCTAAACTAACCGTCCGTGACTCGTCCTGCATCGCCTGAGTAATAAGAGGTCCGGGAGCAGGGGACCAGCTGAACTGATCTTGAAAGTGTTGTGCCCCATAAATCATGCAGCGCTCTTTATCGTGTATGAATGCACCTACGCTGTCTCTGGTTGTCTCACTGACGCCTGGTTTCCTGGGACCAGTGATGCGAATCAACTTGAATAGCTTGCGGTAATTGCCTACTGCTCCTGCCTCCTCCATTTCTTGAGCCCTACTGGTCCACCAGGCTTCCTTGTTTACATTTAGGCTGTGCTCCATTTCTCGCTTAATAGCCCGTCTGGTCACATTGTGCTCAGAACCAGCCGGGTTTCTTTTAGATTCGAACAGGTTCACCGACCTTTCAGGTTTTCGGTGACGATTGATAGTGTTACAAGCCGATGCTCCTGCGCCGTGCATGGCGGCCGAGATCCTATTCCGCTGAAGCTCAGTGTCATTAGAACAAGACAGTTCGGGATGCAGTGCATCTTGATAGGCTTGCCTGACCGAGGGCTGAGATAATTTCTCGATTGCCAATCGGAAGGGACGCTTAGTGCGCCTCCCGGTCAAGTTCATGGAGAAACGACAGCGTACCAAGGCATGATCAGAGTCGACACAGGTACTCCAGGGCGAGCGGCAGTCCAGTATGGAACCACGCCACCTGTAACTTATGGCAGTGTGGTCAATTTGGGTCCCTCGCTGGCTAGCTACAGGAGGACGCAAAGTGGCACTTCGGCGTCCACTGGGTTGTGAAACCTGGCCGTATAAAGCAGCGGACCTGAAGAGGCTAGTTACATTCGACCACCGGTGCCTTCGTAATTTAGCTCACATTTGGTGGGAACACCGCGTGAGCAACGAGCTTGTTCGACGCCTCGTTTACGGCACAGGAAAAGGAACTGAACCGCTCAGCACCGTTATTTCACGCACCAGACTCCGATGGCTCGGCCATGTGTTACGCATGCCAGCCCACCGACTCCCTCGACGTGTGTTGTTTGCGCGCCGGGGTGTGGATGGAAAAAGAGGAGGGGTGGCCAAGCGATGACTTGGTCCAGAGGAATGAAGGCCCTCACTTCTGAGCTGGCCTCGGTTGGAGCGTCTCGGCTCCCTGTTTGGGGTCCGAAAGACGATGAACACGTTTGGTTGGACACACTTGTTGATATGGCTAGGAGCCGACCTCAGTGGCGTTCGTGCTGTGAGTTTCTTTGTCCCACCTCATCCCTCTTAGTCTCCCCCTCCAACCACGATCTCATTATTTGGCCTTATATAATTTTGCATAGTAATTTTTTGGTGCACAGCAGCCGACTGGTAGCTTACCGGAACGATGCCCATCCGTTACCGGTAGCTCGGCCAGCTTGCACCAGTTGCTTTTCTCTCTCCTTTTTTCTCTGTATTGCGGCACAGTAGCTGAGGTGTTCCCCACCTCTAGCTAACGTGTAATATGATGACGATGTTGTGACCAAAAGCAGTGCTACTGTGAAACTACTGGTGCTTCGCACATAGTTGCAGCAAACGCTCACCTTTGTCAGTCCGTTCGGAGTTAAGCCCATAATAACCACCTAGCTGAGCTTCTGAAGAGCTCAGACGCTTTACTTGTGCGTTCATATCTCCGTAAGTACTAGAATATCCGACCTAGTAGCACTGCGTAGTAGCGCGTTCAGTTTGTGATAGAATGTGTCCGTGACAGCATTAGAACTGCAGTCGGTTGGAGCATAATCGGAAATCACAAACCATCAGCGTTTTTTTACTGCTTCTTGAATCAACCTTAGCTGATGTCGTCAAACGGGCTGCACCTAAACAGCTGTTCACCGGAATCCAATCAACCATCCATGGCTTAGCTTTGGAGCTTAGAATGATACCTACACCGGCTCGAACCGTGAGTGCTGTATCGGCGTCTCTGGATGCGTGCAACCAATAACGAGAGGATAAGCCGGGTGCAGTTAATTCAATAACCCCGTTAGGGTCATTAATCCTAGTTTCGGACACACAACGCATATCAATACGCAATGTGTCCAAGGTGCTTGCGAGTGCAGGCTGTTGACCTATTGTCTTAGAGCGCGAATGTTGAACGCCGCCATGGAAACGAGGCAGCGTGGACTTATAAGGGACTGTTGCAGATAGGCGTCCGATGGGTTTTGTAGGAAGGTGGCTGCAGATGTTTCTACTCCAGTTGCACTTTGGTTGCTGTCAATTAAGCTGGGAATTATAGAGGGACGTTTAGTAATGGGGGTCTTGATGGGAGTAAGAGAAACAGATGGAAAAGGAAGAAGGGAGGCCCCAGCAGTAGCATGTGTTCGCTTATCCACCCTGCTGTATGCAGCATATAAAGTGACCCTTGTTAATCTGCGCGACGGCCGATGCAGGATGAAGTCTATGTTTGAAGGAAAGTCATGGTTGTATGTGGGCTGAGATACTGCCATGGTGCCCAGACCTAGACAGGAGGATGATTAGGGTCCTCATCCAAAGCCTTTGGCTCAAAAGCCTGTCCGCAAGGCAGTGGGGAGATGGCAGTGATTTAGTTTTACAGAAATGTACGCCATCGCGTTTCAAACCCCTAACCTGGATGACCAGGAAACTGAGTTTGTCTGACCTCTCACCATTGACCAATCTGGTAGGAGTAGCACTCAAGGGACTCGGAGGCACCACCCACTCAATGGGTCAATGAGGTACGCAAACCGTCGCACCACGTTAAGGTCTAGTCTGGTTGCGCGGATGAGTTGCGGCACATGACTTGTGTTCTGGCTTTGATAACGGCCAGATTCCGGCTCACCATCAGCACAAGCAAAACTGTCTGTCTCTTTCAGCCTTCACCCGGAATGGAGTCTGTGTTCCTGTTCCTGTTCCAAATCCAAACTGCTGACGAAGTTTTGGAAACCACTTCGAGATTTTGCTACCTTGGTATCGTAATAACAGCCGACTAGCAGAGGACGAGCGAGCTTCCCAGCCGCGTATCCAAGGCGTTTGCTGCATTTGGCAATCTGGAAGGCCGCTTGTGGGACAACCACCAGCTCACTGTTGGGACGAAGCTGTTGTATATGAGTCTGGTGCTGTCCGTTCTATACGGCAGCGAAACCTGGACGCTTTATCGGATGTCTGATGTCTGAAGCGCTTCCATCATCAGTGTCTGCACTGTGTTATGCGCATCGGCTGGAGTGACCGAGTTGCTGACACGGAGGTGCTCCGACGCGGTGAAATGTGTGCAGTGGACTGCATACTTTTGCTGAGACACAGATGGCTCGGTCATATGTGGCGTATGGATTCGACGCGGATACCGAAGTAGCTATTATATGGTCAACTGAGTGTTGGGAAGCGGCATATGGGGAAACCGAAGCTTCGTTACCAGAACATGATCAAAGTGAGCCTCTCGTTCTAACCTTGATTGTAAGTCATTGAAATCGAAGGCGGTTGATCGGCGTGCATAGCGCGATCTGATCACGAAGGCTGTTGCCGAGGTGCAAAAGAAAGCCCTCGTGCATGCAGAGAAGAAGTGATAGGTGTCGATGGGCTGTACTCCATCGACATCGATCGCATGGTGCTGTAGCACATGCGGTCGCAAGTGCTTGAGTCAAGAAGGTCTAATGAGTCATGAGGGAGGCCACTCGGAGTCAACATCGAAACGACGACGAGCCCTGCTGAAAACGTAGGCAGAACCGGCGCAGCGTTTGTTGGTACGCTGCATTCGATTTACTAACCGTGTGATTGCGTGCTGAGTTTCTTTATTTCAGGTTTGCTACCTATTTGCTATTTTGTTACCTCATTTTAATGTGTACCTGGATAATCTATTAAATTGCACATTTAGCTTAAGCCAAAGATGATTAACTCCGTTTTTTTGCTTTTACGTATGTCTTGATCCCTTTTTCTGTCATCCTGATTCTATCACGGCTATTTTGATTATCCATTTATTTAATTCTATTCTCTCTTCTAACGGAATATTGATGAAGAGCGACACCACATCCAACGAAAACATCTTTCTTCCGGTTAGCTGAAGGTGTCTTACGGAGTCTTAGAAGGGACAACAGACTATATATGTGACACCGTTCGAGACCATCAACTGGGTATCGGGCTTTCAAGTGATCGATTGAAACAGCTACTCATGTTGTGTACTAGTAACATACAATTTCAATTTAACTGGGCCATATACAGACAAAGAGATGGAGTAACAATGGGCTCACCACTCTTACCGCTACTGGCGGATGTCTTCATGAGCAAATTAGAGAATACGTATCTGAGCGGAGTCATTACTGGTCTACCATATTACGGGCGATATGTGGATGATATATTTGGCGTGACAGACAGGCATTGTTGCCCAGAGACAATTTTATCCCATTTTAACTCAGCGCACCCTAATGCCAAATTCACCCTAGAAACTGAAGGTAATGACACGATGTCCTTCCTAAACGTTCAGCTTAGTAGAATACCAGATGGATCGGTTCAGCGGAGGTTGCATAGAAAAACAACGTGGAACGGACAATATATACATTTTGGCAGTTTTGTCCCAATATATCAGAAACACAACTTGATTAGATGTCCAACCGAAACGGCCAGAAGGATTTGTAGTGAGGACACACTTGCGGACGAGCTCAATTTCTTAAGTGACGTTTTCGAAAAAAATGGCTATCCAGCAAAATTTGCTCGGAAATATATGGAGTGCAGAGAAATGAGACCTAAGCCAGCTTCGGTAGGAAAGAAATCGGTTTATCTGTCATTGCCATTCAAGGGGGATGGTATAGCGCGGGCAATATCTAGAAGGTTATCCGACGCTATGAGCCATGCCTACTACGCAGCGAGCTTGCGGCTAAGATTTACTTCGACACCAATCGTGAGGCCTCAACTCAAAAACAGACTTCCTTGGCCATATGCTTCTTACTGTGTATATTCCTTCTCTTGTTCATGTCGAGCAATATACATCGGAAGAACTACTAGGAGGCTGTCTGATAGAATACGTGAGCATTGTCCAGCTGATCTACGCAATGGTAGGAGCAAAACTGTGATGAGCGCCTTGTTGGCACACTTGGTTGATTCTAATCACCAAATCGACACCTGACAACCTTTTCAACCCATTTACCGTGTACCTGGACGCCTTTCACAAGCGGTAAAATGTCGCTTACTAGCAGCAGCTGAGGCAATTGCTATCCGCTTATGTGCTCAAAAACGGTTCGTTCAGATTCTATGTTTGCCCTGGCCCGCTACCACAGCGACTCATGTTGAGGGACATGCCGCTGAAAAGTCATCGATCACTTCTGATCCGATTACTTAGCATTTTCATTCCAATGACCATAAACTTTGAAGTTTACCATTATCTGATGTTTTATGTTAATCTTATTCCTATCAGTTGTGATGTTTTAGCCTGACAAGAGCCACCGAAAACGAGCTTGTTCGCTAACTTGTGGTTCTGATGTCCACGCCTAGGATATTTTTTCCACTTGACCATGAGTTGTTATCAGTCCGTCGACATGAGTCGTGGCAACTGGATCCACCGCATTTCGATGCCCGAACCATGCTCGTTTAAATGAGCTGTATTGGCTTTTTACATCTCATGGGCCGTTGTCATTCACCAACATTCCTGGTCATTTCAAAAACTCCTTGCGTCTCGTTGTTTCATGGCGTTAGGGCAAGTTAAAAATGGGTACCTGGTCTGCGGGCTTTGATCAAACTGGTGTATGCCTCACTGATCCATTAGCACTTCGGCCGTATCAGGTTGGGTGTATAGCGGCCGTCAAACACATTTTTTCACTGAGTCGTTAGATGACTCCAGTCAGCATTCGGCTCACCAACCGGTGAGTCAGTTTGTCTTGATATTTTGCATTGCGGAATACTAGTTCAAGCATCAAGTCACAAGCTTATAAGTTGGGCGTTTCTTTGAAACTAGAAGAATGAGTGTTAGGCATGTTTGCGCTAGAGCAATATCGGAATTTGGGGCTTTACTCCAGATTTATCTAAGTCTTGTACCGATGTGCGCCATCTGTTCTTGATGGCAATATTGTCAGGTTGGGTCCAGATCATCGTGGAATTCGATGGGCGCCAGGCGACACGTTATGAACGTTTGTGTTGAAACCTAGTGTTGCCAATGCAAAGATTGTGGGCAGCAATTACTTTCAGGGATCGATCTCCACTGCCTGTTCGACGTTCATCTCTCCCGAAGTGACCCTCCTAAGTGTTGTTTAGCTTCTTAACGATCTTCAAGTCACTGTCACTATTTTTCGCCATGCAAAGAAGAGATGAGAGCTGACATAGAAATCGACTTTAATATCCTCCAAACTGCATTCAGTGGGGCATAAACGAAATTAATGTGAAGGCACATTGTCTTCAGACGATGCTTTATTAGTCTTGATTAAATTCTCTGTAGTGCCCCCATCATTTCTTATGCGCTTCGCTCCTTCATATTGAAAAAATGTTGTTGCAGCATTACTTGATGATTTTGATTAAATGGAACTGAAGATAGTTGCCTAATTTACTAACCCTTGCAGCTGCACTGGCAACGGTGGTGACTCGACTGCAGAATATTGTTTATTTTTGCGAAAACCAGAGTCGTCTTGAATATGCGGGCCCCTGTGGCGATAGGTGATTTCCATCGTACTGAAAGTGATACCTCTAGAGACGTTCTCTTCTATGGGAATGAAACTTGTATCTTTCGGTTTCGAAGTCTTAGCTTATTGTTGTCTGTGGCGTATGCTCCTGTTAAACGACACAATGTCCGCAACGCCGATGTGCGCAGAGGAGTGCTAGTTAGTAGTTCACTGGAACAACAAAAAACTATGAACAGTTTACGTTGGCTACGGTACCTACTACGTGTATTCGCTCACCGCTTACTTGGCTAGGTATTGTTTAGTCAGTCGAACATAGGATGCTACAAGGCTGGTTCAGCCAATGGAGAAACTTGTGATCAGACTTCGCGAAAAGCTTCCACCACTTCTGCTTCTTTTATCGGTTAACTAACTGATTAGCTTCCAACTTTATCTTAAGGTCAATCTGTGATGGCACAAGCTGCTGGCATCCGGAATTCATGGGTTCGGAACTCGGCAGGAGTCCGTGGAAGGCGCACCACTAACGAGACCCAGAAGATCGAAACAGCGCTGTCTGGTGCTTTTCCAGACGTGCCAAAACCTGCTGACTGAGAGTGAACTGTGATTACTTACCTCTGCATGATTCTTTTAGTGTCGTTATCAGCAGAGACTGCATTCTATAGGCTTTCTTCACATTTAGTGGTTTTAAACCGGTTGATGCACAAATATCCAAACACGCGCTGAAACGGAGCTGCATTATGGAGCTACATACAGCTTGGCCATCTAACAATCTTACCTGCGTAGTCGCTTTGCCTCTGCTCAGACTAGTAACACAACTGAGCTACTAGCTGCTGTTCTTGTCTCTTTGTTTTCGTTTGTTTGGCACCGCTTGTTGTTTATGCTCATCATTCTCTATCTTGCTTCTCCCTCAGTATCCGACAAAACAGCTATCGAGTGCGGAACACATAGATCGGAATGAACCTTTGTCACCCCAGGTACGAGATCTTTCTTTGCTTGCACTGCTTCAAAGGATTTCGTCCAGGCTCTTCAAAAGATTGACCTCGAAGGATCGCTGGTGGAAGGTCCAAGTGACGTTCCTGCTCTGCATCCACCAAGTCAATGCGAGTCTACGTGTTTGTCCTCTTGGGTAACGCTGTGTTTTCTGTAATTTCCAATTATTCCCAGTTCACAGAAAATCTCTACAAACCTGAGCCTCTCGATGGCATTCTGATGGACAATGGCACCGTATCAAACTTGCATCCTTCTTCACAGTCCCCCATCTTACGCTCTCCACTCCCTCCATTGTTGTTCGATTTTGCTTCATCGGAAGAGAAGCCGGGTCAAAGTCGTTTAATTCCAATACCCACTCCAACATGTCGCCGTTCACCGGACTACGGATACATCAACCGTATGTTTTGGTCTCTCACAGTCGAATTACTTAGAATTCCAGAGCCATCTTTTAAGATCGTACCCAGCGTCTGCTATCGTTGCACCACACTCTACGAATGGATCAATCGCCGATTCCAGTGAAGTATCTGAACCACTTGGGCCCTGGTCTGGTGAGAAGTACAATGAAATAAAGGCCGCTGAGTCAAATCAAAAAGAGAATGCACAAAAGAATGCATCGAATTTGGATACCCATGTTCGTGTTGTATTTTCTTTTCATGATTATCTGTAGCTCTGTTAGTACACTGTTTAGCTATCTGCAGTTAAACACCATCCTGCGATGACTCGTTTCCACGAAATTAATTCTACTTGCTATTGATCACTCCACATTTAATAATTCGGGATACTTGCACTGAGGATATCATTCAGCTCAGAGAACCAATCAGAACCTTCACTCCACTTTTATTCTCGTTATTATTTTTTTACATTTCATACCACTATTCCGTTTTGCAGAAACTCACCACAGCAGTTTAAGAAACGAACCTAGTAATCAGCACTTCCGTCATCCGTAAACGTGTCCTCGGTTGCGCTGCAATCTATTCTTGCATCACTTTCTGCATAGGTGCTGAGAGGTGATTTTTACTTACCGATTTATTGTCCGCAAGCAGTTGTCCAGTTATTTGTCTCAGTTGATCACCGCTTTATCGTCTGGCCTCCCCGAAGCTTCCCTTCAACATGACATCATCATCGATGAACTACACACTCTGAGGTAAGAAGTTGTCGAGTATGCAACAAAGAGGCCGTAGCAGCGGAAACGCTTCATGACTGATAGACGGTCATTGCCAGTTTATAGGCTGCATGTCCATCCGTTCAATAGTTATAAACCACACAGAGAAACTTTCATTATCCTCAGCTTCAAACACCGTGCTCTGCGAGAAATTTCATCATTTAAATTCAAGGGATATATAGATGGGGCAGGTAGTATTACTGAGTCGTTTTTTCGGAAGCTGGCCTCTTTCTAGGTAGCTGGCTCAGCTACGCCAGCCACGCTTGATACGACGGTCGCGAAACCGTTGTTGAGTTTATAATACTCATTGTGTGTTTGAATTGCAGCAGTCACTACGAATTTGGCTCACGATTTATTCTGAAGTCAACTTCGATCATCAGCACCTCATCCGAAGCAAAACTTCTGGCCTTACTCGCTCTCAACACTGCACCTCATGATGGGTTTCATCTTTGTTGGAACCCTTTTAGAAGGGGCCCCTGAGGTTGCAATATAACAAGGGATGCAGTGTTCGAGAACTGGCATTTTCTCTAAGCCATTGAATTCCACGCCTAACAATTTGGAAATAATTGTTGACTTTTGGGACGCTCATTTACCTGTTTCACTGTATTTGCGGTAGCGAGTACGTTGGCCAAATTGAGAGGAGACTGTTCACAACGATTTCAGGACATATTCTAAGAATGCTGGTCGCGAATGGTCCGAAGCTGCCTCCCAGTTCACTCGCTCGACACCTACTTGACTGCCGCGTGTGTGAAAACCCTAGTGAATCATTTAGGATAGTCAACCAACAGCGCCGCCCGCCTGCTTCAGTTCGCTGAGGCTTCGACAATTAGGCGGCTGAAACCCACTTTGTGTAAACAGACCGGGTTCGTCGCCGGTCTCCCCTTGCCTTGATGAGGTGGGTGGTCACGTTCCTCTAAGCGGAATGCCGGCCAGCATCAGATGAACTTTGATCGTGTTCGATTCACCAGCGATGTTACTCCTCGAATGTTTCTGTACGCAACCTAACCATACCACTAATTGTATGTAAACGACAGACGAAAATACGCGAAATAGCTGAACTCAGTTTATCCTGTCGAAATGTTGTTCCTTCTTACCATTTTGCAATTTGAGAAGAACTCTTGTCTGAAACGTTCCCTATGTAGTTGGATTACAGTTTTCAGTTGGATTCGAACTGCACTTCAGTTTGTAGAAAACGATAATCCTCCAGATCACCGGGAACACCGAATCTGGAGAGTGGAGACGTTTTCGATGTGGTTTGCTCGTAACCCTACACCCCGCGGGTGGTTCCGTCATTGTGTGTACCTTCCAACTACAGAAACAGCCGGAGCTGAAAATGAAACAGGATCTGCGCTGGTGTTGACACCTGACGTCTTATCTGCTTGTCCACAGGAACGTTTTTCGTTGTTATTGCTTTTACTTGTTTTACGAAATCCGATGAAAGTGTAGCTCTCGCTGCAGAGTACATGATTGCTCAGTTTTCTTCATTAACCCTTAATGTCTGCTGGTGGTCTAGGATTGGGTCGTCTGTCTTATAACCCAGAGGTCACCGGTCCGAATCTGCGTAGCTGCGGTGACTTCACAGTTTACCTGGCTGGTACCTTACTGCTGGTGGCCGCGTGGCAGTGAGATGTCGGTATGGCGTCCACCAATATATTACTGACGTCCGCTTTTCTCAACCCTTCTTTGAACACATCGTCCTAGTTAACGATGGTGCCCCCGATTTGACATTTTTTAAAACTTTTACATGTAGATTAACGACTTTTTTCACATTCACCGACTAACCGTTACTTCTAAGGCGTCGCTGCTATCATCATCATTATCATCATCATACACGTTAGCTAGAGGTGGGGAACACCTCAGCTACTGTGCCGCAATACAGAGAAAAAAGGAGAGAAAAATGCAACTGGTGCAAGCTGGCCGAGCTACCGGTAACGGATGGGCATCGTTCCGGTAAGCTACCAGTCGGCTGCTGTGCACCAAAAAATTACTATGCAAAATTATATAAGGCCAAATAATGAGATCGTGGTTGGAGGGGGAGACTAAGAGGGATGAGGTGGGACAAAGAAACTCACAGCACGAACGCCACTGAGGTCGGCTCCTAGCCATATCAGCAAGTGTGTCCAACCAAACGTGTTCATCGTCTTTCGGACCCCAAACAGGGAGCCGAGACGCTCCAACCGAGGCCAGCTCAGAAGTGAGGGCCTTCATTCCTCTGGACCAAGTCATCGCTTGGCCACCCCTCCTCTTCTTCCATCCACACCCCCGGCGCGCAAACAACGCACGTCGAGGGAGTCGGTTGGCTGGCTTGCGTAACACTTTGCCGAGCCATCGGAGTCTGGTGCGTGAAATAACGGTGCTGAACGGTTCATTTCCTTTTCCTGTGCCATAAACAAAGCGTCGAACAAGCTCGTTGCTCACGCGGTGTTCCCACCAAATGTGAGCTAAATTACGAAGGCACCGGTGGTCGAACGTAACTAGCCTCTTCAGGTCCGCTGCTTTAAGCGGCCAGGTTTCACAACCGTACAGTAGGGTTGAATGTACTGCTGCATTGTACACACTACCCTTCAGGGCAAGCGTGATGTCGCGCCACCGCCATAAGTGCGAAGGTAGCAAAGGCCCGAGCTTTGCTATACGATCGTGATCTCATCTCATCCACGGGCTGATACAACTTCACAGAGTTGAATTTTGACACTTCTAGCTGTCCCGCCAAGGTCAGCGTAGGAGCGTCCAGACATCTGAGAAAGCTTTGCCTCGAGGGGAAGCAAAGCCGAATACGACAGCTTGCTAATCTGTCAGTGTGTTGGCACGTTTGACTGTCACAATCAGGCAATATCATCAGCTACTTAGTCAAAGTCGTCTCTGGAGTAGCTCCACCTTCTATCGTGCTGAACGCGATTCATGACTTCTCAACGCAAGTGACGAGGAAGTGACCGGCATCTTCTCACACTGCTGAGATAAGGCGACGACACTCCGTAGCCTCACTCTGCCGAGCTGCGCGCATATATGCTCGATAATATCAATACTTCTCAGGTACACCTTCTGAGTAGGTCAAGCTGTCATCCACTGATCATCACCTTGATATCGAGAGCACGACTACGGTGGCGCAATATATGTGACGATGCTCAACACTGCTGCAAGGTGAAGATGGTCAAACAGCTACGACCTCGACGAATCCAGCTTGCTCTTCGCGATCTGGCTTCACGAGTGCCATCAGTCTTGAAATGAGAGAGGCAACATTTAGCATGAGATCAGACATTCCTCATGGGCGATTCGATCGTGACCTCCTTGAAATGACTACGAGCGGCCCAATCCGTGCGTTCTACTCCACAGTCTCACTAGCACTCGTGTAATACAGAGCGTCCCGATTGAGGCTGAGAAGTCATCAGTCCCGCTTAACTTCAACAGTTATCCACGTTCGCTTCGACGAGAGGTGATCAAAGAACACCGGAGCAGGCGATCCTGGTCGGCAAATCTAAATTCCGACCGATGAATTGCTTTCAACTCAGCCAACGTCAGCTTTGATAATTGTGATAGCTCACTCTCGTACGATACTTCACTCACCAGTCTCCTGCCCTTCCGTATAACGAATAACTCACGATGTCCAGGCAGCGGCATTCATCTCTGTTGCACCGAGACCACCAGGATTCACGGTTCTCTTCCGACTAGCCGGAGTTCGTCCGAGCACTTGCGAGTTTTGTGTTCCTTCAGCGAATGCCGGGAGCATCTTAATCCAAACTGTGAGAACCATGTTCATGTGCGATTAACACACACCTGAGAGCTGCTGCAGAGCTGTTCATATGAGACCATGAGTTCATCATCATGAGCGTTATCACTCGAACAGCGTAATTGATAGCGTCAACAGTGATCACGTCGCGAGCGCTCAACATCGTCGCGGCGCAAGCGCATCGCACAGCGCATACAATGCAGATCGTGTCCACACATGTGCTCAACGAGCACATCTGACGCAGCCCAGCACTTATCGCATGTGCGATTTGTCTAACTGTTCGAGGCTGTGGCGCAAGTACCTCCGCGGTTCGGAATAGTGCTCCAAAAATAAGGACATCTCACACAATGAGTACGCTCACCGTTATCATTACGGAGCTACCATCTTGCGCCAATGCCGCTCATCTGTGATATTTCACTTGAGCGTTCATACCCAGCCAGCACACAATGTCGAGCTTCTTCTGTGGCGAAGGAGTTCATTCTTGCAAGAAGTCGTCTTTACCAGTATCGCTACAGTTGTCGTCATAGCAGCGATAACGAATAGACACCTATTATCCGTGTTCGAAGTTTACTACAGCAATCGACCGCACACATCGGTACTGATGAATCCAATCAACCAGACAGTTCAGCGGGATCAGGTAGCAACACCAGCTTGCGGTGCTCGAACGCATCGTCACCGTAAGCCATAGAAGTGCTGCTAGTGTACTGAAGGGATCAGAGTGAGTACAGACTCGAGTCTGAGTTCGATAAGCAGCAGATTCGATCGAAGGTTCTAATGTCGGCAAGTGTGCTGTTGACCGATCTGAAGAATGTGCGACATACGCATGCCAGTCTGAAGAGATCGAGGTCCAAGACCGGAACTGGATGGCGCTTGCTGACATGGCTGACAGTGCAGGATGACGCTCTGCTCACCTGGGTTGAACTAAAACAGCGATATTGAAGCAAGTGGGGAGGCCGAGATGGGGTGAAACAGGAGATAAAGGAAGCTGGAACGGACAATGGTGAAACCGCAAAAGGGAATAAGGATGGAAGCTTGACTAGCATCAACCCTATCACCTGCTCGATGCAGCAGAAGTACCTTGATTATCCTCGCGTGCCACACATCAGAATTGTTGAGAAGATTCTTCGTGTGCAGTACTTCAGTTGCCGCTAACAGAGACGATAGGTTCAACAAAGCCTTGTCAAAACTGTCCGCAGCAGCGGAGCAATGGACTACAGAGTCGTTTAAGAATAGGAGCCACCTCATTCAACCCCACGACAGAGTGAGTTTGTCTGGCTCTAACATTGACATCTGTATGAGTGGCACCGAAGTTGCAAAAGCAGCACCCAGTATAGCTCAATGGATCACTCAGGCACGCTAACCATCGCACCACCGTATGGTCCAGACTCCTTGCGAGTTAGGTCCAGCCTCATTGCGCATCGCTGCTATCTCAGAAGCTTGGTTCCAAGGAACAAGTCCACCGGTGGCCAAAAGTGTCACTCGCTTACCTTGTACTCCGGAGGTTGCGAGTTCGAGCCTACATAGGGGACCTACCACCCTCGCAGTATCCTTAGCCCACGCGCAGCCGGTGGAGTTTGCATTACAACGAAGCGTCGGTACGGCTTATAGCGCGATGATCGTGCGCTATATATCCGGTACGAGACTAGACGGCCAATCAAAAGCACTGGGTACAACACACAAAAGTTAAGGTAGAGAAAAAGTTTATTGAACGGGAGAAGAGCTAGCTAATGCTGAAATTAGGGCACCAGGAGAGAGCTAGCCAAGAAAGATGTGGTTAGGCGTCGAGTGCGTTGACGGAGCGTCGTTCGCAGTCGAGTCGCGCGCGCCAAAGGCAGATATCGTGTTTGTGTTTCAAACAAACGGGAACAACATTCCAATAGGAAAACCGCCTACTTCCATAATACATAAGAAAGCTATAATTTTACAATAGTTTACACAGTCATACGGGGGAATCGCTAGGTCACTACAGGCTTACTGACGTCTTACTTGTGCACTTTTTCCAACTTGCTCTTTTTCATGAACCCTGGTTTCGCAGCTTCCGACTGTCTGTTGAAAATCTTTCGGGACTCCATTCCTTTCTAACTTTCATTTCTAGCGCTTTCAGTTTATCAGATCTAACATTACCAATTATGAGTTAGTAATAATACTCTGGTCTACCGCGAACTCATTTGCTCCATGCTCGTTCATGTTACCGAAGACCGTCAACTCTTTACTTTTACTTTTCACCTTCAGCCACCACGCAATGTCTAGTTTGTTACTCAACTTGTTCAACATTAGCCCTTTACCTAACATAGCACTCTGACGTTTGTTGCCCCAATGAAGATGTATCTCGAAGCACAGCTGATCGCTGATCCAGTAGATGAACCGGGCGTCGGCTCTGTCTACATGGTGTTCGCCTTTTATCTCTCTAATCTCCGCTGTGATATCACAGCCAGATTAAAAAAAACTGCCAGCCACTATCGGTTGATCATAATTGTGGGCTTAATACCTAACTTCCAGGTCAGTATCAACGGAGACCGTAAATACATTCTGCCACACCCAGTGGTCACCGGGCTGGTTTACACTGATATTGCCATCTTCTCCAACAAGCGATCATTTGGTTACCTCATAGTTCAGCCGTCGTACCTCTTGGTTACCACTGCACGCGCTGATTGCGCAATTAATTGCATGACTGCTTCTTGCTATCCTTCCACGGTAGAGCCACTGAGGAACGTATTATCTCTGGTTCTTGTCTTCATTTCCTCAAACTCTACCTATCAGGGGTATTTGGTCTCCTCAGTCTTCCAGTCTGAGCTATCTCAAACTAAACGCGGTTCACTGCCGGAGCTGACCGATGTTCAATTTGGTCTGAGCCTGCCCTCACCTCTGTAGTTGCATCTGATTCGACCCATAACCTATCAATTTTCCATCCGAAAATATCGATTCCCCACTTGGTACTGCTACTTATCGAGCGACTGTTGGGCTTCGCCGTTCTAGTTCTCATATCTCACTAATCTTGGGTTGCTTTGCATGTCGCGGCCAGAAAGTGCACCTTGCAATGTACATAGACAATACAACCATCATGCGCTTACAGTCCAAAAATTCTTACTCCTTGTGTAAGACATTTCGACTTCTTATTAATTCTCCCTTTTACCTCTTCTTGCTCATTACTTGGGTCCTCACGGTTGTATGATACGAAAGCATTATTACAAAGCGCAGGAGTGTTGACGATTTTAAGGGTGCTGTATAAATTTATGCATGCACTTATCCCACATTTTCCCTTAAACTGAAGTGCTAAGATGCATGTTATTATTGTTCTCTTTCTATCAGGAATGGGCTTCACAGACACTATCCGACTCGTGTAACGCAATCGTCGACAGATCCTTCAAATCTAAAGAATGTAAAGATTTATCAAGGCCCGGTTTACTCCACAGAATGGTTCCAAGCTCCTCACAAATTCCAGTTAAATGGACGGACAGTGACACAGAAGCTTGCGCGGTTACCTCTTCATTCCCGGAACATAACACTCGTGGTTCAACTGAAGAATGCTTTTCTTCTAGATGTGGAACCGTTCTTGAAACTGCCAGCATCCGGCGACCGTCTGATCGCGGATCCAGTCTGGGCAGGGGTTCTGATGCGCATAAACCAGTTGGATCGTCAGTTGGATCAAGCTCAGACTCCGAAGTGGAATATCTATTCGGCAAATCGGATAAATGGAGGCAATGTGAGACTGAATCGCACTCATTTGGAACGCGTCCATCATCTGGAAGTACGAATTCAATTTCCGATTCGGATCGGGTGTGCACTAATTTACCGCGCGAACGCATTCCACCACTGATGTCCGAGGATGCTGTCTCCTCAGAACCGAGTGATCAATGCCGATCTGTGTTCGGACGGATTAACTGTTACTTGCGTGATGTCAGCCGGTTGAGGGAAGCAGGTGTGCCTTTCAGCTACGATGAAGTAGTCTTTTCGTCAAACGAACGGTTCCGTGAGCTGAAATCCATACCCAGCTTATCACTGAATCAGGTGGGTATATTCTGCAGCAGCCATTCTCTCATGAGAGCTTGGCGCACTTGGTACCAGGGCTTTAGTCTAGTTCACCTGTCTCATCCGTCACTTAACTCATTGCGTTCCTTTTAAGGTCAACGCGATGTTAGACGCAAGAAAGCGAGCAACAAATCGTCAGGCAGCAGAACGCTGCCGACGCCTCAAGATTGCCACTCGAGATGAGTTATCGGAAAGACTGTCATCTCTGCGCCTCGAAAGACAACTCCTTGTCAGACAGGTTGCGCAGGCTCGACAGCGTAAGCAGAAGGCAGGGTGAGTTTGCCGTTTTAGCTCACTTGGATTTCACAGCTTCGTGTACGCACACTTTTTTCTCTTTTGATGTCATTTTTCACTACCGACATTTACCATTGTGTTATTTGTGAAAACTGGAGATGGTCTCGGGACCGTTCAGTTAGTCAAGTACTCTCTTGGCACAAAGGCAGTTTGCTATTAATTGAAATTGGTTAAAGGAAAACGAAACGAAAGGAAACTGTTAGCCGGTCGAACTGACCCTTCGACTTCTCTACCGCATCTTGTCAGAAAGCTTCCCCAGTTATTGCTGTACTTGGTCCTGTAGACGGTACGCTTGAAAATATGCGCCAATCGACCAAGTGCCTCTGTCATTTTTTTCATCTTTCCCCCCCTCCCGGTCACTAGACGGGCTGCACCAAATCAGGCTTAACATTATCAAACATTATTCATTGATGGAGGCAATTACCACGTATCCAATAAAAGTGTACTAACTAATCTGAACAGTTCAAAATCGGATGATTTGGTGCGGTATCAAGGCGTTTATAACCAGACACCGGCCAGCGAACCTCGCTCAGTCAATGGTTCCGCCAACCACGAGCGCTGATATCTAGGTACCAGCGGTCAAAAACAGCTAGACTTTTAATCCCTTCAGCCTGCAGTGACCAAGCCTCCGATGCGAACAGCACCACCGGTCACGTTGTGGAGTTACACATTGATCTGTAGACCAACATTACTCCGCTCCCGCAGGAGGTTTATATTTTAATTCTCACTGGTCTTCCTGATCCATATAACAACCCCCTTCTGAGATGTTAACATGCAACACATGTGCTTAGGGAACTGACCCCAATGACCACCTCTAATGCTCACTAGGTGCTAGTGATAGCATGTGTCATGTCTGCTCGGTTCTGCAACGTCACATTGCACTTTAAAGTTGAGAAACACATACTAAGAGGGCTTCGCTTGCGTTGCAACTGTGTCGTTGTCTTGGTGAGACCTTTGCATTTGCTGCTGCTGTTGCCACTGGATACTACCTCGCACAATCTGATGCAGATTTATCGTTTTACCGGACACTTTTAACATATTTATTGCTAAATTCACATGTCTTATTTATTTACTTGCGTGAAAAACGCACTTCCTGACATCCTCATCGGAGTTGCAACTTTACTCAACCTAACTTTCCCCTGTGTCACCACCGAACCTGATACGTTCTTTCACTAGTGTTCCTCACAATAATGGTGACAACCCAGGTTTTTTTTCATCAAGCTGCATGTGTTGCTGTATGTTGTTTACACAAACAAAATTTACCTGCTTTGCATACAGAAGTTCACTCCTGGATAGAATATCCCCGACATAGACATCAAAAGCAATTGTCAACTTACGAGGTCGTTTTCGCTGATACACCACGAATGAATGACATAAACGTAGACAACAGATAAGGGTACGAGTTCAAATGCCTAGATAGGCCGATTGACTAAGCTAGATGTTTTTTCTCTAAGCGACCAAGGGTGTGTATGTGTTTTTGTCCACAATGTTTGTCAGCGTTACAGTGGGTCAAGGTAGAGTGAGTGTCTGGACAAATTCCTTATACGCAATGGGTTATAATCATGAAGTCTGTTGTCGATCGCTTCGGTCGCTGCCAGTGGACGACATCTAACCGCTCGTATGTGGCATCCGGATGCGCGGTAGATATGATGGAACGCATCGTATTTTTTGGTCTGCTGGTTCGAATCAACCAACTGCGCAGATACTGCGCTTGTCACTGATCTATTCACTCCGCTATATGACCAAGCTTGGCAATGCTCCCGGGCTCTCTCCGACAATCTCCTGGTGATTTTTCTTACACGAACCAAAATGAGTATGTACAAAAAGTACTCAACATTTGAACTCTGTTCTTTTAGGTAATGATTCATAATTAATATTGAACTGAAACAGCCTAAAATTTGCCGCGTGTTAGATTTGACCAGTGGCCCTTGGTCTGAACGGTACCACTAATGAGGCGCGCAAGTAGACCCGACTGTTCTGCGTTCGAGCTATTGTGTCACTTAGACGTGCGTTCTGTAATACACGACTTGGCTGCACCGCGTTGCGTTCTCAATGTTGGGACACTGAAATGGTGCCTTCGGACTGGTGCTACCCACCGTCATCCCCTCTTAACCAAGCCTGATAGGATTTTGCGCAAAAAATAACCGAGGCATTGGCTTTATTTTGATTCTCGCCAAACTTCTGATAGGGGGTCCCCGTGAGAGTCCGGATGGCTTCTGCTCTTGTCAGAGATGCATCGCTGATGTATTTACTCTTCAAACGTTGGAGCAGCGACACAAATACGGAGTGCCTACTTTGGCCGTTTTCTTTGATTTGTAAGCTTCTTTCGACTCGATCGGTCGTTGACATCTTGTGACTGAATATCTTTAAAAAATATGACAGGGATACTCCTTTCTATTCTTTAGTCTCTTTACCGCGATTTCCGGAGCCGAGTAAAGATACATAGGAAGTTAACTACATGAATAATTGTTTTATTCTCGAATTCATCGAGGCACACCACAACAACAGGAGCGCTCCGTTATGCTTTTTTGTCCCTTTTCCTCTTCAACTTCTCGATCAAATTTTCTTAAACGGTTTTGCCCTTTCAGTTTTTTCCCGCGAGAGAACTCTACCAGGTGACCAGTTTTCAAAACGAATACGCGGACAGTGTAATTGTCCTTGGACCGCACTCCTACATACAAGCACTTCCAGATAGATTGGTGCTTCATGCTTCTACCTGTGCTTTGAATCTTTAAAGTACGAAGTACTTCTCCTGAACCAGATCAATGCGCCACCGGTTATAACTGACGCCAATACTGAATAAGTTTTCTCTCTCGATAGTGCGAGAGGCTGTAGGGACTGTTTCCTAACTACTCACGTCTTGTTCATATTCATGAACGGACATCGACAAGTAAGTAGAGTGCACTTAATGGTGGAATTTCATCACTAACAAAAACGGTAATCATTCACTTAGCGTTCACATCTCACCCGAGATAAGTTTAATATACTGTCTCAACTGGGAAAATTGACATACATCTAAGTTCTTGTCCGTGTTGCACAAATAGAAAATAGTCTGGCGTGTTCGTATTCAAGTCACATGCAGGGATTCCCCTTATTATTACTGCAGAGATGTTCGCAGTGCATTACCACTTTACTCATGCTTGTAGTCGTTCTTTCCCATGTGTGGTGTTTCACAGCCAACCTATGGATCTTATCTTGTAAGCATGTGCGGGTACCGCGACTGCTGCGAAACAAGAGCCAATAATGGCGAGAGTGCTCTGAGAACTAGTGACTTGAGACGGAAATAGTAACCGTCGTTATTACCTCGAATTACGAGTTGTATTACTAGCACCTTTCATATGACGACACCGAGTATGGTTAAAACGTAACAAGAGTTGGAAGAGTGGAGAAGAGATCGATTCGTTCTCTCTCTTCGATGTGGAAATGTGAGCCGATTAAGCAAAGGAGACAGGATGAACTAAAAATTGGAGATTTGTTTTTGCTTTTCAAACTCTGTGTGCACAATAGGGGCCGCGGAGCAGGTATGGCCGGATAAGGAAATAAAACTGGGGACAGAGATTGACTCTTCTAATTTCCTCCTTTTGCTAAATGTTACTTGCATCATTCTGAATTACTTCATTGGCTCCCATTACTGCTTTTGGCATGTTGTAACGTTCACTTTAAGGTACCCCTGTGTTTTTCTCCCAAACATCTTGTGGTTTAATCTGCCAAATTTGCTCATACAGTTTGTTCAATATTTTGGCACACAATATTAGCAAGAACTTATCCCTTGCCTTGGTGCGTCACCTGGACACATACAGCTTCACTTCGTTGTTTCTGGATTGTTACAGTTCCTTTTCATTCATTTAAACGCTTTTGACGTCAACATTCGTTGTGTGATTGGCGAATCTATATACTCAGCAAGGGTTGCTTATCAGCCACTGTAGCCATAAAGTATCAGGACCGAGTTCACATTGTCACAGTAGGGGAGTATAGCATTGTGCTTCACGAAGCGCCTCTGAACTCTCTCCAAAGCTCTTTTATCGGATCTCCGCATATGAACACACACAAGTAACCTATATTCTGGGGTGAGTAGAACATATGCCACTTGTTCCGAGGGATAGACAGATAAGCCATTGTTTCGCTGAACCTTTGATATCTGATAATCGCCTTGTTGAAAAGGGTCAAACATAATCGGATACCGCATGCTCCGGTCCCTAATGAAGGTACTTTGTGTGAGCAGCTCGTCATAAATTTCGAGTCTAGCGGATGGCATTTGGCATCCATATGAATGCTTTTACACTTCTCTGAGGATGTCATTTTCCACATAAAACACCAGGATTCTAGCGATGAAAGATCATTATGAATTTGTTGCGTTCCCGCGGGTCATTCTTACCCGACGAACAGACGGTCATTGGCATCCCTATATAAAGATGTAGTTTCTTGCTTGATATTTTCAAACGAATCATTGGTTTATGCCACTGATAACTGCCCTGGGTTTTTGAGAGTTTTCTATCGATCTCTACCACTTATTTTCGGTCATATACCTATGGCTTTAGTCAGTGCGACATTTGTTCAGACGCTTCGCACAAGTCCAGAACAACTGCAATAAATGATTTTCCAAACAGGGGTTATTATATTCATGAGAAAATCTGTTTCACAAGTCACATAGGATCATTACTCTATAAACCCATACTGCGACCTACAGATTAGCTTTTCCAATTAAAGATACCCAGCAATCCTATGTTCATTGTCCTATCCATTACCTTGGAGACGAAAGGCATCTCCTTTCTAACATTGTATTTTTCCGTTTTATACGAACCCATTTGTGACGTAGCGTGATCATCGCAGTATTCCACTGCAGGGGAGAATATCCCTGATACGGTCATTGGTCGTGCTAAATCCATCCACTGCTGTTCATCCGGAATGTCTGCTGTGCCGGTGCGCGTGTACCTGTGTGCATACGTGTTTGTGTGCCAAGCAATCACTGTCCGCCACTGATTCGCTTCGAGTTGGAACTCCTTTTCATGTTCCTGTGACTCTCGTGGCAGACAATTTTTACGTGCTCCAATGTGCTGATTACAGTGTACCGCTTCACGCTTGCTACTAAAGTTTTCCTACTACCATACCGGTATTCTGATTTTGATCGGGTGTAACATATTGTCGACGGATGTTATTCGGATTACTCGTAGCAAATTCGATTACGGCACCCCTACGGTTTTGGAATTCCCCTACTGAAAGACGTACTACCCAGCAGTGGACACAGTAGAAAATTACTTTCATTAATTACGTTCATCTACTTTTGCTTCTTGGCGGCAACAATACGCTAGGCGATGCAGCAAAAATCAAACTACTACGCCACCACCTGGGTAATGAGGGCCAGCGACATTCCGACAGTTTGCGACTACATACAAAAAGGGACCTACGAGCTGTCTTCTATTCCCTGGACCAACTTTGGGGGGAAAAGCCACATGTATTCACAGCACGCAACAAATTCAACACCATACGACAACAATCGAATGAGAGTGTAAATGGGTTTACACTCTCGACTTCTTACTGCCCTTCCCGATTGTGTCTACGATCAGATTCTATCGAGCAACTTCAAGGAAGCGATACTGTTACAGGCGTTAATTGTGGGTGTTCTCGATGAAAAGGCACGCGAGTTGCTGCTGTCCGAAGACCAAACGTCCTTGACTTAGGAAAAAGCCTATGATATTGTCCGACGGCGTACAAACCTCGTTCAGGAACTAGCTGCGTTTTCCTCATCCAATCAGTTGATCTCACAGAATGTTAACAAAGTCTCCCAGACTAACTTCGATCAAAACGCAACTCAACTTGTGCGGCGTAGAGAATTTCGTTGTTATCGCTGCGGTGAACGTCATTCGTCCCCAACTGACTGTCAGCATCTTCATTCAGTGTGCAGATTTTGTGGTAAAAATTGTCATGTTCAAAAAGTGTATGTCTTTCCAAGCGGAAATCGTTTGTACCTGAGCAACATAAAGCTACAAACTGCATCAGCAAGAACTTACACCAGAACTGGATCAATACCACAACTGTTTTTAATCGCAACATAACGTCGGAAAAACCACTTGTCGTGTCTGTCAAGGTAAATGGGCAACCTGTGGATTTTGAAATTGATACCGGTTCCGCAGTTACCTTGATACGACCAGATGCCTTGGCACAACTCCCAAAGTTAGATCCACCAAATATACCATTGCGATCTTACACGGGACATATGTGGAGGTTCTGGGCACATTTATTGCACGCTTCTCTACCATAATTCAACAATTCCTATGCGTGTGTACGTTTCTGGAGGACTTGGCTCAAACGTACTTGGTCGTGACGGAATGAAACGGTTTCCCGGCATCATATCGAACCTCAACTTGGTGGAAATCCATGCACAGTTATCTGATGTTTTGCAGAAACGTGCGGTTTTGTTCGATGAGTCTAGACGAAGTCTTTTGCAAAATTACTCCGCCCATCTAATTTTGAAACCACAGGCGATACCGAGGTCTTGGAAAGCTTGAGCTCTTCCCTATGCTCTTCGTGATAAGATATAGTGTGAGTTGCGCCGACTCCAGCTGGAGGGTACGATTGAACCTGTTCAATATTCGGACGGTGCAGACCCTATTAGTGCCAGTGTCAAAGAGCGATGGTGCCATAAGAATCTGTGGGAACTATAAAGTTACGATCAACCAGGCATTACAGCTAGACAGATATCCGCTGCCAAAGATTGAAGACATTTACGCTTCACTCTCCTGTAGCGAGCTTTTTACGAAACTAGATTTGAGCCACGCCTACCAGCAAATTGAACTCGATGATGAATCACGTGCATACACCGCCATTAGCACTCACCTTGGATTATTCCGCTATACACGCATGCCACTTGGGATAAGCTCAGCTCCGGCTATCTTTCGGCGTATTATTGACACACTGGTGAAGGACATACCAAATACATGCGCATACTTAGATGACATCCTGATTACTAAAAGTACTGTCATCGCACACTTGCATACTTTGGATGTCGTCCTGAAACGATAGTCAAACGCCGGGTTGGTTTAAAAAAACAAAGTGTGAATTTCTTGTGCCGAGTGTACGGTATCTTGGGTATCGGTTGTCACGAGAAGGATTGTGCCCATTAGCAGAAAAGACATGAGCACTTCTTGAAGCGCCAGCGCGCAAAGATGTTCATGAATTGCGGTCATTCTTGGGTGCCGTTGTCCAGTTTTCAAGGTTCATACCATCGGCAGCAACACATTTACATCCGCTTCATCAACTCTTACGTAAAACCAAACTTGGAATTGGAACAGGATTCATGGGAATTGCTTTCAGGGCCGTTAAAGCGCTTTTGGCATCAGCAGATCTTCTTGTGCATTATGACCCGCAAAAGGCTATTATTCTCTCTTGTGATGTTTCACCATAGGTTTTGGAGCCGCTCTACTGCACGAATTACCAGAGGGCTCCCATCGCCTATGCCTTAAGAACACTGACAGCGGCAGAACGAAATTACTCGCAGCTTAATCAAGAGGCGGTAGCTGTAATCTCCGGTACTACCCGATTTCACTAATATTTACTTGGCCGACCCTTCATGATCTATACGGATCATAAACCTTTTGTTTCCCTCCTTGGCCCCAAGAGAAGGGGATTCAACAAATGACTTCACCCAGAATGATTCGTTGGTCCGTCATTCTTTCTGCATAGATATAAAATCCAATATGTTTCCGGCCGGCAGAAAACCACAACTGATGTTCCTAGTCGATTTTCTTTACCAGAGGTACATTCGGAGCAGGTTCCTCCACTTGGGGATTCCCCGGTCACGTCAACGGACATACGTCAGGAGACTGATAAGGATCCAGTTTTATCGCCGGTGAAACGCTACGCTCAAGTGGGATGGCCAAATAACACATCCAAAGAACTCATGCCTTTCCATGGTGGGATGTCTGAGCGCGGCCTCCAGAACGGACATTTACTATGGGGCTTACGAGTTATAGTCCCCAAAAGATTTCGGTCACGTATCCTGGATGAACTACATGATGCGCACCTAGGAGTTGCCAAAATGAAGTCCCTAGCTCGCTTTTATGTGTAGTGGCCCGAATTAGAGGATGACATTGCAGCGATGGTAGGAAAGTGCAGGCGCTGTCAGGTTAACCGAAACGCCGCCCCTAGGCGCCAATGTAACCTTGAAAGTGGCCAGAAACACCCTGGAAACGCGTCCACGTATACTTTTTCAGTCATTTCGAGGGTCAGATGATTTAATTAATAATCGACGCCCATTCTAAGTGAATTGGAGCCTACATTCGGGCCTCAGCAACTTCAGCCAACACCGTAACTAAACTGCGCACAACGTTGGCGGCGTTTGGTCTCCCAGTACTACTATTGTCTGACAATGGGCCAGCGTTTTCCCGTGCTGAGTTTTCTACCTTTCTTCGCTCGAACGGCGTTAGTCACATAACTACTGCATCTTATCATCCATCCTCCAACAGTTTGGCATAGGGAGCTAACAGACAGTGAAAAATTTGCTAATGAAACAACCAAATACTCCGCTGCGTGTGCGTTTGCATCGCTTCCTGTTCGCGTACCGGAACATGTCAAATGAGACAACCGGTTGATGGCCGGCAGATGTAGTGTTCGGTCGACGCTTGCGTATACGGTTAGATTTTCTGCATGGGACCATTGAGTCAGGTCACTGAAAGGCAGCAATGGGCGAACAACACTTTGATAATTGCAGCAGGGATAACTTTGTGACAAAGTCAGATCCAATTTAGGTCTGTTTACCTACAGCCTCTGGGTGGAATCCGGCCGTTGTAAAAACAACCGACGGACAGATCGTAGAAGCAGAAACTGAGGATGGCCGGATTGTGCAGCGCCCATTGAACCATGTGCGACCAAGACTGTCGAAACAAAAGACAAGTGTTGAACCAGATCTGCCATTCCAATCACCGCCTGATTTGCAGATGATTGACACACGATCACTGAACCATTGTTACGTCGTTCTAATCGTCAAGGGCAATCAGTCGAGCGTTTCCAGCCCGGCTAACCCGAACTCAAGACGATAGGGATGATACTATCATTGGTCATGTGAAATCCATCCACTGCTGTTCAACCGGAATGGCTACTGCATCGGAGCGCGTGTACCTGTGTGCAGACGTGTTTGTGTGCCAACCAGTGTCCGCCGTTGATTCGCTTCGAACTGGAACTCGTTCTCGTGTTCATGTGACCCTCGTTGCAGACAGTTTTTACGTGCTGAAATGTGCATCATCATCAACATTACGCACGTTAGCTAGAGGTGCAAAACACCTCGCCTGTTGTGCCGCAATACATAAAAGAAAAAAAAGAAATACAACCGTTGCATGCCACCTGAGCTGCCAGCAACGGATGGGCATCGTTCCGGAAAGCTACCAACCGGCTACTAGGCAACAAGAAAAATTAGTATTTACATTACACTACGAAATGAGGTCCTGGTTAGAGGGAGAGGCTAAAAAAGGTGGGGATTTACAAAGAAACTCACAGCAGGAACGCCAATGAGGTCGGCTCCTAGCCATGTCTGCGAGTGTATCTAGTCAAACGTGTTCATCGTCTTTCGGACCCCAACCAGGTAGACGTGAAACTCCAACCAAGGCCAACTACGACCAACTCGACCAAGTCATCGCTTGGCCACTTCTCCTCTTCTTCCATCCACATTCCCGGTGAGGAAACAACACACGTCGAGGGAGTCAGTGGGCTGGCGTACGCAACACTTGGCCGAGCCATCGGAGCCTGGTGCTTAAAATGACGGTGCTGAGCGGTTCAGTTCCTATTCCTGGGCCGTAAACAATGCGTCGAACACGCTCGTTCCTCACGCCGTGTTCCCATCAGATGTGAACCAAACTGCGAGGCACCGATGGTCGAACGTAACTAGCCTCTGCATATCCGCTAATCTAAGGGGCCAGGTTTCGCAACCATACAGTAAGGTCGAACGTACCGTTGCAATGTACACTCTACCCTTCAGGGCGAAACTGATGTCGCGCCATCGCCATAGGTGGCAAAGACTAGCAAAAGTACTTCGAGGTTTTGATATTCGGTTCGTGATCTCCTTTTCACTTCCACCAACGGTGATACTTCCCAGGTCGTTGAATTTCTGAACGATTTCTAGCTGCCTCACCAATGAGGCTCGACCTTACCGTAATGCGATGGTTTGTATGCCTCAGTGATCCATTGAGCTATGCCGGGTGGTGCTTTTACACCTTCAAAGCCACTCATACCAGATTGGTCAATGGTTAGAGGCCAGACAAACTCAGCCTCCTGGTCCTCCAGGTTGGGGGTTGGAATGAGGGTGGCAGCTTATTCCTTAAAACGGACTCCTTGTAGCCCAATGCCAAACCCGTTGCCTTGCGGTCAGGTTTTTAAACCAAAGGCTTTGGTTGAGAACCCTAATCGTCCTCCTGTCTAAGCCTGGGCAACTTGACAGTATCCTGCCCATGCAATACCATAAATCTTACCTCAAACAAATTGCTGATGTTCTGGCCACCGCAGAGGATAATCAACGGTGCCCTATCTGCTACATCGAGCACATGTGTGGACACCGATCATGCACTTGTATGTGCTGACATGTGGGTGCGCTTTGGCGGACGCCCACAATGACGCTGTGAGCGCATTTACACCAGCCAACTGACGAAGCCAGCTAATCTGAATGCGTATCAAAGAACGTTGACATGGCGAGTTGAGGTAATCCCTCACTGGAGACAATTTGAGGGTCCACTGGTCGCATGTTCACCAGACCTTACTAGCAGCGGGCAAATCCTCATGGGGTATGTCTAACAGCCAAACAGGGACATTGGGTCTCTTCTCGAGGGGTCTCTGGAACTTAGCGACGCTTCGCCACCATATCCGGCTGGAAAGCGAACCACAATGAAACTCCAAAGGGCTCCGGGCTAAAACATCCGTGCTAGTCTGAAGAGGAGACCGCGAAGGCTGGTTGTCTCTTTCGTGCGTCCAGAGATGGAAGTGGCCTCTGCCCTTGGTAAACCCATCGTAAGTTATTCCGTCTGACTACGGAAACTGGCAGCAGGAGGCCTGGTGTTAGTGAAACATTTGTGATGAGAGTGGACAGCCTATCCACAATTTGTCAAAACGTTTGAAGCGTTGGGCTGAGCATTTTGAAAAGCAATTTAATCGGCCGGATTTGTTCGATTCCTCACCGGCAAGTGATCGCACTGCTCCGTGGGCTGTCCGTTTGGGTCCGCCCTGTCCTCAGAAGTCAAACGTGAGATCGCACTGTTAAATTTAAATGAAGCCCCAGGACCAGATGATCTTCCTCCAGCTCTCTTCAATTTCGGGGGATCTGCTCTTGTTGATGATTTACATGAATAACCAGTGAAACTGTAGGAGCAGGAAGCTGTCCCAAACGACTGGAGCCGCTCCGTTATTGTTCCCATCTTCAAAGGAGGCTCGCGCTCGGAATGCGGCAACCATAGAGGAATCAGTCTGATCTCCATCACCTCCAAATTACTCGCCTCCATAATTCTTCACAGACAGATTGGCGATCGTGAAAACCAGATTCAAAAGAACACGATACCATAGGTGAACAATTGTTTTCGATGATTCTCTTCAGACCAGTACAATCATATTTAAGGGTAAAATAATGAACTGAAATCGACTCATTAGGTCAAGTTACATAGTTAATTAACGTATCCGTGAGGGAGGCTAAAATTTGACCATTGATCTGACAGGTCGATTGCAAGTTATCGAGCTTGATCTGTGGCAATCGACCTCAGTATCGTTCGTTCTAGCTGGCCAGGGAAACTGTAAGGCATGGAGCAACTTTTTTGCGATTCGTGAGGAGTACGCCGGGTTTCGTCGGGGTCGTGGCTGCACTGACCACATCTTCACCTTGCAGCAGTTGTTGGAGCATCGTCACACATTGGCGGCCCACTGTTGTCGTAGTCCTCGATATCAAAGGTGCCTTCGATTCGGTTGATCGATGTGCCCTTTGGAATTGTCTACTCAAGAAAGGTGTGTCTGAGAAATATGTAAATATAATCCGAGCATTATACGCGCGTAGCACGGACAGAGTGAGGGCGTACGGCAAGCTGTCGCCGCCCTTTAATATCTCCAGCGGAGTGAGACAAGAATGCCCTTGTCACCTTTCCTCTTCAACTTCGCTATCGACGAAGCCGTGGAGTTTGCATTTACAGGACATGACTTGGAAGGTGTGGAGCTACTCCCAGGAGAACGACTTCTTGACTTGGAGTATGCAGACGACATTGCCCTCATCTGTGACAGCTCCCAGACGTGCCAAGCCGCGCTGGACGGATTAGCACTGGCTGTCAGCCGCTTCGGGATCTGCTTTGCACCATCGAAGTGCAAAGCGCTCCTCCAAGATTGACAAGGATCGCCTCCTACGCTAACCGTTGGTGGGGATCAGCTAAAATTCGTTCAGAAAGTCAATTACCTGGGAATTTGTATCAGCACCCTTGGGATCGAAGACGAGATCACGAACCGCATAGGGAAAGCTCGAAGTGCTTTTGCTAACCTTGGCCACCTATGGCGGCAGCGCGACATCACTCTCACCCTGAAGGGTAGAGTGTACATTGCAGCGGTACGTTCGACCTTACTGTACGGTTGCGACATCTGGCCCTTAAGATCTGCGGACATGAAGGGGCTAGTTACATTCAACCATCGGTGCCTCGCAGTTTGGCTCACATCTGGTGGGAACACGGCATGAGGAACGAGCGTGTTCGACGCATTGTTTACAGGCCAGGAAAAGGTACAGAACCGCTCAGCACCGTCATTTTAAGCACCAGGCTCCGATGGCTCGGCCAAGTGTTACGCACGCCAGCCCACTGACTCCCTCGACGTGCGTTGTTTGCTCATCGGGCATGTGGGTGGAAGAAGAGGAGAGGTGGCTAGGTGAGGACTTGGTCCAGGGGAATGAAGTCCCTCACTTCGGAGCTAGCCTTGGTTGGAGCTTCACGGCTCCTTGATTGGGGTCCAAAAGACGGTGAACACGTTTAGCTATATACACTTGCTGACATGGCAAGGAGCCGACCTCAGTGGCGTTTGTGCTGTGAGTTTCTTTGTCCCTCCCCATCCCTTCCAGCTTCCCGCTCCATCTACGATCTCATTTCGTAGGGTAAAACATAGTAATTTTTTTTCTTTTTGCCTATTTGCTGGCTGATAGATTGCCGGAACGATGCCTATCCGTTGCTGGTAGCTCAGCTGGCATGCAACTGTTGTATCTATTTTTCCTTTGTTTATTGTATTATGTGTATGTATGTATATATGTGGCGTCCTGTGGCTGGCCGCAGTGACAGGCAAATCCGAAACCGGATGCCGCCAACCATGTATGTATGTGTGCCCCATGCTGAGGCTGATGTTGCATTCTTGATGCTTCTTCACCGCAGTTGGGCTAAATCAACTTACACTTACACTAGGTCTCTTTAAGCTGCATAAATTTCATTCCAGTTTATTTGGTTTGTTTTGCCTATCTGTATAGTCTTCTATTAGCTGCCCACGTTGTTTACGCTAATTGCGCTTATCTTCGGTAATTTTGTTGCGTTTGTAGCATTTTTAAGTAACTTGTGGACATTGTTTTTCCTTATCGCGGATTCATTGCTAACGAAATGACTTCATATGCTAATTTAGCGAAGAGTTATGCCACCGTATCTGTATGCATTATTGGATTTATTTTATTTCATTTTGTCGTTTCAAGTGATTGGCTGTTGCTTGATATCCCCGATGTGGCTGCGCTTGATGTGCATGTTGACAAGGTGCCTACCTGTCTATTACCCACTACCTCGTCCATACTGGCTCCAGGAGATAGTTGATCGTTGCTGGAGGGGACGGGGTGCACGGTCCTTGTGGCCGCGCTAGGCTCGAAGAGTGGTTCCATGCACTCAGTGTGGAGCGGACGACGGTCCAGCCACCGCCTTGTGTTGCGGTTGATTCCCCAAATACAGCGTGCTTGTATTTGTCTGTGAAGGAGTGTGGGCCGGCTCCGTTGATGAAACGTGGCTCCCATCCACATGCCTCCCGGTCTTATTCCTTCGGGTTTACGCTGGATATGGGGTATGTGGTTGGAGCCGTGGGTGGTGCAGCGCAAGCCATCCATGGTCCCTCTGTAGGCGCAGGCGTCCTGTGGCTTGCCCCAGTGACAGGCAAATCCGAAACCGGATGCCGCCAACCATTTCCTTCATGTATTGCGGCACAATAGCGGTGGTCTTTTCCCACCTCTAGCTGATGTGTATAATGAAATGATGATGATGATGATCCACACCAACGGTTAGCGTAGGAGGCGATCCTTGTCAATCTTGGAGGAGCGCTTTGCACTTCGATGGTGCAAAGCAGATCCCGAAGCGGCTGACAGCCAGTGCTAATCCGTCCAGCGCGGCTTGGCACGTCTGGGAGCTGTCACAGATGAGGGCAATGTCGTCTGCATACTCCAAGTCAAGAAGTCGTTCTCCTGGGAGTAGCTCCACACCTTCCAAGTCATGTCCTGTAAATGCAAACTCCACGGCTTCGTCGATAGCGAAGTTGAAGAGGAAAGGTGACAAGGGCATTCTTGTCTCACTCCGCTGGAGATATTAAAGGGCGGCGACAGCTTGCCGTACGCCCTCACTCTGTCCGTGCTACGCGCGTATAATGCTCGGATTATATTTACATATTTCTCAGACACACCTTTCTTGAGTAGACAATTCCAAAGGGCACATCGATCAACCGAATCGAAGGCACCTTTGATATCGAGGACTACGACAACAGTGGGCCGCCAATGTGTGACGATGCTCCAACAACTGCTGCAAGGTGAAGATGTGGTCAGTGCAGCCACGACCCCGACGAAACCCGGCGTACTCCTCACGAATCGCAAAAAAAGTTGCTCCATGCCTTACAGTTTCCCTGGCCAGCTAGAACGAACGATACTGAGGTCGATTGCCACAGATCAAGCTCGATAACTTGCAATCGACCTGTCAGATCAATGGTCAAATTTTAGCCTCACTCACGGATGCGTTAATTAACTATGTAACTTGACCTAATGAGTCGATTTCAGTTCATTATTTTCCCCTAAATATGATTGTACTGGTCTGAAGAGAATCATCGAAAACAATTGTTCACCTATGGTATCGTGTTCTTTTGAATCTGGTTTTCACGGTCGCCAGTCTGTCTGTGAATAATTATGGAGGCGAGTAATTTGGAGGTGATGGAGATCAGACTGATTCCTCTATGGTTGCCGCATTCCGAGCGCGAGCCTCCTTTGAAGATGGGAACAATAACGGAGCGGCTCCAGTCGGTTGGGACAGTCTCCTGCTCCCACAGTTTCACTAGTAATTCATGTAAATCATCAACAAGAGCAGGGCCCCTGAAATTGAAGAGGGCTGGAGGAAGATCATCTGGTCCCGCGGCTTTGTTCAACTTCAACAGTCCGATCTCACGTTTGCCTTCTGAGCGAGAGGGCGGATCCAAACGGACAGCCCACGGAGCAGTGCGATCACTTGCCGGTGCGGAATCGAACAACGACCGATTAAATTGCTTTTCAAAATGCTCAGCCCAACGCTCCAAACGTTTTGACAAATTGTGGATAGGCTGTCCACTCTCATCACAAATTGTTTCACTAACACCAGGTCTCCTGCTGCCAGTTTACCGTATCAGACGGAATAACTTACGATGGTTACCAAGGGCAGAGGCCACTTCCATCTCTGACGCACGAAGAGACCACCAGCATTCGCGGTCTCTCTTCAGGCTAGCACGGAGTTTTGCGCGGAGCTCTTTGCGAGTTTCATTGTGTTCGCTTCCAGCCGGGATATGGTGGCGAGCGTCGCTAAGTTCCAGAGACCGAGAAGAGACCCAATGTCCATGTTGGCTGTTAGACATACCCCATGAGGATTTGCCCGCTGCTAGTAAGGTCTGGTGAACATGCGACCAGTGACCATCAATTGTCTCCAGTGAGGGATTACTCAACTCGCATGTCAACGTTCTTTGATACGCATTCAGATTAGCTGGCTTCGTCAGTTGGCTGGTGTAAATGCGCTCACAGCGTCATTGTGGGCGTCCGCCAAAGCGCACCCACATGTTAGCACCTACAAGTGCATGATCGGTGTCCACACATGTGCTCCAAATCGAGCGACAGTTCTGCACGCAGCCTCTCCAGCGGTAACTGATTGCAATGTGATCAGTTTGCGTCAAAGGCTGCTTCGAGGCTGGTGGGCGCCAGGTCACCCTCCGGCGAGTGCTGTGTCAGAAGTTAGTGCTCGCAAGAAATAGGCGGGCATCCTCACCTAAATGTATAACCACTCACCGTTATGATTACAGTAGCTTACACCGTGCTGACTGCCCAGATGCATTTCATCAGTGGACGACTCTCCAACTTGTGCGTTATGATCCCCAGTCAGCACTGCAGTGTCTGTGCTTCTGTGGCGAGCGAACTGGGTGAGTTGGCGGTAGAAGTCGTCTTTCACCTAATCATCGCTGAAGTTTGTGGGCGCGTAGGTAGCGATGTTGAATAGACACGCATTAGTCCCGCGCGACTTCGAATCTTTAAAAGAGCCAGCCAATTGAACCACACACATCCGGCTACTGATTGCGATCCAATCAACCAGAGCAGCTTCAGCCTAGGGACTCAGGGCAATGCCAACACCAGCTTGGCCGGAGGTCGAAGCTGCATCGTCCTGGGGTAGTCGTAATAAGAAAATACTGCTAGTGTCACCTGAAGAGGATCGCATATTGAGCACAGAGCTCGAGTCTTGTAGGCAGGTCTCCGATAAGCAGCAGATATCGATGGAGAGGGTCTTTTTAAGTTTTGGCAAGTGCTGCCTGTTGCTCGATCTGTAGCACTGTGCGTACATTGAGGCATGCCAATCTGAAGGGTGATCGAGGGCTCCAAATGGAAGCCGATGAACTGGAGTGGACCGCTTGGTTAGAAATGGGCTTGTCGAAAGGGTAGAAGTGACGTTCCGCGTTAGCATTTGAGTTGAAACTAGCAGATCAACGCCTATCAAAGCATGTTGGGGGAGGGCCAAGACTCGGGGGGTTGAAAACTGGGGGGATAAATGTGAAGTTGAAATGGGATCATACGGAAGCAAAAGCGTAAGAGGGTGAATCAGAAGACGGATAGGCTTGACCGATAGCATCCAAACTCCTATCCACGCTGTTCGATGCAGCAGATAGGGCACGGTTCATTAGCTTCTGCGGTGGCCAGAGCATCAGGAAATCGTTTGACAAAATATTCATATCGGTAAGGCTGAGAGAAGACAGAGGTTGCGATATGTCAACATTTCGATTGTTCTCTTCAGTCGCAAACACTATACGAGCAGAAACACACAAGGGATTATATTCGTGGAAAAAATAAGCACCACCAATCAAAATGTCACAGTCAAGACCATGGCAACCGAATTGATTGCCTCAAGAGTTTCTGTGCACATAGCACAGGTTGATAAGCCTTAATTAACAACGCCTCACTAATTGCTAGCATTATCGGGTTTTTGTCTCCTAGTGAGTATATCCAAAAGCGCCAGGCAGGCTGTAGGTACGTTGCAACGCACTGTTCACCACAAATCGATTTGGAGTGGACAGTACCTTCATTTTTCAAGCTTCGCCCCGATCGCACACAAACGCGGCTTAGTGAGAACTCTCTTCTACCGGGCTAGACGTATTTGCAGCCCCGAAACGTTACAAGCCGAAGAAGAAATTCTACGCAAGACTTTTATTTATAATGGACATTCTGGGAAGTTTATTCTGGTACACAGCAGACCTCCCAGTGTGAAGACACTAGTACGGACGGCTGAGAAAAAGGATGTTTATTTGCTCTTGCCGTTCAAGGGGGACCATGTGGCAAATAATATCGGACGGAAGCTCAGTCCTCCCTAACGCGAACATACACGACAGCCCAGTTGCGACTCAGGCGTACCACGCGAGGACTTGTTCTTCATAACTGTCAGGGCATCTCGTCGGGTAGTTCGGCCTCTCACGTTGTTTATCAGTTCACCTGCGGTTGCGGCGACATTCACATAGGTAGAACAAACCGTCAGTTAGCTCAGAGGGTAGCTGAACACTTGCCAAAGTGGTGGGGACAAGTGATTACGCAATGACATGGGACGAATCTGAGAATCAATCGGAGCCCGGCATCGTCTATCACCAAGCACCTCATGACAACCCGTCATCATGTGAACCCCGAGACAGCGTACAAAGTGTTATTACGTAACAAAAACCTGATAATGCTAGCAATTAGTGAGGCGTTGTAAATTAAGGCTTATCAACCTGTGCTATGTGCACAGAAACTCTTAAGACAATCAATTCGGTTGCCATGGTCTTGACTGTGACATTTTGATTGGTGGTGCTTATTTTTTCCATGTATATAATCCCTTGTGTTTCTGCTCGTATTGTGTTTGCGACTGAAGAGAACAATCGAAATGTTGACATATCGCAACCTCTGTCTTCTCTCTGCCTTAACGAAATGGCTGAAGGGGACCCATTGTTTTAATTTTCTGAAATATTCATAGTATTGCGTGGGCAGGATACTGTCAGGTTGCCCATGCCTAGACAGGAGAACGATTAGGGTCTTCAACAAAAGCCTTTGGTTCAAAAACCTGACTGCAAGGCAGCGGGTTTGGCATTGGGCTACAAGGAGTCCGTTTTAATGAATAAGGTGCCACCCTCATTCCAACCCCCAACCTGGAGGACCAGGAGGCTGAGTTTGTCTGGCCTCTAACCATTGACCAATCTGGTATGAGTGGCTTTGAAGGTGCAGAAGCACCACCCAGCATAGCTTAATGGATCACTGAGACACACAAACCATCGCACGACGGTAAGGTCCAGGCTCATCGCGCTGGGCTCAAATATGCTGAGTAGAGTGTACCACTTCTCGCTTGCTACTAAATTTTTCCTACTACGATACCGCTGTTTTCATTTCCCTTGGGTGTAACAATCCTTACTTAAGGAAGATGATTACGTGTTGCGCAACAGAAATAGCATATCTGAGTTTCCGCATTTACCCAACACCAAAGGCAGTCCATCTGGATCACAAAAGGAAAAGGGTATAGACGCCGGTTCATGGATACACTCCTTCGTCAACCAAAGTTTACATCATGGAAGCGGGTACTTGTGAGTGATGGTCATCATCATCACCAGCAGCAGTACACCAGCCATTTGAACTGTTGCTTCGTTTCCGCGTAACTACGGGGACCCAATGGATGAAGAGTAATAAGTTGGAGAGTAGGGGGACCTTGTGTAAATCCTAAGCGCCCTAAACAGAGATTCAGGGCCAAAGGGCTTGCACCTGGTCAAAAACATACCATCACAAATAGCCATCTATCGTGCAAACATATCAGCATCATAGTGGGCTCCAGTCTGGGCAGCGAAACGGACATACACCACCCACTTTTGTTGTCAGGGACTTTATTTCTTTCTGCCAGATCAAACTTTTTCCCACCTGGAACATTTCACCATCCTACTTCTGGCACACAAAACAAAACCCTCCTGGGTAAGGGGTGACCGGGCATGCGTCGTACATGCCTAAGGCAACACAACGTAAATGACGCATAGTATAGTTCGTTAGTCGGTGCCCATGTAACTAATGATTTCGCGAACTATGAATTAACTGCTTCTCAATTAGAAACAGACCTGTCAAAGTGTGTTTTATCAGACATTAATACTTTGCAACTTCCTGTGCAATGAAGTCTAGAAAGGTTCGCTTCTTTATCACAGGCTGATAGTTTTGCGATCGTTAAGTAAAACTTAAGGCGCACTCTTATCTTTTTTACATGACCCATTGCCGCATCAGCGATTGATAGTTCTATATACTCCCGAATTTGCTGTAATTTACATTACTTCCTCTTCACAACCCTACTACGTCCTCGATTGTTTCATTCCTTTGTCTGCAATGAAGCAATTAACTCTATGTATTTGTAAGTTGTAGTAAAATAGGTTAACTGCTTTCTGTGAGCATAAGGACATAAATGATCTGTCCCAATTGGTAGATCGTAGTAAAACAAGGAAAATACTTCTAATTGCTTAGGCCGAATTAATGAAAATTTTTGGTTTGTCGTAATGTTTCAACCACGTTTAAAAACAATGTTTTACCATTCGGGAACGGCTCCCTGAAAAATAGTCCAATATGCTCTTTTCGGTTGAAGGAATCCGTCTCGTTACTGTTGTATCTCCCACACTTTTCCACTTCTGAGGATTCCACCTTTTGTTGCCAACCATCAAGCCACAGGCAAAACAGAAACCCCCGAAATCTGTTTGATGCGATGCCACCTGTCAAATTTATCTGGGACACCCACTAAAATGGTAGACGGTTCAGTTACTTTAGGAGCTCTGTCACTTCTGGTGGACACATCATTGAGCTTATTTCACGTATTAGGAAAGTCCTGAGGCTTTTTAGAAACTCAGCCATCTGTGGACACCGCGTGATATCAGCCTGTCAGTGAGTGCTAAGGTTCATAACCGCGATAAGACCGCTGTTACTATATGGATCCTTAGCATACCCTGTCCTCACAGATGGACGGTCACTCGCGGGGGCAAAAAGTACAAGATATGATGCAATATGTCCAGATATGTTGTCACATATTATACTGCATCATGAACACCGCCAGCCTTTACCTATAAGCCTTTACTTTTTAATGAAATCGCATTTCTCATCACCGCGACTGACCGACACATTGCCGCTGCAGTGAACGTTGGAGCGCCCTGAGTGACCATTTTTTATGCCCCTGTCCGTCCCAGTGAGGCACATTTGGGACGAATTTTGGTCACTCAAGACATTTTCTGTTTAACCTTGCGGATTTATTATTGTGTACTTGCGATTTGGGAGTCAATTTCCACTTATTGTTAACAGCATTTGCAACCAGAAAACTGCATTTACCATATGTCAAGTGTGCGCTGGAAATTCGTCCCAAATGTGTCTTACTGGGACTGTCAGAAGTGTAAAAAAACGGTCACTCAAAACGCTCCAACGGTCATTCCAGCGGACATTTTTCGATCACTATTATGCGGAGATTGCCTTTTCACTCGAGGACAGCTATCCATTTTTGATTGTTTATGCTAGTGTCATATTGCTTGCATCCGTTGGTAACACTCCATGTACATGGTGTTTGTGATGAGACGCGTAGATGTCGAACTGGATCGTCTGTTGGACTCGAACCACTAATGTCTGTCAAATGATCCCTCCCTTTGTACCTGTAACTGGCGTTCTTGACGTGCAGTACTTACACGCTGCACTTATTTAAAGGAGACCGCGGGTTGGTAAGTCGATTAGTTGGCATGAAGAAATTGACTGCGAGGCTCTACCAGGCTGCTACTTGTCATATTCGCGGGCAGACGTCTCGGGAGGTGCCACCTCGGTTGTTGGAGACTATCACATACGACTTTCTTGCTCTCGATTTCATATATCTAGTTGCCAGCCCACTATATTGGATAATTTTGCCCACTTTTCTACTCCATTTTTACATTCCGTTCACGTTACACATTACTGTTATTGTTTCCGTGGTGGCGCCAACCATTGAAATCCGGTCCACCGCATTTCGACACTCGATTGATAACTTAGCTGAAATGAACTGGACTTTTTCTTATGGTTGAGATCTAAGGGGGGTGTTGGTATTTATTTTGTTTGACTTCAATCAATGATTCGAGTAGATACGCGAAACCTTGATGCACATCAAGGCCCGTTCCCGTGGCGATGATGTTACTCGGGCGAGGTACATTGGCGTGGAGTTGCGGTCAGTTCATCCCATCCAAACGTGGAACCAGCACTACTACTTGCAAGCGTTCCGTTTCCATAAATATCGATCTGTGCGGTGGAAATAACATTCTTATCAGTGCGTCGTTCTGTTATAGGCGAGTTCGATGCGAACCTCTCATTTCAGTGTCGATTAAATGTTTGCAAATTTTACAAACTATCTCCCGTAGATGTCCGCGGATGCTATATGGTAAATGGATTAGTGTGCATATTTACTGATATATTGATTCCCTAAACTACGACACGGATTGTTGCCATTCATTTTTTCACTTTTTCTTGCATCTGTTTACCACAGTCAATCCTTGCTTATTGAACAAAGACGCATACTTTCACTGCTGCGAGGGCCAGATGGAAACCAGTTAAAGTCCTCCGATTGGGGTGTGAAGTTGACGCAGGATGGTGAAGTCGTGGTGGTTGCTGTTGGTCGTTGATCCCCACGATCTGTTCTCACGATGAACATTGGCAACACATACCACTGATTATCTACCGTTCTCTGTAGTCATACGTGCCCTCAGGATTTATGTTATTCCTGTATGCTGTGCAGCACTCTTGGTCACTGGCACTTCTTAGTGATATGCAACCCCGTCACGCAGTACTTAGTTTTCATCCACCTCGTTGCTTGCGATTGGTTCGCATTCTCCTACATGTACACCCCTTTACCGTTGATTGATCTGCATTCTTATTTTGTAATGCATTGAGGTTTCTGACATGGTTCTGCGCCTATTCGTCAAATGGGTGTGCATGCTTTTTTTGCTGCCTTTTATGCATCTAATGAAACATTTATACTATTCGGCGAGTGCTTTTCGACTATTTACCTCTGTCACGACGGATCTCATGTCACATATATTCACATGGAGTGGCTAGGCTGATGAAGGTCTAGAGTACAGCTGAGTAGATATAACAGCTTCGTCCATATATAACCTGACAATTTTTGGACAATTTTTTATTCTTGTAGAGCGGCGTCGGCTTATAAAAAGACTATACGCAGTTTGACAAAGGTCACATGCGAAATCCACCCAGGAATTTACTGCACATCTCTACCCCTATCTCCCTTAGCACCACCCGCTAGTGATGGACTGTATTCCAGACAAGGATTTGAAGTGCCTCATTTTTTTCCTACGATGGCTACGCAGCTGAGTGTCGTTTCTGTTGAGACATTTTTCGCGTTTCCATGGCTTTGGAAGGTCACAAGAAATGAAAGCACATCCCATCCCAGCTGCATCATGTGACGTCGCGTTAATACTGTTTTGGGTGCCTAATCAAAGGGTCTTATAAATTACGGTCACGACAACTGACAGGTAGTAGAGCAGCTTTTGCTTGAACACACTCAAATGTCAGCGGATATTCGTGGCGTCAAGGCCGTGGAGAAACAATTTCGTTTGTCTTTTGCTTGTTTTTTCGGAGGTCAGCTAATACAGGGACTTACGACCTTGGACAAATTTGATATTACAAAGCTATACTGTCGGCCTATCCATGGAAGGGCTTATATTCACTAATCTACGGTACTTAACACGGACTACGATTTCTTGACCGCTGACGAAGCTGAAACCAATCGTTTCCTGCAATTTGGTCATTTTTAAGCACCCGTTGTGTGTGAATGAATTGCGACGCCCAATCCCAATGAGGACCGCGGTTCCAATGGAAGTGAGCCTTGATCAATCTGATCAGTGGGACCGTAAACCGTAAAGCGGCTGACTGACGGGAGGGGTTGTTTGTTTTCCGCCGGCAACACCCAATATCTACCTGCTTCATCAGTTACGGGTGCTTCAATCAGTCAATAACCATTGTGACAAGGGTTGCCCGTCATGGTTGGCTGACTTAAAGTTAGTGGTTTCAGCTAACACCCCGAAGGCCCCGGGTTCGCGTGCCTGCCCTCTTTCTCTCTACCTGATGAGATCAAGCAAGTTCGAAACTGGTCATGGAGTGCAGTGTTTTGGGCCAGGCAATACCCGATTCCCCTTAGTGCATTATTCTTTGCATCGGCACTTCCTTGAGACATAACCTCAGTCGCACTGCGACCACGGAGTTTATTCGTACAGCCTTGTACAAGTTTTTTTACACGCACTGCACACGCCAAGAGAATGTAGTGGGAGTTTGTCTTCACCCAGCCGACTTTCTTCCTTTGCAACGAGACTGGACCTTAACGTGATATGATGGTTTGTGTGACTCAACAATCCACAGAGCTACGCTGAATGGTAATTTCTGCATCTTCAGAGCCCCATACCAGATTGGTCAATACTTAGAGGGCAGACTCACTCAGTCTCCTGGCCCTCCAGATTGGGAATTAAGGTGCGCGTGGTTCATTACTCCATAAAACGGACTCTGTAGCCTAGTGTCAAAAACCTGGTACCTTCCGGTCAGGTTTTTGAACCAGGCGTTGGTTGAGAATCCGAACCGTCCTCCTGTCTATGCCTGGGCAAACTGACTGTATTCTGCTCAAGCAATGCAATACAGTGAATTTCTCTACACACAGTATTGATACTCTGGCCATCGCAGAGGATAATCAACGGTGCCCTATCTGCTGCATCGGGCAGGGTGGATAGGGGTTTGCATACTACTGCTCAAGCCTTCCCATCTTCTTATTCCCGTTCTTGTGCTTTTTCACCCTTATCGTCCCGTTCCAACTTTACTTATATCCCCCCTGTTTTCAACCCCTCAATTCTCGGCCCTCCCCTACCTGGCTTCAATAGTCGCTTGTCTTTTAGTTTCAACTCGCAGATGAACGCGGAGCGTCATTCCTCCACTGTCAACAGGCCCATGTCCAACCAAGCGGTCAAGCCCAGTTCATCGGCTTCCATTTGGAGCCCTCGATCCTCCTTCAGATTGGCATGCCTCAATGTTCGCACATTTCTTCAGATCGGCAAACAGGCAACACTTGCCCGAACATTAGAGACCCTCTCGATCGATATCTGCTGCTTATCGGAGACCCGCTTGCAAGACTCGAGCTCTGTGATCCCCTTCAGGTGACGCAAGCAGTTTTCTCATTGAGCCTATCCGGTGACGATGCAGCTTCGAGCACCGACCATGCCGGTGTTGGTATTGCCCTGAGTCCCCGGGCTGAAGCTACTCTGGTTGATTGGATTCCAATCAATAGCCGGATGTGTGCGGTCCGATTGGCTGGCTCGTTCAAAACTTCGAAGACGCACGGGACTAATAGGTGTCTATTCGTTATCGCTGCCTATGCACCGACAAACTGTAGCGATGACTCGGTAAAAGACGAGTTCTATCGTCAACTGAACGAGCTCCTTAGCCGCAGACAAAGCTCGGACACTGTAGTGCTGGCCGGGGATCTGAACGCTCAAGTTGGAAAATTATCCACAGATGAGCGGCATCTGGGCGGCCAAGATGGTATAGGCTCCCGTAATGATAACGGTGAGCGGTTACTTCATTTGTGTGAGGATGCTCGCTTATTTCTTGCGAGCACTAATTTCCGACACACCACCCGCCGGAGGGTGACTTTGCGCTAACTAGTTTTGGACGCAAATCGATCACATTGCGATAAGTTACCGATGGAGAGGCTGCGTCCAGAACTGTCGCTCGATTTGGAGCACAGGTTTGGACACCGACCATGCATTGTATGTGCTGACCTGCGGATGCGCTTTGGCGGACACCCACAATGACGTTGGGAGCGCATTGACACCGGCCAACTAGCGAAGCAAGGTATTCTGAATAACTATCAAAGTACGCTGTCATGCGTGTTGGATAAACGCTCACTGTATGTAATTGAAGCACACTGGTCTCATATTCACCAGACGTTATTATCAGCAGACAAATCCTCATGTGGTATGTCTGATCGCCAACATGGACATTGGGTCTCTTCACAGTCTCTGGAACTTATAGATGCTCGCCGGCATATTCCGGCTGGAAGCGAACACAATGAAACTCGCAAAGGGCTCCGGGCAAAACTCCGTGCTAGCCTGAAGAGAGACCGCGAATGCTGGTGGTCTCTTCGTGCATCAGAGATGGAAATGGCCGCTGCCCTTGGTAACCATCGTAAGTTATTCCGTCTGATACGGTAAACTGGCAGCAGGAGACCTGGTGTTAGTGAAACAATTTGTGATGAGAGTGGACAGCCTATCCACAATTTGTCAAAACGTTTAAAGCGTTAGGCAAAGCATTTTGAAAAACAATTTAATCGGCCGGAATGGTTAGATTTCTCGCAGGCCACCGATCGCCCCGCTCCCTTGTCTGTTCCTTTGGATCTGCCCTCTCGCCCAGAAGTCGAACGTGAGATCGAACTGTTGGAGTTAAACAAAGCCGTGGGACCTGATGACCTTCCTCCAGCCCTCTTCAAATTCGGGGGACCTGCTGTTGTGGATGATTTACATGAATTACTAGTGAAACTGTGGGAGCAGGAAACTGTCCCAACCGATTGGAGCCGCTCTGTCATAGTCCCAATTTTCAAAGGAGGCTCACGATCGGAATGCGGCGGCCATAGAGGAATCTGATCTCTATTGCCTCTAAATTGCTTGCCTCTGTCATCCTTCACAGACTGACTGGCACTCTTGAAAGCCAGATTCGTGAAGAGGAAGCTGGGTTTCGTCGAGGTCGTGGCTGCATTGACCACATCTTCACCTTGCGTCAGTTGTTGGAGCACCGTCACACATACTGGCGGCCCACCGTAGTCGTGTTCCTCCATATCAAAGGTGCATTCGATTCGGTGGATAGACATGCACTTTGGGACTGTCTACTCAGGAAAGATGAAATATGTGAACATTATCCGAACATTATATGCGCGTAGCTCGGGCAGAGTGAGGGCTTACGGCAAGTTATCGTCGCCCTTTAATATCTCCAGCGGCGTGAGACTCGGATGCCCGCTGTCACCTTTCCTCTTCAACTTCGCTGTTGACGAAGTCATGGAAATCGCGTTTACAGGACACGACTTAGAAGGTGTGGATCTGCTCCCAGGAGAACGACTTCTTGACTTGGAGTATGCTGATGATATTGCCCTCATCTGTGACAGCTCACAAACGTGCCAAGCGGCACTGGACAGATTAGCACTAGTTGTCCGTCACTTCGGGCTTTGCTTCGCACCCTCGAAGTGCAAAGCGTTCCTCCAAGATTGGTCTGGACCGCCTCCTTTGCTGACCGTTGGTGGGGATCATCATCATCATCATTACACGTTAGCTGGAGGTGCAAAACACCTCAGCTATTGTGCCGCAATACAAAAGACAAGAATAGGAAAACAGTGGCACGCCCGCTGAGTCCCCAGTAACGGACGGACATCGTTCCGGAGAGCTAACAGCTGGCTGCCGTAAAAGAAAGTCATATTATGCCTAACAGATGAGATCGTGATTGGAGGGGGCTACTAAACAGGAGGGGGATGGACAAAGGAAATCACAACATAAACGCCATTGGTGCCGGCTCCTAGCCATATCAGCAAGTGTGTCCAACCAAACGTGTTCATCGTCCTTAGGACCCCAGGCAGGCAGTCGGGATGCACCAACCGACGCCAACTTCGAAGTGAGGGTTTTCATTTCTCTCGACCAAGTCATCACTTGGCCTCCCCTCCTCCTCTTCCAACCGCACCCACAACGCGCAAACAATGCACGTCGCGGGAGTCGGTGTGCTGGCATGCGCAACACGCGGCCCAGCCATCGGAGCCTGGTGCGTGATATAATGGTGCTGAGCGGTTCACTCGCTCTTCCTGCACCAAATACGCGACGTCGAACACGCTCATTGCTCACGCGATGTTCCCACCAGACATGAGCTAAGCTGCGAAGGCAGCGATGATCGAATGTGACGAGTCTCTTCATGTCAGTCGACCTGATGGGCCAGGTTTCACAACCATATAAGAGAGTAGAACGGACGGCTGCGTTGTAAACTCTGCCTTTCAGGGCGAGAGTAATGTCGCGTCTGCGCCACAGGTGGCGGAGATTGGCAAAAGCACCTCGAGCTTTTGCTATGCGGTTCGTAACCTCATCTTCAATCCCACGGGTGCTAATATAGCTGCCCAGGTACTTGAATTCCTGAACGACTTCTAGTAGAACATCACCTAGCGTTAGCGCAGGGTTGGGTCCCTGCCAATCTTGGAGAAGTACTTTGCATTTCGATGGAGCAAAGCATAGCCCAAAACGATTGACAGCCAGTGCTAATCGGTCCAGTGCTCTTTGGCATGTTTGGAGGCTGTCACAGATTAGGGCAATATCGCCCGCATACTCCAAGTCAAGAAGTCGCTCACCAGGAAGTAGCTCCACACCATCTAGGTCGTGTCCAGCGAACGCTGTTTCCATGACTTCATCAATAGCGAAGTTGAAGAGGAAAGGTGACAGCGGGCATCCTTGTCTCACACCGCTGGTGATACTGAAGGGTGGCGAGAGTTTGCCATAAACCCTCACCCTGCCCGAACTATGCGCGTACAGCGCTTTGATAATGTTTATATATTTATCAGACACACCTTTCCTCAGCAGACAGTCCTAAAGGGCACATCGATCGATCGAACCGAAGGCACCTTTTCTGTCAAGAAACACGACAACGGTGGGTCGCCAATAAACATGGCGGTGCTCCAACACTTGACGCAATGTGAAGATGTGGTCGATGCAGCCCCGACCTCGACGAAATCCGGCTTGCTCTTCCCGAATCTGGCTTTCACGAGTACCAGTCAATCTGTGGAGAATGACAGAGGCAATCGAAATCAGACTGATCCCTCTATGATTGCCGCATTCCAAACGAGAGCCTCCCTTGAAAATTGGGACAATGACTGAGCGGTTCCAGTCTGTCGGGACTGTCTCCTGCTCCCAACTCTTACTAGCAACTCGTGTAGATCATCTACTAGAGCAGGTCCCCCGAATTTGAAGAGGGCTAGGGGAATTCTATCTGCTCCTGAGGACTTATGCAATTTCAACAGCTGGATCTCACATTCGACCTCTGCGCGTGAGGGCGGATCCGAGGAGACAGCCCAAGGAGAAGGGCGCTCAATGCCCGAAGAAGAAAGCGATAACTCAGGTTTGTTAAATTGCCTTGCAAAGTGTGCGGCCCTACGCTCCAAGCGTTTTGACAGGCTGTGGATCGGCTGCCCACTCTCGTCGCGTATGGTCTCGCTAACACCAGGTCTCCTGCTGCCTGTTGCCCGTATCAGACGGAATAACTTACAATGATTACCAACGGCAGCGGCTGTTTCCATCTCAGAGGCACGAAGAGACCACCAGCTTTCGCGGTCCTTCTTCAGGCTAGCCCGTAGTTTTGCCCTGAGATTTTTGCGAGCCTCATTGTATTCGCTTCCAGCCGGAATACGTCGGCGAGCATCCATAAGTTCCATAGACTGTGTAGAGACCCAGTGTCCAGTTTGGCAATTTGCTTTACCACATGAAGACACGCCTGCGGACAGTAACGTTTGTCGAATATGCAACCAGTGATCTTCAACGGTGTTTAGTGGGCGCTTACCCAGCCCGGATGTCAGCGCACTATGGTATACATTCAGAACATCTGGCTTCGCCAACTGGCTGGTGTCAATCCTTTCACCTCGATGTTGCGGACGTCCACCGAAACGCACCCGGAGGTCGGCACAGACAAGTGCGTGGTCAGAGTCCACGCTCGTGCTCCAAATTGAGCGACAATTCTGGACACAGCCTCTCCAGCGGTAACTGATCGCGATATGATCGATTTGTGTCCATGGTTGGCCCGAGGCCGATGGCCACCAAGTCACGCTTCTGCGGGTGCTGTGTCGGAAGTTAGTGCTCTCGAGAAAGAGGCGAGCATCTTCACACAGATGTAGCAATCGTTCACCATTATCATTACTCGATCCTACACCATGTTGGCCGCCCAGATGAAGCTCATCAGAGGACGACTTTCCGACTTGGGCGTTTAGATCACCAGCCAACACCACAGTATCCGTGCTTCTTCTGTAACGAAGGAGCTCGTGAAGTTGCTGATAGAAATCATCTTTTAGCGAATCAGTGCTACAGTTTGTAGGGGCGTAAGCCGCAATGACAAACAGGCACCGTTTGTCCCCGCGCGACTTCGTAGCACGGAAGGAACCAGCTAATCTAACGGCACACATCCTACTGTTTACTGGGATCCAATGAATCAGGGCAGCTTCAGCCCGGGGACTCAAAACAATGCCGACACCAGCTTGACCGGCATTTGAAGCTGCATCATCGCCAGATAAGCGCAATGAGAATGTGCCGCCAGTGTCGCATGTGGGGGATCTCAGGGTAAGTACGGAGCTCGAATCTTGCGGACGGGTTTCTGATAAACAGCAAATATTGATCGATAGGGTCTCTAGTGTGCAGCCAAGTGCTGCCTGTTGGCCAATCTGCAGCAAAGTGCGCACGTTGAAGCATGCCAGTCTTAGCGAGACGCGAGGACTCCAAAGGGAAACGGATGAACTGACGTTGTCCGCTTGCTTGAACATGGACTTGTCAACTGGATTGTTGCGAGGCCCTGGGATTGTGTGCGATTTGAAATTAGAAGACAAGCGACTACTGAAGAAAGCTGGGGGAGGGCCAAGAATGGGGGGATTGAAAAGGGGGGATATAAGTAAAGTTGGAGCGGGACGATAAGGATGAAGAAGCGCAAGATGGGGTATAAGAAGACGGGAGGGCCTGAGCAGTAGCATCCATACCCCTATCCACCCTGCTCGATGCAGCAGATAGGGCGCCGTTGATTATCCTCTGCGACGGCTAGAGCATCAAGAAATTGTTGAAGGAAAGTTTCATTGTATTGCGTGGGCAGAATACTGTCAGGTTGCCCAGGCCTAGACAGGAGAACGGTTAGGGTTCTCAACGAAAGCCTTTGGTTCAAAAACCTGACAGCAAGGCAGCGGGTTTTGGCACTGGACTGAGGAGCCCGTTTTATGAAATGAGGAGCCACCCCCATTCCAACCCCCAACCTGGAGGACCAGGAGGCTGAGTTTGTCTGGCCTTTAACCATTGACCAATCTGGTATGAGTGGCTCTGAAGGTGCAAAAGCACCACCCAGCATAGCTCAATGGATCTCTGAGGCACGCAAACCATCGCACTACGGGATCAGCTAGAAGTCGTTCAAAAATTCAAGTACCTGGGAAGTGGTATCAGCGCCCGTGGGATTGAAGATGAGATCACGAATCGTATAGCAAAAGCTCGGGGCGCTTTTGCTAACCTTCGCCACTTATATCGGTGGCGCGACCTCACGCTTGCGCCGAAGGGTAGAGTGTACAATGCAGCAGTACGTTCGACCCTACTGTACGGTTGTGAAACCTGGCCTCTTAAAGCAGCGGACCTGAAGAGGCTAGTTCCGTTCGTTCATCGGTGCCTTCGTAATTTAGCTCACATCTGGTGGGAACACCGCGTAAGCAACGAGCGTGTTCGACGCCTTGTTTATGGCACAGGAAAAGGAACTGAACTGCTCAGCACCGTTATTTCACGCATCAGGCTCCGATGGCTCGGCCACGTGTTACGCCTGCCAGCCCACCGACTCCCGCGACGTGTGTTGTTTGCGCGCCGGGGGTGTGGATGGAAGAAGAGGAGGGGTGGCCAAGCGATAACTTGGTCGAGAGGAATGAAGGCCCTCACTTCTGAGCTGGCCTCGGTTGGAGCGTCTCGGCTCCCTGGTTGGGGTCTGAAAGACGATGAACACGTTTGGTTGGACACACTTGCTGATATGGCTAGGAGCCGACCTCAGTGGCGTTCGTGCTGTGAGTTTCTTTGTCCCACCCCATCCCTCTTAGCCTCCGTCTCCAACCACGATCTCATTATATAATTTTGCATAGTAATTTTTTTGGTGCACAGCAGCCGGCTGGTAGCTTACCGGAACGATGTCCATCCGTTACCGGTAACTCAGCTAGCTTGCACCAGTTGCATTTTTTCTCCTTTTTTCTATGTATTGCGGCACAGTAGCTGAGGTTTTCCCCACTTCCAGCTAATGTGTAGTATATTGATGATGATGTCTTCACCCGGCCGAATTTCTTCCTTTGCAACGAGGCTGGACCTTAACGTGATATGGTGGTTTGTGTGACTGAACAATCGACAGAGCTACGTTGAATGGTAATTTCTGCATCTTCAGAGTCACAAACCAGATTGGTCAATACTTGAAGGGCAGACTAACTCAGTCTCCTGGCTTTCGAGATTGGGAATTAAAGTGCGCGTGGTTTCTTTACTCCATAAAACGGACTATTTACCCTAGTGTCAAAACCTGCTGCCTTCCGGTCAGGTTTTTGAACCAGGCGTTAGTTGAGAACCCGAACCGTCCTCCTGTCTATGCCTGGGCAAACTGACTGTATTCTGCGGAAGCAATGCAGTACACTGAACTCTAAACACAGTATTGATACTCTGGCCGTTCCAGAGGATAATCAACGGCTCCCGGTCTGCTGCATCGAGCGGAGTGGATCGGGATGTGGATGCTACTACTCGAGCCATTCCGTCTTTTATCCTCTCTCTTTTTCACCATCATCGTCCCGTTCCGACTTCACTTTTATCCCCTCCTTTCCAACTCCCAATTCTTGGCACTCCTCCACATTGCTCTACAAAGCGTTTATTTTCTAGCTATAACTCACATGCAAACGCGGAGCGTCACTCTTGCCCTGTCGACAAGCCCATGTCTAACCAAGCGGACAAGCCCAGTCCATCGGCTTCTGTTTGGCGCTCTCGATGTCTCAACGTACTCACATTGTTACAGCTTGATCAACATGCAACACTTTCCTGAAAATTAGAGACCCTCTCGATCGATCTCATTTGCTTATCGAAAACCCGCCTACAAGACTTGAACCTTGTGTTCACCTTACGATCTCCTAAAGGTGACACTAGCAGTGCTTTCTCATCGCGCCTATCCGGAGACGATGCAGCTTCAAATACCGGCCAGGCCAGTGTTGGTATTGTCTTGAGTCCGCGGGTCGAAGCTGCTATGGTTGTTTGTGTCCACCTCAGTAGCTGGATGCGTGCGGACCGATTGGCTGGCTCGTCCAAAGCTTAGAAGTCGCGCGCGGCTAATAGGTGTCTGGCATCGCTTCCTACGCCCCCCACAAACTGTAACGATGACTCGGTGAGAGATGACATCTATCGCCAAATAAACGAGCTCCTTCGTTATATAAAATGTACGGATACCGTAGTGCTTACTGATGATCTGGACGCTCAACTTGAAAAACTATCCACTGATGAGGTGCATCTGGGGGGCCAATACGGTGTAGCCTCCCGTACTGATAACGGTGAGCTGTTACTGCACCTGTGTGAAGATGCTCATCTATTTCTCGCGATTACTAATTTTCGATTCAACACCCACCAGAGGGTAACGAGGCGCCCACCAGACTCGGATCTGTTGTAGAGGCAAATCCATCACCTTGCGGTCAGCTACCGCTGGAGAGATGGTGTCCAAAACTGTCTCCCAATTATGAGCACGCGCGTAGACTCTGATCACGCACTGGTTCGTGCCCATCTCACAGTTCGCTTCGGTGGACGCATGCGGCGACACTGATTACGCATAGATACTTGCCAACTGACAAAGCCATATGTACTAAATGTGTATCAAAGGTCGCTGGCATCCAGGCTGAGTTGCCACTCATTGAACACAGTGGAAGGCCACTGGTCGCATCCCCGTCAGACGTTATTAGCAGCAGGCATGTCTTCTGAATAATGTATTGGGATGCAAGCAGAAATTTGAATCTGTCCAGCTCCATCGAAATATGATCAAAAACGTTAAAAAAACAAATTATAACTTCTCAATACGCTTATCATTTTTCACGTTATATTGTTAAAAATCATTTAAGTCACAGTAGATTATGTCTCAAAAATGCGGGATGCCTGGGGGTAATCGTTCACGGAATCTAATATTTGCGAAATGCACATCCAGTGATCGTTTGAATAACTGCACTGAGTTCGCTCCCACTATATGTTCCGGCAAACCGTTCCAGACATTTACCACTCGCCGTTCCAAACACAGGGGACGGGGAACTCGCTTCACAGGCTAGTATTAATCGCGTGTGCTGCAAGGCGCTCGCAAATGGAGCAGTGGCCTTAGCATGGGGAAGTCGCCTACATGTAGAATCCGGTAGGTCATGATGAGGTCGACACCTAACCGATGGTATGCATGATGAACAGTCCCAGTCTCTTGCACCTATCCTCATACGGTAAGCGTCGCAAACTGGGGATGAGCCTAGTAGCGACGTGTTGAGCTCGTTCAATCTTCTGCGCCTCGCCGCGAGTCGTCGGGCAATAGGCAGGCGAGCCGTACTCTATCATTGGTCTGATGATGGAGGAGAAGCGGCGAGTGACAACTCCTTCAGACCAGATGCAGAAACTACGTTCGATTTCCCGGTCCGTTAGGAAATAGCCTGTTCGTGTTGTCAACGAACTTCAAGTCGCAACTTGGGAGTACTCCTAGGTCCTTCACAGAAGGTGTGGGGTGTAGCATTTGTTCGTTGAGAGTGTAAGTTCGGCCGTCACCACCCTTCCCCAGACTCATGAATACCGAATTGGATGTGTTAACCGGGAGACGGACTTCTGCAGACCACACGGATAGACGGTTCACATCTTGTTATAGTAAGCCGCAGTCGCCGAGTATCTATCTCACTCTCTACATCTTCAAGTCGTCTGCAAACAGGGCACAAGGCGACCGCAGAAGCTGACGTAGGTCATTGCTAAAAATCAGGGACAATTTAGACCCCAGCACCGTGCCTTGACGTATGCCACTGGTCGAAGCATACCAATCTGTCAGCTGTCTATCGACTGGTACCCTCCACTTTCTTCTAACGGGAAGGTCCTGCATCCACTTTTTCAGAAATCCTCTAACATCACACTCATCTCTAGAAGGAAGACTTCAATTTTCACGTTGTCGAACGCTTTGCTGAAATCGATGTAGATCACGTCGACAGGCTCCCCTTGGTTCACTGCCTGCATCCATTCATGCCTCGTCACAAGCAGGTTGGTGATGCATAAACGACCTGGCGTGAAACTATGCTGTGTGGTCGTCTGATCTTTTGACTGGAACAGCTTTAGCAAGCGTTTCTTCACAACGTTCTCTGCAACATGTTCAGAATAGGTGTCAAGCAAATTGGTTTATAGTTGTCTATCTTGCTGTGCTCATCGCCTTTTGGAATCTGCCTTACTATCGATCATTTCCAATCAACCGACAATGTATCTTCGAACAGAGACCTGTTGTATAGGTCAATTACGGAAGGCGAGATAATGGTGGATAAGGATTTGAGAATCACGCGGTGGAGACCGTCAGGCTTGGTGCCTTTAATATTGTCGAGTAGCTGACGCATCTCTTCTACACCACAATCCAGACTGTCGAGTTCGGTAAAGGTGGTGCACGCAAATCAAATTGCTAACCTGGGCATCGGGTTTTTACGCAACCTCTGGAACTTATGAATGTTCGCCCCCCACTTTCAGGGTAGGAACGAGCTCAATGAGACTCGCAAATACCTCAGGGCGAAACTACGTGCTCGCCTGAAGAGAGACCGTGTGCATCGGAGATGGAGTTGGCCTCTGTCTTGGCTAACCAACAGAACTTATTCTGTCTGATACGCGAAACGGGCAGTAGGAGACATGATGTTAACGAGACTATACGCGACGAGATTAGACAGCCTATCTTTTTGTATTGTGGCATATTAGCGGAGGCACGTTTCTCACCGTCAGCTAACGTGTATTGATAACGATGATAGACAACCTATCCCCAGCTTGACAAAACGCTTGAAGCGCTGTGCCGAACACTGGAAAACAGCTTCATCAAACAGTTACCATCCTCCTTTTCGGACATTGATCGCACTTCTCCCTGGTCCGACGCTTTTGATCCGCCTACACGCACGGAAGTGGCACGTGAGATCAGACTTAGAGATTGAATAAAGCCACAGGAGCAGATAGGATTCCCCCGCTTCTCTTCAAATTAGGGGCACCTGCTCTTGTAGATGATATGCACAACTTGCTGTGGAAGCAGTAAATTGTCCCAATAGACTAAAGCCGCTCCTTTATAGTCCCAACTTCTCAAGTCAGGCTCACGTTTGGAACCCGGCAATCATAAGGCGATCAGTCTGATCTCAACTACTTGTAATTACTTGCCTCTGTCGTTCTCCATAGACTAGCTTTCATCCATGAAAACCACATTTGTGTGGAGCCAGCCGGGTTTCATCCAGGTCGCGGCTATCTTAATCACATCTTCACATTACGTCAAGTGTTGGAGCACCGTCATATTTATTGGCGACCCGCTGCAGTCGTGTACCTCGGCATCACAGGTACCTTCGATTCGGTTGATCGATGTGCCCTTCGGGACTGTCTGTTCAGAAAAGGTGTGCCCGCAAATGCGTAAACATTATCAGAGCACTTTACTCGCGCAGTTCGGGCAGATTGAGAGCTTATGGTAAACTGTCGCCTTCAATATCTCCAGTGGTGTGAGACAAGGTTGCTCACTGTCATTGTGACTATACCAACGACGAAGTCATCGAAACTATGCTCAATGAATACTAACTGGAAGGCGTTGAGCTGCTACCTGATGAGCGACTTCTTTTACTTGGAGTGCACCGATAACATAGTCCTTGTCTGTGACAGCTCCCAAATATGCCAAGTAGCACTGCACAAATTCGCATTGGCTGTCAGTCAATTCAGGTTGTTTTGCAACTTGGAATTTCAAAGTCCTCAAAGACTGGCAGGTGCCTACCCTTGTGTTGACCCTTGGTGGTGATAAGCTAAAAGTCGACGATAAATTAAAGTATCTAGAAAGCTGCACAAACACGACACGTTTCGATGTCATTTCATCTCATCAAGTTGAGATAGCAGGCCTTGAACTCGCGACCTTTGGAATAGTAGCCGAAACTCCTACGTGTCACGGAGAGCGACGCTTGTCACAACGATGCATGACTAATTGGAGAGTCAATTTTGGATTACACGTTGTGTGATTGGATTGCGATTCGTAATCTCAATGTGGACCGCGATTCACATTGAAGTGAACCTTGGTCACTGCGATCACTAGGACCCTAGCCGAAGCAGATGGAACTTGGGTATTGCCGGTCCGAAAATACTGCACAACCACGACGCATTTCGATGCCATATCATCTCATCAGGTGGGGATAGCAGGCCTCGAACCCGCGACCATTGGAATAGTAGCCGAAACCTCTACCCCCATGGATACCTGGTTACGGCGGGTAACGCTTGTCATAACGTTTATTGACTAATTGGTAGGCCAGTTTTGGACTACACGTTGTGTGATTGAATTGCGACGCGCAATCTCAATGTGGCCTGCGATTCTCATTGAAGTGTAACTCGGTTTTGCTTTCACTAGTACCGTAGGCGTAGCAGATGGAACTTGGGTGTTGGCTGCCCGAAAACACTTCACAATCGCGACGCGTTGATGGGTCGTTTATCCTTCTGGACGCTCTTGCTCACATATAGATATCTGATTTAGATGCCTCGGACGGCATTCTTGACCCACCACATATTGAAGTTGAGTGAGAAGTTACTGGGACAATAGGAATACGCCATGGTGGATAAGGAATCGCACAAACCCTATGCCCCCAAACCGGGAGGTGAGAAAACGCTCAAGATGCAAGCGCCTGTGCTGGAAACACCACCTAGTGCTGAAATTCTGTCAGCTTCATTTATGTCTGTGCAGGCAGGGTGTGAAAAACATCAGATGTCCCCATCGCGTGCCAGTCAAACTGCGGCGGTGCCTGCTATAAACACCTCACCCTATCTTCCGGGGGTACAGTTCGTGTAGGCGGACATTAACTTTAAGCTACTGGCTTCTTCGTCTGTAGGACGAAAATATCCGTACGGAACTGCCCGTACTCTAGGCTAGTTCGAAAAGCGTTAAGAATGATGAGTTAAACAAGCTGGAGCATAAGACGTACACTACAGTTGCTTCAGCGTCGTCCGATAACGTGCGCCCAGTCTCATTGTCTGCCGCTAAGCCGACTGCTTTTCATGTACATTCGAAATCTCAGGGTTAATACACTCCTATCGAGGTGATTCTTTCATTTGTAGCAGCGTGATATTCCGTAACGCCGTGGAATCCACTGCCCAACGTACGTTGGACGTCCAACAGTGGTTTAAGATGTGCGTAACGAAGCTTCTTCCGCCTGTGTTTTCCCGGTGTTACTGTCAGGAAACTTACTAAATTGAATAACCTCTCAGTTGACTCCCCAAACCCTCGACCGCGCTTACTTCGTGTGGTACTATCCACCCCGTAGGAACGCAACGCGCTGTTGCGGTTTGCTTTCAAACTGAAGGGTACTAATGTTAGCGTTCAGCCAGATCTCCCGCTAGCGGATAGGCTAAAGGTAAAAGAGACCGTTAAGGACCTCAAAACCAGGCGAGTGGCAAGTGAACAAGGTCTCGAGTTGGTGGGTTTTCGGGTGGTCAGCCAGCAGTCCTTTTCCGCCCTACCAGTGCCAGTCCTGGTAGCTCACGACCCAGGGCTGGACATTACAGATACCATCAGATAGTGCTAAGCAGTGTGTGCAACGTAAGGATTAGGATGTGCGAGACAGGTCTGCCTGTTGATGGGTTTCATCCCGATTTACTCGCATTCACTGAAACCTGGCTGTCTCAGGACATCACGGACAGTGAAGTACATCTGCCTGGATACGCACTATTCAGATGTGTTCGCTTCGTTGGCCTACAAGGCGGTGGCGTTGCGCCTTACTTTAGCAGTGAACTTAACGTTTTGCGTACCTACATGTTTCAGTCGGCAGATAAAACTGTCGAAGCTCTGTGTGTAGTGATTATCACTTCCTCGGCTCAACTTACAGTTGTAATTGTGTATAGAAGCCTTGAGAATGCGTCCAAAGAGGTGCTTGGATTTAATCGCTCCCAGTTCACAAACAGGTGTTTGATACTGGGGGACTTCAATTTACCAGAAGTTTGCTGGGCAAATCTTTCTTGCACCTCGGCGGAAGGTACTTTCCGTGCAACTCTTCTTGAGCTTACGCTACGAGTACTGTTGCATCAGTTCGTGGACCTCTCCACTAGGTGCATGGATGCCCAAGTACCGTTTATTTTTGACCTAGTTTTTGCCAAGTTACTAGACTTCGTAGGTGACATCACTTACAGCTCTCCCTTAGGTGCCAGTGATCATGTCTGTTTATCATTCAGCTGTGCTCTGACCAAACTTCGCCAGAGTATGTATGTATGTAACCACAACAGTCTAGCAACTAGACATAGAGGCAACAAAGCCATGGAGATTAGCAGATAAAGAGAAGTCACTGCGTCATAATCATCGTGGCATGGTAGTTGAAGGTGAGCAACACACTTCAGCTAATATGCCGCAGGAAGAATGGAACATTTTGACAAGTAGAACAAAACCTTTTTAGTTTATTTTTCACACGCCGATTTTTCTCCTCTTTTGTCATTTTCAATGTTTGTAGTATTAAACATGTGAATCAATACACTACTGTACACAATTCTTCCACTGATTCGGGTTGCGGGCCATGTCTTCGCCATTGGCACTCCTCATCTTTGGGTCCCCATCCTGGAAGACGTACGGATCCAACAGCGGCTAGACACGACGTCAGCGATTTCATATGCTGCCACCAATTGGAAGGCTGACCACCACGCGGTCGTTTCCAGCCAGGTCCTTGACGAGCGAATAGAGCGCTACGTGGTAGACGCTCAGGCGCCATGCGTAGGACCTGACCGAGCCATCTCAACTGGCGCAACAAAACCAGTTTGTTGGAGGGAATACTCGCATTCCCCAAGATGCGACGTCGAACGTCATTACTATTAACTCGATGTTGCCACCGAACTGGAGCGATCCTCTTTAAGCAAACGTTATCGAACGCAGAAAGACGACGCATGTCTTCTACGCGAATCGGCCAGGAGTCGCACCCATACAACAATACTGAGCGAACTGATGCGCTGTAAATGCGGCCCTTGATTGAGAATGACACGTCGCGACGACGCCACAATTGCCTCAGATTGACAAATGCTGATCGAGCTTTAGCGATACGAAGCGAAACTCCTTTGTTGATAGTGCGGTCAGCAGAAACACAGCTCCCCAGGTAGATGAAACTATCTACTTGTTCAAGTTGTGCAACTTCGAGAGTGAGCACGGGAGCAGGTGAAAGCCAATCCTTGAGCAGTACTTTACACTTCGATGGGGCGAAGCTCATGCCATACTTAGATGCTTCAACCGCCAAACGATCCAGAATGAGTTGCATACCCTGAGGATCGTCACCAAGTAAGGCGATATCATCTGCATAATCTAAGTCGGTCGCGCGCTCACCCTGTAGAAGCTCTAGGCCAAAATGTTAGAAACCTTCTAGAGCATTCGACGGAACGTCTTCAATTGCGAAGTTGAAGAGGAATGGGGACATAGAGCAGCCCTGTCGCACACCGCTATTGACAGCGAATTGCGAGGAAAGCTTGCCATGAACCCTCATTCTGCCGGATGTATGAAGGTAAAGTGCTCGTAAGATGGTGGTATATTTCTCTGGCACCCTGTTCTTTAGCAAGCAACGCCACAAAGCAGATCAATCAACGGAGTCAAAAGCGGCACGTATGTCTAGGAATGCGACGATAGTGGGTCTGTGTTAAATGTGGCGATGTTCCAGGAGCTGGCGGAGCATGAAGATTTGATCCAGGCATCCGCGGCCAGGACGGAAACCAGCTTGTTCTTCACGGTAGTATGATTCACGTACTGGGGATAGTCTGTCAAGCAGAATGGATGCCAATAGCTTAGAGGCAACCGAAATAAGGCTAATCCCGCAATGATTTGCACATGAAATGCGAGCGCCTTTCTTGAAAATCGGGACAATAACTGATTCGCCCCAAGAGGAAGGCACTTTCTCTTCATGCCAAACTTTTGCGAATAGCGCGGTTAGCTGGTTTATGATCGTCCCACCGCCGTACTTGAATAGCTCCGGAGGAAGTCCATCTGAGCCTGCAGTCTTGAAGCGCTTCAAGCGTCGAATCTCGAGGCAGACTTCCGCTTCGCTGGGTGGATTCAATGGGACGAGCCAGGGTGGACAACAAGGTGTACTGCATGTACTGATGGATGGTGGAGGCCAGTTGAACTGCGAGTGAAGGTGCTCGGCCCAGCGGTCCATACGCCTCTGTTGGTTGGTGATCGGAGACTCATCTACCTCACAAATGACCTTAATGACACCAGGCTTCCTGAGGCCAGTGGATCGAATGAGTTGGAAAAGCCTGCGAGTGTTGCCATAGAGGGCAGCGGTCTCCATCTCTAAAGCACACTCAGACCACCTTGTCTCGCGATCCTTGCGTAGGCTTTGCTTGAGCAGCCGGTTGGCAGAACGGCGCCGCTCGTTGCAATCTGCTTCCGCGGGGATATCTTTGCGGCGTTCGAACAGCTCCAAAGATTCATGCCTTCAAAGGGCGTCGAGTTAGGCCGCAGCATGACTGTCCGGAAATGGTCATCGCTTTCCGTATACAAGTCCAGTGTTGTTCCACTTCTTGCGGTGGATTGCAACTGAGTGCATATGCCAGTGAAGACTGATGGCTCGCCTGGACATAGGAACCAGTTAATCTGTTTACATCAATCTTGCGGTGCTTCGTGTTTCAGGATCCTCCAAAACATATACAGATTTTCGCGCAGACCAGAGCATGATTTGAGTCAATGAAAGTGGACCAAAAGGACCTGCAGTCCAATACGCTGCCACGCCATCTGAAGCTAATTGCAATGTGATCGATTTGAGACCACGGTTGTGTTGAAGAAGGGGGACGCCACGTTGCGGAACGCTTCATCGTACGCCTGAAGTTAGTGCTCGAAAGAAACAGACGGTTATCTTCGCACAATGTGAGAGGTCTCTCTCCGTTATCAGAGCGGTTCTCATCGAGCGAGTGATGACCACCTATGTGGCATTCGTGTGGTAACAGGCGGCCAACCCGTGCATTAAAATCCCCAGCAATGATAACAACATCCGACATTTTAGCATTAGTCAAGAGTTGTTGTAGATCCCGATAGAATTCGTCCTTGACCGAGTCGCCACTGCAGTCAGTTAGAGCGTACACAGAGATCACAAACAAGTTGTGTCTCTCTTCGCGGTGCCTGTTGATTCTACACGAACCCCGAAGCCGAACTGCACATAATCGGCTGTTAATAGAAAACCAGTCCAGTAGTGCCGCCTCGGCCTTGTCACTTAGTGCTATACACACCAGCCAGACCCGCTGAGGCTGCTTCTGGATCTCCAGAAAGACGTAGGTGATATCTGGCTTCGTGGTCAGTGGGGGATGTCAGTGTAAGCACAGTGCTGGGATCTTGCAATCGGGTTTCTGAAAGGCAGCAGACATCTAAGTCTAGGGAACCTAGAGTGCGCGCTAGACCGGCTTGATGTCCAATCTGCATGAGTGTCCGAACGTTGAAGCACGCCAGACGGAACGAGGATCGGGGACGAAGGAGAGCCATGGGTTGAACCTCTTGGTCTGCGGCGCAACCGGAATCGCAGTCAGATTGCTGAGCACATGAATCGGGTAAAGAAAAGTGAGGATTGTTAACAAACGAACAATTGGCGTGTGATGAAGTCGCGTGAAAGTGACTAGCAGAAACAGCAGCTGATGAGCAAGTTGTAATACAGTCCATGGTTTGGTGAGACGGCGTGATACTACCCGGTTGCTCAAGCCGAAGTAGGGAGTTGACTTAGGGACTCCACCCCGAGCCTTTGGCTAAATAACCTACCCGCAAGGCAGCGGGGCGAATTTAGGGAATCGCGCCCATTGGGAGACGTTGACTGAATGATCAGTTCATGCGTCTTTGTTTGGTAGATTACCAAACAGGGGCCCAATACTCCTCATGAAGTCAGCACAATTGCTGGAATACAATGCCCCACGGAGGTGGAACATTGTCGCCGAACACTTTGCTTGAACGGGGTACACCCGAACCACCCAGCTGGCACCACGAGGAGTTAGTTCGGCAAGCCAGCCGGAGTATCGCTGAGCTATATCCAAACATATGGCATTCTAACTATCCGGCAATGTGTATCAAGGCTTCTGTGTTGCGTTGCGAAACCTAGGTGGCTGATACGGTTCATGCGGTCCGGGATAAACTTAAGTCTTATCTCTCGGAAGTGTCTACTCCCTACACTGCGCTTTTGAGGAGAAAAGCGACACGAGCACGGCCCCCGTGGGGAGATACCAATAGCAAGTACCTGCTGCAGAAGCGTTCTAGATGCTTTAGGACCTACCGTGCCGCTCCAACAACTAGCACCTATGATACGTACCCGCGACCCTAGAAATGGATATAAACAACATTAGAGGAAAGCTCGCGTGTTGTACGAAAAGGAATTGGCTGATGGAGCTTCGGAAAATCCGAAGAAGTGCTTCGCTTATGTTAAGAGACGCTGTGGTTCAAATTCGGTAATTCCAACTTTGATGCGCGCCGATGGAATTCATGCGCATGCGGAATCCAACAAGGCTCGTGTACTTGGTGAGCAGTATGCAGGGGCTTTTATATGTGAGACCGCGTTGACTATTGTTGAACTTGTCCCCAGAGTACCTGAGGGTTCTTATCTAGCTGAATTTGCTGTGGTGGAAATGCAAGTCCTTAGGCTCCTGCAAGAACTGAACACTTCTAATGCAGCTGGACCTGATTCAATTCACTCGAAGGTTCTGCATGAGTTGGCGGTGAAACTAAGTGGACCGCTGACGATGGTGTTTCAGAAGTCACTTGACAGCTGTATATTGCCTCCTGAATGGAAGGAGGCTGTCATCTGTCCTAGCTTCAAAAACGGCGGCAGGAGCCTGTCAGCCAATTGTAGGTTAGTCAGTCTGACTATCTTCGTGGTCATACTGCTAGAAATCTGGTAAGAGATTCGTTTGAAGGTCACCTGAATAGACTTAATTTCCACAGTAGTGCACAACACGGTTTCCGGTAGGGGTTTTCGTGTCTGACGAATTTGGTGGTTGCTCGTGAAGCTTGGGCCGAAGCAATGGACAATGGCCACGTAGGGGATGTGCTCTTCGTCGACTTCTCGAAAACATTTGTTAACGTTCCCCACGTGAGGCTATCACAAAAGCAGAGCTCCTACGGCATATCTGGCTGTGCTCTTCACTAGGTATCTGCATTCTTGCAGAGAAGAGACCGGTGTGTACCTATGGGTCGCAACATATCCTTTAGGCAAGCGGTCCTTAGCAGTGTCCCACAGGGCTCGGTCCTTGGACGGATACGGTTCTCCATTTACGTAAACGAGCTCTCCGGGGAGCCTGGGGTATCATCACTATTGTTTGCTGATGACTTTAAGCTATGAAATGTTGTAAATGTCCCTGGGGATTCTGAGACCATTTAGCATGCCTTGGACAGACTCGGAGTGGTCTACTTTGTGACTACTGCCATTTAATCAGGCTAAGTGTTCCGTTCTTCGTATAGCAGTAACTTTCCCACCTTCGAAGTACGTGCTTGGTGGGGTGGAACTCCCCCTTGTCTCCAAACAGGTAGACCTAGGCGTCGTCCATTCCTCGTCTTTGCATTCTGGTGACAATTGGAAGAAGGCCGCAAGTAGGGTTTCAGGATGTTTGGGTAATATGCCGTTCTTTTGGGGTCTTAACTGCCGACATCTTTGTGAAGCTGTTCTCAGTTTTCGTTCGGCCCCATCTGGAATACTGCGTCCAGGCCTGCCCGCCCTGCTTCGTTCCGTCCAAAATGGAGCTCGAGAGGGTTTTGAGAGTGGGTACCAAAATGGTCGAGGGGTTACAGAGGGCGAAGGTACGCCGAACGTCTACTTAACTTGGGTATGTATTCAATGCACTACCGACGGCTTCGAGGAGACCTAATCCCTACTTATCGCATTTAGCAGGGAAGGTTGGACCGGACTTGAGCTATTTAGTCCGACTAGGTTACATTGTCTTCGCGGTCATCCCGTGAAGCTACACAAACCGCGTTTTGATCGGATCATGGCGGAAACTCGATTGTCGCGTAGAGTTATCGAGCGATGGAACGCTTGGGTGGTGACACGAAACCTTTCCCTTCTGACCATATCCATCTTCCAACTTTGTTCATCTGTCATTCTCCTCACTCTTCGTTGTTATCCTTCATTCAAATAATTTTCCTTCCTCTTTATCTTCCATTTTCCTTCTACGTCTTCCTTACTTCACGTGATCTACACAGCGGGGACTGCTAGTGCAGCGAAAATGGGCAGTAATTGGTTGACCAGGATGTGGTTCGGGTGTTTCGTTTTAGATTCATCAAGACCTCCTAGCACCTTATCATTTCCTGGATCAATAATGCGCTCAAGAAGGAACACGCAAAGGATTTTCCTATCGTTCCAGTCCCATCTGAATCTTAAACTAAAGCATAAGGCTCAGTCCCCTCGTTGCTTCGGCTGCGATGTTTTGTTCTATATTTCCTGCATTGGTCTATTCGCAAACGTTTTTCGGAAATCTCTCGACATTTAACATCGGTTTTTCCAAAGTATATGTGATAATTGTCGCGGTTCAAGACATCAAAATACACAGCGATCACCACCGACAACAAGAAAACCTCTCTTACAGGCGGAAACAGACCGTTCACCTCGTGTGGGCAAACATCGTAGTAAGAACACCTCTGTCAATTCGCCTCCCCTTGCCACTCCGCGATCTGCACCACCATTAGCGTCTTTGACCTTGACCAAGTATCTGGTTCAATGAGCCATACGGATTGAATACCCAGACAAGGAACCTCCAAGATGCCGCTTCACTGATCGGTCAGTGGATTTCTCAGATCCTGTCTGTGAACCTCTGAACACCGAGGATCTACGGACTACTCAAAAGCCCCATGGGCCACGTAACCGAGTTCAGACGCCGCCTGCTACTAAACAACAACCCACACTGATAAGCACCTCCAGTCCTGCTCACACAGGTTCATCACCGATTTCGCTGAGGCGTTATAATCCCATGGTCTTCCACGCAACAGAGTCAGATGAGAACCCTAGTATACGTTTTGATCGCGATGTTGAGTTCTTTCAGATTCTCATCGATAGGCTCTTGAATATGGGCGAAGGCAGTGTGATGCTTAAGCAAGTAGTCCGACTTGGTCTGCAAACTAGTCAGTCATGTTGACATCTGTTAATCACCTTTGCTAGTCACAACATACGGCAGCTCATACTATCTCATCTGCCAAGGCTAAAATGCATAAAGATTCACATCCGGTGAAACTAGGAACCAGAGGACAGAGCTCGTTTGAAGACCACTGTCCTTGTGCTCAAAACGCCGTTCAGAATTAGGTGAGACTGACTTACACACTAAATTTTCGGGTGATCAAGAAGCCTGTACGAAGCCGTATCAACCGGTTGCTCGACTTTAAGGCAGGTCCTGCGTTACCTCCCAAGACCTCCGTGTGGCATGCGCCAACGTGTGAAACCTAATGAACAAACGACGAACTGTGTCGCTTCACTGTCTCGGAGCTACCGGACGTCATAGGACTTGCAGACACTTGGTTGAACTTCGACATCATACCCTAGGAATTCGCATTGTTAGGATACTATTGTTTCCGATGCGAGCGAAAATCAAAGACCCACGATGGCGTTCTGTTGCACATCAAACCATCATTATCTAGCAGCCTTATCAACACCCATTGGAGCGAGGATAATCTATGCGAACAACTGCCGTGCTCGATCCGTCTCAGACGCGCAGAACTAATAATGGGTGTTATCTACCGTTACGCATTAGACCGTTGTTGCCATTGGCTACAACGTGTATAGAAGCATATAAGCCGCCCTTAGTTTTTACTGATGGGGGACCTAAATTTCCCTGGGATAATCTTACCAGACGTTCGGCTTCTTCCCGGTCATGGCGACGTTGAGATTCAATTCTCTAAAATGACTACGTAAATCGGGCAAAGCATATCGTCCAAGCGACATGCATACCTCCGCACTCGACATCTTGTTTGGACCTAATGTTTACGAGCTGTAAGCAGGATTCGGAAGAGGTCTGAATCCTCGAACATCCAGGGAACAGTGACCACTGCTCCGTTGCGGTAAGCATAGAACTGCCATTAGCATATTACAACCAACGGAAGCCGACATTTAATAATTGGAAGACGGACTTAAACGGCCCATCCAAATCGCAGGTCAGACTGATTGCACACTGCCAAAGAATGCGTCCCTTAAGGACAGTTGGTCAGTAATGAAGGGGAAGCATAATCCGCGGTGTACTCAGATCGTTCCCCTTAAGCAATCAAAGTGGACATGTCAAGTAGCATTGGTTTGTCAAGCAATATAAACTATTAGCTCGGCGTTGTTGCAAAATTTGGGATAGATACATTCTCTCGGGTTGAAATGAAGAGTAAACGGTGTGCAAGCAACACAGTCACATACGAAGAGTATAAAGAACTTAGTTCCCTAGAAAATTTTGAAAAGCGCGGAAAGCAGACGAAGCTGATAGATGCATGCATTTTGTATTGTCACTCAGTACCATTAATAATAACCGATATGCATAGATATAGCTAAAAGTGAGTGCAACCAGACAAGTTTAAGGTGCAGCACCAATGACGGAATTTCATACAAACCTCCAAGACAGCTTTAGGCTAACAAATAATTGTTTCTGAACACACAAGGCTGGTATAATCCGGCTTATAGCGACAGCCTGAGCAAACCGAAGGAAGCGCGGATTAGTGTGACGTGACACAACTTTAAGCGCTGAGCCCAGCTCTCCGGTGACCCGAGTCTAATAGGTGTTTGCCTATCGAGGATGTCGACCGTCTGTGCGAACATGGAATCTGATGAGTGTAGGCAATGTGAGCAACTTCACGCTGAACCCATCTTGGTACATGTTCCTTTATTCGAGACGTCAGCATTCTATTAGTTTTGCCTATGTAACTGTTTCCACAGTCACGTACAAATTGGCATACACAGTATGAGTTGGCTCCAATTAGTTGAACTTCCTTCGTTGGAGGTATAGACAAATTCCCCGGGTTCGGTTAATGACGACAACTTTTGCAGCATTGTAACTTCCTTGTTTAGCCGAAATTATACGCTTAGTTGTCTTCGACGTGGCAAAATCACCTTTGCAAGGTAACTCCGTATACACTTTCTTCTTGGCTGTCGTGTGCACCAAGTCCTTTGGCCCTCGGCGTTGGCTGGGTTTCTCGATAAATCTTTGAGCGTAGCCGTTCGCCATTAGTGTTTCTGTAATTAACACTAGCTCATCGTCCAGACAGTCGGTCGAACAAATTCGTCTGTCACGACTAACTGGAGTCTTCACAAGTGTCCGTTTGTACCACACTGGTGTGAAGCTGGTGAAGTGCAGGTGTTGATCGGACCAACTTGCTTTTCGGTAAATGGACCTCTTAATCAATCCATTATCTCAGGGACTTATGAGTATGTCCAGAAATGGCAGACAATTGTTCTGTTCTACCTCGCATGACACCCGTAAGTTAGCATGAGCACCATTGAGCCGTTCTATCAAATGTGTGAACTGCTGCTCCGACGAACAGAAAACCAAGGTTTCATCGACATATCGTTTGTAGTAGGGCACCTGGGCTATTTCCGTAGAAATGCTTCTTTCTACCATCAGCATGAAAAAATCAGCGAGCACAGGACCTAATGGGCTACCAATTGCTACGTCATCAATTTGACGGTATGGTGTATTCTTAAGGTGAAAATCTAAATTCTCCGTGCACAATGGTAGAGATTCTCTTAGCAATTCAGTCGGGATTGGTATCGAACAGCCACCGCTTACAGCTAATTCGCACACGTAATCAACCGTCTGATGTAGCGAAACGTTGGTAAATAAGGATTCTACAACCAAGGAACATATGACTTCTTCTGACATCTTGAGTTCATCCAGGTCGCCGATGAGTTGAAACGAGTCTTTAAGACTATACGGGTTGAACTGTTGTTTTAGCGGAGATAGCAACTTCACTAACCAACGAGCGAGTTTATGCTGGGGCGCATACATCATTGAAAGGATTGGCCTGAGTGGTACTCCACTCTTTATGTGTCTTTGGGGACCCATATAACAGTGGAATAGTGTTATCACTCGGCTTCAAAATATTAAATGTATCACAGTCTATCAGGTGGTGGAGGAGAAGCAATTCCAAGTGACGAACTATGCGCGTTTCGACCTTGTTTATGTCCCCCACTTTCATGAGCTGTTCGAATTTACTCGCATCGTTGAGTATGGAGCACGTCTTATCATTGTATTCGGTTCTGTTTATGATCACCACTCCTGAACCTTTATCCGGTTTCACTCTGACTACATTCTTAGCTCGTAGTTCACGTAGGGCCTGAACATGTAAAGCTGTGATGGCACATTTTTTATTAACTGACATGGTTTTCACCTCATGGACGATATAGATTAACTTGTTTCTGAACCAAATAAGCTTATCAGGGCTGGTTGGTTGAAGCCCCTTATACTGGTCAAAAAGTTTCTTAAATTAGGCTTCTATAAACAAGCCGTTCAACTTTCTAGGGGGGACTTTGTAATCAAGCCCAAGTGATAATGCTTCTAATATCAACGCATCAAGTTGTACGTTCAACAAGTTCATCACATACTTACTGGGATCACGAGCAATTGTTTCCTCCTCCTCGTTGTGCGTCAGCGAATTTTCTAACCGAGCAGAGCGATTTCGTCTCGTACGATCAAGAGTTGATTTACAATGGTTAGTGAAAACAATCCGTCAACACAGAGACAGATGCACGACCACGGGTAGTAAGCGTGCATGAGTTTCTAATAGTTCCTCAACTCTCGTTTGAGGCGTCTCTAGGTGAGCGCACGCCACATGACTGAGGTTAGCCGCAGAGGGCTTGAGTTGGTTTACGCAACAGTAAGAGAGCTGGACGAGGACGAAAATGCATTCCGATAGAAATGATATCTCCACAAGTATGCACAGCAACTTGCACCTCAGGCTGAATATAGCATGAAGCAATTTGATAGTTTCGGCGGGAATTCATCGTTTGAGAAATTTAAAGCAGTTAGTTTCCTTCAGAAATTCGAAAAGCACGGTGAGACGAAAACCGCTAGATGCATGCATATCCTGTTGTCTCCTCAGTACCATTCACAATAACCGGTATGCAACTATATACTTAAATATGCGTGTGACCGAATAAGCATGAGGTGCAAAATGAATGACGGAAGTTCCACCCCTACGTCCACGGCAGTCTTAAGCTGATATATAATTGCTTTTGAACACACATGGCAGGCTTATCGCAACGACCTCGGCGAAACGGAGAAAGCAGGGATTATGGGGACGTACTACAAGTATGACCGCTGATCCATGCTCTATCCGGTGACGGGTAGTCAATAGGTGTTTATCTATTGAGGAAGCTGGCGGCTTGCGCAATCACGGAACTTCAATGGGACAGGGATGCTGGTGAAGTTCACGTTATATCCACCTTGACACGTATTTCTTTATTCGGGAAGTCAAAGACCGATTGGTTCTACCTACGTAACTGTCTCCGCCAGAAGAGAAATCAAGTTTCGGCAGGTAAGGTACTCGACCCACAGGTGGCAACCATACAGTGCAGGTGACAAAGTGACGATACGAAATCACGAACGTCCGGAATTTGGAGTTCCGGGACACGGAAGTTCAGGGAATATTGGAAAGGCCCTTATACGGTCCTCGACTGGATGAATGCCGCTACGTTACGTCCGTGGCATGGCAGAGAACACTAACTTCGAGGAGGGGCGGGTGTAGGGAGGCGGAAGGCAGCGCTTTTCCAAAAAAACGGTTAGATCATTAAAACGGAGGCGGACGAATAGAGAGACCGATGCAATGAGGGCGATTTGCTGGAGAAACCCAGGCCCAATAGAACGGGACAGGAGCGGCATCCGTCGGTGAGCCCGAGGCAGGTAAAGCAAGTGGAGAATTTGTTGAAGACGCAATAAATCGGACAAAACAGCCGGTATCGCATCGTCAAAAAACAACCCCGGGGAGAGTGACACACCCACGGTCAAGCAAAACGCACGCTATCGAACGACTCCGGGCTTGTCAGAATCGGAGGCGTGGAAGCGAAGATACACGGGCGAAACGGGCATAAAAGATGCGTTCCCGTACCCCCGGAAGGAGCATAGAAGTGCCACGAGCGGAGGCCAGGAAGGATGGTGCAGCATGGGAAAGAAACCTGACTCATTAATGTGCGTCTGTGTGCTTGATGAGGTAGTGTGTGTTTTCTCGCCAATAAAGATCGTGCTTCATTGTCGCGTTGTTCTGTCGCTACAATAACACGACCACTTAGTTGACACGAATTCACCGTGGCACACAAACCAATTGCTACACTAAGAGGGCTGCTTTCAAGACCGATCGCTAACATAAAACAAGGGAAGCAATGGCAAGGGAAGGCATGTAATCTACACGATAAACTGCAGGTAATAGGATTACCACTACATCGAGAAAAAATTCCTTCCACTCGGATCACACAGCATAAAGGGGCATGGCCCCTATGCTTTGGTTGCGATACACAAGAATGAAGCTGGCCATCACTTAAACTTGCAAAACATGAATATGCTAGCAAATGTGGGAATACAATGAACAGTGATTTATCACGGGTAAAAAGGCATAAGCCTGGCAAGTCTCTTAAGATGATTGGAGTAGAAATTAAAATCTGTAGGATCATCGAATAAGTAACTCTTTATTTCAAGCATCCACCGAGTTAAATGCACTACTTCTTAACGATAGTTTGAAGTGGGAACGGGATGTGCACATGTAAAATAATATAGAGAGTCGTTATGGTTAGTGAGTGAGAAAGAAAAAATGGAAACGACAACGCTCACTCGTTTCTGTCTTCATTTGACAGATGTGTTATGTTAATCCAGTTTAGCTACATCCCGGCTTATCACATGGACACTTCTGCATGTATCCTTAATGCCACGTTGCGCAGAAGGCCGTTAAACACATGGTTAGGTTTGTGTTATTTCGTCCTCCAAGTGGACCGGACTATATCAAGTAATGCAAGTTTGAAAGCGTTTCATTAAGTTTTTGGAAAACGTTTACATAGGGGCAAGGATAATGTGACTCGAAAGGGCATTCCAGGCACGGGACACACGGAGGGGAGAAAAACGTTGTGTCCACAATCAAGTCGAATGTAGTTCGTAGTTAGTTTGAATTGATGTTCTCTCAGGTTGGTATTTTGGCTCAGCTGCAACAGATTGCGACATTGGTGAGTTGGGTTCGTCCCTATTAAGTAAACCGGGATTAGGTCTCCTTGCTGACGTTGATATTCACCACTGTACAATCTCAGGTATTAGGAGAACAGCTATTAGACATTCATTTTTAGTGAATGAGCTTAATAGCTATTCTTTACTCTTCCTATTTTCTACTTCTTGACTGTTGGGTAAACGCTCTACTGGGTTAGCCCGATTGGTACACACACGTCATTGTTAATGGACGCTCATCGTCATGTCCTTTTCAGCAGTGCCATTTGCAAGAACACATTCCATTGGTTTTTCTTCTACTCACTATTCTACTTGGTTATGTTAAAAGAATATTTAGTTGTCACACGATTATTGTACTAGTTTTTACTTTTTGTACCTTCATTTCTTATTCTCGTTTGTTTCGTGACATTTGTTTAAACGCTTCTTTTCTTTATTCTGATTGGCCAGTGCCCGTCACTGTAAATGGATGTTCGCTTTACGCTTGGAGTCCCATGATGCTATTTGTAAGGACATATGCAATTCGCGCTTGAGTACCCGGTTGCTTATTCGCCCGTTGCGTTTGACGTTTTTCTACGGTTAGTTGGCGCAAGTGTAATTTAGTAGCTTCCCTTCATTTTGCCTTCAAAACTATGTAAGCAACTGTGATTTCATGTATATAAGTCTCTTTCTGGCTCGTGTTTGGACTTCTTGTGGTCGTGAGGTGAAGACGTCAGCGGCGACACAACATCAGGGACTGCTGTCTGCGTTGCTATGAGAGGTGAAACAATCCTCTGAGTTCGGTCGCTCTACGTTCTGGAACTTCAAGTGCATGGACGTCCCGCTTGCGCCAGGGACGCCAGGCCTGGATCGCATATTCAATGTGAGACCTCACATAGGCGTACAGCATTTGCGAAAAGATTGATGGCTCAAAATTCCCGAAAACCCTCCGTAAGAGTCCAATATGTTGGTGGACTCTTTTTGTTGCCTTTTCCGCCTGTCTCGAGCAACCAAGGTCGTCCTGCACGATCACCCCAAGGTCATTTTTTGGGAAGCACATTGTAACTGCTTGTCCCCAAGTCGATATTCATAGATCATCTGATGACGTATGCTTACGAGTTTGCACGGTCACTTTGAACTGGTGCCGGTTATCGGACGGGCACGCATAAACCCTGCTGAGATCACTCTGCGATGCCATGTGATCATCCGATGTCTTGATATCAGGCCACATTTAAACATCCTCTGCAAATAGTAAGCAATTTGACTGTAGCACACTGCCAAGCTCATTAATGAATTCTATGAATAAACATGGCCCCAGTACCGATCCTTGTGGAACGCCACCCTGGACATCTATTGGGTCGGAAATAGAGCTGCGGATTCTCACATTCAACTAAAGTTGAGCGAGGAGGTTGCCAATCCAACCGAGTATAGGGTCACCGATTTCACAGCTTCGAAGCTTATGCAGGCGAATACAGTGGTCCAAACGATCGAACGTTTTCGAGAAGTCAAGGTAGACAACGTCTACTCCCACTCTGGCAACCGCTGACTCTGTCCAGCTTGCTCGGGCTAGCAGCAAGTTTGTAGTGCAAGATCGATTTCGGCAGAATCTGTATTGCTGTGACACTAGGATGTTGTTGCTCGCAAGATATCCCATGAGTGCCTTTGCAACTAAACGTTTCATTACTTCGGATAAAACTGGGAAGAAAGTGATTGCACGGTAGTTCGAGAGCTCCGAACGATTACCACTTTTGTAACTAGGTGTGACTAGTCCTTGTTTCCACATTGTCGGAAGCTGCATTTCGTCGAGACAACATTGAAAGAACCGAGCTAATGTTTCGGCAGGGTTCATGGCCGCTGTCTTCAAGGCCTTCGGTTTGATGTTGTCCACGCCAGGTGAGCTGTGCACGCGCAAGGACATTAGCGATTTCATCACATTGACTGCCATGAACGATATGTTGCTTAGCTCTGGTGGCGATGGAAGCTGTGTAGAAAGCGAATGAAATGATGATTTACTCCGGAAAGTATGGGTGAGCTGTTGGCGAAGCACGTTGGCTGTATCTTGTGCGGTTTGCGCAAGACCATCTGTTGCACGTAAAACCGGGATCCCGCGCTGCAATCTGCGGAACTTGTTGACGTGTTTATACAGCAACTTGGGATTTGCACTGAATTTCGCCGCTACGTTTTGTTGGTGCTGGATTTGGTCTTCTCGGATCAACTTGACGCAGTGGTTTCGTTGAGTTGTGTAAGCACCCCAGGTCAGGTTACTTGGACAGACTTTGTAAGCGCGTCAGGCTGAATCCCTTAAGGCCATGCATTTTCTAGTACGGCTCCTCAGGAACGAATTCACTTGCTTCGGGCGAAGAACCTTGCTTTCTGACGCATTTGCCACTAGCTCAGTGAATTGGGCGGCGAACAACATCCAGGCGACATCGGGCTGCTCCTCAGCCAAAATAGATCAGTCGGTCTCTTAAACGAAGTTGGGCAGTTACAGATGTAACGAAAGAGCAACATCGCGTGATCGCTACGGCCAAGTGGTGCATTTATGGTCACGGTGTCGATCATTAGTTCCTCGTTGGAGAGCACAAGGTCCAAAACGAAGGGTGTGTCAGCCGTTCGGAATCACATGGTAGAAGTGACAAGGTTGTACAGAGGTACATCGGCGATCACCTTTTGCAAATCCGCCTTGAATTGTTCGCTGTGCGATACTGAAACCGGTTGCGTGCAGGTTGAAGTCCCCACCAGAAGGACTTGACTGTATGGTCGTGCCAGGACTCGTTTCATCGCAGCAGCTAGGCATTGATCCATTTCCAAGGTGGACGTTGGAGGACGGTAAACTATTACTAATAAACACACATCACCACGTCTTAGGTGCCTTCGACACCAAAGAGAACCGACGCATTTCGTTTCTGCGTCCTCAATGACAACAACATGCACGTCGGATCGATAATACACGAGCACTCCCCCTCCTCTGCTAAGTCGATCGTTTCGTATGGAAGTCATGCCGGGTAGCGCAATCTCAGCATCCGCGAGCTCCATGTTTCCCTATGTTGCGGTGACCATAACTTGGTCCCGAAGCTTGGAGACCTGATGAATACGAAGTCCGCTTAGATTGCTGAGAAGACCTTGTGCATCGGTGTACAAGCAGGTGAGGGCATCGGTGCTCAGAAGCGTGTTTGTGAATGCTGGTTTCCACTGAGGGTCTATACCGACCCTTGCGAGGTTGGCCGCCGGTCGTTTTTTGTAGGACCGATGACGCAAGCCTTAGGGTCAGTTCATTTTGTTGTATAGAGCTCTCTGCGCCAACAAGAGGGCGACCATCCTGTCCTCCTTCAGCTGTAGGTGTGTTTTGGTATTGTTTCCGTTCTGAGCTAAATGGTGACAGAATTGTATGGGTAAGTTGCTCGCTCTGTGTTACATTGTGTATCTGTGGCCCTGTGCCTATTGCCTTCATAACTATTTCGAATGACAGCATTTTACGATTTTTGTGCCACATTTTGACCACATATTCTGACATCAGTTCGGAGTGCAATAATACTTTCAGCACTCGGGGACCGCACCCTTTGTAGTTAGATGATAGCGGTAACCTTGATGTTGAATTAGCGATGACATATTCGAGGGAGAGTCCTTCACGAATAAAATGCCATTCATCCCAGTCATCCGCTTTGACTTCTAAATCACTTAGTGACTGGAGTTCGGGGACACTGTGAACAAGAATAGATTTTGCATCTTGTTGTTTACGGAAGTCATCCGGACTTTGTTTACGTTTCTGGCGTTCGCTGCAAGAAACATCTGGAAATATTTGAACAGTGCATGTGGTGGCAGGGAGGCGAGTGCCTCTGCATCATTACCTGACTGATGTGTTACCTGGAGTAACCTCGGTTCACCGTAGTGTACGGAGTTTGGGTGACGGACGAAACGCATCATATTGGCTGGTTTAGCTTGATCTTTTATTAGTTGACACAGCGAGTCCCACTGTTTTTTGTCGTCTAGTATCTTATCTGTTATGCACTTCGCCCCGGATTCAGTCACATTGGAGCATAAAACATTTGGGGAATTAGGCTATTGTTCCATGTTCTCCTTTTGAAGGGACCAGTGGCTGCTTTCTTCGGTTGGGCAAGTGACTGGGTCTTGAGTTCCGTGGTGGTATTGACAGTAGTAACTCGTTTGGCAGCGGGCGCGGTTGCAATGGGAGGTGCCTCCGTCATATGGGTAGCACCAACAGGCTCGTAGGTTGCCGGCCCTCTAACAATGTTTTATTGTGGCGGGTGATTCTGTTGGGGAATGTGTGGCGAACGCATCTTTATGAGCAGACGCTAGTGTCGGGGTGGCTAACTGGATCGTTACTCTTACACTGTGCTGAATTGGAGCTTGATGTTGAGCATCGAGTTCGAGGTACTGATTTGTCTGGTTCATGTGGGACAGCTTTCACGGCTGCTGCCTGCTCTACAATCTTTGGCAGCCTATCATACTTCTGCGCCAACACAGTTATACATTTGGGGAGTGGAAGAGACGTACACTCACTGCAGAACCAGAGAGAATCAGTCGTACTATAAAGCTTTTTGTCTGGCTGACTAAGGCGAGCACAACGAGAATGGAAGTAGTTTCTGCAGTTTCTGCATTCTATTCCAAATCGCACAAGTTTTACCCAGCTGTCATTGCCACAGCTAACGTATATTTCGAAAGCTTTGGGCTTAGCTTTCCGTGGGCAAGCAGTACGTGCCATTGTGACTGTCAGATCTGCGGAAGCCGTTCGTTGCAACGTCTGCACTGGTATGCTGAATCCAAACGCCGTCGGTCAAGCTGGTGGGCTGACAGACACCTGTTCGATTGTTGTAGAACAAATCCAAGACAGCGAACACAGATGGCAGTTGGGCCAGTCAGTGAGATCACCGACAGTAGCTGGAGAATATCCACCAAATTTGCACAGATGGAAAATACCGCAAAAGCAAAGTATTGGAGGAAGATTCACACAGATAAAACACGCACAACACAGTACTACAAGAGCAAAAGGAGAATCAAGCACGGTATAGCAAAAATCCGTGGCGTTCGTGGGTACGGCAGACTACGTATACAAGAGTATTCAGGCAGTGGACAATTTGTTGGACGGTATCGACGCAAATCTACGAACAAAGGACCACCAGCGCAGTTGCATTACCTAGCTAGTAAAGGACATCATACAAACAGCTCAGGCAGCACTCAGCAGCGGAGACAAACGGGCGGTGGTCACGAGGCCCGGGTCGGAGAGACCATTTCCGAAGGTCACATATCCAGGTTGGGGTGGCGTTCATCGACATTAGTAAGGCGTTTGACAAATTACATCCGTGGTTCTACTTCGTAAAGGAAAGACTTACGAATAGGTGGTAACCTAGTTCAGTGGTTACATGAGTTTATTGTGGAACGGAGATGGAGCATACAGATTAATGACTAGCTGACAGACTAGTTCTCATCGACCAGTGGTGTGCTTCAAAGAACTGTACTTGGGCCAGTGTTATTTTATTTTCAGAACAAAGATCTCCCGCAGCAGCTCCGGTCTCCATGTGCACTGTTCGCAGAGGATTTGAAAATCCGGAGGTTCATTGAGAAACAAGTTGATTGTGCTCACCTCAAGCAGGACTTAGATCGGCTGTCGACGTGGTCCACTATGATGCAACTCCGTCGTAACTCGAGCAAGTCGGGGTTCATCTTGCAGAATCTTCGGGTGAATTGAATCACTCCTAGCTACTTTAGAAATATTCAGTACCTGTAGCAGCCTATGGACGTACGACTTCACCTCATTAAATTTAGTCAAATAAGAGCCCTCTGGGGACACGTTCTACGCTGCCTCACATACAAAACGCTTGCGTACTGCTCACCAAGTACACAAGCTTTGTCATCGTCCGCATACACATGAGTTCCATCGGCCCGCATCAAAGTTGGAAGTACCGGCTTTAAACCACTGCGCTTCATAACACAATAGAAGTACTTGGTTTTTCCGAAGCTCCATCAGCCAATCCCTTTCGTGCAACAGCCGAGCTTTTCTCAAGTGTTGTTAACATCTATTTCTAGGCTCGCGGACACCTATCAGAGGTGCTAGTTGTTGAATCGGCACGGTAGATCATGCAGCATCTATAATGCTTCTGGAGCAGGTACTTGTCACAGATATTTATCCACAGGGGCCGTGCTCATTTCTCTTTTCTCCTCTCAAGCGGGATGTAGTAAGCAAACACTTAGTGAAAGAAGACTTAAGTTCATCCCAGACTGCCTGAACCGTAACCGCCCCCGAGATTTCGCAACGCAAAACAGAAGCCTTCGTATGCATTCCTTGATAGTTTGGAGGCCGTAAGCCTCCATTAGTTTTTTGTCCCTTCTGTGGATAACCCGGTTGAACTTATGAAATAAGGAAGGAAAACACTATCGCATGCTTCCTTTTTGTTGCGGGCCCGTCAAATATCCCCGCAAAAACGCGCCAGAAACTCCGGCAGAATGGCTGTGGAAAGCGGGGTCCAATTCCTCCCCACAACGTAGCAGTGTTTAGCCACTCCGAGACGCGGCCCAACTGTGCACCTTTTGACAATGTTCTTTTGCAAACTACCACCCCGTCGTGGTAGCAATTTTTCTTAACTTAATAACCCACTACATTCGCTGCGATTCGCCCTTTTTGGTCGTAAAAGAGCCTTCGGAGGACCACTTGCCTTTCTTCCTCTTCGCCGTAGTTGGGACTCGGTCGGGTCACGTGATTTTGTGTGCGTCGAGTCGGGCGGCGTTCGCGTCTAAGTCACTAGTGCGCGTCTACCGTAACCCCCTCTCGCGTGCGTCCGTTCCGAGAGCTCAGCGTCTACCCGAATACGTGCGGCTAGGAACGTTCTCATGCTCGCTCAATTTTCCGTCTCACCAGCGCGTACCCCGGACTAAGCTAACACCATCAGGTCAGCGCAAATCCGTTCGATTGACCAGTGTTCCAATCCGTTACCGTGGGCGTGCTCCAAACGTGCCAGTGACAATCTTTTCAGGCATTTACTAAATCGTAATACTTTTGTGTTGCGATCTACTCGATTGCTTCATGTTTGTGGTATAACTTACCCCTTCACGTGTATAACGTGCCCTGGTGCCGGGGTAAAAGTCACAAAAAGAGACATTTTTTACAAGAACTTACTCTACAGCTTCCAGGGATCAATGATCTTAATCCCCTAGTCGATAGCTAAATGGTTCACGCAGTTTGAACTTAAGTTTCTTGAAGCATAATTAATAATTAACTGTTATACAGACAAAGTAAAATTTGTTACTTTTTACCGGCTTTCCCTACGTGCAGAGAGTTACTGCGAGGACGCCCAGACCCAAATATTAGGCGCTTAGTGTTCTTAACCAAAGTCATTGGCTCAAAAGTCTGTCCACAAGTCAAGGAGAAGGGGACAATGATTTGATTTCACAGAAATGGGCGCCATTTACTTCTTAACCCCCCATTGCGAAGGACTAACAGTCGGAATTCATTTGACCTCTAGCCAATGTTATCCTCGCAGCTATATCTCCAAAGAGGCCCAAGGTCATCATCTAGTATAGCTTAGTGAGTCGAACTGGTAGGCAAACTGTCGCACCACGTTTTGACAGTCAAACCTACACATCAAAGTTTGGACTTCCTGTGAGTTATCTCAAATTATGACGTGGTCTGAATGCGCTAAACTACGAAGTCAGTTCTGCGGAAGCAGCTGCACGCCGCTAGGTTCACAGTTTTCCAAAGCGCTCTGCAGCATGTCATTTATAGAGAAATTGAACAAAGTGTCGTGCTGGGTAGCCCAGTCTAACGCCACCTTTGATACTAAAGTGGGGCGAAAGTTCGCCGTACACCTGCACTGAGCCCGAGATTCGAGTGCAGATGTCATACAGATTATTGACTTACTTCGCGGGCATTACCCTTCTCAGCAGACAGCTCTGGAGAGCAAGTCAGTCAATTGAGTCAAGTGCGGCTAAGAAGATAACGACCGTTGACCGGCCGAACGGTTGACTAGAATCGAGTATTTGTGGTAGTGTAACGACTTCATCAATTTAACACTGACCTGACCTGAACGCAGCTCGCCATTCGCGGTTTTTTCATCGTATGAGACTGATCCTCCTTAGAAGCAGGGCAGCAAGCACTTTAGATGCAACACAGATGAGACTAATCCTTCTTTGATTAGCACTTTCTGACCGAGCACCACTTTTTGAAGACGGGCACTAGGCTCCAATAGACGGGACTGCTTCGGTGGTTGAAACCATTTGGAAAAGGAAATTTAACTCTTAAACAATTGATAGGCCTCCATATTTGTAAGAGCCGGGGTGAGTCCGTCTGATCAAGAGACTTCGTAACGATTTAGGAGGTGAAGCTTATGAATAATCTCAGCTTCAGATGGAGGTGAAGCATCTAGAAACCAAGCAGCACTCCGGATGCCTGACTGAGTACCTGTCGGAGCTGCTGACCAATTAAAATGCTGTGCCAACTGCTCGGTCCAACACACCATTCGACGTTATCGACAGCGGATTGACTCGTCACTGGTTTCGCACACATTTCGTTTACGGTCGGCCATTCGCTGCCAGTAGATTGGAGCGGGAAGAATAGCCTTCCTCCGAGGTGGCCACCTGCTCCATCTCGATGACCAGCTGGGTCCACTAGGCCTCGCAATCCTCCCGGGGGAGCTGCTCTAGCTGAGCGTCAGTGGTCGTGGGTAGCGTATGGTACCCAACACCGGTAGGACTTGCTCAACGAGCTTCGAGAAGCTGGAGGGAACGTGCAGATATCCTGTGGTTGGCAGGACTACTGATGTAAACACAGACTCGTGTGGCAGAGTTGTGCATAGCGCTTCGGTTGTGTGTCCACTGCGTTTCAGCGTCTGAGCATGCCGTGCTCTTGGAGTTGAGGGCAACGCGACCTGAAACTTGCAGAGAAGACTTCGGACAGGGAGCTTAGCCACGTCAGGCCGTTTCCGGTTCAATATTTCAATGGTGTATGAGGCTGGACCTTACCGTGGTGCGATGGTTTGTGTGTCTCAGTGATCCATTGAGCTATACTGGTTGGTGCATTTTTGCACCTTCAGAGCCACTCATACCAGATTGGTCAATGGTTAGAGGCCAGACAAACTCAGCCTCCTGGTCCTCCATGTTGAGGGTTGGAATGAGGGTGGCTCCTTATCCCTTAAAACGGACTCCTTATAGCCCAATACCAAACCCGCTGCCTTGCGGACAGGTTTTTGAAACAAAGGCTTTGGTTGAAGACCCTTATCGTTCGCCTGTCTAGGCCTGGGCAACTGACAGTATCCTGCCCACGCAATAGAATGAATCGCACTTCAAACAAATTGCTGATGCTCTGGCCACCGCAGAGGATAATCAACGGTGCCCTATCTGTTGCATCGGGCAGGGTGGATAGGGGTTTGGATGCTACTGCTCAAGCCTTCCCGTCTTCTTATTCCCCCTCTTGCACTTTTTCAACCTTATCGACCCGTTCCAGATTCACTTTTATCCCCCCCTGTTTTCAACCCCCCCAATTCTCGGCCCTCACCCACCTTGCTTCACTAGTCGCTTGTCTTTAAGTTTCAACTCACATGTGAGCGCGGAGCGTCATTCCTGCACTGTCAACAGGCCCATGTCCAAGCAAGCGGCCCATTCCAGTTCATCGGTTTCCATTTGGAGCCCTCGATTCTCCTTCAGATTGGCATACCTCAATGTTCGCACACTGCTTCATATCGGTCAACAGGCAGCACTTGCCCGAACATTAGAGACCCTCTCGATCGATATCTGCTGCTTATCGGAGACCCGCCTGCAAGACTCGTGCTCTGTGCTCACTCTGCGATCCCCTTCAGGTGACACCAGCAGTATATTCTCATTGCGCTTATCCGGTGACGATGCAGCTTCGAGCACCGGCCAAGCCGGTGTTGGTATTGCCCTGAGTCCCCGGGCTTAATCTACTCTGGTTGATTGGATTCCAATCAATAGCCGGATGTGTGCGGTCCGATTGGCTGGCTCGTTCAAAGCTTCGAAGTCGTGTGGGACTAAAAGGTGTCTATTCGTTATCGCTGCCTATGCACCGACAAACTTTAGCGATGACTCGATAAAAGGCGACTTCTATCGTCAACTGAACGAGCTCCTTAGCCACAAAAGAAGCTTGGACACTGTAGTGCTGGCTGGGGATCTGAACGTTCAAGTTGGAAAATTATCCACAGATGAGCTGCATCTGGGCGGCCAACATGGTATAGGCTCCCGTAATGATAACGGTGAGTGGTTACTTCACTTGTGTGAAGATGCTCGCTTATTTCTTGTGAGCACTAATTTCAGACACAACACCCGCCGGAGGGTGACTCGGCGCCCACCAGCCTCGAACCAGCTATGGATGCAAATCGATCACATTGCGATAAGTTACCGATGGAGAGGCTGCATCCAGAACTGTCGCTCGATTTGGAGCGCAGCTGTTGACACCGACCATGCACTTGTGTGTGCTGACCTGCGGATGCGATTTGGCGGACGCCCACAACGACGTTGTGAGCGCATTGACACCTGGCAACTGACGAAGCCAGCTAATCTGAATGCCTATCAAAGTACCCGGTCATGCAAGTTGAATAAATGCACACTGGATGCAGCTGAAGGTCACTGGTCTCATATTCACCAGATCTTACTAGCAGCAGGCAAATCCTCATGTGGTATGTCTAATAGACAACATGGACATTGGGTCTCTTCGCAGTCTTTGGAACTTATAGATGCTCGCCGGCAAATCCCGGCTGGAAGCGAGCACAATGAAACTCGCAAAGAGCTCCGGGAAAAACTCCGTGCTAGCCTGAAGAGAGACCGCGAATCTTGGTGGTCTCATCGTGCGTCAGAGATGGAAGTGGCCGCTGCCCTTGGCAACCATCGAAAGCTATTCCGTCTGATACGGGAAACGGGCAGCAGGAGACCTGGTGTTAGTGAAACAATTTGTGATGAGAGTGGACAGCCTATCCACAATTTGTCAAAACGTTTGGATCGTTGGGTTGAGCATTGTGAAAAGCAATTTAATCGGCTAGATTTATTCCATTCGCCGGCCAGTGATCACCCTGCTCCGTGGGCTGTACCTTTGGATCCACCCTCTTTCTCAGAAGTCGAACGTGAGATCGAACTGTTGAAGTTAAATAAGGCCCAGGACCAGATGATCTTCCACCAGCCCTCTTCAAATTCGGAGGCTCAGCTCTTGTGGATGATTTACACGAGTTACTAGTGAAACTGTGGGAGCAGGAAACTATCCCAACCGACGGGAGCCGCTGCGTCATAGTCCCAATTTTCAAAGGAGGCTGACGATCGGAATGCGGCAGCCATAGAGGAATCAGTCAGATCTCCATCGCCTCCAAATTACTTGCCTCTGTCATCCATCACAGACTGACTGGCACTCGTAAAGCCAAATTCGTGAAGAGGAAGCTGGATTTCGTCTTGGTCGTGGCTGCACTGACCACATCTTCACCTTGCGTCAGTTGTTGGCGGTCCACCGTTGTCGTGTTCCTTTGGGACTGTCTACTTAGTAAAGATGTACCTGAGAAATATGTGAATATTATCCGAGGATTATATGCGCGTATCACGGACAGAGTGAGGGCTTACGGCAAGTTATCGTCGCCCTTTAATATCTCCAGCGGCGTGAGACAAGGATGCCCGCTGTCACCTTTCCTCTTCAACTTCGCTGTTGACGAAGTCATGGAAATCGCGTTTACAGGACACGACTTAGAAGGTGTGGAGCTACTCCCAGGAGAACGACTTCTTGACTTAGAGTATGCTGATGATATTACCCTCATCTGTGATAGCTCACAAACGTGCCAAGCGGCGCTGGACAGATTAGCACTGGCTGTCAGCCGCTTCGGGCTTTGCTTTGCATCATCGAAATGCAAAGCGTTCCTCCAAGATTGGTCTGGATCGCCTCCTGCGCTGACCCTTGGTGGGGATCAGCTAGAAGTCGTTCAGGAATTCAACTACCTGGGAAGTTGTATCAGCGCCCGTGGGATTGAAGATGAGATCACGAATCGTATAGCAAAAGCTCGGGGCGCTTTTGCTAACCTTCGCCACCTATGACGCCGGCGCGACTTCACTCTCGCCCTGAAGGGTAGAGTGTACAATGCAGCAGTACGTTCGACCCTACTGTACGGTTGCGAAACGTGGCCTCCAAGATCGGCGGACATGAAGAGGCTAGTTACGTTCGACCATCGGTGCCTTCGTAATTTAGCTCACATCTGGTGGGAACACCGCATGAGTAACGAGCGTGTTCGACGCATTGTTTACGCCTAGGAAAAGGATCTGAACCGCTCAGCACCGTTATTTCACGCACCAGGCTCCGATGGCTCAGCCACGTGTTACGCATGCCAGCCCACCGACTCCCGCAACGTGCGTTGTTTGCGCGCCGGGGGTGTGGATGGAAGAAGAGGAGGGGTGGCCAAGCGATGACTTGGCCGAGAGGAATGAAGGCCCTCATTTCTGAGCTGGCCTCGGTTGGAACGTCTCGGCTCCCTGGTTGGGGTCCGAAAGACGATGAACACGTTTGGTTGGACACATTTGCTGATATGGCAAGGAGCCGACCTCAGTGGCGTTCGTGCTGCGAGTTTATTTGTCCCTCTCCATCCCTTTTGGCCTCCCCCTCCAAGCACAATCTCATTATTTAGCCTTATATAATTTTGCATAGTATTTTTTTGATGCATAGTAGCCCGCTGGTAGCTTACCGGGACGATGCCCATCCGTTACCGGTAGATCAGCCGGTTTGCACAAGTTCTTTATTTTTTTTCTCCTTTTTTCTATGTATTGCGGCACAGTAGCTGAGGTGTTCCCCACCACCAGCTAACGTGTATGATGATGGCGATGATGATGATGATGATGATGATGATGATGATGATGATGATGATGGTGGTGATGATGATGATGATGATGATGATGATGCTGATGATGATGATGACGATGATGATGATGATGATGATGATGAGAACTGGGAACTGGTGCGAAGCAGCGAGTAGAGGTTGCTCTGTGTAGCTGCATCATTCGTCGTTTTCGGACATGAACCTTTTATTTATCGTTTCGCTCTTTGTACTTTGCCTCTGCAAATTGTTTGTCTCGTAGCATCTTGAATTTTGCCACTGTGTTCGCTTCTACTATATGCTGAGGCAGGTCGTTCCAGACATTCACCACTCTTCGTTCGAAACAGAGTTGATGGGCGACCCGCTTCAAATCCGGGACGATAAGTTTATACCGGTGTCCTCGCGTGCATCTTGGTGTGCGCAGATGAAGTAGTTGTCTCAACATGGGGTAATCACCCAGATGTAATATCCGGTGCGTCATGATGAGGTCAACCCTCAGCCGACGATAAGATAGGGTGTATAACCCTAGTTTCTTACATCGGTCTTCGTATGGCATACCTCGTAAGTTTGGAATCAGCCTAGTGGCTACATGCTGCACCCGCTCAAGCTTTTCTACTTCGCCCCGGGTGATGGGACAGTATGCGGGAGTGCCGTACTCTAGCATTGGTCGTATTATCGAGACGAAGAGGCGAGTGGCAATCTCTTCGGACCAAGTGCTAAAGCTGCGCCTGAGAGCCCAAAGCATCCGAAGGCTGTTTTGGTACAGCCTATTCGTGTTGTCAATGGACTTTAGGTCGCAGCGTGAGAGTACACCGAGGTCGCGCACGAAAGGAGCGGGATGCAACGGTTGACCAGCCACTGTGTACGTTCGGCCGTGATCATACTTACCCAACCTCATGAATTGCGACTTGGCAGGGTTGATCGGGAGGTTAACCTCTGCAGACCATGTTGCGAGGCGGTCGAGATCCTGCTGAAGTAAATCGCAATCATTGAGTGTGCGGATTACTCTCCACACTTTCAAGTCATCTGCGAACAAAGCACAATGTGATTGTAGTAGCTGAGGCACATCGTTTATATGATGATGATGATGATGATGATGATGATGATGATGATGATGATGATGATGATGATGATGATGATGATGATGATGATGATGATGATGATGATGATGATGATGATGATGATGATGATGATGATGATGATGATGATGATGATGATGATGATGATGATGATGATGATGATGATGATGATGATGATGATGATGATGATGATGATGATGATGATGATGATGATGATGATGATGATGATGATGATGATGATGATGATGATGATGATGATGATGATGATGATGATGATGATGATGATGATGATGATGATGATGATGATGATGATGATGATGATGATGATGATGATGATGATGATGATGATGATGATGATGATGATGATGATGATGATGATGATGATGATGATGATGATGATGATGATGATGATGATGATGATGATGATGATGATGATGATGATGATGATGATGATGCTGATGCTGATGCTGATGATGATGATGATGATGATGATGATGATGATGATGATGATGATGATGATGATGATTGATGATGATGATGATGATGATGATGATGATGATGATGATGATGATGTTGATGATGATGAGAACTGGGAACTGGTGCGAAGCAGCGAGTAGAGGTTGCTCTATGTAGCTGCATCATTCGTCGTTTTCGGACATGAACCTTTTATTTATCGTTTCGCTCTTTGTACTTTGCCTCTGCAAATTGTTTGTCTCGTAGCATCTTGAATTTTGCCACTGTGTTCGCTTCTACTATATGCTGAGGCAGGTCGTTCCAGACATTCACCACTCTTCGTTCGAAACAGAGTTGATGGGCGACCCGCTTCAAATCCGGGACGATAAGTTTATACCGGTGTCCTCGCGTGCAGCTTGGTGTGCGCAGATGAAGTAGTTGTCTCAACATGGGGTAATCACCCAGATGTAATATCCGGTGCGTCATGATGAGGTCAACCCTCAGCCGACGATAAGATAGGGTGTATAACCCTAGTTTCTTACATCGGTCTTCGTATGGCATACCTCGTAAGTTTGGAATCAGCCTAGTGGCTACATGCTGCACCCGCTCAAGCTTTTCTACTTCGTCCCGGGTGATGGGACAGTATGCGGTACAGTATTAAGAACGAAAGACCGAGGGTGAACAATTGTTTTCGATGATTCATCTTCAGACCTGTACAATCATATGGTTGAAATCGCAATAGGAAAGTACAAGGGGATTAACGATCAGTTCAAATGAGATAGATCACGTGTCGATCAAAGACATGAACCAGTAACAAACAGCAAACTAGGTCTGAGGTACCGTTGCACAATTGCAGTTGCTGTCCGAAGGATCCGTTTTGGCTGGCCAAGGTAGCTGAACAGCTTCGATCAGCTTCTTTTGTGCACACAAAAGAGGTTGGTACAACCGAATGCTGATCGCCTCGGCAGTAGCAAGGGTCCGGAGGCGCAGGCCTTTCGACTGGAGTGGAGGGACCCTGTACAGTATTCGAAAGGCACTGACTGGGTCAACCTCATGCCCACTATCAACCAGATGAGCCATAACTGAGCTAGTTATAGCTCCAGTACCACCTCGACGCAACCAACGTGGTAGGTGCTCCTTAATGCGTTTCGAAAGTTGCCGCGCCGTTCGACCGATGTAAGTAGCGCCACAAGCGCACTTGAACTGATAAATTACCATAGAAGCGGTCAGCGTCGGTAACTTGTCTTTGTTGTAAATACGGATGAGTGGCTCCGTGGAAAAGGTACACCTAAGTTTGGCTGCTGGAAAAGTTGACTTGACAGCTGTTGAAAGGCTTCTAGTTACACGCTCAGCAGCGGCGTCTCCCTTGAAGGGTAGTCGTATGAAAAGTTCTTTTTTCTCTGCTGTCTGAACCTGTAACTGGTCGGGCTTACTTTGCATGTTCCTCAAAATGAAACGATCAGGATATCCGTTTTCGCGCAGCAAATTCTGAATGAGCGTCAACTCATTATCCAACTTGTCTTCAGAACAGATCCTGTGGGCCCTTGTGGTTAGACAGCGAATTAGGTTTCGCTTATATCTCAACGGAACGAAACTGTGAAAGTTCGTATACTGGCCACTCCAGGTTTTCTTCCTGTAGACTTGCCGTTGGATCGAGCCGTCTGCCCTTCTAGTTAACAGCACATCAAGAAACGGCAACTGATCGTTCAATTCCTTTTCGTAGGTGAACTGCAATGATCCGTGGGCCCGATTAAAGCGGTCAATAACAGCGTCAAGATCAACAGACTGGTCGGCCACGACAAATATGTCGTCCATATAGCGGTGGTAACATTCAAAGGCCGTGATCTCCTCATGTAACTTGGTATTCTCTAATTTCGCCATGAAGACATCAGCTAACAACGGACCCAATGGCGATCCCATAGCTACACCATCCTTTTGTCGGTAGTAAGTGCCATTGAATAAGAACTGTACGTTCCAAGTGCAACGCAAAAGAAGGCTTTTCAAGTCACGCAACGGTATACATATACTTGCTTTTGTTTCTTCTATGTAGGAACAAAGGTAATCGATCGTCTCGAAAAGTGGCACGTTGGTGAAAAGCGATACAACATCCAAGGAAAACATTACTTTCTTATCAATGTTGCGATCTTTGATGCTTTCGATGAAATGAAAGGTATCACGAAGGCTGTAGTGTGTAAGTCGCTGTCTTACTGGCTCTAGAATTTCCACAAGCCATTGGGCGACGGCATGGTAGGGTGAATTAACCATTGATAAGATCGGGCGAAGCGGGACACCTGTCTTATGAATTTTTGGTAACCCATAAAGTCTCGGGATATTCGTGCCACTCGGCTTCAGGCTATCATAAAGTGTATTTGATATATGTCCATTATTCCGAAGATCTTGCAAGCTTTTAATAGTTTGGTTTTCAATCCGCTCTGTCTGGTCCTTTTCTCCAATCATTCGGGAAAATTTCGATTCGTCACTCAGAACCTTTCGAGCTTGTTTAGATAGTCTTCTTTATCTAACAGAACGACTCCAGTACCCTTGTCCGGTCTGCTCAGAACGATCTCACCATTGCGTCGTAAATCCTTCAACGCGTCAAGGTGCTTGCGTGTCAGTGGACCGTGAGTGTGGACATGGCACTTGCGATACTGGTAGCAGGTGTTCACTAGAGAACACTTAAAACGTTCCAGGTCTTCATTCTCTGGACTTCGTGCCACTCGGCTTCATGCTCTCTTAAAGTGTATTTGATATATGTCCATTATATCGAAGATCTTGCAAGCTTTATATATTTGGTTTTACAATCCTCTCTGTCTGGTCCTTTTCTCCAATCATTCGGGAAAATTTTGTTTCGTCAGAATGTGATTGAAGAGTTAGCGTTGGACATGAAACAATCATTCCTGGATTACGTTCAGTCTATCACCGCAAACCGTGTACGACAAAGGCGTTTGGCCCTAACTAAGACGTTGAATCAGCATAAGCCGCAATCCACTTTCCCTAATAGACCTGAGAGGTACGTGCACAATTTTTCAAGTATGAAATTGAACTCCACTTTAATGGAAGTTCTATCGCTTGGTCCAAAGTTTTGCGCTCCCAAACACAAAGACAATCAGCTTCACTATGAGTTACAGTTTGAAAGCCTGTTTGGCCAAACAAAAGGGCTAGTAGCTAAGTCGAATGAAGACCTTCAACGCTTTAAGTGTTCTCTAGTGAACACCTGCTACCAGTATCGCAAGTGCCATGTCCACACTCACGGTCCACTGACACGCAAGCACCTTGACGCGTTGAAGGATTTACGACGCAATGGTAAGATCGTTCTGAGCAGACCGGACAAGGGTACTGGAGTCGTTCTGTTAGATAAAGAAGACTATCTAAACAAGCTCGAAAGGTTCTGAGTGACGAATCGAAATTTTCCCGAATGATTGGAGAAAAGGACCAGACAGAGAGGATTGAAAACCAAACTATTAAAAGCTTGCAAGATCTTCGGAATAATGCACATATATCAAATACACTTTATGATAGCCTGAAGCCGAGTGGCACGAATATCCCGAGACTTTATGGGTTACCAGAAATTCATAAGACAGGTGTCCCGCTTCGCCCGATCTTATCAATGGTTAATTCACCCCACCATGCCGTCGCCCAATGGCTTGTGGAAATTCTAGAGCCAGTAAGACAGCGACTTACACACTACAGCCTTCGTGATACCTTTCATTTCATCGAAAGCATCAAAGATCGCAACATTGATAAGAAAGTAATGTTTTCCTTGGATGTTGTATCGCTTTTCACCAACGTGCCACTTTTCGAGACGATCGATTACCTTTGTTCCTACATAGAAGAAACAAAAGCAAGTATATGTATACCGTTGCGTGACTTGAAAAGCCTTCTTTTGCGTTGCACTTGGAACGTACAGTTCTTATTCAATGGCACTTACTACCGACAAAAGGATGGTGTAGCTATGGGATCGCCATTGGGTCCGTTGTTAGCTGATGTCCTCATGGCGAAATTAGAGAATACCAAGTTACATGAGGAGATCACGGCCTTTGAATGTTACCACCGCTATATGGACGACATATTTGTCGTGGCCGACCAGTCTGTTGATCTTGACGCTGTTATTGACCGCTTTAATCGGGCCCACGGATCATTGCAGTTCACCTACGAAAAGGAAGTGAACGATCAGTTGCCGTTTCTTGATGTGCTGTTAACTAGAAGGGCAGACGGCTCGATCCAACGGCAAGTCTACAGGAAGAAAACCTGGAGTGGCCAGTATACGAACTTTCTCAGTTTCGTTCCGTTGAGATATAAGCGAAACCTAATTCGCTGTCTAACCACAAGGGCCCACAGGATCTGTTCTGAAGACAAGTTGGATAATGAGTTGACGCTCATTCTGAATTTGCTGCGCGAAAACGGATATCCTGATCGTTTCATTTTGAGGAACATGCAAAGTAAGCCCGACCAGTTACAGGTTCAGACAGCAGAGAAAAAAGAACTTTTCATACGACTACCCTTCAAGGGAGATGCCGCTGCTGAGCGTGTAACTAGAAGCCTTTCAACAGCTGTCAAGTCAACTTTTCCAGCAGCCAAACTTAGGTGTACCTTTTCCACGGAGCCACTCATCCGTATTTACAACAAAGACAAGTTACCGACGCTGACCGCTTCTATGGTAATTTATCAGTTCAAGTGCGCTTGTGGCGCTACTTACATCGGTCGAACGGCGCGGCAACTTTCGAAACGCATTAAGGAGCACCTACCACGTTGGTTGCGTCGAGGCGGTACTGGAGCTATAACTAGCTCAGTTATGGCTCATCTGGTTGATAGTAGGCATGAGGTTGACCCAGTCAGTGACTTTCGAATACTGTACAGGGTCCCTTCACTCCAGTCGAAAGGCCTGCGCCTCCGGACCCTTGCTACTGCCGAGGCGATCAGCATTCGGTTGTACCAACCTCTTTTGTGTGCACAAAAGAAGCTGATCGAGGCTGTTCAGCTACCTTGGCCAGCCAAAACGGATCCTTCGGACAGCAACTGCAATTGTGCAACGGTACCTCAGCCCTAGTTTGCTGTTTGTTACTGGTTCATGCCTTTGATCGACACGCGATCAATCTCATTTGAACTGATCGTTAATCCCCATATATTAGAATGAATCAAAGGAGGCAGAATAAGAGTAAAGAATTCTTTTCGGTAATTCTCATCAGACTCATACATTACATGATGTGGAAAAAGTGCTAAATGTGCCGGGTTGGGCTACTTATTGAACAAATGTTTAATTTCACGGGTACAAATCAATAAATCACGAGGTCATTGGAAGTGGCAAGTGTGTACGGGGGAAATCATAGCCGAAGTTGTAGGCCACGGTAGAAGCAAAGGACGTACAAACTGTTTTTGTACGCACAGTTCTGGCTTGAGTTGGCGGATGTAGATAGCTTCCGCAATAGACAGAAGATGCGTCCGGAATCCGCGCGTGAAACGTTCAGGAACAGTATAGATGACTCTAAAATCATTTTCCGTTCCTGCGTGACTGCACTCTAGTAGGTGAGATAAGATGGAACTGTTGCTGCACCTCGCTTCGCCTTTGTAAAACCACTTGGGGATGTGTTCGCGAATCCTATGAGATAGGCGTCTCGTGGTACGACCCACGTATCGTGCCCCACAGGAGCACGAGTAAAGATAAACAAGCATTGATCGAGTCACCAGAGGCAGCCTGTCTTTCAAGGGTTTTGCGAATAAAGGCTTGTTGTAAAATACTATGCGTAGGCGAGCCGCGAAGTAGGTCTTTTCAACAGCGTCTCTCAGGCGTTTGGACAGGGCATCAGCCGCACTGTCGCCTTTGAAAGGAATATGCACAATTAGTTCTTTTTTGGGTACGTTCATCCTCGGTGGTTTTATCTTGCGTTCTTTCAAATGTTTGAGGATGAATTTATCTGGATACCCATTCTCTCTTAGCGCGTCGCCGATTCTCTGCAATTCTTTGGTGATTGTGTCTGGGGTGCAAATTCTATGTGCTCGGAACGCAAGAGTGCGGACTAGGTTTCGTTTGTACTGTATGGGTACCGCACTATAGAAGTTGATGTACTGTCCAGTCCAAGTTGGTTTTCTATACACCCCTCTGCTGCATGATCCATCGGCGTTTCTGATGATATCAACATCCAGGAACGATAGTCGGTTTCTGGATTCGTGCTCACATGTGAAATGTAGATTCTGATGCGCATCATTAAAAGCTTCCAACAGTTTCACAGTCTGCGCTTTCGATTTGCAGAGTATAAATGTATCGTCTACATAACGTATATACATCTCGACTTCGTTGATGTGCGTTCTTAATACGTTATGCTCCAATTTTGCCATAAAGACATCTGCTAGAAAGGGTCCCAATGGTGAGCCCATGGCAACTCCATCAATTTGACGATACATCTCTCCGTTGAAGGTGAATTGCACGTTTAAAGTGCATCTGAGTAACAATTCCTTCAGGAGGTTTTCCGGGATATTTATAGGTACGTTCAGTTGCCGTACTAGTTCGCAGACATATTCTACTGTTTCCAACAACGGAATGTTCGTAAACAACGACTGCGCATCAAATGACGACATCCATTTGTTGTTAACATTCACGTCCCTTATCTTCTCAATGAACTCGAAAGTATCTTTCACGCAGTAAGTGCAGACGGTTTTACGCAGCGGTTCCAGCTTCTCAACCATCCATTGAGCTATCAAATGTTGCGGAGAGCTAACCATATCCAGTATGGGACGCATTGGAGCGCCCTCCTTGTGTACTTTAGGGAGGCCGTACAACCGTGGTAGATGTCCGCCTGAAGGTCTCAGCTTTTCGAATTCGCACTTTGTGATAACATTCTCTTTCATCATTCGTCGGAGCAAATCGGTCAGTTGTTTTTCTAACTCTTCTGTATTATCCTTTCCTAATGTTAGCTTTTGAAACTTACGTTCATCACTAAGAATATGTTGCATCTTACTAACATAATCAGTTCTATTCATTAGAACTATACCAGAACCTTTATCCGGCTTAGAGATAATTAACTCTTTGTTTAACCATAACTCTCTAAGTGACTGCATATGTTCGCTTGTAAGAAAACCACTACTGGCTGATCTAGCCTTAATGTAATCATGACAGGTGTTTACTAAGCTAGATAACATGTTCTCAACGTCCCCTGACGAATTTGGTGACAGGTCGCGCGCCTGCGCTATTAAGCTCTCAAATTGCACCTCTAATGCAGCCTGATCAACTTTTTTACAAGGGATGCAAAACTTAGGGCCTAAGGACAACACATTTAATTGTGTTGGGCTAAGCACGACACTAGAAAGGTTAAACACGTACCGCTCCGGGTTACTCGGAAAGTTCAGTTGCGGCACTTGACTATTTAGCGAGCTAAGCAACTTCTTTCTTTTCTGTGTACCCCTTTGCTTTTTAACCTGTTCTACGTATGCTTCAAAAGGTCTTCGTAACTCTTCCGATAAGCCCATGACGGCATGCATTCGTTGTGAGAGAAATCTTTCCAGCTCCGATAATTTCGTGCGAATGTTATCCATATAGTTGAGAGTGTGCCGCCTCAAATTGCGCACATTAGGGTACAGACCACATCGGCGTATATCTTTCCAAAAGTGTTTTGGATACCGGCATGACTGTAAGCACTCATTGAAGAATTTCAATTCAACCTCAGCCTCTTCATACCGAGCACTGAACTTCAGATACTCATTCAAAAGCTTGACTGAATCACGGGGAATGCTGATCCTCAGCAATCCAAAAATTCCCATTTATTAGAATGAATCAAAGGAGGCAGAATCTGAGTAAAGAATTCTTTTCGGTAATTCTCATCAGACTCATACATTACATGATGTGGAAAAAGTGCTAAATGTGCCGGGTTGGGCTACGTATTGAACAAATGTTTAATTTCACGGGTACAAATCAATAAATCACGAGGTCATTGGAAGTGGCAAGTGTGTACAGGGGAAATCATAGCCGAAGTTGTAGGCCACGGTAGAAGCAAAGGACGTACAAACTGTTTTTGTACGCACAGTTCTGGCTTGAGGTGGCGGATGTAGATAGCTTCCGCAATAGACAGAAGATGCGTCCGGAATCCGCGCGTGAAACGTTCAGGAACAGTATAGATGACTCTAAAATCATTTTCCGTTCCTGCGTGACTGCACTCTAGTAGGTGAGATAAGATGGAACTGTTGCTGCACCTCGCTTCGCCTTTGTAAAACCACTTGGGGATGTGTTCGCGAATCCTATGAGATAGGCGTCTCGTGGTACGACCCACGTATCGTGCCCCACAGGAGCACGAGTAAAGATAAACAAGCATTGATCGAGTCACCAGAGGCAGCCTGTCTTTCAAGGGTTTTGCGAATAAAGGCTTGTTGTAAAATACTATGCGTAGGCGAGCCGCGAAGTAGGTCTTTTCAACAGCGTCTCTCAGGCATTTGGACAGGGCTTGTAGCTAAGTCGAATGAAGACCTGGAACGTTTTAAGTGTTCTTTAGTGAACACCTGCTACCAGTATCGCAATTGCCATGTCCACACTCACGGTCCACTGACACGCAAGCACCTTGACGCGTTGAAGGATTTACGACGCAATGGTGAGATCGTTCTGAGCAGACCGGACAAGGGTACTGGAGTCGTTCTGTTAGATAAAGAAGACTATCTAAACAAGCTCGAAAAGGTTCTGAGTGACGAATCGAAATTTTCCCGAATGATTGAAGAAAAGGACCAGACAGAGAGGATTGAAAACCAAACTATTAAAAGCTTGCAAGATCTTCGGAATAATGGACATATATCAAATACACTTTATGATAGCCTGAAGCCGGGTGGCACGAATATCCCGAGACTTTATGGGTTACCAAAAATTCATAAGACAGGTGTCCCGCTTCGCCCGATCTTATCAATGGTTAATTCACCCTACCATGCCGTCGCCCAATGGCTTGTGGAAATTCTAGAGCCAGTAAGACAGCGACTTACACACTACAGCCTTCGTGATACCTTTCATTTCATCGAAAGCATCAAAGATCGCAACATTGATAAGAAAGTAATGTTTTCCTTAGATGTTGTATCGCTTTTCACCAACGTGCCACTTTTCGAGACGATCGATTACCTTTGTTCCTACATAGAAGAAACAAAAGCAAGTATATGTATACCGTTGCGTGACTTGAAAAGCCTTCTTTTGCGTTGCACTTGGAACGTACAGTTCTTATTCAATGGCACTTACTACCGACAAAAGGATGGTGTAGCTATGGGATCGCCATTGGGTCCGTTGTTAGCTGATGTCCTCATGGCGAAATTAGAGAATACCAAGTTACATGAGGAGATCACGGCCTTTGAATGTTACCACCGCTATATGGACGACATATTTGTCGTGGCCGACCAGTCTGTTGATCTTGACGCTGTTATTGACCGCTTTAATCGGGCCCACGGATCATTGCAGTTCACCTACGAAAAGGAAGTGAACGATCAGTTGCCGTTTCTTGATGTGCTGTTAACTAGAAGGGCAGACGGCTCGATCCAACGGCAAGTCTACAGGAAGAAAACCTGGAGTGGCCAGTATACGAACTTTCTCAGTTTCGTTCCGTTGAGATATAAGCGAAACCTAATTCGCTGTCTAACCACAAGGGCCCACAGGATCTGTTCTGAAGACAAGTTGGATAATGAGTTGACGCTCATTCTGAATTTGCTGCGCGAAAACGGATATCCTGATCGTTTCATTTTGAGGAACATGCAATGTAAGCCCGACCAGTTACAGGTTCAGACAGCAGAGAAAAAAGAACTTTTCATACGACTACCCTTCAAGGGAGATGCCGCTGCTGAGCGTGTAACTAGAAGCCTTTCAACAGCTGTCAAGTCAACTTTTCCAGCAGCCAAACTTAGGTGTACCTTTTCCACGGAGCCACTCATCCGTATTTACAACAAAGACAAGTTACCGACGCTGACCGCTTCTATGGTAATTTATCAGTTCAAGTGCGCTTGTGGCGCTACTTACATCGGTCGAACGGCGCGGCAACTTTCGAAACGCATTAAGGAGCACCTACCACGTTGGTTGCGTCGAGGCGGTACTGGAGCTATAACTAGCTCAGTTATGGCTCATCTGGTTGATAGTAGGCATGAGGTTGACCCAGTCAGTGCCTTTCGAATACTGTACAGGGTCCCTTCACTCCAGTCGAAAGGCCTGCGCCTCCGGACCCTTGCTACTGCCGAGGCGATCAGCATTCGGTTGTACCAACCTCTTTTGTGTGCACAAAAGAAGCTGATCGAAGCTGTTCAGCTACCTTGGCCAGCCAAAACGGATCCTTCGGACAGCAACTGCAATTGTGCAACGGTACCTCAGCCCTAGTTTGCTGTTTGTTACTGGTTCATGCCTTTGATCGACACGCGATCAATCTCATTTGAACTGATCGTTAGTCCCCTTGTACTTGCCCATTGCGATTTCATCCATATGATTGTACAGGTCTGAATATGAATCATCGAAAACAATTGTTCACCCTCGGTCTTTCGTTCTTGATAATGAAATGGGAATTTTCCACTTACTGGAATATCATTCTATTGTGCACCGAGATCATACGGTTTTAGTTTTAGGATACCGCATACCAACAGGTCGACGGGGTCGCTAAGGGCAGCCTTCTGCGACGAGTTTTAGCCGACATCTTCCTCGGCCTGCTAGAAAGGCAACTTGCTGCCGGCATTGGTGAAGCGAAATTGTACAGACGATATGCGGACGACATTCTAATCTTCACGAGCGAAGAACCTTTTACCCGGCTCCTGATCATCCTGAATTCGATCCACCCTAATCTGCCGGTATCCCATGAAGTGGAACAACCCAGTTGCCTGGCGTTCTTGGACATACTCATTAGGAGACGGGTTGAAGGCACGTTGCAGCGCACTGTTCACAGCAACTCGACTTGGACTGAACAGTACCTTCATTTTTCAAGCTTCGCCCCGATCGCATACAAACGCGGCTTGATAAAAACTCTCTTCTACCGAGCTAGATGTATTTGCAGCCCCGAAACGTTAAAAGCCGAAGAAGAAATTCTACGCAAAACCTTAATTTCGAATGGATATCCTGAGCAGTTCATTCAAGTACACAGCAGACCTCCCAGCGTGAAGACGCGAGTAATGACGGCTGAGAAAAAGGAGGTTTATTTGTTCTTGCCGTTCAAGGGAGACCATGTGGCAAATGATATCGGACGCAAGCTCCGGTCCGCCCTAACGCGAACCTACACGACAGCCCAGTCGCTACTCAGACATACCACGCGAGAACTTGTTCTTCTTAACCGTCAGATCATCTCATTGGATAGTTCGGCCTCTCACGTTGTGTATCAGTTCACCTGCGGTTGCAGGGACATTTACATAGGCAGAACAAACCGTCAGTTAGCTCAGATGGTAGCTGAACATTTGCCACATTGGTTGGGTCAAGCGATTACGCAACAAAATGGGACGGATCTGAGAATTAGTCGGAGCCCGGCATCGTCTATCACCAAGATCCTCATGGCGACCCGTCATCACGTGAACCCTGAGACAGCGTTCAAAATGTTGTTCCGTAACAAAAACCCCACAATGCTGGTAATTAGTGAGGCGTTGTTAATTAAGCCCTATCAACCTGTGCTATGTGCACAGAAACTTGAGGCAACCAATTCGGTTGCCATGGTCTTGACTGTGACATTTTGATTGGTGTTGCTTATTTTTCCATGTATATACTCGTTTGTGTGTTTCTGCTCGTATTGTGTTTGCGACTGAAGAGAATAATCGAAACGTTGCCGGATCGCAATGTCTCTCTTCTCTCTGCTTTGACCAAATAACAGAACACTGCCCTGCAGCTTGATATACGCACGCAGTCAAAATTGCCCAAAGTGCTGTTTTGGAACATGTAGTCCAGTTCGGGCAATAATTCGTGACGATAGAACCGTTTAATTTTTATACGTTTTGCCGAAACACCATCCAAAGGGAGTTAATAGGCGTTTACTCATGACGACCGAGGTTATTTCAATCCAGATGATGCAACCGGAATTATGCAAGCGGAGGATGTTAGTTCAAATGCTCCATTTACTCTGGCCATAACTTTACTGTGACTCGCCGTTCGGCTTCTGAAAGTGACCTTTTCACCCTATCGAACAGCTTAACCGTATTATGTTATATTGTGAACATATGTATACGTTTAAGCTTGGCTCTTAAAATCGATTGCAAGGGATCGAATACCAAAGCAGCCTGTTCGGAGTTGACCAATCCTAGACTTGCCAGTTTAGCCTATCACGATTTTAAATAGTTTTATATATGTATAAGCCTGATGAGAAATATCGAGAAGAAATTTCTTCTCTGAGCTTTGTGTTCTTATCTCTATGGGCATGTTTTAGTAACGTGGCAAATCTCGACGAGAATTATGACCCTCGATTGGTGTTCATAATGGTGGGACAGTCTTATGGTTTTACCCAACTCTCTGTACCATCATTCGCCTCCGTTTCCGTAGAGCATTCAGGTGAGGGAATAGCTTCCTTCTATCTAGTGATCGATCGACACAGGTCGGTAAATATACTGAGATTCTCGTCGACGGCAGAGGGCCTACGTGTTTGACATGCACGTGGATAAAACGTGCATCTGGCGTCGAAATGTTCCTGTTGAGCTTTCAGTGTGCTTATGCGCGTTCGCGCGTTACCACGAAATGCACGCAGGTGCCCAAGTACGAAAGTCACGATTGACATTGCGCCAGATCAATTGTATGTTTACGAGTTTAACCGATGCACAATCACCTAGGAAAGACAAGCCGTGCAAACGTGTCGAACACAGTCTGTCGAAAATCGCGTAGGACGGCTGCACGCGGTTTGCCCAGAGATAAATCGCCAAGTATGGCTTCGTTTGATGATGTCAGCGGAACGAGTCATATGTATAGCGAGAGACACTTGCATAATATATCAACCTCAAGATCATTGAACTGTACTGCGGCCATGACTGTCAAGTCGATAGCAGTGTTGCCGTCCACAGAAATCGCTTGAATTCTGGTAGTGCGTCGGCGACAGTGTTGTGCACACCTGAGACATGTCGTATATCGGTCGTAAACTGAGCGATATGGTCTAGGTGGTGCGACTCTGTAGGAGAGTATTGGTCAGTAGTCGTGCTAAGCACGTAACTCAGGGTTTAGTGGTCGGTGAAGACGGTAAAGGAGCGACCTTCTAAATCACGTCGGAAATGACATACGGATAAATAAATGACTAATAGTTCTCGCCCGAAAGTACTGGAACGAGATTCGGCAGGTTGCAAACTTTTGGAGAAAAATGACAACGGCTGCCAAGCGCCACCTTTCCTTTTGTTGTAAGACCACCCCAACTGACACGTCAGAGGCATCCGTACTGAGCGACAGTGGGGCTGCGAAGTAGTGATGTGCCATAGAAGCTATGTGGGCGAAAGCTTCTTTCCAATTCTGCAAGACGGTGCGTTCTGCTGCAGGAATATCGAACTTCTTAAGCTTCCCCCGGAGAAGGTCAGTGAGGAGTTGCCTAAGCGAAGCGCAACTAGGTATGAAACAACGACAAAAGTTGACGAGACCGTCAATGCATCTTAGCTGTTTGAAAGAGTGAAGTTCGGGATAGTCAATGATTGCCTTATTCATATCCTGCAGTGGCATGATGCCTATAGGAGAGATATGGTAGACGAGAAAACTGAACGAACCGACACCAAACTAACATTTTTCTGTGTTGATCGTCACTCCGTCTTGAGTAAAAAAAGCCAAAGTTGCAAGTGCGTTTTCGTGAAGAGCTAAAGGTTAAGATGTCGTCGAGGTAGACATAAGCGAAGTCAAGGCCGTGACAAAATTGGTCGATGAAGCGCTGGAAGCTTTGCGCGGCATTCTTTAGACCAAATGGCATGCGCCAAAACTCGAACAAACCAAATGGAGTCGTCACGGCAATTTTAGCGATATGCATTTCGGTTACCGGAATTTGGTTGTAAGTGCGCACCAAGTCGATTTTACTGAAAACGTTTTTACCTGCCAGACTGCTGGTGAGATGCACGATAGGATAGGATAGCGAACAGGCGTGGTTACGTTGTTTAGGGAACGCTAATCTCCACAAGGATGCTAGTCCCCTATGGTCTTCTTCGGAACCACGTGGAGAGGTGACGCCCGTTGGCTGTTGGATGGTCTGGTGATACCGAACTGTAGCATGTGATCGGATTCGGCTGTCGCGGCACTTAACTTGTCGGAGGCGAGTTATTTTGGTCGGGTACTCGTTGGCGGACAGCGCGTGACAATGTGATGACAGACCTCTGTCGTGACTGGCGGATGCTTTGCAGCTGGTTGTATCAGTCGCGGGTATTCGGACAGTACGTTCGCATAATCTGATGGTATATCGGCGATCCGGACAACAGGACTGATTAGCGGGGCGTTCGGAAGAATGCCTTCAACCCCTAGTTTAGTACGGTCGTCTAAAAGCCTGTGGCGCCCGGCATTAATGAAACACCCAAAATGGCAGAGGAAGTCGCTACCGATAAATGCGAAGTGACAAGACGCAACCATGTAAACCCACTTAAAATCTCTGTGGAGATGGAGGTCCAGGTGCATCATGCGCTGACCGAATGAAGCTATCGGAGAACCGTTGGCAGCACGCAGGTTGTAAGTAGGATTTGAGTGCTTGTCGTTCTTGTTCACAGGGATGACACTGACTTCCGCTCCCGTGTCGATGCGAATGTGATGGAAGAACTTCGATCGCTAAGGTAAAACAAGCGATTTGTTTGGGTATTGTAGGATATTTTGGTTGTGCAAGTATGCATGCTATCCGCTTTATCGAAAGCGATGAGTCGTGCCTAATGCAGGGATCCCGACAACGTTTAGCTCAAACACAATGTTGCGAAGAGCACACTTTTCGATAAATCTCATCAGGCGTTTACAAGTTTAAAGTGGAATGTTGAAGCAGGATAGGCTGGTGAAGTGCGATAATGATTAGCGAATCAGAACGATGCAGAAAGTGAGCTGTCTTACTCGATAAATTGGTCGATCTACTCAAGCAGCGGCTACCACAATATACGTAGGCAGACATAGACACACATATGCTCACGAGACATAGAACGTGCTTTTCAACTGATTGGGTAACGCACTCTTCATCCGATGGTTGTCAGTGTGTGGAGTGGAAGCTGTTTGGAGGCGTGTTAGCCCCAGTGCAGAAGGAGCTCTTGAATAAGCGCGCTCTGTTTGCATAGTTCAGGTTATGTAAGCCTGATAGCAATGGCTTCGGCCGTCCGAAACATTCGTTTCCTAAGCCCCTTGGGGTAGTGATTTGTACAACATAAAACACTTTGAAGTCATCAGTAGCTTTGATTTGATGTTCACTTTCGACCAGATGTTTTAGGATAGAACTCTTGGTGCAATTGACAGTAGCTTTCTGCAATGCCGTGGGACAGTGCTTCGATATCCGTTTAGACAGATGCCTAGTCGTATGTCCGAGGTACCCCACACCACAAGTGCAGGTAAGTTGATATAAAATATGATTCGGATTAGACCGAGAGTCTGTCTTTGAGACGTTGGACAACAAACGGCGCCCTTTCGGCAATAATGTGTGGATTTGAAGCTGGAAACCTTCGAGCTACTGCAGCGGAACTTCTTTTGTTCAGCAAGTCAAAACAATATTCCCTATGAAAAGTAACTGATAGGAACACATCTTTCTTGGGGACCGTTGTAATCAATTCATGACAATCATGAATCACTGCGTGCTGTCGGATGAAGTGGGCTGGGTAACCGTTTACTTGCAGCGTATGGAAAATACAGTTCTTTTCGGCCTCCAATGTCTCTGGGCTACGTAGTGTGGCAGCGCGAAAGTACAAGCAACGAACAAAGTTCCCCTTGTACTTCAAGGGCACAAAACTGAGAAAATACGTGCATTGACCGACCCACGTCGTTTTCCGAAACACACTTCTTGCTAGTGAAGAGTAATCTTTTCTCCTTAGTAAAACTTCTAAGAAGGCCAGTTTATCATTATTCTCGATCTCACTAGTAAATTTCAAAGATGGATGTACACTGTTTAACCTGGTTTCATAGGCCGGAAACATCAGTGTTTGAATCACAGCCTATAACCGTGTCATCCATGTATGGACAATAGAAATCGAATGAAGAGATAATAGATTTCTAGGTCCATGTTCCAGCATAGTAAGGAAAATGTTAGCAATAAGAGTGCCGACAGGAGACACCATCGTGACTCCGCCGATCTGTCTGTAGTAGATTCCACAAAATAAAAGCTCGCTGTTGAAAGTACATCGTAAGATTAATTCCTTCGTTTCTGCACTGGAATACCCACACTAAATTTCCTTTGGTTTGAGTAATCACAGATAAAATTAATCGTCCCCATCAGCGGAACGTTCGTAAAAAGTGATTCAACGTCCAAAGAGAGCATCACTTCACCATTCAATCTCATGCATTCCACTTATTTCACAAATTCGTACGTCCAGCTCTTCCACCACTTTGACGGTGAAAGCAACACAGTTCTCTGACAGATCTGTTAGTGTTGGACTGAGAAGGTGCATAGAAAATGCTGCGTTTTTCGTTGAACTAGTCGTACTCGGTGCAGGCAAAGACCAGCCGCAATGAACGGTAGCGAAATGATGGTCTGCATCTGACCCTGGCGAACGCTAGTTCGAAGCCTTCATTCCTGCTAGGTTGCTGCTAAGTAGCGCAATTTCCTCGTCTTTGGGTTCAGGTCAGCCTAACAACTTGGAACAAATATGAAACTCGGTTTTCATCTGTCAGATTATGTCACCGAAGCTACTGGCCTTCTGCTGCGCAAGAGGTTCGAACCCAGCTTCTGCCTTGGTAGCTAATTCTTTCAGGGACGTATTCAGAAACATGGACACATTACCGGAAATGGCTCTGAGAGACGTGCAAACTAAAGTTTATTTATCCATCTTTCGCACAAGAATAAGGGACCAGGAATGCGCTGAATTTCGCCGAACAACGTCAACGGCTTGCGATCTTCCCGTTTGTGACCATTGAGCTGTTCAAATTGAGCTCGTGCGCTGGGCTGTGACTCTATGAGAATCGCTTGCTTTATCGTTTCATACTTTGTCTTGTTCCTATGGCAGGGTGGAATGTTCTGAATTATCATCGTTACCGACGAAGGAAGGCTTGTGACGAGCTGATTGTACCTTGGACGGTTCGTCTTAATGCTTTATTATCCAGTTCGATTCCAAATATCGGAAACCGAGCCTCTGGGCTGTGTTCCATGAAACTTGGAACAACCAAAGTAAGCTTGCCTAAGCTGTGAAACGACTCAGATTTCACTTTCGAGCTTTAATTAGAAATGATCAAACATGAACAAAACCACGATGAAACGACCGGAAGTAAACAAGAAACAAGTACATAAACGTATAGAATGGAGCAAAGGAAGCGAACTCACCAAAAATACAAACGACGAAAAAACTTTAAATTCGAGCGTTCGAATCGGGGTCACCAATTTATTAGACTAGTAAATACTAGTCCGGGACGATACGCTTAATCAAGAGCTGACAGCAGAAGGCAATTGAAGTCGGGCACAGCGAAATATAGCCGTAAGCTACAAAAGACGAAGACGGATGAAACGAGACAGGAAACAAATGTTAGCGCGACAATTTACAGAGCAACCGAGTGAGGAACCGGATGTCAGGAACATTATAAAACAGGAAAGAATAATGTACTATTTGTCAGCAGTGAAATTGTACATAAAATATTGTACTCATTTTTCGGGTTCTAAAATAACTTGTTACCACGCATTTCCTTGTCTTGCTTTTGATGACACTGCTTAACAACAAAAATGATTTTTTCTTGGTTCCAGGAATATTTCAACGCGCGTGTAGCACTTCAGCAGCGCAGATTTCAATAATGAGAGGTTTCCTTAATTTAGCTCCGGTTTTAGAGATATGGTAGTTAATTAATTAACAAATATTCAAAGTTTCCCTCGTTTACTTCTTGTATATATATATATACATATATATATATTTTACTATCTTACCACACAGGCACAGAGTCAACTGGAGCATGGAAGTGCGGGTGAAACCCATCGTGGAAATACCCTGCATGGAAACAAGTCCCCTGGGGACAGTTCCATGGATGACCGTATTACTTTACTTGAACTTCCGTGAAATCCACATTTATTTTTGTTCCCAGTTTCTTTATCTCCCTACATTTTGCAAACTGCTAATCAATTCAAAAACCCATTTGGGAACCGTTGATCAAAAGACGAGTAATTAACTATATTATGCGATCACGTTGTACATGTTGATAAGACCAAACAAATAGTCTGTGCATCGCACTGCTGAGGAATAAAACGTTAATTAAGTAATTTATTTATTTATAACAGTCCTCTTGGCGTAGTTGTTTGCACAACTGTAGTGTGTGCTGCTGCATTTGACGAATACATAGTGGAAAAACAAATAAACAATATCACTCCGTTTTTAGTCAAGCTTATTGCGCTAACTTGGGTGTACAACATGTAGGTCAGGAAAGGTCTTGGGCTTCATCTAATCTTCGCGTGACCTGTCAAATTTTTCCGCAAGTGGACAACTGGTGCAATAAGAGTTTTGAGCTCTGGTTTGCCTATAGTGTGCTGTCAGTGTGAAAAAGCTTCAACTGACACGATCGATACCGATTTACATGGATTTGTGAATAGCGAACTTTTTAACTGACAGCCAAGTGTATACGTGAAGTATCCTTTCTTCATGTGCTTATATGACAGTAAGACTAAACAACATCGCTGGAAGGAAGTGACTTGGCCTCCAAGGGAAAACATTAATTTTGGCGTAGCGGACATCATCAAGAAGCTGGTTGGAGGGTCATTTTGAAGTCCTCGTTATGGGAATGGATTGTGACGCGCAACCACTGGCGTGCGGTCGGGATATTTTACTGTCACGGCGCTTTCATCAACTATGTGTCCAATCCTTATCGTAACGCTGCTCGCATACACTCATTCGATCAGGCTCGACGGGCTCCTTTCAATGTTAATATATCTCGATGGTACACACCACGGATTACCTACTACATTGACAATTACAGAAGAGTAGTAGGGGGAGTTGAATGGTATAGGTAGAATTTCGTCACATCTAGGCTCACTCAGACAGCCGCCACAAGCCCGGAAAAGCACTGTACGCGCGTTTCATCCTTTCGGGAATCATCAGCAGTGCGCATTCCATCGGACCCTTGGTAGGGCTCGAAACCGCAACTCGACTGTTGCCAGTCCGTGGTTGAGACCACTGAGCTACGGGGGACGGCAACGACCATCGTGAATAAGTTACTAGATGTGATATAGCGCCGCTTACTATCCACTGACTTACACGTTACTGCCGTGCAGAGGACAGGGTAGCCCCCCTCACCAAGCGACGAGCTTAACAAACTTAAGCCGCCAATTATCTTATGGCATTATAAGCAGTTTGTTCTGGGTACTAATTACAGAAGAGTAGTAGGGGGAGTTGAATGGTATAGGTAGAATTTCGTCACATCTAGGCTCACTCAGACAGCCGCCACAAGCCCGGAAAAGCACTGTACGCGCGTTTCATCCTTTCGGGAATCATCAGCAGTGCGCATTCCATCGGACCCTTGGTAGGGCTCGAAACCGCAACTCGACTGTTGCCAGTCCGTGGTTGAGACCACTGAGCTACGGGGGACGGCAACGACCATCGTGAATAAGTTACTAGATGTGATATAGCGCCGCTTACTATCCACTGGTTTCGAGCCCTTCCAAGGGTCCGATGGAATGCGCACTGCTGATGATTCCCGAAAGGATGAAACGCGCGTACAGTGCTTTTCCGGGCTTGTGGCGGCTGTCTGAGTGAGCCTAGATGTGACGAAATTCTACCTATAACATTGACAATTGCTTGGGATTCTTCCCTAAAACGTGCGCGTCTAGTTCATTGGCCTTTCTTCCTACGTTACGAATTCTGGCCGTTTCTGGAAGCCTACTTTAAATGATCTTTAATAACGACGTAACTACAGGCGAATAATTTCTAACACCGCTACCCTCTTCGGCCAAGGATCACTTACATAGGAAGCCGTTTAGCAGTGTCTCCCAAACTCCAGCTGCGTGCGATCTATATCTTGCGTACCAAAGCCTACCTGGCATCTCCGATCCGTGGCCTCGACTTGCGCATGCAGCGAAGTTACGCACAATTCTGACCTCAGGGCTAACCCAAAAACGACATCCGACCGACGCAACGTGCCAGATTTCCACCTGTCCATCAAACGAACGATTGTCGCCTCGATAAGGATCAGCCAATCAGCGCACAGTAATTGTCGCAACGACAACAGATGGTTCAGAAGCCCAACCGTAATTTTGAATATTTTATCCACGTAACCAGAAATGAAGCACCACTACAGATGCGCTGATCTATTATCTGGAAAGCCACAACTTAATAGCTCCAGAGCAACATGGCTTTCGCCAAAAGCATTAGTGTAATACTAACCTATTCATTGCAAGTGATAGTTGGACTGAAGCTGTTAGTGATGGAGTAGGAGTCGATATCATCTACCTGGACATTTTAAAAGCGTATGATCGCTTATACCATCGAATTCTCCTTCAGAAGCTTTGGTACTACGGCATTGGCGACCGAATCTTGAGCTGGCTTGGCAATTTTCTACACGAACGACGGCTAGTGGTGAGAGTCCGAGAATAGTTGTCTGATGTATTCGATGTGGCGTGTGGAGTACCCCAAAGCTCGGTTCTTGGACCTCGTCTATTATTGGTGTTTATTAACGATTTGGCGAGATCAATTGCTTCTGATTTCCTATTTTTCGCGAATGATATCAAGGTATGGCGAAGGATCAGAGGACCGGACGATCACGAACGGCTCCAGTGCGGTCTTAACACAGTGTCGAACTGGTCAGTTCAAACCACCCTACCATTCAGCGTAGACAAATATTGCGTTGTCCAATTACTCCATAGACATTACTACACCTAGTTACTTGGCACAAACGGATTGCAGACCAGCTCCCAGGAACGTGACCTTGGTGTCCTCGTACAAAGCGACCTCAACTGTTCAAAACAGGCTGAGGTAGCTGCGAAAAGATACAACCTGCAAGTCGGCATGCTGCGAAGGGCATTCGGGAGATTTGACCCATCAGTCTTCCCAATGATGCACAATTCCTACGTGCGCCCGCATGTTGAATACGCTATCTAAGCTTGACAACCTTGGTTGAAGCGTGACCTAGAAGCGTTAGAAGCACCAAAATCAAGAGCAACAAGGAATGTAAAGGGCCTGCACTATCACTCTTATCACCGAAGGCTGAAGTTGCTGGGAATTTTTAGCGGATGCTATCGAAGGCTGTGCTGCGATCTCATATTAGCGTATAAGATATTGAGTGACCTCAACCACGTATGCTGCCATTTGCTGAAACTTAGCCACAACACGCAGCTTAGGGGTAACTTGTTGAAATTGAAGGTATAATGTAGCCGTCTAGAGGGTCGACACAATTAGTTTTCCCTTCGGGTTTGCCAATCCTGGAAAGCATCCTCAGACTCAGTTGTATTCTCTTCTACCTTGTTTGTTTTCAAAAAACCGATTAGATGTTGCTCTAAGCTCCCAACACTTTGTTACCTAAACTGCTCTATTGTGGATTAAGTCAGCATGCTTTTCTATAGGATTTATGTATCAAATGGAACCAAGTGAGCGACCATGTTTTACTTTTCTCAAGCATTATATCAATGATCAGTGCACCCCAGTGTATTTCTGAAAGTTTACGCTCAATTTTTTTAATTTTACACTGATGTGATTTATCAAAGTATTCATCTAGACAGACTTTCGGTAGATGGCTCAGGTATATTTTGATTTCCTCATATTCACCCTAACCATCCTACGGGACGTGTCAAGCACTTGCTTTTATCCCGTGATAAATCATTGTTCATGGTTCATTTTATAGTAACAACAGATGAACGGTAGAATTACATAGAGTGCGTTTCTGTGGAGATAGGGCCTTGTTTCGCTCAAATTTTCTAACCCGTGTTCAGTTTATCGGCTCCTTCTAATGGGGTGCTTTATTTCTTAGTACGGGCAGTGGGTACAAACTTATTGCTGTATACTTCATACTTCTAGCGTTATTGCTTATTAGTTTGGTCGATAAGTCAGTATCAATAAAGCCACTTAAACACCAGCTGACAGAGCTATAGATGCTGCCTCGAATAGCCATTACTTGCTGGCAATTGACGCAGTGGTTTAGAAGTTACGGGTGTATTTATCGTATTTTCCCCATTTTTAGCTGTTTTGCTCTGAATTCGGCCATTTTTCTTTATGGCCGGTAAGCGTCTTCCGGCTTTGCTGGTTGCTTGATAGCTGTATGGCTTATTACTAACTTATTTTTGTGTCTGACCACTAACTTCGCAAGTTTCTCTTGTCTGAGTTCTGTTTCATTGTGATAATATTACAATAGCCTGACATGTGGCTTTATTTTAATGATGAAATCATTGACTTGTTAGTTTCAACACCCAGTTGGAACTATTTTTCCCTACCAAATTTATTCAAAGTAATTGTTCGCTGTCTCTAGTCTTTAATTTGTTGTTGAATGTATGGCTTCGATGCTCTTGTTCATTATTTGCATTATTTTTCTCTATTCTTATGTTTATCTCCACACCACTGACACTGTTATCTTGCAGCTGTGCTAAGCACCATAGCACTTTCTTTAAACACATTATGTGACTATCACTAGGGATTGCTTATTTGCTCTAACCTTACGTTAATTAGCATCGATTTATTACATTTAGCCGACCCGAGGTCCATGGTTACTCGTGTATCTCAAGCAACAACATATAACGTGGGTTTTGCACAGAATTTTCTCCACCCACACACGTCCGCGCTATCTCCACTCTAACTACTGCCACCACAACGTCCACTTTGCACATTTGTAGGCTCTGCCGTGCTTCCTATACCTCTGCGGATGAATTGGCTCCCCATATGGGATGTCACATAGGACATTCCCCAGACCACCGTCGTGTCAATAAGCTAGCACCTAATGCTTGTCCTCTGTGTCACATCTTACAGTTCAGTGACAGCGCTGACAACGCACCGCCGACGGATACACCCCGAAGACCACCACGCCCTCATAACATCGAGGCGAACCACTCACAGCGTCTTCTGCTCGAAGGAAGACGATGTCAAATCAGTGGGGTTTGCCGACCAGTTACAGCCTGGGGAGAGAACTCTGAAGAATCTGTTGCTAAGTCTTCACCGGCGTTTGCCAACGAAATTGCCGGTGACTCTTAAAAGAAGCTCGTAGCATCTCAAGTGGACAAAGCCGCCGTGAACAAACAGTGTCGACCTCCGGAAACATTCACGCAGACGAACAGGTACCTCACCATTAACGACGAAAACTTCTTCTACGTCGCCTACTCTTTCGGCTGGTCACACGCCAGACTGCAGTTACACTCACTTCATAGTATCTCCTAAAGTTCCCATTGTTCTGAAACAGTACCTTACGAGTAACCACCCATCCACTCGCTATTCCCACCCAATCATTACCCAAGACGCGAATTACGGTTTATGAGCGGCTCGCGACGTAGATCCCTGTCTGTCTCCATACTCCTCCTGTCCTGAATTACCAGGACAGAAGGTCTGCTGACACTTGTTCAACAAACACGAAAGCCTCGGCCTTTGTTGATATCTATCTCAGCCATCTGAATCGTTCGCCTACCACGCCTCACACACAATTTGATTCACTCCTAAATTTTCTAGTTTTTGGATGTCCCAAAGGTATCATCCCAGCAGCCAAATGCCGTGGCCGACACCACGATAGCAACATCAACGGCTGTATTTCCTCAACAGCCGTTCACGTCATCCGAATCCAACATGAGGACAATTTACCAAATTTAACGACCGACGCTATACTCCTACCTTCCTACGACTTGTGTCCGCGCTCCATTTCTAAAAACGTAAGCTTTAATCAAAACCTAACTTACCGTTAGAAGGAGCAGCTCCTAAAGAATGGATCAGTGAACCCTAAATAGATAAAACTCCAGCCATCTTCCAGAAATCAAGGAGAATATGCGCATGGGTTGATCCGAAAATGTTCTTGCACACTCCACTACTATTATTGCTAAGTAAAGAATGGAAGAGAACTGAAAAGATTCAAGGAGGTCACTACGAGCAGCTAAATATCGGTACGCTACGCTGTGTGCTCATCTCGTGTCTGGCGACCACTACACGGCATCCACGATCTCGCCTTTTCGATCGGCCACTCGGGGCAGGCGGGTTTTCTCGAATAGCCAATCAGAGCGGCCCGGTGTGACCTTGGTGTCCATAACACTTACGACCGCTGCAAGGTAACGAGATTTTTGGCTGATGCTGTCGTCGTCAACTGGACGGAGTTAAAGTACTCAACATCAAGCAAAACGTACTAACGCAAGTGTCCTTTGTCTCAGCACCGCCATCAAGCTGACACGGATGCTTAAAACGCAAAAGGTCTGGCGCGACTATTCAATCACCAGTGCAACTGGTCCGCGCCAGAGGACGAGCCACTCCTGACCTGCGCCACGGACATGACACCATTCGCCCTCAACCTTCCACAGCTGCTCAGCCAGCTCCGCATTCGATTTCCCTGCCGATCAAGTGTCCGCATTTTGAAATGATTGCATGACCTCAGCTGGAGTAGCACGGAAACAAAGGAAAGTCTCTATAATTGATCAGCTTTTTTTAGTTACGTACGCCGCCTCACCATCCCTCCTTCTAGCTCAGTCGCCATATTCCTCTTACTACCAGAAGTCCGTAAAGGTCCACCCACCAATCCAGTTGGACTGCGCAGGTCTGATTTCCTTCTTCTCATGGAGCGGTTCCCATCTGCGTAACCATCAAGACAACTCTATAGTCACTCTGAATGTCAGCACGCATAACATTCGTTAGCTTGACAAAGGCCGGCAGACAGCCGGACGCTCCCTCGACCGGTATAACATAATTCTCCGCACCAGCATACGGAATCACCCAGGGGGCAATTTGGATGAATCATACGCTTACAATGATAGGAAGTCCGGTGTCAAATAGATACAGAGACCAAAGGTGCCTTTCAATGGTACAACGATAAATTACGGGGTAAAAGCAGATGCTTAGAAAGTTTCGTAGGATGACCAGAATGAGAACCACAACCTGGTGTATAGAGAACAGTGATAAAATGAAAATCGCTTTGGTGAACTCACAACAGTGTTTACAAAGGCATGCAGAAAGGACCAATCTCGGCAGTGTGTGTTAGTTCTGGTTGTTCAACGTTCGTCACAGTATCTGCTCTCTCGAGACACACACGCTATATGTCGTAACGTATGTGCCTTGAGGCAACGTCGAGGCGCATTTAAACACAGATAAAATTCTAATGGAAACAATGTAATTTAAGAGGGCATTCCATGTTTGGCATACACGAAGAGAGTAAATGTTCCGTCGACATTCCAGCCGGCTACATTGCGTGGCTAACTTGAACTGGTGGCCCCACAAATTCGTGTTGTGACTCAGTTGAAGTAGGTGGCTGCAGACGTGATTGGGGTTCCCTAGAATCTCGTAAGCCATAATGAAATCGTCACCTAGACGCCGCTACCAGCCTCTATATAATTTTAGGGTCCTCCGACTAAATTTATAAGGAAGATTGAATAACCCTTTGATGTGTTTCGTAGCTCGTCGCTTTGGAGTCTCGAGCGCTGCAAGGTCTTGGTTGTGCCACGGCTGCCAGGCCTGGATTGTCCATTCCACATGAGGCCGTATGTAGGTGTTTAGCAACTGCGAACAGACGGAGGGATCAAACCGTCGGTATGTAAGCACGGGACCTTCAAATCCGCCGTTACCATTTAAATGGAACACCGTTTTTACTTTAGATGCCACGGATTCAACAGCCTTCACCGGACATTATTGACATTTGCTTCGGTCATACTATTTCAATCTCTGTGCTGCATTGATTTTTAAAACCTGCTTTGAGATGCTACGCTTGCTTCGCGTAAATTTATCAAAGGTGCTTTTGTAACTTAAATAACAATCGTCCCGATCGACAAACTGGGATCCGGCACTGTAAGTTCAAGATAAGCAAATGTTAATGTTTCACGTTCACGACGGAAATTAGTACAGATATATACGAGACCGTATTCGGGTGACAACTCTGCACCCGGTGCCAAATTCCCCATCGATAAATTTGCATTTTTAAATTTGCCATTTTAATCCATCCGCGGTATTTATTGCAGCGTGCTGAAAATGTTCCATTTCAACTACATAAAGCCTATATTGACTTGACTTGACTTGAATGCCCACCGCAGCATCCCAGCGCGCTGGTTTCCAGTCCTTGACGTCTTCTCAGATTGTTCTGATCAGCCCAGATCAGCCTATCCTAGTACTCCAAGTTCGCGCTCCTGGGTAACTGCTTGCAGGACATGGTCTTCAAGATTTTATGTGATGTGGCGAATGTGAACAACCTTACACTTTCCTGAATCGAAATGGACCAGATTGAGGTGTGACCACTCATACGCTCTGTACAGATCTCGCTGGAGTGGATCGTAATCTGCTGGGCCGGTGATCATCCGCTACGTCTTAACATCATCAGCGAAACGGCAAGGAATCCAGAGACAAACAAACTCGTAAGCTCGTTAATGAACAGGAGAAACAGATGCGGTCCCAGAACTGATCCTTGTGAAACTTCACATTCGACATAAATCGGACCGAACATCGCACTTCGTACTCTGACCTGCAGTTGGCGATCCTGCAAAAAAATCCCGATCCGCCCAAGGACAAGATCCCCAAATTCAGAATTTTCGAGTTTGTGAAACAGAATGCGATGATCCAGTCGGTCGAAGACTTTGGAGAAGTCGAGGTAAATGACATGTCCATCTGCGGATTTAGCGAAACAAGAGCAACAGGTTATTGCGGGAAGTTAAAAGACGGCCAAGTGTCGAGCGGGATGTTTTTCAACATAAACCTAATGTAAGGGAGGTCAAAACAAGTAAAACTTGTTTGCAATCGGTCATCAGCCAAATTGTACCCAGAAGATAATAGTTATCTTTTGGGACGCTACACTTGAACCAGTTAAACTCCGTGTGTGATATTAAAGATGTTGTAACTCAGGCCGTCAATTTGACATGCGTTACTTGTCACGCAAACACAAGACTACAACACCAATAAGTGATTCAACGTCGGAAGACAGCATCGCTTTACCATTCAATCTCATGCATTCGACTTATTTCACAAATTCGTACGTCCAGCTCTTCCACCATCTTGGCGGTGAAATCAACACAATTCTTTGACAGATTCGTTAGTGTTGAACTGAGAAGGTGCATAGAAAATGCTGCGTTTTTCGTTGAACTAGTCGTACTCGGTGCAGGCAAAGACCAGCCGCAATGAACGGTAGCGAAATGATGGTCTGCATCTGACCCTGGCGAACGCTAGTTCGAAGCCTTCATTTCTGCTAGGTTGCTGCTAAGTAGCGCAATTTTCTCGTCTTTGGGTTCAAATCGGCCTGACGACTTGGAACAAATATGAAACTCGGTTTTCATCGGTCAGATTATGTCACCGAAGCTACTGGCCTTCTGCTGCGCAAGAGGTTCGAACCCAGCTTCTGCCTTGGTAGCTAATTCTTTCAGGGACGTATTCAGAAACATGGACACATTACCGGAAATGGCTCTGAGAGACGTGCAAACTAAAGTTTATTTATCCATCTTTCGCACAAGAATAAGGGACCAGGAATGCGCTGAATTTCGCCGAACAACGTCAACGGCTTGCGATCTTCCCGTTTGTGACCATTGAGCTGTTCAAATTGAGCTCGTGCGCTGGGCTGTGACTCTATGAGAATCGCTTGCTTTATCGTTTCATACTTTGTCTTGTTCCTATGGCAGGGTGGAATGTTCTGAATTATCATCGCTACCGAGTGAGTCGGCTTTAAGTTTAAATTGAGGTTCGCCAGATGTCGGATTCCGCTGTGCGGTTTGTTATTTACTATTTATGAATTGCAGAGCAGGATGCATTTTTTCGAGCTGTTGGAGCAGGCTTGTCAAACTACAAGAAACTGGCTAGCCCAGAAAATGTCAGACGGGAACTGAGCGGTGCGCTTGGGAGTGGTATCAACCCACTTGGCACCACGCCACGCGGCAACACGTCCTTCCTTTCATGGAGAAACGAGCGTCAAGCACTCAAATCCTACTTACAACCTGCTTGCTGCCAACGGTTCTCCGATAGCTTCATTCGGTCAGCGCATGATGCACCTGGACCTCCATCTCCACAGAGATTTTAAGTGGGTTTTCATGGTTGCATCTTGTCATTTCGCATTTATCGGTAGCGACTTCCTTCGCCATTTTGGGTGTTTCATCAATGCCGGGTGCCACAGGCTTTTAGACGACCGTACTATACTAGGCGTTGAAGGCATTCTTCCGGACGCCCTGCTAATCAGTCCCGTTGTCCGGATCGCCGATATACCTTCAGATTATGCAAACGTACTGTCCAAATATCCGCGACTGATACAACCAGCTGCAAAGCATCCGCCAGTCACGACAGAGGTCTGTCATCACATTGTCACGCGCGGTCCGCCAACGAGTACCCGACCAAAATAACTCGCCTCCGACAAGTTAAGTGCCGCGAGAGCCGGATTCGATCACATGCTACAGTTCGATATCATTAGACCATCCAACAGCCAATGGGCGTCACCTCTCCACATGGTTCCGAAGAAGACCATAGGGGACTAGCATCCTTGTGGAGATTAGCGTTCCCTAAACAACGTAACCACGCCTGTTCGCTATCCTATCCTATCCTATCGTGCATCTCACCACCAGTCTGGCAGGTAAAAACGTTTTCAGTAAAATCGACTTAGTGCGCACTTACAACCAAATTCCGGTAACCGAAGTGGACATCGCTAAAATTGCCGTGACGACTCCATTTGGTTTGTTCGAGTTTCTGCGCATGCCATTTAGTCTAAAGAATGCCGCGCAAAGCTTCCAGCGCTTCATCGACCAATTTTGTCGCGGCCTTGACTTCGCTTATGTCTACCTCGACGATATCTTAACCGTGAGCTCTTCACAAAGCGCACTTGCAACTTTGGCTTTTTATAACTCAAGCCGGAGTGACGATCAACGCAGAAAAATGTTAGTTTGGTGTCGGTTCGTTCAGTTTTCTCGTCTACCATATCTCTCCTATAGGCATCATGCCACCGCAGGATATGAATAAGGCAATCATTAACTATCCCGAACCTCACTCTTTCAAGCAGATAAGATGCTTTGACAGTCTCGTCAACTTTTGTCGCTGTTTCATACCTAGTTGCGCTTCGCTTAGGCAACTCCTCATTGTCCTTCTCCGGAGGAAGCTTAAGAAGTTCGATATTCCTGCTGCAGAACGCGCCGCCTTCCAGAATTGGAAAGAAGCTATCGCCCACGTAGCTTCTATGGCACATCACTACTTCGCAGCCCCACTGTCGCTCAGTACGGACGCCTCTGACGTGCCAGTTGGGGTGGCGCTTGGCAGCCGTTGTCATTTTTCTCCAAAAGTTTGCAACCTGCGGAATCTCGTTCCAGTACTTTCGGGCGAGAACTATTAGTCATTTATTTATCTGTATGTCATTTCAGACGTCATTTACAAGGTCGCTCCTTTGCCGTCTTCGCCGACTACTAAACCCTGAGTTACGTGGTTAGCACGTCTACTGACCAATACTCTCCTACAGAGTCGCACCATCTAGACCAAATCGCTCAGTTTATGACCGATCTACTACATGTGTCAGGTGTGGACATTGCCGGCATCGCTATCGACTTAGCAGCCATGGCTGCATGGCAACGCAATGATCTTGACTTTGATCTACTACGCAGCTCTCCCTCACTGGACTTACGATCCGTCCCGTTGAGATCATCAGACGGAATTATACGTTGCGATTTTCTCTGAACAAGCCGCGCGCAGTCGTCCTACGCGATTTTCGACAGAGTGTGTCCAACACGTTTGCACGGTTTGTCTTTCCTAGGTGATTGTGCATCGGTTAAACTCGTAAACGCACAATTCGTCTGTCGCAATGTCAATCGTGACGTTTCTTACTTTGGCAGCTGCTTGACTTCTGTCAACACTGGAATGAATGCAATAACAAGAACAACCCATGGGCACCTTTTCGACGCCAGTGGCACGTTTTCACCACGTACACGTCGACCACGTAGGCTCTCTTCCGGCTTCGCAAGGTACAGTATGCTTGCTTATTTGCATCTGCCAATTCACCAAATGTCCAGAGGCTACTGCGATACCGAACTGTTTCTCGAAAACCGTAGCAAAGACATTTAGAACACTGGATAACTCAATACGGCTGTCCAGCCCTCATGACCAGCGATGGAGGATCAGATTACTTGTCCACTTTTGCCGCGTTGCTTAAGGATTTAGCCTGTCGCCACGTCCAGACGACGGCGTATCATTCGACGACTAATGGCATGTTGGAGTGTTCTCACCGTCAGTTGAAGACAGCGCAATGTGTGCACGCAGATCCTTCATGGTCTGAAACACTTCCTTTCGTCCTCCTTGACTTAAGAAACACTTTTAAGACCGATTTTGATTTCACATCAGCTTAACTAGTCTAATCCTGCATACTGTGGTTGCCCGCACAGCTGGCAGCGCCAGCCCCGTCCACTTTCTCCTTCGACTATGGAAGTTACACTGATCACCTGGCTAACCCGATGTGTCAGATGCGCCCACCCACTTCACGGTTGCAGAAGACACCGGTGTACGTGCCCGGGAAACTGTCTACTTGGTCGCAAGTACTGCTTCGCCTAAGCGGTTTTTGATGTCCTCTGCAGTTGCCGTACCTCGGACTCTTCAAGATAATCAAACGAACAAGTAAAACATTTATATCGACCACAGTGTCTGACGCCAAATCGTCATCATCAACCTTATGAAACCCGCCTTTTTGGAGGAAACTACATTGCCTTCAACTACTAACAATGCTGCATGCGACGTTACAACTAACCGTACCGATTTTCAACAGTCTAATGTCGTCGAACCAGACGAGGATCCCGATCTGTAAGCATCAGTCTTTCCGACATCTTCCGAACCTAGCCTGTCGCCTCCCACGACCAAACTTTGTGATCGGAACCTTAGTAAGCACCTTTAATTTTCAGATTATATTCAGTGTAAATATATTTAGGATCGTAAATATTGGACATATTTGCCCGTTTTTGGTCATTTAACGTTTTGAATATAAACGATCAAAAACTTTCAAAAGACCTTTTAAAAAACATCCGAAAACCAAATAATCAAAACGCCACGCAAGTCATTCGTTCATTCCTTTTAGCGTTTTCTCTGTATGTTTCGTTATTTTCTCGTTTATACATGCCTCAACCCTCCCTTCGATCGACTGGCCCTCACCAGCAATGTTTTGGACGATCGCTGCAGTCAACCAGGAGCCGGACTTGCACGCTGGTCGTTTCTCCGCAGGACGAGAGTCATTTTTTCGTGGGACGACGGTGGTTTCTTCGTGGAACGAGGGTTTTCCTGGCGCGGGGCGGGATGTGGTGGGGGGGGGGAGGCGACTCCCAAGCGCGCTGTTTGGCAGCATCGGAGGTTGAGGTCCTGTCGGCTTTTTTCCTGGGCTATCCAGTTTTTCGAAGTCCGACAAGCCGACTTCAAAGGCTCGCCGAAATGCACCTTGCCATGTAATCAATAAATAATAAATAACAAACGGCACAGCGGACTCTGGTTTCCGACAAACCCCCATTTGACGCGAACGCTGACACCTTATTACTTGGCACGATTTATCCAGCGAACCTAGATTCGCCCAGTAATTTCGACATCGAAGACTTCCTTTACTCAGTCATCTAGGGGAGCTCTGTAGTGTCCAAAAGATGATTGCTATATTTTGTGTACGATTTCACTGCTGACCAAGTGTACATTATCCTTTCCTGTTTTAATCTTCCTTACAGCCGGCTCGTCACTCGACTTCTTTGTAAATTTTCGCGCTAACATTTTGTTCCTGTCTCTTTGAATCCGTCCACCTCTTTTGTAACTCACAAATATATCCCGCTGTGTCCGACTTCAATTGCTTTCGGTTATCTGCATTTGATTACACGCATCGACTGGGACTAGCTTTTGCTACTCCTACAGATACACCTTAGCATGACTAAGGATAGATCCAACACCGAAAAATGGGAAAGTTCCTGGTCCATTGTAATCGCTGTATCACACTTATCCGGGAGGACAAATTTACGTAACAACAATACCTAGTAAAGATTTCAAGTCAACTAAAAACTACTGTACTGACATGACAGCATTCTCTGTAAAGCTAAGCGTGGCATCACCTCAGTTCTCCCAACCGACGGCAGACATACGACCGACGAAGGTGCCAACACCCTGCGGCTGTAGTACATTCCGACTTTTGAACATGTATTATGTCCTTGTCACATACCGCGATCCACTCTACCGATTTCAGGAGGTAGACATATAATCCTTATCCAGACACTTGTGCTAAAGAGGTTGATCTCACTGCATGGTCATAGGTATCCGGGATCCGAAAGTATTCTCCCGAACGCACTGGATGTTATGATCACTGAGCTAACCCATTCCCTGTCGCGCTTCTTCCAAAGTGGCCTAAATTAGAAAAAAGTCCCAACTATGTGGAAGTAATGCATTATCACCCCCATGTTTAAAGTCAGTAGCCGATTAGATCTTAAAAAGAATCACTCAGTGATTCTCCTTCCCATGCTCTCGAAAGTGAGGTGAGGTGCTATTGGACTATCTGGAAAAATGCAACGTCTGGGCACCGGAGTAGCACGGATTGTGTCAAAAATGTTCACGCACCACCAACCTTCTGATTGAGCGACGTAGTTGGAAGGAAGCGGGATCGATGTCATCTCCCTGGGCTTTTCCGAAGTTTTCGACATCCTGGATCGCCGCATCCTACTTCACAGTGTCCAGAATTATAGCATCGGGAATTCTGTCTTTGGAAACCTTCTCCAACGGATCTTAAATTGCGGGTTAGAGGATCACTCTTCAACTTGCTTGAGTTAGAATGCATTGATATACAATCTTAACTACTTAGACTGCGCTTATTCCTGGTTTTCCTCAAGCGCTGTCACCTCGAATTTCTCGTTTCTTGCAACAGATTTCAAAATATAGCTGGCCATTAATAGCAATGAGGATCACATTTCTCTCCAACGTCACATGGATGACGTTCATGAATAGTCGACGACCTTACTCCAGTATAACCTGGCTAAGTGCAGTGCGGTTCATGTGCGTCATCAGTCGACGAGTAAGAACTTTTAAAATGCACTTTTTACTAAACCTCCCAAAAGTGTGTTCTCGGGATACTAGTTCAGGACCATTTCGTCTGCTCGAAACAATTCTAGAAGGCATTGAGCACCGGTATTCAACTCGTAGGACTACTTCGCAGAGTGTTTGGTCGGTTTGACCCCTCAAACTTTCCGCGAACGCTTGACGCATCCATGAGATCACACGTGGAATTCGCCACCCAGTCGCGGCACTCATGACGGAGGCAAGATCACCATGCACTCGATACTATTCAACGAAATACATCTAAGATCGTTAAGGGCCTATTCCCTCTGTCCTACCAGGTTACAGCCCGTCGCAACGAGACTGGACCTTAACGTGGTGCGGCGGCAGGCGTACCTCCTTGACACATTGAGCTATACTGGGTGGTGCCTCCGGGTCCCTTGAGCGTTACTCTTACCAGGTTTGTCAACGGTGAGAGGTCAGACAAACTCAGTCTCTTGGTCCTCCAGGTTGGGGGTTTGAAATGCGATGGCGTACATTTCTGTAAAACTAAGTCATTGCCACCCCCCCCCCCACTGACTTACAGACAGGCTATGGAGCCAAAGGCTTTGGATGAGGACCCTAATCGTCCTCATGTCTAAGTCTGGGCATCCTGATAGTACCTCAGCACACATACAACTATGACTATTTCTTCAAACAGACTTCATTATTCCTCGGCCGTCGCGCAGATTATCAAGGGTCGCCTTATCTGCTGCATACTGCAGGTTGGATGAGCGAAAACATACTACTGCTAGCGCCACTTTTCTTTATTTTCCACCGTTTTCTCTTACTCCCATCCCGACTCCCATTACTGAACTTTCTTCTATAATACCCAGCTTAATTGACAGCAACCGTAGTGCCACTGCAGTAGAACCATCTGTAGCCACCTTCCCACAACACCCATCGGACGCTTATCTGCAACACTCCCTTTTAAGTCCGCGCTGCCTCGTTTCCATGGCGGCGTTCAACAGCCTGCACTCGCACGCACCTTGGACACACTGGGTATTGGTATGCGGAAACTAGGATCAAAAACCTTAATGGGGTTTTGAATTAACTGCATCCGGCTTCTGCTCTCGCTATTACTTGCACGCATGCACAGACGCTGATGCAGCACTCACGGGTCAAGCTGGTGTAGGTATCATTCGAAGCGTCAACGCCGTACCATGGTTGGTTGATTGGATTTCGGTGAACAGCGGTTTATGTGCAGCCCGTCAGACGACATCAGCTAAGGTGGAGTCACGAAGTAGTATAAAACGCTGTTTGTTTATGATTTCCACTTGTGCTCCCACTGACTGTAGTTCTATTGCTGTCAAGGACACATTCTACCATGAACTGAACGCGCTACTACACAGTGCTACTAGTTCTAATATTATAGTTCTTGCAGGGGATATGAGAGCACAAATAGGGCGTCTGAGCTCTTCAGAAGCTCAGCTGGGTGGTAATTGTAGACTTAACTCCGAACGGACTGACAACGATGAGCGTCTGCTGCAACTGTGTGCGGAGCACCAGTTGTTTCTTACTAGCACTGCTTTTAGACACAGTGGGCGCCGAAGTGCCACTTTGCGTCCTCCTGTAGCTGGCCAGCGAGGCACCCAAATTGACCACATTGCCATAAGATACAGGTGGCGTGATTCCATCCTGGATTGCCGCTCGTACTGGAGTACCTGTGTCGACTGATCATGCCTTGGTACGCTGTCGTTTCTCCATGAACTTGACCGGGAGGCGCACTAAGCGTCCCTTCCGATTGGCAATCGAGAAATTGTCTCAGACCTCAGTCAGGCAAGCCTATCAAGAAGTACTGCATACCGAACTGTCTCGTTCTAATGATACTGAGCTTCAGTAGAATAGGATCTCGGCCGCCATGCACGACACAGGAGCATCTGCTTGTGGCACTACTAATTGTCACCGCACGAGTCACTGGATTTCCGAGAGGTTATTGAGGTTTGTAGTATACAGCAGAAACCTCACGGCTGGCTCTGAGCACCGTGTGACCAGATGGGCTATTAGGCGTGAACTAAAGCGGAGCCTAGGTGCAGACAAGGAAGTCTGGTGGATCAATCGGGCTCAATAAATGGAGGAGGCAAGAGCAGTAGGCAATTACCGCAAGCAATTCAAGTTGATTCGCACCACTGGTCCCAGGAAACAATGCGTCAGTGAGACAACCAGAGACAGCGCGGGTGCATTGATACACGAAAAGAGCGCCGTATGATTTATGGGGCAGAACAATTTCAAGATCAATTTAGCTGGCCCCCTGCTCCCGGACCTCTTTTTACTCAGGCGACGCAGCACGAGCCAGGGACGGATAGTTTAGAGCCTACGTCGGAGACCGAAGTCCGAAACGCGATCACAGCCCTCAATCCTTTTCGTGCCGCTGGCCCGGATTCCCTCCCACCTGCACTATTTAAGCTTGGAGGTGTGGTGCTCTGCGAAGCACTGACATCAATATTTGAATGTAGCTGAAAGGAAGAGAGTGTCCCGGCTAATTAGGACGAATGGATTATGGTGGCAATATACAAGAAGCGAAGTCGCACAGACTGTTCTAACCACAAACGTATTAGCTTAACGAAAGTTGTGACGAAATTACTGGCCCCGGGTGTTGTTCGCCGCCTCTCTGTGAAACGGGAATCTCGGATTAGGGAAGAGCAGGCAGGTTTCCGCCCAGGACGTGACTGTATAGACAATAGATTCATTCTGCGGCAGGTGGTAGAGCATCGCCACGCATACCGCAGACCGAAAGTAGCTGTGTTCCCTGATTAAAAGAATACGTTCGATTCAGTCGATCGATGCATTCTGTTCAAACTACTTGCGCAGAAAGGTCTTCCCACGAGATATGTGAACATCATTAGTGCTCTATAACAAAACACTACAAGCCGCGTCAGAATCTACGGTGACTTGTCGGATAGCTTTCCGACGACAGTTGGCGTTCTTAAGGGTTGTCCGATTTCCCCCTTTTTGTTCCATTTCGTCGTGGATTATATCATGGAGAGTTCCCTCGTGGAATCGCACGATATAGGCATTGAAGTGCTGCCTGGTGAAAGGTTAGTTGATCTTCATTATGCAGACGATATCGCCTTGCTTGTCGACGATGTTGCGGCCGCACAATCAACCCAGAATGTCCTGTCTAGAGTGGTCCCAATTTTTAATGTTCGCTTCACACCTCCAAAGTGCAAAGTGTTGCTGCAGGACCACCAGCCACTTCATGACCCCTTGGCCCTTGCTAACGCGGAGCTCGAGTTGGTTGATCTGTTCACTTTACTTGGCAGCTGCTTTAGCAACGATGGGCGCATAGAAACTGATGTCAGCACCCGCATTGCAAATGCCAGAACTGCATTATTGAACCTGTAGCATTTTTGTTGACAGAAGGGAGTTTCCCTCCGTCTGAAAGACCATGTATACATGGCCACAGTGAGGGCCGTCCTGCTCAATGGTAGTGAGACTTGGCCCCTTCGGTCTGAAGATCTGAGGCGCCTTCAACTCTGTTCATCGTTGTCTGCGAAGCATTGCTGGTGTCGGATGGCACCAGCGCGTCCGTAACGATGATGTGCATAGGCTAGTACTAGGTAGTGAAAATCACGCTAGCTCCTTAGAACAACAGATAGCACTGAATAAGTTGCATTGGCTCAGGCACGTGCTACGTATGTCTGGTCACCACTTACCTAGGAGGGCCTTGTTTAGTCTGCCAGGTGTAGGGTGGCGCAAGGCTCGAGTTGGACAAAGTTGACTTGGCTGCGCGAAATGAAATCACTGACTACCAAACTGGGTGCCGTTGTTCCGTCTCGCCTTCCGGGTTGGAATCCACGTGACTCTCCTTGTGCTTGGCTCGAGAATATACAGGACATGGCTGGCAGTAGACACCAGTGGCGCGTCTGCTGCCGTCTCCTAATCAGATTGCCTGATTGAAGTAGGTTTGGTGCTGACTTATCTGCGACGTAATGGCTGATTACGATGCATGGCAGTGAAAGCCACAAGGAAGCTGTCTCGCCGATGCCGCCTTATCTTTGCACGATAACCGGTTATTTGTGACGGTATGTTATTAGCACAAGGTGTAGGCGCCTTGACACTGAATGTTTGCTTAGGGCATTAAGGTTTTCAGGTAAGTCCCCCTTCTCTCCCTCTTATTATTCTTTATTTCATAGGTCCACATGGTTGTATGGCAGGGAAGCATCAGTTCAAATGGATGATGTACTGCTGTTGTTGGTGATGCTTACCAGCTTAGGTCGAAATCTCTAGGTGTCAGGGTCTGGGATGAAATCTTATTATGGTTCGCTGATTCCTGTAAAACCCATATCACATATTTCGCCATCTACTGGAACTGAACAACCACACCAACCTGAGAGATCATCATTCAGAATGACCACACAGTATGGGTGGTCGAAATATCGTCTCAATTTAGTCTTCCTTTGAGGATGTCAGCTGTGGAACGCTCACCCAATTCTCGTTTTTCTTCTCCCAGTCCAACGACATTTGAGACGTTGACAAATTACTGTGGTATTCACATTTCAGTGTATAGCTTCTGTTAGCTAAGAAGCTACGTTAGGCAACGAAACAGTGAGTTCCCGAAACCCAAGCAGTTGGATTTATGCTTATTATCATAGCATCTCGGTGAGTTCACTTATGGGCAGTCAATTTTAATGACACACTCTTTAATTTTAACCCCACCTTCCTACTGGACTTGTTAAGTGTTGGCTTTGTTACCCGTTAGACACAACTGTTACATTTTTCATTGGTAATCCCTAGTGTGGCACACGCGCGTTAGAACGGTTCTAATTTATGCGCTCAGGTGGGTCGTTATTACACCTTCCAGACTGGCCAATCAGAACAAGCGCAACTCTATACACTTGAGTACATCTATACACTTGTACCCGGAGCTCACTGGTAAACCGGTCCACCTTCTTTCCTCTCTTACGCTGCTGCAAGGCGCCTTAGCGTGCCTGCCTATCGGAAGACCAGAAAAAACAGTGAACATCCAGACGCAACTTGCGTGAGACTTTTATTATTTTGGTGCAATCACGGATAGTAATAACAAAATCACCGAGCATGCCTAATGTTACTGATATTCAAACTTTTGTACAGCCGTACCCTTTGACAGAACATGAAGCACCTGCATATGACTTTTGGGATGGATATAGTTTTATGATGCATCATCAAAAACCATTCAGTCGCATGTAGTGTGAGCACGCTGCTAGCATTTATAGAAAACAATGGCATCATTAATAGTTTACTTTAGTACCATATCCGAAAGCATTTAGTGGTTTTGAACATGGGACGGTGTGCTATGATCTTTGGTTCTGGTCCTGTGTTATCTGTGTAAACAGTGGTTGTCCGTATTGATCCATCGATACTCGATAAGTCACACCTTTATCCATCACGTAACTCTGAGGATAACGCATCCCGGGTGCAAAAGCAACTTGTCCTGAGCTGTAGATTTGTGGTCCGCTTAAGTATGGCATCGGAACTTGTGCTTGTAGCAAGGTTGGGCCTAAATTTCCAGCACTTTCTACAGCAGCAGTATCTTGAACGCTGCCCAGAACTTGCCCATCAGAACCGATCACTCCATCCGCCGGACTGCCAATAATGGATGTTCCGGAAGTAGATGTCACAACCCCGGTAACCGGTGATGTGGACTTGCCGTTGTCATCATTTGCCTTGGCAGTGTTTTGTGACTCAGTTCGCTCGGTAGGTTCATCAACGAGAACGATCCTTGCAGGCTCATGCACTGCGTTGTTAATTGGATATCCAGAGTATGGGAATACGCTGTTAGGGACGTAAACGAGACCGTTAGGATCGTACAATACGGTTCCTTGAGGCTGAGGAAGTTGTGTTGCTAGCTCGACCCCTGCCATTCCCGTGGGTGCATTACTCTGAACAAAGGGCATTTGCCTGTAATTGGGACGGAAGAGCAATTGGTTATTGGTCCAGGCAGCTTGATTTAGTGCTCGCGCATTCGGAACTGCTGCGTAGCCACGTGTGCTTATCAAGGACAAGGTGCATATCACAAACGTATAGCAAAGATGCATGGCGAAGTCGAATGCAGAATGCGAGGTGGTTAAGTGGAACTTGGCGGAAACGTGTTAGCTGAGTCAGTGGTTCAGTTCTGATGAGTGAGTTTCAATCACAAGGGCTCGTGCTCTGGGTGAACTGGAATAATTACGGTCAATTCTAATGACCTTGGGTAACATGGCGCCTAGATGAGTTGAGTTCTAGTCGAAAAATTGGCCCCCTTCCAATTGATTGATTTCCAATAGTGTTCCCTCTACCGACTAGAACAGGGGTTACCAAACATTTGCCACAGCAGACCGGATAACAGAGAAAATGTCTAGCGAGCCTTGGGTAACAGACAAAATGGCTCGTTTGCGCCGAATATTCACTACGCATACTACTTGCAAGACAGAAAGAAGGCTCTGGGAAAACTGGCAAAGAAAACGCGGCGTTGTATCTGCTTTTCGCAGCAGCTTTGGTGAAGTTCGAAATAAAAAGGCTCTGAACAAGGAAAAGATATTAAAATAGGGACATCAAAGATCCTAGTAAAACACCGGAAAAATCGAGGACCAGAGGCAATTGGCGGAACTACGGCCCACCAGAGTTAAACGTAAAGTTCATAGTTAACGGCGGTTATAAAATTTACCACATAAGAATGTCTGCAATGTATATATATATATATATATATATATATATATATATATATATATATATATATATATATATATATATATATATATATATATATATATAGTGCCCCATGCTGAGGCTGATGTTGCATTCTTGATGCTTCTTCACCGCAGTTGGGCTAAACCAACTTACACTTAAACTAGGTCTTTTTAAGCTGGATAAATTTCATTCCACTTTATTTGGTTTGTTCTGCCTACCTGAATAATCTTCTATTAACTGGCCACGTTGCTAATGCTAATTGGGCTTATCTTCGGCAATTTTGTTGCGTTTGTAGCATTTTAAGTAATTTGTGGAAATTTCTTACTTGTCACGGATTTGTTGCTAACCAAATTACTTCATATGGTAATTTAGCGAAGAGTTATGCCACCGTATCTGTATGCATTATTGGATTTATTTTATTTCAGCTTGTCGTTTAAAGTGAATGGCTGTTGTTTGATATCCCTGGTATGGTTGCGCTTGATGTGTATGTTGACAAGGTGCCTACCTGTCTATTACCCACTACCTCGTTCATACTGGCTCCAGGAGACAGTTGGTCGTTGCTGGAGGGGACGGGGTGCACGGTTCTTGTGGCCGTGCTAGGCTCAAAGAGCGGTTCCATGCACTCAGTGTGGAGCGGACTACGGTCCAGCCACCGCCTTGTGTGCGCTTGATTCCCCAAATACAGCGTGCTTGTGTTTGCCTGTGAAGGAGTGTGGGCCGGCTCCGTTGATGAAACGTGGTTCCCATCCGCATGCCTCCCGGTCTTATTCCTTCGGGTTTACACTGGATATGGGGTATGTGGTTGGAGCTGTGGGTGGTGCAGCGCAAGCCATCCATGGTCCCTCTGTAGGCGCAGGCGTCCTGCGGCTTGCCCCAGTGACAGGCAAATCCGAAACCGGATGCCGCCATCCATATATATATATATATATATATATATATATATATATATATATATATATATATATATATATATATATGTATCGGGCTGGCGGCATCCGGTTCCGGATTTGCTAGTCACTATGGCCCCCGTACAACAGCCACAGGATGCCTGTACCTCCAAAGGGACCGGGGGTGGCTTGCTTTGCACCACGCACTTCATCTCACACTCCATATCCAGTGTAAACCCAAAGTAATTGGACCACAATGCAAATGGATTGGGGCCATTTTCACCAATGGAGGAGGCCCACAATTCTTCAAGAAGCAGAGCAGAAGTGTTTATGCCTAATTGGGGGATCAATGCGTATCAGACGTCCTCTGGTGGTGGCTGGGCCGTAACCCATTCCACACTGGATGCCTGAAATCACTTATTGAGCCTAGAACGGACACGAGGACCGTATATCCCGTCCCATCCAGTAACAATGAACAATGAACAATGATTCATAACGGGTAAAAAAGCAGGTGCTTGACATGTCCCGTAGGGTGTATAGCGTGATAAAAAAGATAGCGATGGAATAATGGAGTCTTCAGCCAACGTAACGTCCCCTGGAGCTAGTATAGGTGAGGTAGGGGGAATTTGACGGGTGAGCGCCTTGTCAACACTCACATGGAGCGCAACCACACCGGGACATCAATCAACAAGCACCCATGAAATGCTGACAGCTAAACATGCAGGCCCACGTACAGGCCAACTGCAACGACGATGCGGCATAGTTCAATAGTGTGTGATGGGATAAAAAGCATAACTACAAGACACACGGGACGGATATGCAAACGAAAACTAAAATCAAAATGTTCCAACGTGGAACGTGAAGTATCAGTGGTTAAATCATTGCAGTTTATCAAACTGTTGTGTAGCGTTTATCACTAAGATGAAAGTCTAATAGTATTTCGAATGTCGTCATGTCTGGTGTGTGAACCACATATCTTGGTAATACATTCCAGTGAGAACAGGTCCTGTGAGTAAAAATATTTTCCACAATTCAGACGGGAGTGTTGCGTCAATAGTTTCAGGCGGTTGCCTCGGCTTTGTTTGTAAGTGGCTAGAGTCAACAGTGATGTACATGGATGCTTGCTTTCAGTTACTATCCGGTATGTAAATGTAAGATCTCTACGAAGCTGCCGATATTCTGATGAGAACACACCGAGTACACGAAGACGCAGTTCGTAATTTAGACCGGATAGTCCATGCGTTACCTTTGTGGCGCTTCTTTTGGGTTTTTCCAATAGACGAATGTCTCGTTTTAACCATGGACACCAGACCTGAATTGCAATTTCAACGTGAGGGCGAATATAGGAGTTAATCAACTTTGGTACTAGCCGTCGCTCAAATGTGCAGAGAGCTCGCCTCAAAAGTCTCAAGTTCAAGTTCACCACACTTGCTGCTTTCGAACATTGGGGCGAATTGCCAAGACTCACTTTCACTGTCATACCTAAGTCGCGTTCACTAGTCATTTGTTGCAGGACGTGTTGCCCCAAAAGCTGTGTTGAAGAAGCCGTTGCGCACCGTCAGCAGGTGGCACTTTGCAGGTTACAGTGGGAGTTGGTTCTTTTCTGCCCATTCACTAATCCGAGTCAGATCTTAAACATTATTGAAATGAGTTAGTAAATTGAATGGAGATATTACCAAGCGCCGCACTGATGATTACTACAGATTTGCACACCCCTCTTCTCTTAGATGTTGGCACGAATTGGGGACGATGGAGGCTTACCATACTCGCTTGTCTGAGGCACTCACGATCACATGTGCTGCACTGCAATGCTCACGAATTCAATGGGCTATCCACCGTCGAAGCCCGACGCTTTCTTAACTAACGTTGCTTTTTCGCAAGCAGTGGTACTGCCTCATGCACCTCAGCAACCGCCCAATTTATATGCTCCCCCCATCAAGGCTGATAGGTTGCGATCGAATCCCAGAACCCGAAATCAAGATTTGTTCGCGATAAACTGACGACGCTCATGCCCTGATAACACAAATTCTGTTTTCCCATGTGCCACTCACTTACACGTAGTTTGCCATAAAAAGGCTGTCTCGGTAACCGACTCGAATCCATTCGGCGAATAAGTCCCAGCCACCTCAGGTGCCTCAGCAGAAGGATGCAGTCCACTGCATACATGCCACCGCGTCGGAGCACCTTCCTGTCTACAAGTCAGTCACTCCAGTCGATGCGCGTAACACGACGCAGACACTGTTGATGGAAGCGCTCCAGATGACGGACATCCTTACGATAAAGTGTTCAGGTTTTGCTGTCGTATAGAAGAACGGACAACACCATACAACTGGATATCATCAGCTTCGTCCTGACAGTGAGCAGGTGGTTGTTCCACACACGACATTCCAACATGCCAAATGCAGCACCCGTCTACGATACGCGACTGCGCAGATCGCTCGTCATCTGCAGTTCGGTTGTTATTATGCTCCCAAGGTACCACAATCTCGGAGTGGTTTCCAACAGTTCGTCGGCAACCAAGATTTGTGGCAGGTCTTCTGAATCCATTCCGGGTGAAGTCTGAAAACACAGTCTTCCCTGTGTTTATATTGAGCCAGAATTTGGCCGGTGTCAATGCGAGAGACGAAGTGGTGTTTTGCGACTCATTCTCGCTGTGTGCAAACAACGCACAGTCGTCAACGAACAGCAGCATACGGATAGTTGTATCACACATTTGGATTCTCGCCCCGAAACAATGGATATTCAACAACCCACCATCAATACGGTGCTCCACACGAACTCCTTAATCACAACTAGCATTAGTAGCAGAAGACTTCATTACACTTCGGTAAACTTTAAGCAAAACAAGAGTTAAGAGACAGCCTTGATTCGCACTATACACAACACCAGTCATTCGAGTTTTAACCACTCAGCTTTACCCCCACCCGCATACCAATGTACAGACATCCAACCAAACTTACAAACTTACTCAACACCAGCCACAATGTCTCGGGGTTCAGCGTGTCAAATGACTTGGTGAAGTCAAAAACAGCGAGTATAATGGCCGGTGTCGCTTTCTGCAATTCTCCTGTAGCTGACTAGCCGCGAACATCATAGCTATAATGTTGCGACCCGAACGGAATCCACATTGCTCTTCCGCCACTTCCGGTTCAACGACCTAAGTGACGAAGCGGTTGAGCAGTATTCGAGCGATCTCTCTCCCCACATAACTTAGCAAGTTGATGCCTTGATAGTTCATGCAGCATTATTTGCTCCAGTTACTCTTTTACGGTGAGCGTACAACAGCGTCCTTCAGGTCAGCTGGAAATTTCTCTTCAATTCACTCGCGTTGCACCAAGTGATGCAACGGATTTGCCAACGCGGTTCCGCCCTGTTTTAACACTTTAGGCGGGATACCGTTGGCACCGGCGGATTTGTTGTTTCCCAACTAAGCAGGTGCTCTCTGTGTCTCCACCACTGGCGGTGTGCCGACAAGACACCTTTTCATCTCTTGTTGTTGCAGCCCGTGCAAACATAGTTCAGTCATTCTCTGAACGGTTGATCAAGAGACACCAAAAAATGCATTCTCTGAATACACTTTAGCTCTGCAGTCTGTGTGCAGCCAGCGCCTATCATTGAACATCGTCCTCAGCGGTTCCAACCTCGGCCCATAAACCGCCTACAGGGAGTCAAAGAATTTCTTGTGTTGGTGGCGTTCGGTGTGGCGTTCCATCTGCTTCGTCTTCTCCGTCCACCATGCATTTTTAATGAAACGGAGCTATGCGGTCAGTCGCCGTCGAATCCGTTGAAACTCATACTTCTTTCCCAGGTTAATGGGACCCTCCACATATGCAGAAATGTTTGCATTCTTCTCAGACACCAATGCGCCAATCGTCGCATTGTTCTCATCAAACCAATTGGTTCGCTTACAGTTTATGCGCCCGATGATCTCCTTGGCAGTAGCTGTCACCTGGTCGGTTATGTGGTGCCACAGGCCGCCCACCGTGGCTATGTATTCCGCATCATACAAGCATGCAGTGATCGCCTTCTCCAGCTCAATAAGTTTCACTACTGTACCGAGGTAGCGAATGTTAAATTTACGCCTCCGGTACACGGCAGACACACTGTACGTACTTCTCCGCACCTCGATGTACAATTTGGTCCGCACTACGTAGCACTTTTCATGCACACTTCACGCATATCAAGCTGACCTACAATGACATAATCCAGCACGTGAGCGTGACCACTCCGTGGGTGCATCCAAGTTGCTATATCACTCGCCCTCAGGACAAACCGAGCGTTCGTGATCGTCAGGCCGTGAGTAGCGTACAGTGAGAGCAGCCTGTCACCGTTCGCATTCGCTGAACTAAATGCCATGCGCCCCGATGACATCTGTGCACACCGATGCATCGCGTAGAAATGGTCGGTCGCTCCTCGGCACAGACCGTATCCCCGAGGATAACTGAGCGTAGAACTGCTCACGCGTATCATAAGGATAACATGGTCGGACCGTAAGTACTTATAAAAGTGAAACATCGTGTCCCCTTTACCTCCTTGGTCAATGCAGACAGAAGAAAAAAGGTTGTGATATGTTAACATTTCGATTGCTCTCATCAGTCGCGAACGATATTCATTCGAATGATGAATTAACGTATGTACATGCGGAACGAAACTATACGGGGAAATCAAAGTTGAGCGATCAGAACCATGACAATTTGATAGACTGCTTGAGTTACTTTTGCGCGCACCACAGCGGGTCGCTTTACCATAATTATTAATGCCCCAGTTATTGTTAGCATTTTCGAGTTGCTGTTGAGCTACAGTATTTTGAAGGTCTTCGATGAATTCACGTGATGGTCTGTCATCACGAGATGCTTTGTAACAGACGAGGCGGGGTTTCGGTTCTCCAGTTGATCCTTATCACCATGCTGTACAATGGATTTCTTCGAACACTTTGGGAAATGTTCTTCCACAGTTTGGGCCAGTCGCCGGTCTATCCTGCCTATATAAACGTTACCGCAGCTGCAAGTGAACTGGTTAATAAGATGAGAGGCCAAACCGTCTGACGAACTTTGCAGACGATATTTGAGCTCCAGTTTCCGTGTGGTGTGAATGCTTTGTAGACAGATGGTGGCATAAGTGCGTGTTACAGTGGACCTAATTTTATAAGCAGTTTAATTTGAAACCTTATCCCCATTTGACGGTAAAAATAAACGAACTTACTTTTCTCCACCGTTTGTATTGGTAGCTTATCCTTGGTGGGCCTAATGTGTAACTGAATCAATTTCTCCGGATACCCTTTTGACAAAAGAGTCCTATGTAGAAACTCTTTTACATTCACACTTCAAATATGCAAAGCATTCCTGCAAGACTGGCTAAGAGCTGCTATTAACCTTACCCTTCTAGGTCATTCATTGAAAGTGGTGGACAAGTTCGTTTATCTCCGAAGCTGCCTCATCGCTAATGATTTAACGGATGAGGTCTCTTTGCACGTATCCAAGACTCCAAGGCTCACCCTAAAGTGCAGACGTTTATAATCTTATAGTCGCAGGTTGATATCGATAATTTACAAGCTCTGACACTTGCACATCTGTCGCTAACTTAGAAGGAGATAAGGCTATAATGTGATCAGTCAAACGTGACGGTTTCATGAAGAGTTCGGGAATCGCTACCGCGCGGTAAGGAATCATTGACAAATGTAAGCAGCTGATTTGCTGAATACCGGAACTCTAAGTTACACAGGGGAAATGAAACATAGCTTTTTGAAAAACCTACCACTGACGGATGACGAGGAGCAAAGGCAGACGAACGGCAGTAATTAGTAATCCATTTGCAAGACGACGGAACGCTTGCCGCGTTTAACCGTGAGATTGCGGCAGCCAGAATACAGAAGTTGAGAGTCCGAGGCCAGTAAACGGCACCAGTTCGAGGGGCGTGAGTTAGCTGAGGTAGGCTCTAGTTGTGAAGAATTACAACCACCGCTGCAGACAATTAGTGGCTCGCAGCAACGAATGAAATGAGTGCAACAACTGCGTAGCATGAACGTCAGCAGATTACCAAAAAGGAAACGCCTCACGATATCCGAAAGAGTACTTAGGTGAAAATAGGAAAACTGCCACCTCAATGACGGTAAGCTAGCATGTATTAAATTACGAGAATTATGAGCGGAAATACGCATCTTCAAGTCAGAACAATGCAATTCAGTGGAAGGATACAAACTTACTGGATTGAAATGAAACGAAGCGTCCATCAAGAGAGTTTTCAAGGGATGAAGAATATCCAGCTCAAAAGTTCATATTAAAGGTAAAAAGCTCATGGTTAGGAAGAAAAATGTCACAGCGGCATATATATATATATATATATATATATATATATATATATATATATATATATATATACATATATTCAACACGCTCGTTGCAAGCACATCTCGAACCAAACTCTACCGGCCTAAAAGGATGAAGTCTTTCGTAAGGGGCAGGACACGTAGATGCATGGCATTTAGGCACTTGACATGGCGCACCTACATAGCCTCCCCGAACGCCGATACCTGGGATGTCTACACGATACAAAGGAACCACTGTGTCAAACTCGTCCGGGAGGATAAACTGAAGAACCAACAAGGTCTAAAGGAAAGGTTTTGCCCCAATCCCAAACTGCTATACAGACACGTAAACAATTTGCGCCGTGTTAAGCGCGGTATTCCTGCTCTGCACACAGCATGCGGGTTAGCCCAAACCGCACAAGAGGCGGCCAACGTCCTTGGACAACAATTTGGCCGTACCCTCCAAAGCGTGAAATCACTATACATCCTGCCTATGCAGATAATGCCGCCATCAGGGCTTAATCACATATCGTTTATCTTAGCAGCTGTACTGAAGAGGCTGATGTCTCTGCGCGAGTTTAGCTCCCCGGGTGCGGACGGCATTCGCCCGAAGGCGTTGAAAGTTGCTACCATGAGTTTGGCAGGACCACTAGCAATTTTCTTTCAACGATGTATGAACGAGATGCACGTCCCCACGATTTGGAGACACGGAAGCCTCAAGCCTATCTACAAAAGTGGTAGCCGTGCTGAACCAGCACACTACCGCCCGATAACACTACTACCTGTGATCTCCAAGGTTATGGAGTCCATTGTAGCTGAGGCTTTGATGGGGTACCTGGAGAACAACAAAATTCTCGTTCCGGAACAGCATGGATTTCGCCAAAATCGGTCCTGTACAACGAATCTCTAGGTTGTTCGCGTAAGCTGAACGGAATCTGTGGACGCTGATGTAGGAGTCGACGCGGTCTACTTGGATTTCGCAAAGCATTCGACCGTCTAAACCATCGCATTCTCCTCCACAAACTCCAGAAATATGGAATCGGCGATGCTGTTCTGGGCTGGATAAGAGACTTTCTCGTGCAACGTCACCTGAACGTAAGAGTTCGAAGCAACCTATCGGAATCCATTGAAGTTCAAAGCGGCGTACCTCAGGCCTCGGTACTTTGACCCTGCCTGTTCCTGGTTTTCATAAATAACCTCGCGAGCGTGATATCTTCTAACTGTTTGCTATTTGCTGATGATCTAAAGGTATGGCGTACTATAGCTGCAGTGGAGGATCACACAGTGTTACAGGAGGACCTGGACAAAGCGTACACATGGTCCATCGAGAACATGTTGCATTTCAACGTCACCAAGTACAAAGTTCTTAGCATACCGCACAAGAGTATGCACAAGTACCTCCTAGGGCCACAAATTCTACAGCGGGCATCTTACGAGTGCGATCTCGGTGTGATAGTTCAAGATGATCTCGCTTGTTTGAGGCAGACTGGAAATGCACCTAAGAAAGCGAACCAGTACCTCGGCCTTCTCCGCGCGCCTTTCGGGAAGTTTGACCCTTCAGTCTTCCCATAAATGCATAGTGCGTACGTGAGACCGCACGCGGAATACTCTATCCAATCTTGGCAACCCTGGCTCAAGCACCATCTCACCGCGCTCGAAACTGCACAACGTAGGGCAACGAAGAGCGTCAGAGGTTTGACCAGCCTCCCCTACCCACTCAGGCTGAAGACCCTCGAAGTATACAGTGGACGTTATCGGCGTCTAAGGGGCGATCTCATAATGGTGTACCAGACCCTGAGAAATCCCAACCACCCATGCCATTCCCTTCTAATACTCAGTCAAAACACCCTGCTAAGAGGTCATCAGTTAAAGCTGGTCACGCAGTACAGGCGACTGGAATATCGGCGAAACGTTTTTTCCCTTCGAGTGGCACAGCCTTGGAACGCCCTCCCGGAAGATATAATTTATGCACCCAGCCTATCCTTTTTCAAACAACGCCTTGCCGTATCTCTGTCACATTTACACTACGTGCTATAGCCCATGACCACCAGATGCTGGCATTAATGCGCAACAGACAGTGGACAGTGCCATAACCCTACTCCAGAATGAGTGCTCCAGACCCCTTGCACATAACTTGACAAGATCTACTACTGTAGAAACTGGATTACTGTATCCTGTCGGCCAGAGGTTGTTGCACACGAGCAAGCGTTGTCCTTGCTACTATTTAATTTTTTTGCTTATTACGTGATCAACAGCCACTCCTCTTATTGCTTTGTGTGTGCACATTCCAATTTTCAACACGCTTTGTACGGCAGTGTAGTTAAATCTGTAATCGCCCGAACCGACGATTACAGTTTCTTTTGAACTATCTTTTCTCACTCTAACTACCCTACGGAACTTGTAAAGCACCAGCTATTTTACCCGTCATAAATCATTGTGCATTTTTTATCATTGGATTGTTGGAAACCATTCCGAGATTGTGGTACCTTGGGAGCATAATAACAACCGAACTGCAGATGACGAGCGATCTGCGCAGTCGCGTATCGTAGACGGGTGCTGCATTTGGCATGTTGGAATGTCGTGTGTGGAACAACCACCTGCTCACTGTCAGGACGAAGCTGATCATATCCAGTTGTATGGTGTTGTCCGTTCTTCTATACGACAGCAAATCCTGAACACTTTATCGTAAGGATGTCCGTCATCTGGAGCGCTTCCATCAACAGTGTCTGCGTCGTGTTACGCGCATCGACTGGAGTGACTGAGTTGCAGACATGAAGGTGCTCCGACGCGGTGGCATGTATGCAGTGGACTGCATCCTTCTGCTGAGGCACCTGAGGTGGCTGGGACTTATTCGCCGAATGTATTCGAGTCGGATACCGAGACAGCCTTTTTATGGCAAACTACGTGTAAGTGAGTGGCACCTGGGAAAACAGAATTTGTGTTATCAGGGCATGAGCGTCGTCAGTTTATCGCGAACAAATCTTGATTTCGGGATCTGGGATTCGATCGCAACCTATCAGCCTTGATGGGGGGAGCATATAAATTGGGCGGTTGCTGAGGTGCATGAGGCAGTACCACTGCATGCAGAAAAGGAACGTCTGGTACCGAAACCGCATGAGCGGATTGTTACTAGCCCATCGAGCTCGGGCGTAGTTTACTGTCGCACATGCGGTCCCAGTGCCTGAGCCCAGCGGACATAGTAATCCACTAGCGCTGCTATGCGAGGCCAGGAATCGGAAAACGATGAGTCAGCTGCGTATAAGCACAGCTTTCCTAAGTACCTTGCACACACCTGTTTGATTTACTAACCTAGGCCAATAAATCCTTTGATGTAGTACGTTTGCTATATCATCGTTTCAATTACTCATTAGTGTTTGTGCTTTCGTGTTGAGTTTCTTGCCTTTTAAGTGTTGGTTGTTGATTGGTATCCCTTGTTTAACTGCGACTGATATAGTTATTGATGAGGTGCCTGCCTGTCTGTTTCACATTGCTTTATAAATTGACCAAGACTAGACTTTGCTATGAAGAAACTACTGGCAGGACCATACAGCCACGTTATACTGGTAGAGAACTTCAAACTGCACTGCCTAGAAACCCTGGATACTCTCAGTGAGCAATACAAGGAAGAAGTGCAAGACCTAATGCCTGGTTCACCGTGGTACAGCCATACGAGTACTCCAAAACATTTAGTACAGAAGACGAACAAGCGGTCTTGAACCTCTCTTTCACGCAGGAGGAATTCATGTATGAAGTACTAAGAACGTGCAATAATTTTGGGCTGCATCGATCATGCGATATGAGTATTCCACTACAAATGCTACGCAGATGATAGTTGTTGCAGAACTCAGTCCTTCAGAGATAAACGTTTATTCGGCAAAGACAACTCAACGAATACAGCACGTTTGGCAAGCCAAACTCCCCGACATAAGTTACGCGTTCACGTCCATAACTAACGACTTTTCCGAGACAACGAAGTTCTTCTTTTGACTCAGTTAAAGAAACGATGACTAACTCACATGAATGTCGGCCGAGCCATGTCCAGCAATCAAATCAGTTATACCTGCCTCCCATTGCCTATCTGGCTTGCTCGGTTTGCTCGTCCGTCCACTCTAGTATGGCATTCCCATCACATCCTGCTTTGCCGTGTCCTTGGGCCTCCATATTGCTATACACTCCGTACACCTTGCCACTGCGCGTCATCGTTGTATCTATGGCCATGCTGTCTTTGTCACGCGCCATCGGGCGATCAACTCCCAGTCCACTTTGTTGTCTCTGGTGTCGTCTCAAAAGCACTCGACTTCTGCTGAGCTTTTTCCCTCCAACATTTATTTCGTATGACCTTGCACCGATCTTCACAGTCACCACCCCTTTCTTCCACCGCTGTTGACCAACGGGTAATAGTCGAATCCACACTTCCTCCCCCACTGTTAGCTCAGTCAGCATCCGTGCGCCGCAATCGTTGTACCGTTCTTGGGAGGCCATTAGTATTCTCAGATTGTTTTGTGAGTTTTCATGATGTGGCGAAACTGGCCGCAGAAGTGCGGCAAATGGCGGCATCAGCGTTTTAGTCCTTCGACTGTATAGGTGCTGCACTCGGCTCAAGCCGATGTCCATTGAAGGTGTGTTGCGAGTTTCCAGTAGCATGACGTACGAGTCTTTACCACTAGCTCAAAGCTTTACTATCAGTCGTTTGGCCTGATTCATTTCTGACTCTGCTTTTTCATTTGATTGGCTATGTATGGTTTTCCGGTGCATGAATTCCCACTTGGTTGCGAACACCTGAAAGGCGGTGCTAGTAAAATGAGGACCATTGTCGGAGACCAGTTCTTCCGCCATTCCGTGTCGCGTGAATTGACATCTCAGCTTACTGATTACTGCATCTGTGATCGTAGTAGTGAGTACATCGATTTCAAAATAATCACTACATTAATCCACCATGAGTCGGTAATCTTTCCCGTTGTCACAGAATAAATCCACCGCCATCTGTCACGGTCGATCAGGGACAGCATGCAGCAGCATTGTTTCTCTAGTTTGCCGAAGTTCATGTGAATGATACGGTTCACAATTCGACACATGATCTCTGATTTGACCCGTCATTCCTGGCAATAAGGTAAATTCACTAGCAAGATTAATGGTATAGCTCGATAAAGGTATTTCAGCATTTCTCCTCAGAGCGTTGACGGGATCAAAATACGGCTTCCCTTGCACATCAAACAACCATGGACAGAGTTCATCACGACAATTGAAGTAAGGTATTAGCTGCTTCTGCAGCTGCTTCTCCGTTTCAGACCAAACACTTATGATAACGTCCCGCAAAGCTAAAGGCGTTGCGTCTTCCTCTGTGTAGCACCTTGTTTCATTCAGACTATCTTCCGTCATTACCAGATGTTTTACTAAGTTTACTGCCTAGACCTCTTCCTGATTATGCTCGGGTCCCGGCAGATGAGCTCTTGACAGTGTATCCACGATGAACATCTGTGCACCAGGCGTGTACACAATATCCACGTCATGCTTTTGGAGCCGTATAACCAAACGCTGAAGACTCCGAGGAATGATGTGCATCGGTTTACTAGCTATCAACACAAGCAATTGTGGTCGGTATACACAGTTGTTTTCTGCTGAAAGTATACTCATCGAAACGCTCCATGGCATAGATCACAGCAAGCATCTCCTTCGCAATCTGCGCATAGAGCTGCTCGGTCATGGTGAGTGCTCGGCTGCGGAAATCCAAAGGCTTTCCATTCTATAAGGGAACAGTACCTATTTCGTCCTGGCTACTGTCGCACTGTACCTCCAAAGGTTGCGCTGGATCGTAATAACCGATTACAGGCGCGTTGCTGACAAGGTGTTTACTAGTTGCAAACGCGGCTTCCTGTTCCTTTCCCCTAATCCTCTTTACTCCTTTGTATGTTAGGTTCCTGATCGGCATCATGATATCAGCTAGTCTAGGCATACAACGGCCCAAATAATTCATCCGGCCGTTTAAGCGATGGATTCCTTTAACGTCGTTAGGAGGTGGTATCGCTCGTATTGCCTTGATTTTTCCTGGACCGACCCAGGTCCCTTGGGTGGTTGACACATGCCCATGGAGAATCTCCTCTTCCTTCCGAAATCTCAAGTTTCTCGCGTTTAATCTTGATGTTGTTTTGCACACAATACTCTAAGAAACACTAGAGATTGGTGTGATGTTCTTATTCTGTCGAGCCGTAGATCAAAGCATCGTCTGCCACACATGATACACCAGCTAAATCGTCTAGAGCTTGCACCAATCATTTTCGGGAAACTTCCCTCGAAACCTTCAAAGCGAATGGGAAACGCCTCTAACGATAACGTCCGAAAGGTGTTGTAAATGTAGTGAGTGTTAGGAGAACAGCTATTAGACATTCATCTTTTGTGAACGAGCTTAATAGCTATTCTGTACTCTTACTATTTTCTACTTCTTGACTGTTGTGTAAACGCTCTACTGGGTTAGCCTGATTGGTATACACACGTCATTGTTAATGGATGCTCATCGTCATGTCCTTCTCAGCAGCGCTACTTGCAAGAACACATTCTATTGGTTTTTTCTTCTCATCATTGCTCTACTTGGTTATGTTAAAGGAATATTTAGTTGCCGCACAATTATTGTACTACTTTTTAATTTTTGCGGTTGCATTTCTTATTCTCGTTTGTTTCGTGACATTTGGTTAAACGCTTCATTTCGTTATTCTGATTGGCCAGTGCCCGTCACTGTAAATGTATGTTCGCTTTTCGCTTGGAGTCCCATGATGCTATTTTCAAGGATATATGCGATTCGCTCCTGAGTACACGGTTGCTTGTTCGCCGATGCATTTGAGGTTTTTCCTTCTGTTGGTTGGCTCAAGTGTAATTTAGTAACTTCGCTTCGTTTTGCCTTCGAAACTATATAAGCAACTGTGATTTCATGTATACAAGTCTCCTTCTGGCTCGTCTTTGGACTTCTTCTTGCGGTCGTGGGGCGAAAGCGTCAGTGGCGATACATCGGTGAGGATAGTGTATCCTTCATCTGGAACCAAGTGCCAGAATGAAAAAGACAGGTGTAGCTTCGTGAAATGCTTGGCTTTAGGCCAAACGCGGCAAAATGTCTTCTTGGGTAGTTACCCATAATGCTCTCTACGCAGAGAATCACTCAACGCTTTCGGGTCAATACACACGCGCATTTCGCCCATCTTCACTCTAGTATGATACTCCTATCACAATCATAAAACGTACTGAGTAAACTCATGTCGTAACAAACTGTGATGACCTGTTGGACCTCATTTGTTCTAGAAGCTTTCCGTTGCTAACGGAAAGGTCCCTTTTTGTAACCTGCGGGTAATTTGTTAACAAATTTAATAGACTTATTGCAACCTCATCTACCGACCCAAAAGGATGAAGTGTTCCTAAATAGCAGGACTCGGAAATGGATGGCATTGTGGAACTTAGCATGGCTCACCCACAAAGCTTTTCCGAGTGTGGATACCTGGGATGTCTATGCAACACAAAGGAACCGCTGTGTCAACCTTGTGTTAAGATTTCGTTCTAACCCCAACTACTATACAGACAGTAAACAAACCGCTGGGTTATGCTCGGAATTCGTTCTCTGCAAAAAGCATGTGGATTAGCATAAACGGTACAAGTGGCGGCTAACATTGTTAGAAAACAAATTAGCCGTACGTTCCAAACTGTGCAATTAACTTACATCGTACTAACACAGATCATGTCGCCAACTGGTCACAACCATGTGTCCTTTATGGTAACCAGAAGAAAGCGCACGCGAAAGTTGCGCACGCGAAAGTTGCGCACACGAAAGTTGCGCACAGCAAAAAGCGCACAGACAAATAAGCGGACACGAAGATGGAGTACACGGAAGATTGCGCACAAGGAATATTACGTACACTAAAAGTAAACTAAAGGAAAAAGCAATCTGCTAACACGGTCCCATATGGCCGTATTGTTTATGTGATCATTATACAGATTAGCAATAGTTTTAAAACCCCTCAGCACCCGTGCCGCAATACATAAAAGCAAAAATAGAAAATCAATGCAAGAGTTACATGCTACCTGAGCTACCAGCAACGGATGGGAATCGTTCCGGAAAGCCAGCAGCCGACTACTATACTACAAAAAAGTATTATGTAAGATTATATTACGCTGCGAACTGAGAACGTGGTTGGAGGGTGTTGCGGGTCCGTCAAAAATCCCCGCAAAAACGCGCCAGGAGCCCTGGCAGAATGGCTGTAGAAAGCGAGGTTCAATTCCTCCCCACAACGCAGCAGAGCTCAGCCACTCCGAGACCCGCCCCAACTACGCACCTTCTGACAATGGTCATTTACAAACTACCCCCTCTTCGTGGTGACAATTTTCCTTAACTTAATAACCCATAGCACTGTCTGTGATGGCCCTCTGTCGATCGTAAAAGAGCCTACAGAGGACCATTTGCCTTTTCTTTTTCTTCGCCTCAGTTGGGAGTCGGTCGGGTCACGTCATTGCGTGTGAGTCGTTAACTGGCCATCCTCGCGTCTAAGCCATTAGCGCGTGTCTATCGTACCCCCCTCTCGTGTGCATCCGTTCCGAGGGGTCAGCGTCTATCCGAACACTTGCGGCTAGGATCGGTCACACGCTCGCTCAATTTTCCGTCTCACCCGGTTAAGCTAGCGTCATCAGGTCAGCGCAACTCCGTTCGATTGGCCAGCGTTACAAGTCGTCATCGTAGGCGTGTTCCAATCGGGCCAGCGACAATCTTATCAGGCGTTACGCAATCCATATCGAGAGGCGGCGTTCCCTCAATTATAACCGTGGCGACGCAATCTATAACAGTGGCGACAGAGTTGACGAACCATGACTGACGAATACGCCGATTTAAAAATGATGCTGCAGCAACAGCTTAAACTGATGTCCGTTTTAACCGAAAAACTTTCCAGTTCTTCCCTTCGTGCAGGTCCGAGCGCCAATTCTCAGTCAATGGACCATGTGGTTAGCGGCATCAGCGAATTCCTGTACGACGCCAAGGCCGGGGTAACGTTCGAATCCTGGTACAAGCGGTACGAGGACCTGTTCACCGTTGACTTGGCTTGCCAGGACGACGCGTGGAAGGTCCGCCTGCTTCTGCGCAAACTTGGTACCCACGAACACCAGCGCTACACCAATTTCATCTTGCCGAGGAACCCACGCGACGTTACCTTTGACGACACGCTCCGAACGTTGTCACAGATTTTTGGCGAGCAGTCCTCCCTGTTCAATGCTCGTTATCAGTGTCTGCAGCTGGCCAAACGTGATGCCGACGACTTCATCACGTACGCAGGCGTGGTCAACCGGGAATGCCAACGTTTTCAACTTGGCTCGCTCACCGAGGACCAATTCAAATGCCTGATCTTCGTCTCTGGGCTCCAGTCTCCACACGATGCCGATATCCGGACGCGCCTCCTGTCCAAGCTACAACAGGATAGCTCAGTCACACTCCAAAACCTGGCCGAGGAGTGTCAAACGCTGCTCAACTTGAAGCACGACTCTGCAATGATCCAGAACGCCGTCGCACCTGGTATGGTCCAGGCAGTCACAGCACCGAGGGCGCAATCGTCCGCATGCCCAACTCAATCCGACCGAGCGAAGTCCCCACCCTACGCGTGCCGATTCTGTGGTGCCTGGCACTTCCACCGGGACTGCAATTTCCGCCAGCATCGTTGTCAACGTTGTGGCAGGGTGGGGCACCGGGATGGTTACTGCCATCCTCAATCTTCCAAGCGGGCCAAAACTGGGCTGGCCACCACCCGCGATCCAAAGAAGAGGTCCCGACCCAGACGCACACCCAAACCTGGTCCGGTTGGCAGCTCCCTGAGCCTGCTAGCCACGTTCCAAATCAACACTGCGGATCGGAGAAAGTTCGTCGACGTCCTGATCAACGGTCAATCGGTCCGATTGCAGCTGGACACTGCGTCGGACATCACAATCATCTCCGAGGATCTCTGGCGATCTCTTGGCAAGCCACCTTTCGAACCGACCTCCCAATCTGCCACCAGCGCCTGTGGTGGTCGCGTGCAGCTAACTGGGCAGCTGCACTGCTCCGTCTCCTTTCGGGGTGCCACGTTCAACGCTATCTGCTACATCACAAAGGCGAAGCTCAACGTGCTTGGTCTCGACTGGCTCGAAACCCTTGGCTTGGCCGATCTTCCTCTTCGGGCCATCTGCAACGTGGTGCATACTCCGACAGTACCAAACGACCGAACCGACGACAAAGCCAACCAATCCGCCCCCGTATTCCAGGATTGTCAACAAGCCTCAAAGATGCCACCACACCAATCACCAGTTCCTTGGCATCCGCCAGCAAAACCGTGGTCTCGAGTACACATCGATTACGCTGGTCCCATCGATGGCATTTCCTACCTGGTCGTAGTCGACGCCTATTCCAAATGGCCGGAAGTGGTCGCCGTCAACCCACCAACCGCATCCGCCACTCTGGCTTGTCTCCAACGAATCTTCAGTCGACATGACCTTCCCGAGGTCGTGGTGTCCGACAATGGTACCCAGTTTACGTCTTCCGTCTTCGAAGACTTTTGCCGCCGACACTGCATCGAACACCTCCGCTCCCCGCCTTACCATCCCCAATCCAACGATCAAGCGGAGCGATTTGTCGACACATTCAAGAGGGCGCTTTTGAAATCTCGCGGGGAGGAGACCGTGGATGAGTGTCTTCAAGCGTTCCTGCTTTCGTACCGGTCCACACCGAATCCAGCTACGCCAGGATGCCAGTCACCAGCTGAAGCATTGATGGGCCGCAAGCTACGCACCACCAACGATGCGCTCATTTCGACTGAGAAGCCACCTAGTCACTCCGGTGCCAGCAACAAGCATAAAGAATTCGTCGCTGGAGCCCCGGTCTACGCTCGCGATTATCGAGCAGGTCATCCACGCTGGATCAAAGCAACAGTAACGGCCAGGCGAGGTGACATGCTTCATGATGTCTCCGTAGGTGATGACACCTGGGTTCGCCATCGCAATCAACTTCGTCCGCGCCACGAAGAAACCTCCATGCCAGCCAGCTATCCCGTGCGCCTGCCGCTGCACATCCTGTTGGATACTTTCGGATTGGCCACACAACGGGAGACCACGGTCGAAGCCACTCAATCGCAGCCGCGTCTCGAAAACCCACCTTGCCGACGAACAGAAAGAATACGGAGGTCACCGAAATCCCTCCAGGTCAATCCTCGCCAGAAGCGGTACGCTCTCTCTTCAAAGGGAGGTGTTGCGGGTCCGTCAAAAATCCCCGCAAAAACGCGCCAGGAACCCTGGCAGAATGGCTGTAGAAAGCGAGGTTCAATTCCTCCCCACAACGCAGCAGAGCTCAGCCACTCCGAGACCCGCCCCAACTACGCACCTTCTGACAATGGTCATTTACAAACTACCCCCTCTTCGTGGTGACAATTTTCCTTAACTTAATAACCCATAGCACTGTCTGTGATGGCCCTCTGTCGATCGTAAAAGAGCCTACAGAGGACCATTTGCCTTTTCTTTTTCTTCGCCTCAATTGGGAGTCGGTCGGGTCACGTCATTGCGTGTGAGTCGTTAACTGGCCATCCTCGCGTCTAAGCCATTAGCGCGCGTCTATCGTACCCCCTCTCGTGTGCATCCATTCCGAGGGGTCAGCGTCTATCCGAACACTTGCGGCTAGGATCGGTCACACGCTCGCTCAATTTTCCGTCTCACCCGGTTAAGCTAGCGTCATCAGGTCAGCGCAACTCCGTTCGATTGGCCAGCGTTACAAGTCGTCATCGTAGGCGTGTTCCAATCGGGCCAGTGACAATCTTATCAGGCGTTACGCAATCCATATCGAGAGGCGGCGTTCCCTCAATTATAACCGTGGCGACGCAATTATAACAGAGGGGAAGGATAAAAGGAAGGGAAGGGACAAATAAACAGAGTTAGAACGTCACTGAGGTTGGCTCCTAGCCATATGAGCAAGTGTATCCAGTCAAACGTGTTCAGCGCCTACTGGACCCCAACCAGGGAGTCATGTAGCTCCAACTGAAGCAGGCTCCAAAGTGATGCTCTTCATTCCTCTCGACCAAGTCATCGTTTGGCCACCTCTCCTCTCCTCCTCTTCTTCAATCCACACCCCCGGCGCGTAAACAACGCACGGCGCGGGAGTCGGTGGGCTGACATACGCAACACGTGGCCAAGCCATCGGAATCTGGTGCTTAAACTGACGGTGCTGAGCGACTCAGTTGTTTTTTCTGTGCCATAAACAAGGCGTGAAACACGCTCGTTGCTCACGCAGTGTTCCCAGCAGGTGTGAGCCAAACTGCGAAGGCACCGATGGTCGAACGTAACTAGCCTCTTTATGTCCGCTGATCTAAGGGGCCAGGTTTCGCAACCATACATTAAGCTCGAACGTACCGTTGCATTGTACGCGAGAGTGATGTCGCGCCGGCAACATAGGTGGAGAACACTAGCAAAAGCACTTCGAGCTTTTGCCATACTACTCGTGATCTCGTCTTTGATTCCAAGGGCGTTGATACAAATTACTGGGTAGATGAATTGCTGTAAGACTTCTAGCTGATCGCCGCGGAGGGTCAGCGCAGAAGGCGATCCTGGGCAATCTTGGAGGAAAGCTATGCGCTTCGATGGTGCAAAGCAAAGCTGACAACCAGCGTTAATCTGTCCAGAGCAGCTTGGCACATTTGTGAGCTGTCACAGATGAGGGCAATGTCGTCTGCTTACTCCAAGTCATGAATTCCTTCTCCTAGGAGTAGCTCCGCACCTACTAAGTCATGTCCTGTAAATGCAATCTCCATGACTTCATCATTAGCGAAGTTGAAGAAGAAAAGTGACAACGGCCATCCTTGTCTCACACCGCTGATGATATTGAATGGCGGCGATAGCTTGTCGTAAGCCCTTACTCTGCCCGTGCAACGCGCGTAGGATGCTCGAATAATAGTTACATATTTCCCGGGCACACTTTTCCTGAGTAGTCAGTTCCAGAGGGCACATCGATCAACCGAAACGAATGCACCTTTGATATCGAAGAACACGACAACGGTGGGCCGCAAATATATGTGATGACGCTCCGACAACTGCTGCGTGGTGAAAATATGGTCAATGCAGCCACGACTTAGACGAAACCCGGCTTATTCCTCACGAATCGGGCTTTCACGGACGCCAGTCAGTCTGTGAAGGATTATAGAGGCAACTAATTTGGAGGCGATCGGGATCAGACTGATTCCTCTATGGTTGCCACATTCCGATCGTGAGCCACCCTTGAAAATTTGGACTATGACGGAGCGGTTCCAGTCAGTTGGGACAGTTACCTGCTCCCAGTTTCATTAGTAACTCGTATAAATCATCCACAACAGCAGGTACCACGAATTTGAAGAGGGCTGGAGGAATATCATATGGTTCTGCTGCTTCGTTCAACTTCAACAGTCCGATCTCACGTTTGACTTCTGAACGAGAGGGCGGATCCAAACGGACAGCCCACGATGCAGGGCGATCACTTGCCGGCGAGGAATCGAACAATTCCGACCGATTAAATTGCTTTTCGAAATGCTCAGCCCAACTCTCTAAACGTGTTGACAAATTGTGGATAGACTGTCCACTATCGTCACAAATTGTTTCACTAACACCAAGTCTCCTGCTGCCCGTTTCCTACTTCAGACGGAATAACTTTCCATGGTTACCAAAGACAACGGTTATTTCCATCTCTGACGAACGAAGAGACCACCAGCATTCGCGGTCTCTCTTCAGACTAGCTCGACATTTTGTCCGAAGTTCTTTTAGAGTTTCATTGTCTTCGCTTCCAGTCGGAATTTGCCGGTGAACATCGATAAGTTCTAGAGACCGCGAAGAGACCCAATGTCCATGTTGGCTAGTAGACATACCACATGAGGATTTGCCTGCTCCTAGTAAGGTGTGGTGAACATGCGACCAGCGAACTTCAATTGATTCCAATGAGCGCTTACTCAACCGTAATCAACGTTCTTTGTTAGGCATTCAGAACAGCTTTCTTCGCCAGTTGACTGGTGTCAATGTGCTCAAAGCGTCGTTGTGGGCGTCCGCCAAAACGCGTTCTCATGATAGCATATACAAGTTCATGATCGCTGTCCACACATGTGCTTCAAATCGAGCGACAGTTCTGGACGCAGCTTCTCCAACGGTAACTGATTGCATTATGATCGATTTGCGTCCAACGCTGGTTTGACGCTGGTGAACGCCCTCCGGCGGGTGCTGTGTCGGAAGTTAGTACTCGCAAAAAATAAGCGGGCATTCCCACACAAATGAAGTAACCTTCACCGTTATGATTACTGGAGTCTACACACCGTGCTGATCGCCCAGATGCATTTCATCAGCGCATAATTTTCCAACTTGTGCCTTCAGATCCCCAGACAACACAAGTGTCCGTGCTTCTTCTGTGGCGAAGGAGCTCGGTAAGTTGGCGGTAGAAGTCGTCTTTTACCGAATCATCGCTACATTTTGTGGGCGCGTAGGCAGCGATGATGAATAGACACCTAGTAGTCCCGTGCGACTTCGAATCTTTAAACGAGCCAACCAATCGGACCGCACACATCCAGCTATTGACTGGATTCCAATCAATCAGAGCAGCTTCAACCCGGGGACTCAGGTCAATGTCAACACCAGCTTGGTCGCTGCTCGTAGCTGCATCGTCACTGGATAGGCACAATGAGAAAATACTGCTGGTGTCACCTGAAGGGGATCGCAGTGTAAGCACAGAGCTGGAACCTTGTAGGCGGGTCTCCGATATGCAGCAGATATCGATGAACAGGGTGTCTAAAATTTTGGCAAGTGTGCCTGTTGACCGATCTGTAGCACTGTGTGCACACATTGCGGCATGTCAATCTGAAGGAGGATCGAGGACTCCAAATGGAAGCCGATTAACTCGGCTTGACCGCCTGGTTGGACATAGGCTTGTCGACAGGATGGGAATGACTCTCGGCGTTAGCATGTGAGTTGAAACTAGAAGATAAACGCCTAGCAGAGAATGTTGGGGGAGGGTCAAGAATCGGGGAGTTGAAAACAGGGGAGATAAAAGTGAAATTGGTACGGGACCATAAGGGAGAAAAAGCGTAAGAGGATGAATAATAAGACGGGAAGGCTTGAGTAATAGCATCCAAACCCCTATCCAATGTGCTAAATGCAGCCGATACGGCGCAGCTGATTACTCTCTGCGACGGTTAGAGCATCAGGAAACTGAAAAATTCATTGTATTGCGTGAGCAGGATACTGTCAGGTTGCCCATGCCTAGACAGGAGAATGATTAGGGTTCTCAACCAAGGCCTTTGGTTCAAAAACCTAACCACAAGGCAGCGGGTTTGGCACTGGACTACAAAGAGTCCGTTTTAAGGAATAAGGAGCCGCCCTCATTCCAACCCCAACCTGAAGGACCAGGAGGCTGAGTTTGTCTGGCCTCTAACCATTGACCAATCTGGTATGAGTGGCTCTGAATATGCAAAAAAGCACCATCCAGCATAGCTCAATGGATAGCTGTGGCACGCAAACCATTGCATCATGTAAGGTCCAGCCTTATTGCAATGTGTATTAATTATTTATTTTGGTTGATACTCACATTAGGCATTCAAGTGGCATAAAACGATATACTGGACATTTTTCAGCTACTGACTATGAGACAATGAGACTTTTCTTCAATATCGGAATATACTTCACATCACAGCCGCTCAAACAAAGTTGTATCTGGAAGGGAGGATTTTGGACACATCTCCAACGCTTGGTCCGAGCTTAAGATCTAGCTGTATTTTTCCATTCGTTTACTTAACATTTTAACACTTGCAACCATCACGGTATACCACACCTTTCTCCGTAACATAAACATGTTACCAATGGATTTAAGAATACAATAACAATAATGTTTCAGCTGTACGATGTAACGACGCTTCGCTGCCGTGCGACCACCACCAGTCGTACGCTGGCTAAATAGACCGCGAGAACGTCCACCGCTACGCGGATTCGAACACGCGCCGCAAGATTATAAGTTCGTTACCTCTAGGCTACGGGTCGACGCTTTATGAGAACAGGCAAACTTTGACGCATATTGACAGCGTAAAAGTGATTAACAAGATTAAACAAAACGGTAAAGCTCGCAGTAATATTACAGCCGCAAGAATGGACAAGTATGGCTACGCGTTCATGTATATAAGAGTGTAAATCATCTAGTCCTATGCTGAGGCTGGCAATGCATTCATGATACTTCTTCACCGCAGTTGGGCTAAACGGACTCACACTTAAGCTAGGTCTTTTTAAGATGAAGAAATTCCATTCCACTTTATTTGGTTTGTTCTGCCTACCTGAATAATCTTCTATTAACTGGCCACGTTGCTTACGCTAATTGCGCTTATCTTCAGTAATTTTGTTTGCGTTCGTAGCATTTTCAACTAACTTGTGGACATTTGACTATGTGTGTTATGCAGAGTATCCAGCTGAGCAATCGGAACTAACTCATACAATCACACGCTACCACGTATTGAAAGAACTCGCCGACGAAGCTGCTTGGGAATTCTCAAACGAAAGTCCCCTTGACAACGTTTGGGCAGAGTTCGTTAATAAGCTCAGCGACATCGTCAACAAAGCATCAGAGACCAAACCCCTTCGTCCCGCGAAAATGCCTTCAATTATAAGGAGTAGGACTCGCAAATGCCTGGCGATAAGGGATGCAGCATGGCGTGCCTACAAGATTAACCCAGACTCAGAGACTTGGGGAAATTTCCTGACCCATCGCAACCATTGCACCGCACTTGTCCGTGAGGACAAAATAACGTATCAACAGTGTCTAGCCAAAAAGTTCATGGCAAACAACAAACTGCTGTATAAGCATGTCAATAAGCTTCGTAAAGTGAAGCATGGAATACCCCCACTATTCACGACAGGCGGTAGAGTACAAAGCGCCGAAGAAGCAGCTAATGCACTGCGGCTGCAATACGCCCCAATTTTTGAACTCGCAACATCTACCTGTCCCATAATATCAAGCTCATTACCGACACCTTTGTTTACAAATGTTATTTTCAACCCATCAATTGTGCTAAGGAAGTTACTCTCACTGCGCGAACATAGTTCTCCGGGAGCAGACAACATCCGCCCGAAGGCACTGAAGGCTGTGGCTAATAAGCTAGCTGAACCACTGTCACAGTTCTTTCAAAGGTGCTTTGATGAACAACGAGTCCCCACTATGTGGAAGTGTGGCATTATAACCCCTATTTTTAAAGGCGGTAGCCGTTCCGATCCTGCAAACTATCGTCCAGTGACTCTCCTCCCTGTGCTCGCGAAGGTGATGGAAGCAGTCGTCGCTGAGGCTTTGATGGACTATCTGGAAAAATGCAACATCTTGGTAGTGGAACAGCATGGCTTCCGTCAACACCGGTCATGCACCACCAACCTACTTATTGCTCGAGGTAGTTGGACGGAAGTGGCCGATGATGGGGTCGGAGTCGACGTCATCTATCTGGACTTCTCCAAAGCTTTCGACCGCCTCGATCACCGCATCCTACTTCAACGGCTTCAGAGTTACGGAATCGGAGATCCTGTACTTGGTTGGATTGGCAACTTCCTTTACCAACGAAAGCTCCAAGTACGTGTTAGGGGATCACTTTCTAACCCAATTGAGGTGGAATGTGGTGTCCCGCAAGGCTCAGTGCTGGGACCGCGCTTATTCCTGGTGTTTATCAACGACCTGGCAAGAGTCATCTCCTCAAACTTCCTGCTTTTCGCCGATGACGTCAAGATATGGCGGGCGATTAGTAACAAGGCAGATCAGGATCTGCTCCAACATGACCTAGATTGCATTTACGAATGGTCAAAGAGTAACAAGCTTCAATTGAACATGGCTAAGTGCAAAGTGATGCATCTGCGTCACCAGCTGGTGAGCGCCTACAAGATTGGAGACCACACCTTGGCAAAGGTTTCTCATGAGCGGGACCTGGGTGTATTGGTACAGGAAGATCTCGGGTGTTCCAAACAAGCAGAGAAGGCGACGAGAACCGGAAATCAACACTTCGGCCTTCTTCGCAGAGCCTTCGGTCGGTTTGAACCATCAATATTTGA